>CM049794.1:9784170-10467464 GCA_027422405.1 Ptychobarbus kaznakovi | reverse complement strand
CTATGTTTACAGTGTTTATTATAATGTTTGTAATTCGTGTCTGCCTATTTCTGAATTAAATAATAAAATGCGACTTATAGGCGCTTATGTTTTTTTTTTTCTCTCTCTCTCTCTAAAAAACATTTATCTTATTTATTTATCTTATTTATTTAAAAAATTAGCTTATTTTAACCATGCAGCAAACCTTTTAAAATATTTTGATAAATTACTGAAAAAAATAAATAAGTGACTTTAAACCGTTTAACTGATTGTATTAATCGGTCAAAATTCTTATTGGTCGGTTAACGGTTAAAATGCACATAACTAGCTCCGTTCGAGCATTTTAATTGTCTTTCCTACCTTTCTGTCAACGTATGCATTTGCATACCTCTACCCACCCTGTTCGCACAGACAGGATACATCCTCAGTGCGTTCACGCACGCTGTGCAGACACAGCTAGAATGGCAGGCAAACATCAACAACCCAATCTTCTTTCCTGGTATTGTAGTACTTTTACTAACTGTGCTATAAAGTTTTCTCACCAGTGAATGACACATGATGTAGCCCAGCGGTTCCCAATTCCAGCCCTCGCGCCCCCCGCTTTGCATATTTTGCTTCTCACTTAGTTAACACACCTAAATCAGATAACCAGCTCGTTAGAAGAGAGCTACGTGCATGAACTGTGTTCCGATTGACATGCTTCCTACACAGTGTTCATTGCTCCCTACTCCCTGAGAACAATCCATTGAAACTTTTCACTTCGGAACATTCACTCACGGATTTGCGCTGTGCAGCGTCTTCACACACAGACGAAACTTAATAGAGAAGTGTGAAGTGATATAATATACCTCTGTAAATAAATACAATTTAAATTCATGTCTTGCACACTTTAATGGCCTTTGTATGGAACATATACGCTCGCTTTGAACTGGAATCATGGCAGAATATCCTGTGATGTCCACTTCGCATGGCACTTATGACTTACGGTTGAATAGAATAAACGTCAGATGTGATGAGATATACATATAAAATGTGCAGAGCAGGCAGGGCGCGAGGAGTGTAATTGGGAACCGTTGATGAAGCCTATTGTAGTAATTTAATGTTGTCTCTTGAGCGTATGTGTGTTCAGGGGGCGCGGCTTTGGACTGCGATTGCAGGGAGGGTGGGACATTCGCTTTCAGTGCTATAAGGCTAAAGTTAGCATTTTCCGAGATCTCCTACTGCACCTTTAAGATTGAACTGTATTGAAGTTGCAATGTCTGTGCATTGTCAACAAAAAGCACTCCATTTACTTTGCACAATTTATTTACAATTGAAACAATGTCTGACACATCAGTTTATCTTTTCTTGTTTTATTTGTTGCTTTTGGCTGATCTCATCATACTCTTATTCTGCTCCACGCCTCTTCCACTCCCACATGCCCAAACTTCAGTTGGGTTTGTTGTGGTGGAATTTTGTCTATTGTCACTGCTGTCACTCACACCGGCACATATTGAATCACAGGAAAATCTCCCCAACTCTTTTTGTGTGTGTGTGTGCATGTGTGTGCACAACCCCCTCCTCCTTTATCTTCCTCTCTTGTTCTCATTCACACACATTTTTCCCACCCATTTCAACACAAACCCCCTCCTTCTCTCTCTCTCTCTCTCGACTGGCTGTCTAAAACATTGATGTCCTCTCTCACTACCCACAATCCTTTCCTGTCCCCCCTCCTCCATTTTATCCACACTTTTTCATCTAGATTCATCATTGCTCAACCCCCAAACCCTTCTGTCTGCCCCCTCCCTAAACACACACACACACACACACAGATATACACACACTACACAACGTCCCCTGGCTCCCTCTTTGTCTGCCTCAGTAAATCAGCAGAGCCTGCTCAGTTCCAGGGGATTAATGTGTGTATGCCAGTGAAGAGAGCAATGAAAAAACTGAGAGAGGCAGAGAGGACTCGATTTTTGTGTAGCGCCTGTTGTGTTTGGAGTTTCAGAGTTCTGTGGGAGCGGACAACATAGTGAGTGTGTGTGTGTGTGTGTGTGTGTGTGTGTGTGTGTGTGTGTGTGTTGGTGTGTGTTGTGTGTGTGTGTGTGTGTGTGTGTGTGTGTGTGTGTGTGTGTGTGTGTGTGTGTGTGTGTGTGTGTGTGTGTGTGTGTGTGTGTGTGTGTGAGTGTGTGTGTGAGTGGTTTATGAGGAGAGAGATAATGAGGGTAAGTATAAGAGTTACAATGACAACACAGTGCCCCACCGTCTTAATCACATGTGTGTGTGTGTGTGTGTGTGTGAGTGAGTTTTTTTAGTGCTGCACATACTGTACATTTTTGTTGAAGTCCCCGTAAACCATAAAAACCAACATGCTGTGTGTGTGTGTGTGAGAGAGAGAAAGAGAGAGTTATTTAACAACACAGTGCACTGATTAGCTGTACCATTTGTTGAAGAAGAGCTCGGGTATGGCATGATGATAAAGTGATATCAGGTACTTTTTAGAATATCCTGTTCAATGTTAGCTGCAGTTGATGCACTGATGCACTTTAAAAAGCATGTCAGACCCTTTAAACCCATTTAGAGAAAGTGTTTGCACATTTCAAAGAGGATTAAATCATAGGCACAGATAATCAAATTAGTGATACATCTGGGTGAGGTTGAATGCTGTATGTCATGATCAGTCCCACATGCTCCACTGACAGATGAGAATGACAGAGCTGATGTACCAAACTAAACATCCTCAGAGGTGACTGGGCTTGTCATATTCAGGTTTCCCCAAAGCACTGTATGCTAAATTACACAGGCAAGTTAAGACTACTCGGATGTGTCTCTGCCTCCAACTTTGTTGTGCATATGAAATGTTGCATAAAAGTCATGCTAAAATATGCAACTGTGACCCGCCTTGGCTCCTTGTGACAGAAGCAGCTCTGATTGTGCTTTTGGGTTTGTGTAAATAAAGTGCAGAATCAAAACCTTCAAAAGTTGGGGTCAGTAAGGTGATGAATTGATCAAAAGTGACACTAAAGACATTTGTAATGTTTATATTATTTATATTTGAAATAAATACTGTAATATTAAAGTTTCTTTTTATCTGAGAGAACTGCAGAATGTATCATGGTTTCCACAAAAATATTAAGCAGACAAAGCATTTTAGCAAATTAGAAAGATTTCTCGAGGATTATGTGACACTGAAAACTGGAGTAATAACTGTTGAAAATTCAACTTTACCATCACAGGAATAAACAACTTTTTAAAATATAGAATAGGTATAATGCATACTTAAATAATAAAGTATAAAACAGTATATTGTGTATTATTATTATTATTATTAATTAGAGGTGCAACGGATCGTAGATGATCCGTGATCCGTACGGACCAGTCCCCACGGTTCGGCACGCATGTGATTCGCGTATTAACTGATAAGTTTAACCACCATAGAGTGAAAGTTTATCATTTGCACACGTTTTGGCTTGCTGAAGTTGAACTCGGACTCGCGCACCGTTTTCTGCACTTAGCCGCTGCCGCACACACTGAAGTGCGTACACGCAGAGAGAGAGAGAGAGAGAGAGAGAGAGAGAGAGAGAGAGAGAGAGAGAGAGGCGCAATTCAGATACCGCGTTTTAGTGATGGGAAGGGAAGTCCGGTTCTTTTCCGTGAACTGGTTCTTTCGGACAGTTCGTTTCAATGAACCGGTTCAAAAAAAAGGTTCATCGGTTCTTTTTACGCTCTAACATAATGACGTCATTCGCGATGACGTAATTATATAATCTATCGTTCCGGGCCGGGATAAAAATACACATTCAAATATATAAAGTCAGTAATCATAACTTCAGTCAGTTAAAACATCATAATAATAATCTTTAAAGTTTACAAATAAGTTTTGCACGTTCCCAAATTCGTACAGGCAATGATGTGCATACGAGGATTTAAGTCTTGAGTGAAAAAATTAGTTGTCATCAGGCAGAAACCATAATCCACTTACTATACATAATCCATTGCGATTTATTTGTTATTAAATAAACTAGCGTTTCGCCCTCATTCAGGCCCTTGGTTTACCCACGCCATAGCATTAGCACAGAATCAGTTGTCCAAAATAACTAGTTTGGCTCAGACGTGCTGTGTCAGTCATAGAAGGCAATCACTGTTTGCTGAATCACTTATGCGCAGTATCATCAGCTCATCGGCTCTCAAATCGGACGTGTCCGGAAGAAACGGTTCTCGTTTCAGTGTACTGGTAATCCAAAAACCACTGCAAACGGTTCGTGACTCGAGAACGAGAACCGCTCTAGCAGTGGGCGTGTTCGTTCGTTACACGGCTCGCTGCACGCATGCTGCTCTGCTCTGCTCGTGTTCATCATCAGTTCTCTCTTCACAGCAGTTCACTCTGTGTACTGTTTGAGTAAATTAATAACTACGGGATATTGGTTTATTTCGAGACAGAGGGAGTGTCAGGCATATTAAAAAAGTGAATAACTTATGTAATTTGTGGATTAGTGCTTACTGGAGACGCGGACATCACTACCGCGTTTCAGACAATGCCTCAACGGATGGATACATACACACAAAGTTATGTTAAAACACTGTCGTTATGTCTTAAGTTAACGTATACAGCTGAGAAAGAAACTGGATGTGTGTCAGTAGCAGCCTATCATACCTGCTTCTGTCTGCTAATCGTCTGTATTTAACTTATGCAGTAAGCATTATTGTGTTGTTTTACACATCATTTTTAATGGCCGTAATGGAGATAATGAAAATATCTGAAGACTGTTATGAAAATGAATGTTTATCAAATAAAAATATGACATGAAAACCTGTCTATGAAAACATGAACTGTTAGATTATGATTATGATGCAGCAATGTTATTAAAAATGAAGCATCTAAAGAGCCTGAGGTGGAGCTGAAGAGTGACTTTATGCCAATAAACTGAAGCCTGTTCTATGACACAACCAACCTATTATATTAAATATATAACTTAGATGCATAACATAGACATAAGATTACAACTATCTGCACAAAAGGATGCACATGCCAGTGAACTTTAAGTTATGCAAGACAGAGACAGAGCTCCCGCCGTGACGCGCTTTCAACAAGCGGGCTGCAAGGAAAGCAGATAGAATTTACTATAGAATACATTCTATAAAGTTCTAATTATAATGCTATGTTTATGAAATGCCAGTGAACTTAAGTTACATGCTATAACGAGAGAGAGAGAGTGCTCCTGCCGTTATGCGCTTTCATAACAGCGCGCTGAATCCCGGAATTTACTGTAGAATTTCACATTCTATGAAGTTCTCATTATAATGCTGTGTTTATGGCAGATTTGTGCTCTATTTTAATCTTCATTATCAAGTGATTTCTGAGTCTCCTGCGCGTTTTCAAAGCCATACAAAGTACGAAAACAATTGAAATTGAAGTATGCCTGTTGAACAAATATTACGAAAAAAGCACTGCTGCATTATTGTAACATCAGCTTAGTTTTTTTAAACATCTAAAAACATAACCGTCTCAAATAACTCAATATCGGGCATTGCACTTGAGCATGAAACTAAACACTGGTAATATGCATTGCTTTCAGCATGTTAATATCCCAACTCATCCTATATTAGATTAATCAGATATGTATATAGCTAACCCAGACATCACTACATGACTTCAAAGCCAAGCTTCTCTCTCTTCTCACGTCAATATTTTGGACTACATGCTTTGGCAAGCTAAACAATTAGAGCTCAGGGTGCCGCCCGTTTAACCAATCAGAAAAATACAATTCCACAATCATTGTTTTCATGATCGATCATCGCTGTCACGGCCGAGTACTCGAATAATCGAGTACTCGATTGATGTTGCACATCCCTAACTTATAAGCACAGATTACCCTATAAAATGCTTGTCAGTCCATGCCAGTGTGAGTGTTCCCATTTTTGTTCAAAAAAATTCAGTGACTGGAATCCACTCATATATACATATATATATTTTTTTAAGAATCTATTGACTTGTGTCAGTTGACTCTTTAGGTGTAGTCATTATAAAATGTTGTTCCTGTCTGTCACACAGCACAATTTGAAAGTCAAACCGCTTATTAAATGCAAATGTCTACTGACTGTGCGAATGTGCTTAACCATATTAAACTCTCTTAAACCAGGCCGACAACCATATTCGTCTGATGTGGTAATAAAGCCATAGATGCAATGAAGGAATATCTAATCGTGACATGATCTGAATCCTGTGTGTCAGAAATGAGTTTGGGAAAGCGAGAGAGAGTATGAGATGTACATGTGTGTGTCATTCTGTACTCTGTCCGGTATATAGTTTTCACGGGAACTCCTAGCCCTGAGGACACTGGCAAATAAGCTTGTGTTTAAAGCAGCACTTCCTCCTCTGTTGATGATGTTGTTGCTTCATGTCCTTTTATATCTCAACAGTCAGCTCTCTATTAAAGCAGTTTGATACAACCATATAACCGATACGATTATTACCTTATGTCTACACCTGTACCCGATAACCGATATGCAGAACCGATATTTATTTACTGTTATAAAGTAAATAAATAACTAAGTGAAGTAAGTCCATTCTTTGCTGGTTTTCCGGCGCGACCTTTCAGTCATCTTAACAGCAACAAAGAACTGTTGAAAATAAAAAATGTTTGTAAAATTTAATCTTAAAATTACAACAATAGAAGACTTTATTTATAAAAAGATTATCAGCACACTGATATTAACAGTAAGCAAAAAATGTCTAATGTTTTCAAATGCAGAAAATAAAGGACAGAAGTCATATAAACTTCATTTTAAACTACAGTTTTAGTAGGCTCTGGATTATAAGCTGTTTAATAGACTAAAGAGTGAAGCAATAATTCACTGAATAATATTCTCTGGAATTGAAATAAGCTATAACAAACAAAACATCGTATTTTATTGCATTTCTTAACTTGGCACTCAGCTATTAAAATTTTTTGTCATTTAAAATGTGTACAGCTTATGCATCCAATCATTATATATATCGAAAATAAGAAAATAAACATAATTAATTTCGATAGAGATGTTTATTGGCAAAATAATGGTTCTATAGTAAATGTTAATATAATTGCAGTGTGTTTCAAACAAGTGAATCTTGTATAAGTTACATGCGGTGGCGTGCTGGAGCTTCTCCTGAGTGAACACTGCTCCAGATGTGTACGTGCGTTTGGATGGGTCAAATACAGAGACATATTTCACTGCTAGTTATACTCTGTATAATTGTGTGACAAATAAAAATGTTTTTGTTTGTTTTTCAAAACCGATAATGGTAAAATGCTTAAATATCGGGAAAAAGATCGGCAAACCGATATATCGGTCGATCTCTACTATTAATTACATTTTATTGCAATGCAATAGCCCAATTCTAGACTACTGCAACTCCCTTTTTTGTCAATCAACTGAATCATCAGAATCGTTGCACGTGAGAAATGAAATTCTCCTTTCCCGACATGCCATTCATGTCATTTTCATTGTATGAATAGAGGGATTGTGAAGTTTAGGAGGAGTGGTTCATGTCAACTAGTATAACTAGTCTAATGTGAATGTAGCCTGCTTGCTTTTGCTCCTCAAATGCCTTCCTTTTGTATATTTAAAGTTTGCGTGTGTGTGTGTGTGTGTGTGTGTGTGTGTGTGTGTGTGTGTGTGTGTGTGTGTGTGTGTGTGTGTGTGTGTGTGTGTGTGTGTGTGTGTGTGTGTGTGTGTGTGTGTGTGTGTGTGTGGTGGGGGGGCAGACAGGATATATTCTTTCAGTTTGCATTTTACTTTGATCTCCTCTGCTGATGATTTTTAAATAAACCAGAGCTGCCAGCTAAACTTGCATTTCAAGATTTTTTTCATCAGGAAATCTATAAACAAGCACACATGCAAAATTTAAAAAGACCTTTCAGTGATGCAAAAACAGATTTGAACTATTGCACAACTGAAATTTCCTGCCATTATTCTGTTACTTTCATAACAACAGTAATAAATGCTTAAACCTGTCTGTGAGATTCAGAAGAGCATCTTTTTCCATCTCTGAATGAGTCATGTTATTATTAGCTTGTTGTTTGTAGCAAACTAACCTGATGGATGTGGCCTGCCAGAAGACAGATGGGCATGACAAGAGGAGAGTTGAAGATAATGATGTCGGGAGATTGAGTTTGTGATAGGAGGCTGAAGAAGGTTTTATGGGTCAAAGGGAGCATTGAATCTTGTGAGAAGCCGTGTCAGGTGATGCAGTGTCTGAATAGACCGGGAGAACACAACTAGAAGAACAATGAAGATCCACTCGCTGTAAACATAAGAAGCTGTAATGCTCCCCGTCTGGGGGCAATACTGCTGGCTACAATTAATAATCTGTTTTTACTGCATCTGATCCCTTAGCGATGGTCTGTGGTGGTCACTCATGTTCATTCTATATCCGCTCTGCCTCTGAATTATTTAACCCTAAAGGGCCTTTATGCCATCATTCATAATTAATCAATCACAAGCTGCTGTGTTCCTTTAGATTTTCAATGGCTAATATTTATTGGCACTTTGTAGATTTGTTATGCACCGGTACCCGTCATGCTTCTGGGCGGCCTTAATTAATTACTGGATTAGTTACTTTCCCCTGTGTTTGAGGGCTCTTGTTTAGAATATAGATGGGCTACTAATCACCTTAATTGATTTATTACTGTTCATAAGTGATTCTAAGTGCCCTTGGCAAAATGCACATTTGAATAGTTTTAGTGGCTGAAAAGGCAAAGTTTTGTTTTCCCCTGTGAAATGCAGGCCCAATGAAATAGACTTTAAACAGCAGCTGAAAGTCCTACCCTCTTTTAATGACGTGTGTTCTAAAATGTACCAGAAATTAAATACAACTATTTTTATATATTTTAGTAAGTTTATGTACAAGTTAAGAAATAATAAGCTTGTTAAGTTGAGGATTTCCACTGCAGTTTTTAATCAGTCAAAGAATTATGCTTAAGAAGTGGTTTAAGTTAATAAACTTATTGAAAAAAATAGGCTACTGTTCAAAAATTTGGGAGCAGTACATATTTAACTAAATTAGCCAAATACTTCCATTCAACAAGTAGACATTAAATTGTTCAAAAGTAACAGCAAAGATATTTATAGTGTTAAAGAACATTTCTATTTAATTGCTGATCTTTTGAAATTTCTATTCATAAAACAATCTGTTGTTTTCTGTTTTCAGCATTGATCATATGAAATATTTATTAATTAACACCAAATCAGAATGATTTATGAAATATCATATGCCATCAAAACTGGAATAATGGCTGCTGAAAATTTTGCTTTGCCATTTTAAAATATACTTAACAGAAAACAGTTATTTTATATTGTAAAAATATTTCAAAATATTACTGTATTTTTTTCATTGAATATACAGATTTTTTCAGAAACATTTCATAAAAAAATATATTTATAATATATTAAACGGTATAATAAAAAATGTGACCCTTACTGCGACTGTGAGATGTTTATTAGATGAAGACTGTTAAAATGCCCTTACTCAATGATGATACCCTGTGTTTTTCTTCTGTAGGATACACCTGAAAATCTCCCCCCTCACTGAAGGCCATTCACCTAGGAATCAGTCATATCTGAGCCAGCCACAAGAAACTCTATGCAGGAAATGGAGATAAGGAAATAATGCAGCAAAAACTGAACTAACCTGCAGATATACTAAAAAAACAAGCAACCTCTCATACTCCAGTGAACTCGAGCGAACGTGGAAGATTAGAGCTGCACAAAAGAGTGAGTAATTCTTGTCGCTGACAGCTGGCAACACTGGAAGGAACGGCTGAGGAAATTCATAAGAGGGTGAGAGGGTGATCACCGAGTGAGAGAGACGGGGACTGACAGCGAGCCAGAGTGCAGGAGGGGGAGGCGGAGGAGTGGGAAAGGTCAATTGCCATGGCGACGGACGCGGGAGAGCCCACTGCCACTGAGGAGTCCTCTGGAGAGAAACCTGATGGAGAGAGGGAGGAGGAGAGTGACCAGGGGAACAGGGCTGCCCTTGAGAGAGAGAGGATGCACTGCACTCCGTCTGACTTCCCCTCCTCCCAGACCCAGGAAAGGAGAGCTTGGGGCGCAGGAGGAGGTGGCGGAGTGGAGGACGGTAAAGAAACAGAGGTGCCGGCCAGACCTCCGACCTTCTCCATGCCCTCCTCCCCAGCAGCCCAAGAACCATGTCGGAAACGGGAGAACAAGCGCTTTTTCAGGAAGAGCGTGGAGATATGCGAAGAAGACGATGAGGTGGAAGAAACCCCCGGTGCCCCTCACAGCGCCCCTCACCTCGAGTTTTGTGTCTCCGACTCTGTTTTCACCAACGAAGCCCAGCAGTTACCCACCAGTGCCTCGGCTGCCTTGGGTGAGGATGGCACTCACGGCACGGATGATCCTGATAAGACCGGCCTTACGGCGCCTGCTCTGAAGGGGAAGGAGAGAGATAAAGAACTGGAAGAAGAGGCTGAGATGAAGGCTGTCGCCACTTCACCCAGTGGTCGCTTTTTAAAATTTGACATTGAGCTTGGCAGAGGAGCGTTCAAAACCGTTTACAAAGGCCTGGACACAGAAACCTGGGTGGAAGTTGCCTGGGGTGAACTGCAGGTGAGACTTGTTTACCCACAAAATTAGTTATGGTTAGCATATTAATACAGCTTGAGTGGCAAAGGTTTTGGCATTTATTTTCCAAAAGGTGGGCCGATAGCGGAGATTAGTATTAGTATTGGTCGCCTTTCTTGGACAGGAATTTGAGTTGTATCATGTTTTTCAGTCTAAGTGCTTTAGCTCTGCTGGTTTGAATTAGGATGCTGTTACTCAGGAGTTTTCCGAGCTTGTTGGTGAAATCTTAGCCTCTTGTGTTTCTCTTTAGTCTGTTACAGTTGAGTGCAGTGAGAACAGTAGAAAAAAGAGTTTCAAAGTCAGAGCTCAATAGCTTCATAGATTACACCGAGACTATCCGTGGGAGAGAAGGGTCAAATCCTACTCACAGCGCAATGAACTGGACAAACAACAAGGCTCAAAGAGGCTCTCTTGTTGTGAAATGGAATTCTTTATGCCTTTGCCACTATGCTGAACCTATTGTTGCCCACTGCAGATTGTATTTTCTAGGAAAAGTCGTCACTGAATAATTGGTTTTGCGACAGGGACCCAGCTGTTTCATAATGTTGTTGTAAACAGAGGGCCGCGCATATGTAGATGGCACTGCATTGACCACGTATCACAACAGACCGTATAAGATACAGTAGCTTAGCCAGCATGCCATCAGAAATATTTCTGTCACGTGTCCTTTTAAATCCTCTCATGAAGCAAAGTCTTTCAGCTCATGCAGAACAGCCAGCTGAGAGGAAAGCCTGTTGAGTTCCAGCACTAAAATGGTGTTCGGTACAATAATTAAGCAATAAGGTCCATTTAAGGAGGTTAATACCATCTATATAAGAGGCTTAGCAATTCAGATTATTGATTCAAAGGTTGAAATGGCATGTAAATCATGGGTCTGATCAAGGGAGATTATTCAGAGAATATAATCATTAACATGGTTCCACCTTATTCAAATGTTTCAGTGGATGTTGGCTCTTATTTCTAATTCATCTTTTAAACCTCTCAGTGTCCCAAAGGAAGTACCTTTCTACATATTTTCATTACAAAAGAGATATTAAATCTTGAATGTATAATTATTTATTGATTCAGGGGCTTTCAGATATATGTTTTTTTCTTTCCACTATTAATGTTAGATATGAAAGCTCAATAGAAATAAACATATTTTGATTATTTAATTTCATGAATCCATAGTATACTATAACATATCTATATTATATGTATTATATATATATATTTATATTTTATATGTAATTATTTAGAAAATTTGTAAAAAATAAAACAAAATCATAAATGTTCTCCTTTTGGGGGTCACCAGACCCCATTTTGAAAACCCCTGCATTGATAATTTTACACGGCTAAATTTGCATAGTTCAGACCTACCATACATTTTATAATCCTACAAAAATGCTGTTGTTGTTGTTGTTTTCAGGCCAGTCTTGTTATTGGCCTACATTATTGTCTTTTTGTTCATCATGGATAGACTATGTTCCTTCTCCTTTGTTGCCAGTAGCAGGATGGAGGCAGAACAAAAAAAAGAATAACAACATACCAGTGTATTGTTATTATAATTCTACTAATATGTGTACAAAACAGTGGGCTAATAGGAGTGAATTAGATTTAATTCTGCTTTTGTAAAAGGTTAACAATTAGTTCTAAACAAACAATAGAAAAACAAGCAAAAGGTCTCGCAGTGGAATACAGATCTGTGATGCCCAGTAAAAGAGGAACAATGACATATGGCAAAACAGTGAGCGAATGAGCAATCTGATATTTGCTCTCAGTTCTCTCTCTTTATCATGTGTGGTTTGTTTGGTTGCTTTGTGTTGAAAGGTTGGGAGTCATGTGTTTAGCTTTGAGCTAATCCCACACACACTCAGGCCAATTCACTAAACAGCTGCCCTGCTTTAGTTTGCAATATTTCAGCATGTGTTTGCTTATCTGATATAATACTAAAACAATGTGGGCAGCATGTGCAAATAAATGCAGTTCATTATTTTGAACCACCCAGCCTTCCTCAACTTTCTCCTCCTTATACTGGCAGGTGGGCCAGCCTGGTACTTGTAAGACTGTTGTCTGCCCGCAGATACAGTGATTGTAATATTCACTTTAATCCTTACAGTATGACATGTGGTTTAATCTCTTGACTGAGTTTGAGCAGATGAATCCATACTTTAGGAAACATTCTCTCAAGCCTCCTTGACCCCAACAGTTCATGCTGCTGCTTAGAGAGTAATGTGATACAGAACTAAACTATCCATCTCCTAAAGCAGAGTCCTGATGTGAGCTGTTTGACACAATGTGGTTATCAGCGTTTCCTTAGCCTTGGACAAGAAGCAGTCCTGAACAGAATGAGACGCTGTGGTTTGTTAAGAAACTTTGTGAGATGATGTGGTTTGTTAGGAAACTGGAAACAGTTCTCAGTTGTAACGAGTACAATTATTTTGTGATTAACTTCCAGTCATTCATTACAATCCAAATAAGGGAATTTGAAGTTAAATGTCATGTTTTTCCATTAGTACGTTATACAAGAGATTTCACATTTACAGTGTGCTACTGTACTGTATCTCTCAGTAAGTGTGTTTCTATTTGAGTCCATTGTGCAGTTCATTTCTTATGTGCATTGTTAAAATGAAAAGTGCTTTGTGTTCACTTTAGTTCCTCATTTATGTAACTCATTCATTTGTAATTCACACATTTTTGGTTCTAACTACCAAAAGTGTTTTGTTTTTATATTTTTAAGCTGTTTATAGCTATAATTGTGAATGTAAAACCTAGTTTTTTTTTTTGTTTATATGGAAAACTTTAGATTTTCATTTAATAAAAAAAGTTTGCTTTCATTTTAATTGAAAAAAATGCTAAAATAAATGTACTATAAAATTGTGTGGAGATTAAGTCAAAACCACTGACATGACCAAAACAGCTGAAAAAAAGTCGTACTGTTGAGCCGTGCTATTCATGTCATTCTACCCTGTGCAATATTTGTATACAAATATTTCCTCATAGGATATCATACTTCTAGTCACATGATCAAAATTATTTGTATGACAATTAATCATAAGCCAAAACTGCATAGTGACTGTTGTATTGTCAAGAAAATTCAGGTAAGAATTCTAAACTGTGCGTACAATACAATCGAAAGTGCTGGAGTGTGTAAGAGGGACTGGGTGATAGATGAGCCAAATAGAGGATTAGCGCAGTGGTTAATGATAACCACACACACTCTTATATATGCAGAGATGCCCAAACAAGCTGATCTAATGCACTTACAAGGAATCATAAAATGCCTCTGTAATGCCTTTGGACTTTCATGTGAGTAGAGTTTCACTAATTTTTCTAATCTTCAATTATAATTAAAGATGACTCTAAAGAGCATTATCACATGAGCAAGAGTGCTGTTCTGAATATCCGCGGCCTTGTGGTTCAGGTAGCCTTGCAGATATTTAGTACAACAGCAGGATTTCCTCTCACTGCTCAAAGCTTTCTGTAATCGCTCTGGGTTTTCTATTTCTCACTCCCCAGTGAGAGAAACCCTGCTCTGAGCAATCCTAGAGCAAAAAAAAACATTCATCTGTCTTTCATAAAACCAGTTCCCCAGCCACAGGCAAAATCACACAAATTAATTACAGTTAACGTGAGCACAAAACTGATGATGTGCAATTATCTCTCCTTTAATGAGCAAAATTACTTCCTGGGTATTCTTTGATATTATGAATTCTCATGAGACAATCCTTAATAGCCTGATAAATTATCACAATTGTATATTGATCTACCCTTCATAACTCCATGTTTAATTGAATCACAAAAAATTACACTTCGACAGTTTTTTTTTATTAGCTTTTTCAACTCAAGAATGACATCAAAACATCCTGTTCTAACCCACTCATGATTATAGTGCGTGATGATTAGAAGAACTATAAAAACAATGCTGTGGAGCTCTGACTGAGACACTCGTAAGTGATTATAAGAACATGAGACAAGTGCGGTGTGAAGAGTCCCTCTCACAGTAGGCTTGCATATCCGGTAACATTCTAGCTTTGACATGCTCTTCTCCCAAGGCATTCATGAAAATAATGTTTGAGTTCTGTAAATGAAAGGTAGAAATACATTGTTTTTATTATTGAAGCGCTTGTCATTTTCTTCAATGGATGTCTGTACATGTAAATAAAACTTGCTTGTTCATCGTGTAATATTTGAACATGGGTTTGGCCTTATTTTGAATAACCTGTTGATGTCAGTTGAGGTGAGGTCTGGATTGCTTTCACTTTTATATCTGATTTGGGGATTCTTTTCTGTTTCTAGTATTCATTTTACTATGATAGAAGAACTCCTCTCGATGCACGTTACGTAATAATAAAGGACAGCGTATAGTTATTTCAGAACAGTGCTACTCTGCATGACCTCACTGAGTCCAGACAGATTTGTATTGGGTGCCAGTAAGAGCAGTAGTGAAGGTTACAACAAGGCATGTCGTTCTGTCATTTCCGTGACTATTTTGTTCTCTATATGGCCTGGATCCAGATAAAAGCAGACTAGTGCATAATGTAATGTGAATTTGGCTTTTTTCGCATCTAAATAAGCCGAGCAGAGCCGGCTAGACAGATATTCTTCCACAGCCTCCAGGTTGTTTGTTGATGATGTTTCTGTCTGGGCCTGCATCCTTTAATGACATCTTACCTTTAAAAGCTTTAGAAGCTAAAAGTTGTTTGTTATATCATTGCAGGAGAAAATGTGGATTTATGTTGTTTACTCTATTGTCACTTATGTGCTACTTATCTGATATCTATTTATTACAATAGCTCATCAAAGTCTCATTTGTTGCATTGAAAAGCCTTATCAAAACCTCATCCCACACACTCACAAACACATTTGTTTATCATGTTGGCAATGCGCGATATATTGGTATCATGGTATCATCAAAAAATAAATAAATGAATAAAACAATCGAATAGGAACAGGGGTTTATTTTGAGTTTTTGAAATTAAATTACAAATGTAAAAAATAAACCATGCATTGTTGTATCATTCACAATCAGAATATATATTTAGGAAAAAATGGGGCGAATTTCCATTCCATGCCAACTTTAAAAATACTAATTTAATAACACTTAAAAGTAATCTAGCGATGTTTTATGCCTAAATTCACTTGTAGCATTTAAACTGGCTGTTTTAATTTGTCTAAATAACTAAAAAATATGTATAAAATTGTAATACTGACAGTTTAATGATTGTTAGGAATAACATAGAAAAAAAGATCAGCTTGTTAGAATCGGTTTGATATGTAATAAGATTGCTTCTCTTCAGAATATTCCCTTGACATCTGTGAGTAATTATATTCTCTAAATCCTTTTGTTTAGTTTTTTGCTGTTATACGTTTTTCATTAAACATTATTTATTATGTTTATTAAGCCATGGTCCTTATGGGGACCATTTGCTGGTCCCAACAGTGTGTTTTCAGTTTGTACTATCCTAGCGGGCACATTTGTTTCCCACAATGTGGGCATAACCTGACCCACACATACACACAAAAGTCCACACACTGGAAGGGAAGGGACTGTTGAGATAGGGATTAACTGTGTTAAAACACTTGAAAGAGTGGGAAATAGATGTTCACATTTCAGTTTATCCCTCTGTTCTGTCTCGTATGAAGTTTTTAGTGAGTCGATCCTAAACACTTTTTTGAGTTTGTCAGTTGGAGTTTCTTTCTTAATGTATTACATTGTATGAGTGCAGATGCAACTCAGATTTATTATTACGTGCTCTACTCCTTGCAGCTCTATACTGGCACGTGAACTACAGTGTTGTGTGTCTTTTGTTTTGCGTTTGTGTGTGGGTACAGTGTTGGAGGGGTGTTCTCTCTGTCCGTGTGATTGAGTATACAGGGTGATCCAGGAAGTTAATTACATTGGGTGCCTGTCAGGCCTGAACAAAAAGCCTGCACAGACAGCACAACTCACGTAGAAACACAACTGACTGAATGCAAACAGCCCAAACCAGACCAGTCTGCCCCAGCTCAGCTCCTGCCACAACAAAACACACTCCAGACCATAGAATGTTTTTTTTTTTTTGACATTTTACAAGGAGTAAAAATAAAACCGCATTTCTTTGGATGCTTGTCTTTTTATAAATAGACTAGCTGAAACACTATTCATACAGTGAGTGAAGCACTAGATGTATGAATATTCATATTGGATTGGGGTCTTCTGTAGCTTTACTTGTCCGAAAGTGGGTGTTATGAATGATCATGTGCTCTGGAAGCAGTGGTCACAAAATCCATTGACCAGACATATGGGATTTTAATTATATAATTTATGGCATCTTGTGAATCATTTTAGCCAGAAGTTTGGCAGAAAAGGTCCATAATGAAGTCAGAAATAAGAGCTTTTTAGCAATACTGAGCTGCACTGTCTCTCTCTCCCGGACTAAACTCAGTTAATTCAGAGTAATGTACCGTGAGCGCAGCAGAACTTTTCACCCCATCAGTCGTGGTCAAATTTGATGTCAGACATTCAGTGACATCATGTGGCTCTGAGTAAAAGAGAAACTGAGGCAATGGCTCAGTGTGAACGTCTTCATTCTGATGGCAGAGCTCTGAGCCCTCTGTTATACACCGAGGCCAATCCCATCTGTGCAAAAGGTCAGTGTCCAACATTTCAGTAGGATCACGTTCAGACATACTGTGTGTGTTCAGGCTAGGCAAATTTTTAAAGGTGCACTCAGTTATGAATGGTACTTTTGAAAATGTTTAAATCATTTACAGTCACATGAGGAAATGAAGACTCCAATCATATCAGTAATGTAATAAAATCTATTTTGCAGAGCAGGCATGACAATCCAACTAGCATTCACTTTATCTCTTTCAGAAATTGTAAACCATCTAAAACTATTACTTCATCTTTAAAAAAAATATGCATTATTTTAAAAACAGAAATAATATTATCTTTTTCTCTAGAGATCTGTTTTTAATACAAATCCTTAATGACTCCCTGTCTGCAATGTTTAGTCATTTAAGAAAACAATATGAAAATGAGTCCCTATCAATAGTTTTTAGTCATCATCATCAAACATCAGTCTGTTCGGTTATTTCTGAAATGTGCTTCGAGTAATACATATTCATTTCTGTTCTATTAGACTAAGGCCCAATCCCAATTCTATTTTATACCCCATATGACTACCCCTTCCCCTTGTCCCTTGAAACAAAGTGTCAAGGGGTAGGGGTGAAAATATTCCCCTTAGAAATGGGACACCGTTACATGTCGTCATACGCCGCCTAGCTCCTACAATAGCACCCCTCAATGTCTATGGTGGTTATCGCCCTGTTCAGATATGAAAATATGTTGTGGCACTATCATGCAGTCAGTAATGATTTAGGGCTGCACGATAAATCGCATGCGATTTTTATGAACGTGATATCGCGTAGCTTGTCAGTGAGCTACGGCTCTGTGTATTAAATGCCGCTCCATCTGAAAGCACGTGATGGAGATTTACTACTAATCACAAAACCGGCTTTACTGACGAGATGCACATGACAATCACATGTGATTTATCGTGCAGCCCTAGATTTAACGTTAGCAAACTTTAGCAATTTTTTTGTCAACATTTCTTTGAATAACATGATCGTAAATACGAACACACGATTGAATGTAACATAAAACAAATAATTACTTTTCATTAAAATCTTTATTAATGCCAAAAATGCTTACATTTATGGGTCTTTTTGTTCGCTTGGGCAGCCATGTTGCCGCTGTAGCCGGTTTATGCTGAAATAATTCTCATACCCCTTCGTTTGAAGTGTAGTCCCGAAAAATCTTTGTGTAAAAGGCTATCTGGGGCCCTTTCCCCTACGTTTCACTAGCGCACACACACGTACACGAAGACAGGCATGTGTCTTCATTGCAATGCATGGAGCTAGTGGGTATTATGTTGCTTTTGCCATGAAGCTGTATTACAGTGAATGTGTTAGTAATATGAGCTGATCATCCACCCTCCCTTTCCTCTTCATTGCAGTTAAACCCAAAAGGCGTATCGACTAGCACAATAATAAAAAGATGGCAGTCATGATTGCTTTACACATCCACAGGGATCAGAGAATTCGTTTAGATTAGTGAACATGGATGGCACAGCTAAACTCAATTTAAAAGCCATGATGTTCTCATTGTGTACTAATGCATACTTCTTATGTTTCATCAGCACACAGGGAGTCCAGCATGCATTCATGTGGAGTGTTTTTGTGGGCTTTTTCAGGCTGAACAGGTGACAGGTCCTGAAGTGTTTCTTTTTGTGGACAGGGTCAGGTTGGCTTAGGCTTTACGCTGTTTACGGTAGCCTGAGTTACTGGAGCCTCACCTGACAACTGAACACACACACGGACAAACTCAGCAGATGCAACTTTAGGTGGAAACTCAACTTGCATAATGTTTAAAGTGTGGTTGACAGGTTGCCTGACCGGTTTGTTTCTCATTTCAATGTGTGGCGTCTTTTGTGACTAATAAGCCTTAGATGCTGAAGGACCCAAACTCCTTACCAAGCTTTACCAAGCGCCATGGTCAGTGATTTTGCAACCTGGAAGGTTAAGGTTCAAATCCTGTATCTGCTAGTCCATAAAGGGAAATTTCAGCCGGATAGCCAGACAATAGTGTGTGAATGCAAACGATGTCCATCTGGTTTTACATGACATGACTAATGACTCACTTTCTTAATTATCCTCGCCACTGCTGACCCAGGTTGCTGAACATAATGCTTTAAAAGCCAGGACAAGACACTGTCATGTAGAGGCCAAAGGAACGGTGAAACTCAGACAGACGGAGGCGCCCTTACAAGACACTAACTCAGCATTCAGAGTTCACCAGCACACACATGCACAGATACACTCATGTTAGCTTTTAGCCACAAAACACAGAGCTCAGCATGAATTTGCAATGCACCACAAAACAGGAAGCATCTGTCAACACAAAGAAACCTTGATGTAGTGCTGGAAATGCATGGTCAAAGTCCAAGAATCGGGGTGATGCTTTTAGTGATGTGTGGGTTTGTTTGTAACTGTTATAAGCTTTGTTGATAGCTTTATGATTCTGAATAGTTGTTGATCAATATAGGTTTTTCAGTGAGACATTATTAAACTTAAACATTTGGTCCCACCAATCAAATATATTTGAGTTCATGCAAGAGGTGGGGGTAAAATCCATTCACTGATGAATCATCATGCTGTTCTAAATGATTCTGGATCGATCCTCAAATTCATCGGAATTTAAATTAATTATTAATAATTCTGGTTATTGAAAATGCTTGCATAGGGCAAAACATTACAGATAAGTGCCTCACTGTGCGCAGCACTACAAAAATGGCATAGAAGGCATATCTGCAGTGGCATTTATACCATGAAAAGTATTCTTGCAATGTACAAACAAGCACACACACACACACACACACACACACACACACACACAGGAGCATTCAGCACCACACAGAATCTGCACAGAAAATCTTCTCCAGATTTTCTCTTGTTCTGTTTTTATTGGCTGATCAAAGCAGACATACTTTAGCATGGTGTTTATGTGGAACCTTCACAGAATTAGCAAGAGACACCTTGATAAATATTTGTGCCTTTACGCTGTTGCTGAAGAATTGTTGCTGAACTGATTTGATAGTCTAGGATCCAAAAGCCTCCCTCCTTAATTTTGAATATTACAATTTTCATTTTAATATGATGATTTGGTGTTTAAGAAACATTTCTTATTATTATCAATGTTGAAAGCACTTGTACTGCTTAATATTTTTGTGTGAACCATGATAAAAAAAATCTGAATTTTTGATAAAGATTTATTTTAGAAATATTTTGTAACATAAATCTTTTGACCGTCACTTTTGAAGTCTTGCTCAATAAACATATACATTTCTTTCAAACAAGAAATCGTACTAACTCCAAACTTTTGAATGGTAATGCATGCGAAGAATTTTGTGAATGACTGGTGTTTAGATTACGCAGTGCATTCCTCAGTTCTGTGGGCAGATTGATCATGGGTCTACACGTAATTTACTGGCATAGAAAGGAGGAAAAGAAAACAAGAGGCCTCAGCTTCCACGGAATACTTCCTCTAACACCTAGTTAGTTGATTCCTTAAAAGAGAAGGGGGAGCAGAGAGAGAATGACATGATTTACAGATGGAAGTTTAACAATTGGAAACCTCATTACACGGTAAATGAGATTGTACGCCACAAAACAGCCTCCAGAAATTAGCCCTACTTGTTGATGCATAGACAGCAGGCCATTGCAAAGTTCTTTACAGAAATTAAAATAAAATTGTCTATAAATCTCATGCAGTGAGTTTGCCGAGCTGTGAAAGCTGTCGTTTCTTACTGTTATTTGGCTGTGTATTTTACACACTGCTTGCATAACTCATGTTGTGGCCTTTGACCCAGGCATCTTTGATTATTTTTTCCATATAGGTCACACAGACTAACTCGCAAAGCCTAAGGGTCAAGGAATCTCAGTACTTCGTTTGTTTTCAGCTACATGTACCGAATGAACCCAATGCAGAGTATCACAGTTTGACTAAAAAAATGTTTTTTGTCTGGTTAAATCAGAATTCAGAGAGATGTTCTGTCATCGCACAGATTAAAGATTACAAGCCTTTTTTGGGACATCTGTTCAGATTCAGTGAAGAAAAGAAACAAACAAACAGTGGCTTGTCTTAAAGGGATAGTTCATCCAAATATGAAAAATGTCATGATTTGCGACCCTCTCTGTGAAAACCCAGCTAAAGTCATTTTTTTGTGATTTGCTGTTTTCTACAAAAAAATCATCATTTGGTAAAGAACATTCTGTGAAAATGTAACCTTTATATCTTTAATATTGACTAAGGTCATGTCAAAGATTCAAATTATAGTGAAATGGTAGAATAATGGTAGAAATCAAACTTTGATGCTTATCTCATAATTGGATTTTGAGACTTTAGCCTGGATTTCACAGAGAGGGTCACATTTATTCACCCTCATGTCATTTCAAACCTGTATAAAAGATGATATTTAAAAAAAAAATGTCTTGGTGTTTTTGTCCATACAATGTATGTCCAAGAGCTAGTGTTGTTTTAAACCCCAGTGAATATGGACACGAACAGAAGAAACATTCTTCAAAATATCTTCTTTTGTCTTCTATAGAAAAAGCAAGTTTAACTTGTTTTAAATGATAACATAATATTCATTTATAGGTGAACTGTTCCTTACAGTATAAATCCTTACAAATAAATGTGTTAATATCAATGCATCAAGGCTTCATCTAATATGTTTTATTAGTATCGTGGGGTTGTTCAGGGTGAGCTTAGTTAATCATCAGTGTGTCGCATGGCAGCACAAGTGTGTGTGGTGTTTGCCAGTGGACTGAGTGAGAGTGTGTGTGTTTGGTGTTGGCACTGTGGCATTTTCCCCACTGTGTGCCAGCGAAGGGATTTAATCAACATCCGCCACACTGGCCATGGTGGCTGAAATGTGATTTTTAGGCTAATGCTGGGTGTTGCCTCTCTGTCACACATCTCCTTATTTGCCAGCGCCACCTGGTGACTGTTGATCGCTAGTGTACTGTCTCTGAGCGCATGTGTCCATGCTGAAGCAAGCGTTTTGCTGTGATCAGCCGTCGGTATACACCTCCAAATAGCTCTCCCTCCACCCCACCTGCCACAGCGCTGTATTGAAACCACCAAAGATGGCAGATTGGCTGATGAATGACATAACGTAGCGTGTTTGGGAGGGTTACATTCTTGCAGTAAAACTGAATGGATACAAAGCTGTGAACATTCCTCTCTCGCAGCACATTTTTTAAAGGGAACTCATTTTCTCTCTGCAGCAAGTGGCTGGAAGTGTGCAGTGCTATCATGGTATGCTGACATTCATAATTAATGAGGCAATACACTATAATTTATGAGTACTTTGCTGTGAGAATTTAAATCACATTTATATAAAATCACAGACTAGTTAGTAATATTTATGACTTGGTCATTATCATGATTAATAGGACAGTCGAGAGCACTTTTTGGTGTGAAAATAATTCTTTCTTTCATAGAGAGGATGTTGAAGCAAGAGCCGTTCCATTTCTTATGTCGTTTTTGCTTAAAAGTACAATCATAATTGGTTCAGACATGTCTATATCCCTTTTCGCTCTCCATTCCAGTCAGTTGGTTTTCAGATTGTGAAGTAAAAATGTAGACCTGAGTTTTAAGGAAATTAAATCACTACAGGCTACGTATTGCTGACATCTACTAGAATATTTAATGTTTTGTTTGTTTATTTGTCAGGATCGAAAGCTGACCAAAGCGGAGCAGCAGCGGTTTAAAGAGGAAGCTGAAATGCTGAAGGGTCTACAGCATCCCAACATTGTGCGTTTCTATGACTCGTGGGAGTCTGTTCTTAGAGGCAAGAAGTGCATTGTCCTAGTGACTGAGCTCATGACCTCAGGAACGCTCAAAACGTGTGTATTTACATTTTTCATTGTTATTTAATATTGAAATTAAAAATAAACTTATATAAATGTGTGAAAAGTAAATATTTGATTGAAAAATAGTAATAGATTTGTACAATAATTGTAAAAAAGTATTCATGTGTTACACCATCAGTTTTTGATCAAATCTGTCTTAACATGTAGCAGACTTGGCAGATTTTTTTTTTACTGGTATGTGGTGCAAAATATTACTCTTTTATTTGTTTAATTCAGGCTGTTGTTGTAATATTCATTCAATGTATCATCATCAAGTAAGAGTGATAACATCTTCATGAGAAACTTGTGACTGCTTTTCTCTGCTTCAGGTACCTTAAGCGCTTTAAAGTGATGAAGCCCAAGGTTCTTCGAAGCTGGTGCAGGCAAATCCTAAAGGGTCTACAGTTCCTACACACCCGTACACCACCCATTGTGCACCGTGACCTCAAGTGTGACAATATCTTCATCACAGGCCCGACCGGATCAGTAAAGATTGGTGACCTGGGCCTTGCCACCCTCATGCGAACATCGTTTGCCAAGAGTGTCATAGGTCTGTGCCTTTCATTCAGTTTCCTGTGGTTAGTAAAAGATGTTCTTGATGTTCTTGAATTTTGGTTATGCTGACCTGAATGACAAGCTCTTTTTTGTTTATAGCGTGCTGAAATCTCGTTTGGTCTCGTACTGTATCGCGTCCCTTGTCAGTGTCGTGCGCTTGCTTGGCCATTTATTGTGATTAACAGGAAATTGTGTTCAGCTGAATTGGAGTAGTATTTTGTTAGATGGGTATAAGCTTAGTTTACCGCGGCAGCGGTGAATGGAAGGTGTAAAGACGGGTCTTACTCTCCATTGTATCGTTTTAGGTTTCTGTAATTATTACTGGTGCCAGTCAGGATTACTGGTTCTTTTACAATTGTAAATTTCAGCATGGTATTTACTTCTTGCTTACCAACATCAGTGAAATACTCTTTAGCTCATTTATCTTTTCTTAAATCTTGTATTACATTTGTCATTTTATTTAATTTCACTCTTGAGCACACTAAAGGTCACTGCTTGCCACTCCACATTATTGATGGCAATGTGTGCACACACACAAACATCAATACTTATTGATTGTTTTTAGCATTGAAAGTTGGTACAGCAGATATTCAAACATGAAAAAGGAAGCAGCACTTCCATGCTGTTCTTTTAAAGAAGGTAAACCTGAAAGCTCCCAGCAGCAGCATACATGGATAAATGTACACAATTATTGCAAGGTCGCTGCATGATTTCAGCTTGCTTGCTGAAATTTCTAAATCAAGTCAGAAAGAGGGACACAATTGGGCTTCTTGATTGCTTCGAATATGATATACTTGTGGATGGTTTGCAGTTGAATTTGAGGAAAATGCATGCGAGTAAAAAAGTCTCACATGTGGATTGTGCACAGTTATATGTTTCAGAATTCAAGGTCATTGTGATGATTAAGTTGTCATAACTACTTGCACATTGATTGCCCGTTGTCAAGGAGAAAAGAAGAAATTAGTTGTACAGATTTGTGTTTTTACCATAGTGACAGAAGATAAAAATAGCAGAAATGACAGACACATGCAAACAAGAGACAGGATGTCAAATTAATGTTGTATTGATTTCTCAGGTACTCCAGAGTTCATGGCCCCAGAGATGTACGAGGAGCACTATGACGAGTCAGTGGATGTCTATGCCTTTGGCATGTGCATGCTAGAAATGGCTACCTCAGAATACCCATATTCAGAATGCCAAAATGCTGCACAGATCTACCGCAAAGTCACTAGTGTAAGTCTTTATATGACTATCAATTTGTAGATTATTATTGGGTGAATTCACTAACTTATGCTGAGCCTTTATTCTGACACATGGTGTAGTCCACTGTTCTTTCAGCAAAGTGTGTACAAAGTATGGCATATTATGGTAGTCTGCTGCATACTTCACAATCTGACACTGAAAACCTTTTGCAGGGTATCAAGCCTGCCAGTTTTGACAAAGTAAACGACCCTGAGGTAAAAGAAATCATTGAAGGCTGTATTCGCCAAAACCAACTTGAGCGGTAAGCACATAAACAGTGGAAGCTCTTCTGTAAGAGAATGCTCTTCTAAATTCTCTCTTCTCGCGGTCAGGCTCTCAGTGAAGGACCTTTTAAATCATGTCTTCTTTGCGGAGGACACTGGTGTGCGTGTGGAGCTTGCTGAGGAAGATACAGGCTGCAAAGACTGCCTGGCCCTGCGCATCTGGGTTGAAGATCCAAAGAAACTCAAAGGCAAGCACAAAGACAACGAGGCCATCGAGTTCAGCTACGACTTGGAGAATGATAGTGCTGAAGAAGTTGCACTAGAGATGGTGAGAAACATATAAGATGATTTTGAATTATTATTTTGCCAATTGCACGCTCCCTCAAAACTTGCGACATCTGTGGCATTGTGCTGTGTGATAAAACTGCACATTTTAGAGTGGCCTTTTATTGTGGCCAGCCTAAGGCACACCTGTGCAATAATCATGCTGTCTAATCAGCATCTTGATGAGCCACACCTGTGAGGTGGATGGATTATCTCAGCAAAGGAGAAGCGCTCACTAACACAGATTTAGACAGATTTGTGAACAATATTTGAGAGAAATAGGCCTTTTGTGTACATAGAAAAAGACTTAGATCTTTGAGTTCAGCTCATGACAAATGGGGGCAAAAACAAAAGTGTTGCGTTTATAATTTTGTTCAGTGTATATTTCTGTGAAACAGGAAGCCATGGCTGGATAATTTCATGTTCATAATCACCCTGGAGTGCTCAAAATTGTGAATATGAATGGGAATATACTTCAGAGATATTTTACTCATAAGAATTTCTAGAGGTGCCAATAATTGTGTCCAACGTGTATTTGAGAAAAACATTTATTTCATAATGATATTTCCCTCCCTTATATTTAAAATTATTATCCAATGAAAGGTTAGATTTTTGTGAATTTTTTTAATAAAATATCAAAATGATTAACAATGCAGATTAATTTTTACCGCTGCCTTTGATCATAATTACAAAGGGTGCCAATATTTTTGGCCATGACTGTATGGCAAGAAATTTATATTCACCAACACTCCAAAAAAAAGTTTACTCATCCTCATTTCATTCCAAACCTGTTTAACTTTATTGTTTGGAACATTTGTCTTAGAACATATCTGCTTTCTTCAATAAAAGGAAAGTAAATGAGGACTGAAGCTAGCGATACAAGAAACTGAAAAAAGAACTTGCTTTTGCATCCTTCCTGAATCGTAAAAATTCCAGTCCCCATTCATTAAAGCCAGTAGTTTATTTGAAATTCCTCCATTTGTGTGCCACAAAAGACAGTAAATCGTACAGGTGTGACATGAGGGTGAGTAAATTATGACAGGACATTCATTTTTAATCATGCTCCAATTCTATTGCTTCTTTATAGGTGAAGTCCGGCTTTTTCCATGAAAGTGATGCTAAGGTGGTGGGGAAGTCCATCAGAGACAGGGTGACTCTGATTAAGAAGTCCCGTGAACGACGACAGCAGCAGCTCCTCCAACAGCAGCAGCAGCAACAACAACAAAGTCTGGATGAGCGCCGTGACTCCTCGGTCCTAACCTCCTCCTTTTCTTATGTCCAGCCTTCTGGCACCACCTCCTCACAGGGCACAGGAGCTGCTGCAGCTGTGGGGGGTCAGGGAGAGGCAGAGGAACTGCCAGAAGTGGACCAACATGTGCAACAGCAAGGCACTGCATTGGGCCTCACAGGTGCACAATTCATTTTGAATCACAATTTATGAATAGGATCTAACAGGCACTTTTAGCAAATATTTGTTCCAAATTTGTGTAAAAATGTCAATCAACTTTTCCATATTTAGAGGGTGAGAGTCTTCCTGCTGTCAGTGGACAAAGCCAAGCTTTTACTGTACCTGTGGCGGCAAACCAATGTTCTCATGATCAAACCAGCTACCCCATTGGCACATCTGTGAGTACTGTTACTTCAGGAAACAGTTTCATACTTTGCATGTTCACAGACTTTGTATCTAGTGCCATACATCCTCAGCTGCTGAGACACTACCATTCTTGCTCATTTAAAACCTTTGATGTTCAGTAAAGTAGTTGTTGTTTGAATGTACACTTTGGTCGGATAAGAATTGTTTCCTTTATTTAGGGAGTGAAAGGAGCAGGGGTTCTGTCTCACCCCCAGCTGCTCCCTATTGGTCAGAGCGGAGGGGTTCCAAATGTGCCTGTTGGCCAGAATGGTGGGATATCTGGCATTTACATTGGCCAAAGTGGTGGTGGGGCTCCTAACATTCCTGTGGCACAGACTTTCATTCAACCAGTTACTATGGCGTCACAGGTCCCATTAAGTGTGCCTCAACAATATTCTCAGGTGATTGTCTCCCTTGTGTCCAGCTTTACTGTGTGTTTTCTCCTTCTCTTGGTCCAGTCTTGCACCGGAAACAACAATTAATATCTAAAACAAATCAATCCAGGGAGACTCGGTACACTCAGTGTCAAACCTTCTTTTAGTGGAATATGTTGAGGGAATGGTGGAGTATTTCATTCCTCATATTCTATGCTTTTTTTTCAGTTGCAGTAACTTTATGTGCCATATCTATAAATTGTCAGTAACAATGTGTAGTCATGGCAAACTATTACTGAAATTCCTCTCAGGAATCTCTCTGTGCAGTCTGTGACTTTGATTTAGGTCATGTGCTAAATTACATGATGTTCACTGACCTACAATTTTAATGTTAGGTCCAGAGAAAATATCTGTTGTTGAATTTCACTGTAAAATTGAGTTGATTTATAAGCTGAACCATATGTTAATGGTTAAAGCTATTTTTTTTTATTTGCTGTATTCAATCCTTGAATTGCAATTATATTATGTATTAAAGTACAGTTTGTTGTCTTATAATAAAGTATACAGATGAGTGCTAGCAACAGTATTTGAGGGGAAAGCTACAATGTTTACAGAATGGAAATAAATTTCCTGAGGCAGTGAGTTGAAACATATCTGAATTAAGGCCTATTCACACTAGGAGCAAAACAACAAATCAAAACAGACTGACCACCTCATCGTCAAGTATAATTTGGGGTTTTCAAACTCTGTGAAAGGTTGGCATACCTGACTGAAACTGCTGCCATCATTCAAAAACCATTGATGCTATTTTATTATATTGTTTACTATAGCATATTGCAATGCTACATTATTATATTATTATTATTTATTATATTGCAAATGCTATATTGCGTTGCTATATAATGCAAATCCTATTGGCCAATATTCATCAATAGGAATGCATTGTTGTTTTCAGCCGGCTCCTTTGGTTTTTTGTTTTGTTTTTTGAGGAGCAAAATTGCATTGTGTGAATAGGCCTTTAGGGTACAGCTTTAGTGGTGGACTGGGTTGACCCGAACACCATATTTAATGGCTTTCCTTCTTGGAATACAGCCACAGTACCTCTGATCTGATCAGGCATGTAATAAAAAAAGCAGCATTGATCGTAGGCTGAACACCGTCTAGAAATAACCTAATGACTTCACATGCGGAATCTTGTTTCATATCTTTTGCTTTCCATAATGTCTTGTTTCCTTTGGATGATAAATGAACTGCACTAATGCTTACTCTTGCTCTCTCTTTTTCTCCCTCCCACCACTACCTGCTTCCCCACACCATGCTCTGGCCTATCCAATCTTCTCAATTAATATCCCAATTTGTTTTCCCCACCAGCCCCTTCCACAATACTCAACAGATGTTACATCCTCGCAAATGTTACACTCCCAACCCACTGATGCCTCCACTCCCCACAGTTCTCTTGAACAGTCACAGTCATACATCCCCCCAATATCACCCCAGGCACCCATGACTGTCCTCACTTCTTCCATCCCGGCTGGAGAACCTATAGCATCAGCAGGCAACATCATGTCACCTATGCAGACTCAAACTTCTATTGCTTCTGTACAACCCACTGATGTTTTGCCCCAGCAAACTATAGTTCAGACGCAACAGCAGGTGATGTCAGAATTGCCCGGAACATTGCAACTGAACATTCAGCAACCAACACCACAAAAGCAGGCAAATATAATACAGCAGCACCAGACAGTGTTGTTTCCACAGCAAGCGGACCATGTTCAACAAATGGCAGTTTTGTTACAACAGCCACAGCATGTAGAAAAACCCCAGGGGGTTCTGCATGAACAGCCGCCACATTACAGTGCTTCTCAGCAGCCATATATCCCATTGCCACAGCAGAAACAGCAAACAATGACCAACCCTCAGCAAAGTGATCTACAACAGCAAGTGTACATACAACAACCTGCAAGCAAACCCCAACAGCAAGTTGTGATACAGCAGCATCAGGCATCAGTACAACAACCCCCAGTGGAACAATATCAGCATCAGACTCTGCAACAGCAGCCGCAGCAAGTTTATATGCAACAAATGTCTGAATCACAAGAGCAGAACATGGTAAAGACGTTGGTACAACAGCCGCCGGTACATCAAACAATCCAGCAGCCAGTACCATTGATGGAGCAACAACAGCAAATTCTGATTGGGCAACAAATGGAGCAGCAACAGAAAGCTGTTTTGCAAAGTCAAATGGAGAAACAACAAGAAGTTTATATTCAGCCACCACAACAGCAAGTTGAGCAGCAACAAATTCTTCTGCAGCAACAACAAAACTTGGCGGTACAGCAACAGATTGAGCAGCAGCAACAAGCGTTTCAACAACAAAAGCAAATAGAACAGCAGCAAAAGGCCATTTTACAGCAACAGGTGGAACAACAAAGACAACAGCAACAGTCTTTGTTTCAGCAACAGCAATTGGAGCAACAACAAGCATTATTGCAGCAGCAGCAGCGTGAACAACAACAGGCTCTTCTACAGCAACAACAATTGGAACAGCAAGCTTTGCTACAACAACAGCAGCAACTCCAATTAAAGCAGCAACAAGCTATTTTACATCAGCAACAGTTAGAGCAGCAGCAGCAGGCTTTGTTTAAACAGCAGCAGCAACAACAACAGTTGGAGCAACAGCAAGCTCTTTTACAACAGCAGCAGCAACAGGCGCTCATTCAGCAGCAGCAACAGTTAGAGCAAAAAGTACTGCAATTGCAACAGCAACAACAAATGGAACAGCAACAAACTTTATTAAGCCAACAGCAACCATCTCAACAGATAGAGCAACATGTTCTTCAGCAACAGCTGCAACTACAGAAGCCGACAGATCAACAATTGCAACAGCAGATATTTCAACAACAGACCGAACAGCAACAACAGACATTGCTACAACAAAGAGAGTCACAGATGCAGCAACAACTCCTGATGCAACGGCACCAGATTGAATTACAGCGACAACTATCCGAAAAACAACTGCAACAACATTTGGAGCAACATGCTCCTCTGGCAGATCACAGCGGAAAACAGCAAGCAACCTTAGTGAAAGCACAGCCTCCAGAGACGATCCAGCAGGTTAGTCAAATCCAGCACACTCAACAAATGATTACCCCACAACCTCAGCCTCATCTTGCTCAACAACAAACTGAGCAGCAGCTTGTCTTGATTCAGCAGCAACAAGCTGTCCTCCCCCAGGCGTCGCACAGGCCATCTCTTGTAGAGATACAAGTTCCAAACCTGGTTCAAACAGTACCAAAAATGGTTAGCGCTCAGATACCTAGTCAAATACCTGCCCCAGTACTCATCCAACAACAGGTACCACCACAGATGTCAGCTCAACCTTCAGCTCAAGTTCAGATCCAAAATCAGGGGGAGCCTGTGATTTATTGTCAGATTCCCTTGCAGACTCAAAGTCATCCTGCACCACCTTCAATGGGAGGCCATATTCAAGTAGGCCAGCTGCAAGTTCCACAACCAACCCAACAAATCACATCTCCAACACAAGTTCCTACACCACAACCCATTCATTCCTTTGTCCCGACTCCAACACAAATGACCTCACAAGGGCAAACCCTTCCATCCCAATCTCAGTTGTTACCACCTCAAGCTACAGCTTCTCTCCAGTGTCAAGTTGCAGTAGGGTCAACTACTCCTGCGCCTCTTGTGCATGCTACAGTCCCAACTGCTTCTACTCTTCTACCCACACAATATGCTCAAGCACCTGTCGCTTCGCAAACCATCCAGTCTGTTCAGCTAGACCTCACTCAATCTGTGAAACAACAACAACAGCAGCCACCTCTGCAGCAATATCAGCAATCAGTACTGTCTCCTGTGTCACTTGCACCTACCATCAACCCAATGGCCACTTCATCCACACAGTGCTTTTTACAACAGACAAACCAATCTCAAATGCCGGCCCAGGCTCCGCCAGTTATCCAAGCTCAGCAGCAACCAGTCAGTGTGGCCTCGATGCAGACATTCTTGCAGCCCATGCCTCCGGTACAACCTCAGGCTGACCAACTATATGAGCAGCAGCTGCTTCAAGCCCACCATGTGCTGCAACAGCAACCCCTGCACCATCAGCATCAGGCCCAACCTGTGCAGCAGTTTCTGCCTCTAAATGCTGTCCTACCACAAGATCTCCACCAACAACCTAGTCAGCCTCAACCAGTACTCCAACATATGCTCCCGATTCACATTGCACCCAGTCAGGTACTTCAGACCCAAGCTAGAACGGTACCAATGTACAGTCAGGTGGTCTCAGGTCCACCACCCTCCCCACAGAACCAGCAGAAACCAACTCTTCCCGCTCACACGCAGACTAGCATGCAGTCACAAGCACACTCAAACACACAGGCACAGACCCACATAGAGGCTACTGGGAGTTTCGAGCAGCCTCCTTACTCCCAAACTGACTTTATTCCGTCACGGATCCCCCCAAGTCCATATCATACTTCCCTACGGCCGTCTGTTCCAGTTTCAGAAATTCCTGTTACAGTAGAGGCACATCTAACCCAGGCAAGGCCTGCTGATATGATCCCTGCTTCCCCTCCTACTGGCAATGCTTCACAGTCCCATGACTATAATGGATCTGTGTTGCCCACCACCTCGCAGGCAAAAAGTGACGCTGCATTGCTGGGCATTGCTCAGGTACAAAAGCACCCTAAATTAGTTTCAGATATACAGTGTTGCATGATAGCAGTGAACATTTTTGACCAGCGAATATGGCAATATATAAAAGTGACCCGTTTATGTGCATGTGAGGATTCTGTTGAACGTGTTAATAAGGGTAGGAGGCATACAAACATCTATCTCTTCTAACTCTGTTAACTTGAGATGCAAGACCCGCTACTTGTTTTAACACATATAACACCTGCAAAACCAAAGTTAAACTTAAATCAAACTTACAATTGTATCTTTTCAATTAAGAACAGTTTTGTTTTTGGTTTGCACTTTGCTATTTTACTTATGGATTTTTTTTTAATGTTATTTTATTATTTGTACAACTCATTACGTAACTGATATTTTGTCTTTTGTTGTTCTTTTTTTTCTGTTGGTATGTGGCTGTTCTTGTGTATTTGTTTGCGTGTATTTCCTCTGGCTTAACAGGAGAGCCTAAATCAGTCTGCCAATAGGGGCTCTTCGTCAGGGTAAGCAGTTGTGTATTCTTATTAGATATTTTTTTTAAATACATTTAACAATGTGATCTGAGATTTGATTTTAAATATTTTATAAACCTAGCTCTGCTCCTGCCAATGGAGATGAGGCCCAATCGCAATGGTCCAGTGGAAAACACGATAAGGTAAAATCTCAGAGGAGGTCATCCTGTCAAAAAGCTGAAAAAACTCATTTTCAACTCAGCATGTTGCAGGTATGTAAATCACAACATTTCTAAAATGTTCTGCACTTCACTTTCTATGTTAATATAAATGTAATCATATTATAAACACTTTCTCTGTGTTGTAGGTCTCAGGCACAGGGGACAACATGGTAGAGTGTCAGTTGGAGACTCACAGCAACAAGATGGTCACATTCAAGTTTGACATTGAAGGAGATGCACCAGAGGACATTGCAGATTATATGGTGAAATACGTTCAGCAGCTAGAATGATTTGTTTGCTTTTTGAGAAACATATTAAGAGAATTTGTGATAGCTGATCCTGGCCTGTGGCTTTTTTCTATAGAAGTATGTCTACACCAGTACATTTCTTAACAACGTATTTTGTGTAGGTGGAGGAGGATTTTGTCCTTGAGCCTGAAAAAGAGAAATTCGTTGTGGAGCTGAGAGCTATAGTGAAGAAAGCTCTAGAAATACTAAGCACTCTCTCACAGGTCTGTCATTCACAACTGTATTGTTGTTGGAAATTGTAATTTTTGTATAAACTATTCCTTTATGTAGTTCTGGTAATTATTATTATATTGTTTTAACTTTATGAAAGTTTATGTACTTTGATTAATAGAAAGTAAAAAAAAAAACATTTATTTGAAATGGAAAAGTCTTTAGTGTCACGTTTGATCAATTGAATGTGTCCTTGCTGAATAAAAGTATTCACTTCTTTAAAAAAAAAACTGCCCCCCACATTTGAATGGTAGTTTATGTTTGGTTTATTTACAGTATAATTTATAATTGTATTTGTCTCAGACTGGGTCCTTGGAGCAACTCCATGGGAGCACCTCATCCAGTGCAACAAGTGAGTTAATCAGTCTGATCTTCTCACTAATAAAACAGAAGAGTAAAGTTGCATTAACTTTATAACTTTGGTATCTTTTTATCTTGATTAAAAGAAAAATATATATGAACCAAGACCTTTTAATTTTACATTGTTACCATTAATAGTAAAAAATAATAATTCTGTGCTAATCTCCCGTTTTCCAAAGTGGATTCAGCCCCTCAGGCCCCAAGATCTGTGATTAACACTCCGCCATCGGAGCACTCCAACCAGGACTTCCCTCCATCCACAGAAGAGACTTCACTGTGACACATTACTTTCAGCCGAGAGTGACATTTTTACTTTGCCGACTTACATTTTTTATTAATGAATACACATTTCTGCTGTAATGATTAAGATGTAGTGATGATGATAATATTAAGAAGATGTTAATTGATGAACAACTGTATTGTCTTGTCTTGTAACTGATCGAATCCCTCTGTCTAATCTTTCTCATGGGATAGCGCTCGGAGTCTTTTGTTCTTACTGTCCCCAAGCATCCTCTCCTCCATCCTCTACTCCAGCTCTACCATGTCAGCCTCTGCCATTGTTGCCCAAAAAGATGTAACACCTGCTGCCTTGCCAACACCAGAGCAAGCCTCCTCTGCTACCCTGCCTGCAGGCCCAATCCCTGTCATGGCTTCCAGCACCTCTGCTGCTCCTTTCCCTGCAGTCGCAGCCCTCATTGGCACCAGCATGGACCAAGGAAAAGTTGCAGTTAAAGGTGAGGCAGAACAGCCCCTCTCTAACTTATCTACTTATGGGACCCCTCCAGCGTCGCTGGTGACCCATGCTGATCCTTCACAGCAACTTCTAGCTCAAACCCAAATGGCACCCTTGCAGACACCAGATATACTTCAACAAACCCAGACACTACAGTCAGCAATGGCCACCACCGAACAAACTCAGAATCAACAGATTATGCCTCAGCCAGTGCACCAGGTCGCTCCACAGCCACCTACACTCCAGTCTAGCGAGTCAAAAACACTATCACAGCTAGTGCCAATGGAGACCGTACCTTCGCAGGGAGGTCTTCCAGCTGCCCAAGTTCAGCAGGTTCCTCACCAACAAGTACCAGTTGAATCTCAACAGCCGGCAGTGCAACAGACTGCTTTCTTGCAGCAACACAGCCTTCAGACCGTCACTGCTGAGCAAATCCAACAGCACAAGGTAGAACAGTATGCGTCTCAAGAAACCACAGCGATACTGACCATGCATCCACAGCATGGCCTCCAGACCCAGGATCCCCAACAGCTTCGATCTGCATTTCAACCGATGATCCCACAGCAGCTTCCCAGTGAGCAAACGCAGATGTTACTTCAGCAGGTACCGCATGACGTGGTGCCTATGACACAAACTGCAGTGCCACTGGCTGTGCAGAAGCAGGTGTCTATCCAGCAGTCGGAGTCTGAGCTGTCCACGGGGGAAGACCCCGTCAGCCACTCCGTCCCACCCCATCCATCTTCGGGCACCTCTCTCCCACCCCTGCCACTCTCTGAAACGGCTCTTCCTGCCCTCTCCCACGCTTTCACGCCCTCTCCAGCACAGCCCTCCTCGGTAGTGGAGTCAGACAGCGAAGGCCCGCCCAAAATCGAATTTGTGGACAACCGGATCAAGACATTGGATGAGAAGCTAAGGACTCTTCTGTATCAGGAACACATTGGTAGTGGGGCAGCACTGGGAAGTGGCTCCACCAGCGGCTCTGCTCCTGTCCCCAGCTCCACCTCTGCTGTGGCCTCCACCGCAGTTGATGAGATTTCAGAGCCCCCCAACACTTTCTCCGTTCCTCCTGCAACTTCCTCTGAGACCTCCCCTCACTCCACCTCTTCCACCACATCCTCCACCACCCCTCGCTCTTCCTCTACCTCTCTGGATGGAGAGCGGGAGAGAGCAAGTGAGGAAGAGACGATCCCATCTGCTGTACAACACCAGCCTGCTTCATCCTTTTCTTCTATATCCCCTCCATGCTCTCTCGTTTCCCCTCCACAGGAGCCTGGGTCCCCGAAAGTGCCCAATGAATCATCTGTAAGTGTAAGTAGGGTGTGTCTATCTTACAAAAACAGATCAGTGACATGACGCTTTTTTTCCAGTCTATTTTATAAAAAAATCCATTAAAATGCAGTTCATACACGCACATCTTCTATGGTGAACATGTTTTCTTAATTTTTATATTAAAATTAATTTAGTTTTTGTTTTAAGCAGGGAGATAAAGTAGAAAATGTCAGGTAACACAAAAAAATCTAATTAAAATGAAGTTTGTAAAAAAAAAATATATATATTACTATTTCCTAAAAAAAAGAAACAATTAGAATTTTTCTTAAAGGATATAGACGTTAAACAGCACAATACATTTTACAATTATGGTGTAATTTATTTCAGATTCGTTTAAGCCATTTCACGCACTTCTTAAATTGATTTCCCTCCTCTTGTTCATGTGTGGTGTCCAGGCTCCCCCTTCCCTCACTGAAAGCTCCATCCCTGGAGATGTTCTGTTGCCTTCCTCTTCTCAGCCGCCTGTCCCCCTGTGGCCTGGACAACAGCAGCAGCAGCTCAATGAAGGAGGTGGATATTTTGGCCTAAACCTGACATGTCCTAGTATCAGAAATCCTGTTAGCAAGAAATCCTGGACTCGCAAATTCAAAAGCTGGGCATGCAAACTGCGCCACTCCGCCAGCTTGTTCAAGAAGCCCAGAGTCCAGCAAGGTAGTGTCCGCAGGAAACACGCAAGAGAGCGAGTGAGGGGTGTGGATGGGCACTGACCTAAAACAAATGTTTATGTAGCTGACTCTAACCTTGCTAGATAGGGATTTCTTAATTTGTAAGAATACTGTTAGAATTAATAATTAATTATTAATCCTAATAGTTCTTCCGTGGTGATGTGGTTGTTGCTGTGCTTAATCTGTACTGAAATCATTACATCACCTAGCCATACATTTTTCTTGCTTTAGTTTTTGTTTGAACTGAATTGCTCTGCTGTACATTAACGTTTATGTTGTAGCCTCCTTTTCGTTTCGTCTGCATGGGTTACCCAGGGGTAAGAACAGAGGAGTGTAGAAAGGGGAGAGAAACTAAGAGGGATGACCCTTGTGCCTCGCACCTGGATCTGAGTCTCCAGTCCCACCGAATGCGGTGTATTGCGGTGTCCGCACCCCTCACCTTCCTGCACCATGCCTCACTCACCCAGAACACCTGCAATCGCAAAATAGCACACTTGTTTACAAGCAAAATGAGTCTGAAGTTTGCACCTGTTTAGTTATTTTAGTAATTGAAGAGGCGTGAAATTGTTCATCATGCCCATTCGAATTAGTTTCTATCTTTTCTAATGCAAAATAACAGCTGCAAACTTTCTTTAATTTTAAAGAATGAATCTGGCCACATGACATTTTAGAATTTATAATTGTATATGTACCATTAATACTGAAGCTTTAGCAAGCAAGTCATTCCAATGTTTATCAAACAGCTATTTTTCAGATGTTAGCCATCCATTTTTTATATGAACATCATTTTTATTTTCTCCCAGAGCTTAAGATTATATCCTGTTCTTTCCTACCTGGGTAGATTTTTGGAAGGTTTTATTTTCTATTATTTTTTGTATGTCCATGGGTATGTTTGGAATGGAGTACTAGCATACTGCTTTTGTTTAAAAGTAGTATGTGAAACAGTACACAGTATAACACTGTTATACTAGAACTTATTACACTGATAAGTTTTCAAACTTTTCACAATTGTTACATGTTGCTCTACCATTCTAAAGTGTGGGGTGTGTAAGACTTTTTTTGTTTTGTTTTTTAAGAAATTAATGTTTTTATGCAATGCATTAAATTGATCAAAAGTGACAGTAAATACTTTGTTACCTAATATTTCTATTTCAAAGAAATGCTCTTAATCAAGGAACCCTGGTAAAAATATAATGAATATAATAAAAAGATGAATGTTATCCAATGTGTAATTATTATTTTGATATAATAATTTTTTTCTTAATAATAAAAATAAATGTTTCTTGAACATTAAATCAGTGTAGTAGAATACAGAATGATTTCTGAAGGATAATGTAACACTTTTGACTGCAGTAATAACTGCAGAAAATTCAGCTTTACCAAAATATATTAAAATAGATATCTTGTAATATTTCATTATTTTACGGTGTTTTTTTTGTTGTTGTTGATGTTATTTGTTTGTTTTTATTTTTATTTTGGTAAAATAAATGCTGCTTTGATGAGCATATGAAATTCTTACAGACCCTAAACTTTTGAATGCTATGCATTCAGTGGCATCTTTGAAATAAAGTTGTTAAATTCTCCAATTTTGTACTAAAAATGGCCAGATTGAGAAAAACGTTAATATTTTAAAAGGAAAAAAAATAGTTATTGATTGTATTTACATTTATTTTCTTTAAAAACTGAACATTTGCATTCTGTGCTCATTATAGTTTGAATAATACAGTAGTATGCCATTCCTAACATACTAAACTAAATGTAATGTATTGTAGCATCAGTCCAAAACAATAGAGCAATAGTTTTCAGCAGTTTAAGGCTAACAGACTGTACATGTTCAACATGCAACGTGTACAGGAGCATCTCAATAAATTAGAATGTCGTGGAAAAGTTCATTTATTTCAGTAATTCAACTCAAATTGTGAAACTTGTGTATTAAATTTAAATGCACACAGACTGAAGTAGTTTAAGTCTTTGGTTCTTTTAATTGTGATGATTTTGCTCACATTTAACAAAAACCCACCAATTCACTATCTCAACAAATTAGAATATGGTGACATGCCAATCAGCTAATCAACTCAAAACACCTGCAAAGGTTTCCTGAGCCTTCAAAATGGTCTCTCAGTTTGGTTCACTAGGCTACACAATCATGGGGAAGACTGCTGATCTGACAGTTGTCCAGAAGACAATCATTGACACCCTTCACAAGGAGGGTAAGCCACAAACATTCATTGCCAAAGAAGCTGGCTGTTCACAGAGTGCTGTATCCAAGCATGTTAACAGAAAGTTGAGTGGAAGGAAAAAGTGTGGAAGAAAAAGATGCACAACCAACCGAGAGAACCGCAGCCTTATGAGGATTGTCAAGCAAAATCGATTCAAGAATTTGGGTGAACTTCACAAGGAATGGACTGAGGCTGGGGTCAAGGCATCAAGAGCCACCACACACAGACGTGTCAAGGAATTTGGCTACAGTTGTCGTCAGAGGCGTCTTACCTGGGCTAAGGAGAAGAAGAACTGGACTGTTGCCCAGTGGTCCAAAGTCCTCTTTTCAGATGAGAGCAAGTTTTGTATTTCATTTGGAAACCAAGGTCCTAGAGTCTGGAGGAAGGGTGGAGAAGCTCATAGCCCAAGTTGCTTGAAGTCCAGTGTTAAGTTTCCACAGTCTGTGATGATTTGGGGTGCAATGTCATCTGCTGGTGTTGGTCCATTGTGTTTTTTGAAAACCAACGTCACTGCACCCGTTTACCAAGACATTTTGGAGCACTTCATGCTTCCTTCTGCTGACCAGCTTTTTAAAGATGCTGATTTCATTTTCCAGCAGGATTTGGCACCTGCCCACACTGCCAAAAGCACCAAAAGTTGGTTAAATGACCATGGTGTTGGTGTGCTTGACTGGCCAGCAAACTCACCAGACCTGAACCCCAGAGAATCTATGGGGTATTGTCAAGAGGAAAATGAGAAACAAGAGACCAAAACATGCAGATGAGCTGAAGGCCACTGTCAAAGAAACCTGGGCTTCCATACCACCTCAGCAGTGCCACAAACTGATCACCTCCATGCCACGCCGAATTGAGGCAGTAATTAAAGCAAAAGGAGCCATATTTTTATTGGTCTTATAAAGTATTCTAATTTGTTGAGATAGTGAATTGGTGGGTTTTTGTTAAATGTGAGCCAAAATCATCACAATTAAAAGAACCAAAGACTTAATTAAACTACTTCAGTCTGTGTGCATTTAATTTATTTAATACACGAGTTTCACAATTTGAGTTGAATTACTGAAATAAATGAACTTTTCCACGCCATTCTAATTTATTGACATGCACCTGTATATATGGTTGTGTATCATGAAAAGCACCTTAGGACCATCATCACCTAGAAATAGTCCCTGGAATGATGCAGTGTTTCTGTACATATGCTCTGAACACACTGTAGATGTAGATAATTCACACATGCTGACTGGTATCACTGTTACTCTCTGCAGTGATATTAGAATCTGACCAATGAATGCAATCGTGTGAGTGTGGATGGATGGGGGCATATTACTTGTGTTTATTATACTCTAATGTTTTAGAAGTTATACTGCAGAGATTTGTTCTTTCCTGAACTGGTTTTACGGTTTGTTAAAGCTGCTCCCTGCCACCCTTCCCCACACCCATTCCCCATCACACTCTGCATCCACTCAGCATGACGTTTGAGGCAACAATCATATTCGTATTCATGTCCACCGACTGCCAGTGATGGTGTAATTTACCATGCTGACTCTATGATAATACCACGTGAACATGCATGGATTCTTGTTAGTCAAAGATCTCTTGTGTGCTTTAGTTATTAATGCCACCTTTCTGTGTCTGTGGTGTCTCTCGTGTGTATGTTTATTTGTCTTGTCTGTTTGTGTGCTTGTGTTTTTTTATACCAAATACACTGTTTTCTGTTTATTTTACTGTTGTCGTTGTGTTCCCTCATCTTTGCGACTCTCTTTATTCTTCATGATAAGATGGCAACTTGAGACAGGGGATGGAGGAGGATAGGGAGGCATCTACAAATGACCAACCGTGTTCACGCAGAGGCCGTTTCCAGGTACTATCATCATTCACTTACTGTATACAGATTATCCTCATTTGGCAAAAGCTCAGCCTTTCAACTCGGCTTGTCAGACAAGAACTGTAAACTTTGAGACACAACCACATACACTATATGTGATCTGTCAAAGGTAGATTTTTAGTTCTACTGTGAAAAATTAAAAAGATCTGCATTGAGTGTAAAATTGATCTATGTTGTGGCAAATAGATTAATGGGAAATAGCATGGTCACACAAATGTGTCACTTTCTAAACTAGCCAAGTAGTGTTTTCTGGAAGGTTACACTTATTTTGTCTTTTGTATGTGTACTGTATTGTGTTAATAATGTATACTGAGTGAACAATCTACTGTTCCGATTCTCTTTTGTCATAGGTGATTCCAGTGTCCCAGTCCGCAGATCCCCTTCCAACACAGGAAGCTGCACCAAGCCAAGGGATCACACAAAGAAAAGTTGGGCGTTTCTCAGTCACCCAGGCCGAACAGAGAGAGGAACATTTGACCGACAGCTCCCCCGTGTCACCTGACCTCGAGCGAGAGAGGAGAAAATCTAAAGCAAAAGATGGCGAGAAAGACGAGAAGAGAACTACAGCGTCCAGTCACCCGCCCAGGAGTCACGCACACTTGCCCCTGGGCAGCAGCGATGATGAGAGCGAGGTGGAGGATGTAGATTTGAGGAGAGAACTCCACAAGCTGAGAGAGAAGTGAGAGAATTAGAATTCTGCAATGCTGTATTTTTTATTTTATTTTCTCTCATTCCGTACTGATGCTTCCTCTTTTATCTTTGTAGACACATCAAAGAGGTGGTGTCCCTGCAGTCACAGCAGAACAGAGAGCTGCAGGATTTGTACGGTCATCTCCGCTCTCTTAAAGACCACAGGCAACCTCTGTCCATGACGCTGCCCCGGACCTCTCCTCTGCCCGCCGCACCACTCGCCATTTCCCCACGCAGACCCCGACCCGCCAAAGCCAAGCTTCGGCCCCGACCCCACTCTCACATGGAGAACAATGGAGTCCCACACCAAGGTACTAGTACCACCATATTTAGAGGGAGAGTTACAATAAGGCTATGTTTTTGTTGTTGTTGTAACTAGAATTCATTTGTACCATTTTTCTATTGATTTTTTTTAAACACTCAGTGAGTCTTCAGCAGTCTAGCAGTTATTCTGGTGGAGAGCAAAACAGGCTTCACTCGTACTGCACGCCGGAGAAATCCCCATCACTGACCGCTAATAGAGGTACTAAACCTATAGAGCATGCTCACTACTGTTCGAAAGTTTGGGATCAGTAAATGCATCCTTGCTGAATAAAATTACTAATTTATTTTTCAAAAAAAAAAAAAACATTATTTAGCAATGCGTTAAATTGACCAAATATGTCAATATATATATAGAAACTAAAAAAAAAAAAAAAAGAATCCTGGAAAAAAATCTCAGTTTCCACAAATATATTAAGCAACACTGTTTCTTGAGCACCAAATCAGCATAACAGAATGATTTCTGAAGGATCATGTGACATTAAAAACTTATAAACATATTAAAATAGAAACATTTATTTTAGATTGTAATTATATTTCACAATATTACTGTCTTGGTGTATTTTGATCAAATAAATGCAGCCTTGGTAAGCCTTAGAGACTTCTTTCAAAAACAAGTATAAGAGACTTCTTTCACAAACTTATAGCTCCCAAACTTTTGAACAATGATGTAATTGCTGAGAGCTGATCTAAGGAATGGCTTTTTTATTTAACCGTTCCCTCGTTTTGTTTTCAGACCCGAGTCCTTCAGCCCAGGGTTCAGCCAATAGAAAGAGCACATTCACTGATGAGCTGCATAAGCTTGTTGATGAGTGGTCAAAAGAAACGGTTTGTCCTGTTCAGCCCAAGCCTTCACTGAATCAAATCAAGCAGATCCAACAAGTGCAGGAGTTGAGCGGTTGGGGCCAGACTACTGAGGTAAAGCATACATGAAATAAATGTCTCAAACATGCATAATATAATGTAGACTAGCCTGCATGGGTTAAAATAGAAGTCACTTTCAAACCAACCATCAGTGAATTTGTTACCAAATTGAACCCATTGTGAAATCAGGTTGCGTGGATTTCTATAGAAATTACAGAATTTTGCCCATGAACATTTGTTGAACAGTAGTAATCATTACTGCACCTTAAGACCACTAGTGAAAAGTGCTTGTATTTAGCTTTTTTTCTAATTGAATGCTTTTTTTTTCATTAGAAATTATGCAGCATGATGTAACCCAGGGGTCATCACACTGGGTCCTGGAGGGCCGGTGTCCTGCAGAGTTTAGCTCTAACTTGCCTCAACACACCTGCCTTGAAGTTTCAAGTATACCAAGCAAGACCTTGATTAGCTGCTTCAGGTGTGTTTGATTAGGGTTTGGAGCTAAACTCTGCAGGGCACTGGCCCTCCAGGAACAAGTTTGGTGGCCCCTGATGTAAACTGTTTGCTTAGACTCACAGGGCGATCCTCACTCTACATTAAAAAGTTTATAACAGTATGAAAGTACATAACTGTGAAAAATATTGTCCTCAACATCGTACTTGTTTAGCCTTTATTTTTAAAGACACCCAGGATTGAGGAGCACACCATTAAGAATCAGCTACAGGCCGCAGAAAAATGCTAATCTTTAATTTCACAACAACATGACAATTAAACCTGTGGATTCTGCATAATAACGAGAACATTTCTTCTTCTGTTCCAACAGTTACCATCTTAAAAGGTGATGGCTTTAAAGCCGGTGCTGTAAATGAGATGAATGCTGTGCTGACTGTTTAATACTCAAAAGCACACTTTAATGCTCTCCGTGATTTGAGAATCTTTTTTTTTTAAGCAAACATTACCAAAACAAAAGATAATGACACATACAGATGCAAGGGCTGGGCAATAAGGTTGTCCAATGGCCTGATGAGCTTTAGTTCTCTCCAGCAACGTGTCACGCTCATGAAATGATTGTAACAAGCGACAACATGTTCTATGATCCAATCAATTCCTGATGGACAGAATAAAGTCCCGCCCTACATTAGATATGCTGTCAAACTAAATAGGACATTCAAAGTTTCCGTTTCATGTCGACTTGTACCACCACCGTAAATAATAAACTTGCTGTTTGACTGCATTAATCAAATAAGTTTAAAGATTTTTTTTAAGGTCATTTCAGTTAGCGAATTTAGTTACCATTATTTTATTTGAAGTAACAAACGTTTTTATTTTAATATTATTGTCTTTGTAAAGTCACATGACCAATTTCATGAATTTATTTTAATTTGTGAATTAATTTTGTATAAATGTTATATTCTTCAAAATCCCAAAAACTTTTATTTTTCAGATTTCCACATTTAAATGGAATTTTAAATCCTTGTTTTTCTATATAATATCAGACTTTTGGATTCATGTGTAAACTATCAGAAAAAAAGGTACAAAAGCTGTCTCTAGAGTGGTACCTTTTCAAAAGATACACCTTTGTATCTAAATAGTCCATATTGGTACCTTAAAGGAACATTAGAACCTCAAGTGTACATATTAGTACACAAACCGTACAATAGTGTACCTTTTGAAAAGGTCACACCCTGGTGACAGCTTTTTTGTAATTTTGTCTGATAGTGTATTAACTGGTAATTAATAAGTAAATAACGTTTGTATCTTGCAGACAACGGCTTCATCGGATTGGTTTTCCGGAGCACCTTTGACCGCTCCAGTATCAGTCAGCATGTCTAAAGTGGCACCCACCTCATATAGTACCATCGGTGGACAAACTCAGCCGCCTCCGACGCAATTTCCCATCACTCCTCTCTCCCAGCAGAACGCGCATCTGCACTGCCAGCCCCTGCAGTACAGCCCGTCTCCCCTGCACCCGCAGCAGGTCCAGCTCCTGTCAGGACCCCAGTCCTCGGTGTCCAGCGTGCCTTCCCTCATAACCCCGGCGGGGCCTCCGCTAACCCCCGCCGCCAATCAAGACACTGTCTACTGCTCGTGTTCCTCCTCGTCGTGCTCCTCTTCCTCCTGCTCCACATCCGCTCTGCCTCCCAGTGCCAAACTTCACCCCAAATCCTCCACATCCACCCTTCCTTTAGGACAGCAGTGAGAAGATGGATACCGGTGTACATCTTGTACAGGGAGTACACTAGTAGCAAGCAGTTGTGTGTTGGTGTGTGGGGGTGTATAAATACTGTAGTGTGTGTATTTGTGTGCGTTTGTTGCATTTTTCAATACATATCCTCTGTGTGTTTCCGCACCGTCAAGTTTTCTATCCAACTTAACTGGCCCTATATAGAGACATTTTTGACATGAGATATGATCCTCCTTGTTTTTATTTATCAGTGCTTCAAACGAAACGACTATTTGAATTTTAAGAAGTGCAATTAGTAACTGATGTTTAAATTCATCTTTTCTGTGTTGTTGTGACGTGGATCTGTATAGCTTAAAATAAATATTTTTATATATATATATATATATACGCACAAAAACGACAATAACAACCAGACGTCAAGCAGCGAAGCGCCATCTTTGTAGAGCACAACGGATTCAGCCGGCGGCGGGATCGATCGCATGTTCCAGCGCAGAGCATGGTAACCTTGCAACCATCATCGTAGCTACGAAAACAATCGCTGTGCACGGATAAGGCATGCTCCTCATGTATTATATTTTACGATGATAAATAGCGGTAACGTTTTAGAGATAGCCAAGATTTTTTCTAGAATAACATAAATAGCCATTGACTAATTCCTTTTAATATCTTGCAATTGATTCAGAGAAAAAAAAACACTAGTTCATTTGGTTTCAAATGATTCTAGCTAATAAGATTGCAGTATTTTAGCGGACGTTCAGACTTTTAAGGTTTACACTATTAACATTAATCCCAAGGTGAAGTGTGCAAGACTAGACGGCTGTTTGGAAAGCTCAAGTGAAGTGAATGCAGCTTGTTCTTGTGTTTTTTTGCACAGTCCCGTATAAACGTGCTTCCGTGCACACCAAACTGTGAACTGTGAGTTTGCTTTTAGTGAATACAACGCATCAGCAAAACACTGGCAAAAAGATGTATTCCTCATTGAATCTAACTTTTCATCAGATACTACTGATGGAAATTACATGTATGTATATAGACATAACTGCCAAGCATGTTTGGGAGAAAATCCAGAAATAGGTTGCCTTTCTACAGTGTATTTTTCCTGATCATAAAGCGTTTATGTGATTCAGCTAGATCAAGATATCAGAGCCCAGCCTTTAAATCAGGCAGATACACAACTCTGTTGTATAGCCGGACTACTTAGATTTATAAAGCGGTTGTCAGAATGCATTCTCCATAAGTCTGCAATACCCATATACAGAAAACTGACTGTGTTCTTTAATGTTTTGTTGGAAAAAGTCACAAAAGGTTGGTACGAATAAAGCATAAGAAGTAGGTGAGAGATAGGGATACACGGGTGGAGTGTATTGTGTAAGGTGCACAGGGAATGAGGAACCGGTTTGTGTTGAAGCTTTTTAAATTGTACTTATGCTTGAACTTGTGGATGTTACAAAAAGAGGTCAACGTGACCGCTGCCTGCAGAAGGTTGCGATCTTTCAGTTTCCAGTATTTTATGTCACTTTTCTAAAGACGAGACCCACCTCTTCACAGCAAACCAACAGTACAGCAGTGGTTAGTAAAACACTGTTGTGTCTAAGAAAACTCCCAACATTATCCATTCGATCTGTACAAATGGGAAATGTAAAGATAACCCTCTGTGGAAGTGTTACCAAAATGTAATCTAAAAAGAAAGCGTTATTTTTGTATTTTGAAAGGGGTTGTAAAAATGTAAAATTGTGTACTGATCAGTGTTGAGAAAGCTGTGGTTATCTGATAAGACACGGGTCCTTAAACGGTTTCTCGAGTTCCCCTGGCTTCCAACTTTACTCCAAACGTTTGTTCAAAGATTACAACATGATATAATATTTTGAATTTTAGAGGGGTTTTAATTCAAAGCTAGTGATTGGGAATATTAGAAGCCAAATCATTTCTACAGTGGCGGTATAAGAAGTTGTAGAGTAAAACCAAGGGGACCCCAGAATTACACGACTAACCACCAATAACTAAAGGTTATTTAAGTGAAAATAATCTATAGAGGACTAAACTTATTGCTGGTGATTTAGCTACTGTAAATTGTAACTAATTCAACTGTTGATTCTATTTATGTTTTGTAACTAATCAGAAATAAACATCAAATGTTAAACATCAGTGTTATGGGTTATTTTTACCACCTTCAAAAGCACAAAAAGTTGTCACAAAAAGCAGTAAAAACAGTAAATCTGTTTTATTTGAAAATATCAGCATCATGAATTTCCAGCATCATTACTCCAGTCTTCAGTGTCACATGATCCTTCAAAAATCTGTCTAATATGCTGATTTGCTGCTCAAGGTTTCAATATTGCAAAAGGTTGTGCTGCTTGTTTTAACTAAAACAATTTCAGGACACTTTGATGAAATAGAAAATTTAGAATAATTTATATTTCTGTACTGTTACTTGATCACTTTGCTAAATGAAAGTATGAATTTGTTTATAAGTAGTTATTTGCTCATAACATTTGTCACTTAAGTTCTTAGCATTATTTCAAACTGTGATAAGTGCCTGTAATATTCCCTGATACCAGAAGAGGTCTCTAAAGTGTCCTCCTGACATTGTACGCTCTTAACTGTAAAAAACAAACAAATCACAACATGACAAGAACAGTTCAACAAAGATTATTTAGGCCGTCAATGCAAAGACAAAAAGTACATGTTAAGCTGATTTTTATATAAGAAACACGTTAGCCAGAATTCTAGAAAGCTGAAAATGTTGAGCACCATAAAACCAGATTTCCCTGTCAGCTAAGAAAACTACGAATCATCCAGTAGCTGTCATCATAAGTGTAAAGTCGTATTATAATGAAGCTTTGCTGTTCTCGCAGATGTGAGTGTTTAGCACGGTACAGTGGACGGTCTGTTGAGATCAGGCATGTTCTGCTGCGGGTTCAGAAGTCACCAAACCCCTTGACAATGTGCTTATTGTGATAGCTCGGTCTATATGCATCAATAGAGGGATTAAGCAGTCGACATGGCACGAGTACAATAATGCTCTTCACTGTGAACAAGAAACCCATGCAAGACCCTCTGCGGATGAAGACCCGCTCATAAAACTCTGCAGGACTCTGACCAGAGTCTGACTGGACTTTCTGTGTGATACCTGTAGAATTATTACCACTCAACCCTCTGTGATTAACTGTCCTGAAGGAAGCTATTCAGTGGGCATGCAAATGAGTGAATCCTCGAGTTGGGAGGGGAACGTTTCTGTTCCCTAGAATAGTGTCTTTAATTCATTTTCACGTTGAAAAGTAAATTTAGCAAAATTCTAAAACAATAATTAGCAGAAAAAAGTACAATTCGTGCAACTCTGTTAAGGTGAATTTCACTTTTACTTTTATTTAAAAAAGTGTTCAGAGTTGAAATCAACTCAAATCAGAGTTGAAACTGTACATTTTAATCTTATACAGTCTTAATATAAAATATAAACTAATGTAAATATATAGCCTGGGATACACTATCATATTTTCTGTCATACGCTGTATTTAAGAATATAGACTGAAAAAAAGACTGGCATAAAGGCTAATAAACTGACCAATCAGAGTGGACATGTAAATAATACATTAAAATGTTTTTTTTATAAGGGAGAGGCTAAATGAAATAACAAATCATGGAAAGAGGTTGGCCGAACCATTCAAGCCAATCAGGTTTCAGTACAGCGTTGGTTCGTCATCAAACCCAGAACAGGTGAGGAGAAATACATGATTTTACTCATATAGGCTACTTTGAGCACACTTTTCAGTAAATGGAAAAAAAGATTTGATGCTATTTTTTATTAGTAGATCAGTATTTACATAGTAGCCTCCTCGTAACATTTATGAATCGTTATCAAAACTGTTTAGTATTTAAGCATTTCTATTCACAATCAATTTAACTGCCTGCAAGTCTGTGGTTTATTACCATCTCACATAGCCTACTAAATCATATTTTAAACCAAGATGTAGCAAGAAATTGTGTTTATTCCAGGACTTGATTTCAACACAGTCTAAAGATGTTTTTTTCTTTCCCTTAAGATGGCAAGTATTCAAAGGTGCACTTGTAATCGCAGCTCATCACTTGATTAAGAGTCGCCCATCGCTCTGAGTCACAGGCTGTTGCTCCAGTTTCTGAAGGGTGGAGAAGCGCAGTGTTCATGCAGTGATTGGTAAATATCGAGCCAATCCGAATGTGAACATCAGAAGTGTACACTGAGGGAGTGGTGAGCCTGCGTCATACCTTCAACTTTCCTTCACTTTCCTAATCTCGTTTTAGCCCGGTAAATAGTTTATTGTCCGTTGACTAAGTGGGAAAATCCAATGGGAAATGTGCTACCGCAAAGATTAACTTTTTGATCACACACACACACACACCGCGGATTATTTGACAGGGAACAGGGATTATTCAACGGGAGAGCAGCCGAGGAAAACTTAAATATTGGGTATTCATGGATATTTTATTTTAGTAAAAACTACTTTTTTCTCCATCGGAATATCACCCACATGCTGTCCACCTTCCAAGAGAAGGGAGCGCTTGGTGTCTGGGTTTCCGCGTTTTGTCTGAGGGCTCGAGACGATCCTTCACTCACGAGACGAGATGAGACAGCAGGTGCTCGCGCTCGGCGCGCTCGTGTTTCTCTGTGCACCTCAGCCTGTAACTTCACAAACACAAGAAGGTATAAAAGTGTTTCAATTTTGTTTCTATGATATGTTAATGGCGTTGTAAGAAACACGTACTGTATGTGAATTCCTATTGTCTCGCCTAACAATTCATCATGTGGGCTAAATTTAAAAATGAACGCATTATTTTATTTCCTTAATGGTTTAATCCCCTTAATATCCCCTGGGTTTAGCTCCTTTCCACCTAATTCAATTCAATGAGTTGTTCCACCTATAAACTAGTTAATAGGATGGAATCTGTACCTGGGTATAGTTGACAGGTGTCCTGACAGAACACCGGGCTGGTGGACCAACATTACTTTTTTATGTTTATGTGTAGCCTACTATTTATCTGTATCTGGATGATCGGTCACACGCTTGAAATCCCTTTTTTTGCAGCTCATTTAAATAGTCCTGTGGTGTGGCAGATGCGTTTTAAAAGCATTGTGTAGTCCTTAAAACTCATGGAGAAATAATAGGCCTATAATGGTTTGCATGAAGTTTAACATGTCACACTGCTGTCACAGTTTGATATGTGACTCTGGAACACAAAACCAGTCTTAAGTAGCACGGGTATATTTGTAACAATAGTCAACAATACATTTTATGTCAAAATTATTTATTTTTTTATGCCAAAAATCATTAGGATATTAAGAAAAGATCATGTTCTATGAAGATATTTTGTAAATTTCTCACTGTAAATATATCAAAACTTAATAATATGCATTGATAAGAACTTAATTCAGACAATTTTAAAGGCAGTTTTCTCAATATTTAGATTTTTTTGGCATCCTCCGATTCCAGATTTTCAAATAGTTTTATCTCGGCCAAATATTGTCCTATCATAACAAACCATACATCATTAGAAAGCTTATTTACTCAGCATTCAGTTGATGTATAAATCTCAATAAATAAAAAATGACCCTATGACTGGTTTTGTGGTCCAGGGTCACATACGTCGAAAACCCACTTGAACTTTCTAGACATCACCTGACCACAACTGACCCTACACTTTTTAAAATAGGCTTTTTAAATGATCCAAAAAGTGTTTAGAAGAACCATTTTGGATTCCCCAAAGCACCTTTCAGTGAACTTTTTTTAAAGAATTTTTTTTTCTGCATGTGTAATAATAAATAAACTTTTTTCAACTCAACCTTTTGTGCAAAGTAAACTATCCATGGATGTTAAAGCTTTTTCCCCCTCAAACCGTCACTGGCAATAAATAACTTTTATTTAAAAGTGTTCAGAACTTAATTGAGAATTAGCAAGGGTGTGTGAATGATTTGAGACACGTGTGAGTGGGATGAGCTTGAACATGAATTAAGGGAATGGCTTCTGTGCCTTTACAGCAAGCTCTTGTGAACTAAGTAATAATAATAATAATAATAATAATAATAATAATAGGAAAATGCATGCTTGTACATTAATTAAGGCAATGGCTTCTGTACCTTTACAGCAAGCTTTTGTGAGTCATGTTGACTTAATATATTGACACTCTTGAAATAATTAAACCAGCTTCGGGGCAAAGAGCTCTTTTCCCCTCAGCAGCTCTTTTTCCACAGAACATTAGTTTTAAGAGCTATGATTCCAGTGATGGCCAATCCCATTCTCTTACTTTTGCCGCCAATCACATTACGTCACTGAACTCAACAGAATAAGGTGTGGGACTATAGTGCCATATCATAAACTGCTCTTTAATAACTTCTTTACAACCATGGCTCCAAAGTTCAGCCTCTTTTAAGCATACAAGAGGTTTGATAGTAAGGCTTGGACTAAGTTAATAATGTAATCACTCTTTCCTTCCGGTGAGAAGAAGACTGGGAAGATTTTGAATGGCTGACATCTGCACCGACCCAATAAAAGCTCTACTGATGGTGCAATATCAAAGATTAAGATCCTCTGTGCATATAGGCGAAGCCTCGTTGTTTTAAAAGTCCAATGCATCACATCATTTAAGAACGAAACTATGCATACGTCCCACTAACCGCCAAAGCTAATGGCCTCTGGTTCGGAGCAGTCTGTACTTGCAGAAGTTGACGTGAATAGGTGTGGATGTGTGTTTTGGAGATTGCCTTTTTTGTCTCATGCTGGCTCTTATTTCAGTCTGACACTAGTACTATTTTCACGTCTTTCTCCATGTGTCTGCTAATCTATTTTTGCTTTCCCTCATGGATTCTTCCATTCACCCTTTTGTGTCTCTTGTTCTGCCTGTCATACATGCTCAGTCCCTGCCCTGACTCCAAGTTGTTAATGCTCATTGGGCTATAATCATTGTGTTCTGCTGGATTCTATTGTATGTTCCATAAAGGCCTCTGCTCTCTATCTGTGGTGCTGTTGACTTAAGTTTACTTGTGTGAATGAACAGGACTCCATACATGATTAGCATCCAGACATTGTGTGTGTGTGTGTGTGTGTGTGTGTGTGTGTGTGTGTGTGTGTGTGTGTGTGTGTGTGTGTGTGTGTGTGTGTGTGTGTGTGTGTGTGTGTGTGTGTGTGTGTGTGTGTGTGTGTGTGTGTGTGTGTGTGTGTGTGTGTGTGTGTGTGTGTGTGTGTGTGTGTGTGTGTGTGTGTGTGTGTGTGTGTGTGTGAGAGAGAGAGAGAGAGAGAGAGAGAGAGAGAGAGAGAGAGAGAGAACATGCATGTGCTATCTAGACAATACCTGATGTAATAGCAAATATACATATAAGTCAAGCACCTTTACACGTGCACGTCTGCATATAGCCTTTTGTATAGGGGTGTTTCTCAGATTTCATTTCATCATTGGATAGATAATAGGGATGCACTGATTAAAATTCTGGCCAGTACAAAAAAATATTCATTTCTGTGGCAGGTAAATATTTAAAACATATACTAATTTGTCTAAAAAATTATCCACAGTATTATATTTTACAGTTTGAAATATGGATGACTATTGATTTCGAGATCTGCTCAACAATGTAATGCCAAAAAAATGTGGAAATGTCTTTTTAAAAAAACTCTTTATGAAAAAGTGCTCTCAAAGAGTTACATTTCTGCTGTAATGCAGTCAGGTCTTTTTTGACCTGGAAGAGATTTAAAAAAATGCATGGCTTTTAGAAAAGAAACCAAACTTTATCAAAATGCACATTTCATTTTTTTTATTGTTTAGATAAAAAAATAGAGATAAAGAGAAGAAAAGAGTTTTGTTTTTAACATCTTTTTTTTTTTCTCACATCTATGAGACTATGAGTACCTATGAGTATCTATTAGGCTTTTTCCAATATCCTGCACACACTTTTGTGACTGAAATTTGTTGGTAAACATAAATATACATGATTATTGATGAACCATTGCAGCATGAAAAATTAATCATTTTTTATCTGCAGGTGAACATACTTTTCCAGAGTAATATCATTTTTTGTTAAAAATGAATATTCAACTGACCCAGAAATGCAAAAATTGTGAAGTATGCATATTTTTGGAATGCATTATGCGAGTTAAGATAGCACTTAAAAATAGAAGTCATCTAAAATTTGCAGAAAAGAGAATCTACAAGTAAGTGTCTAATATTGGTCAATAAATATCCAGTATCCACTGCTATCAATCAAAAGTCACCTTTATTGTTCGATAACCAATATGGTCCCAATAAATTGTACAAGATTAAAACTCGACTGATAAAACACTTGAGCTTATATTGCTGAAACTTCAAGTTAAAGTCCACATTTAAAGATATAACACATTTAAGATGTTTACAAAGTGCATCCGTTGTGAATTTGCTTTATCTAAGACAAACATGCAGAATTTGCATGCAGAATAGCGCAGATGTGTAACAGAAACCCATGTGACAGCACTTCCTTTTATGCATTCCCCGAACACATGCTACTATAACTCGTCTCCTCCAGCCTCATTCCTGAGACTTTAAGAAGGGCAGGCGAGTGCGTTTGACTGCTGCAGTTGTAAAGTCACTCAGTGCTGTGGTTGTACACGTTTGGGGATGCAGTAACATATAGAATAGAGCGTTATAGAGGACAGCGGCCACTCTTAGATGATGTCCTTATGTCCTCCTCTCCGGACTCCCCCTCCTCTTGATAGAGTACTACGCTCACACTCATCCTATTGTCTGGTTGCATGATCTCAGCCCTGCACGCACACACACACAGAACCACTGTCAATCACAGCTACACATTAACAGAGCCACACATTTATAGCTAAGTGACAATACTGTGCTTTGTTCATTAATAATGCCTCTCTAGATCTCATAGCCAGATACAGCCTTAGGCCCCAGACATGCAGCTGAGTGTTACTCTCTGCCAGTCTCACGAATATACCGTTTAACCCCTCACAAACTGACTCTAGCAGTTTTCAGCTCCCAGCATTTAAAGATTTTTTTTGTTCTTCCTGAGTGTTCTTTGCACACAATTAATATTTTATAGCAACGCTTTGATGGATGGGTTTATTGAATGCAAACGCACGCAGGTTCACCAGCCAGAACTTGCTGTGTTTGTTTTACAATGTCATTTTCAAGTCCTTCTGTTTTTAAAGGAATATTCCAAGTTAAACTCACGCCCCATTGACATATTTGTGGCTGGCTCGTCCCACCTCTTAGGGCAGATTTACAAAACTCTGCTCTACAAAGGCAAAATGCAATTCAGATTTTGTCAAAATTAAGTCAAGTCTCTGTGATCTGTGTTGTGATGGACAGGTTTGATTCAGATTCCGAGAAAACACACTGTAGAAATTGATACCAAATCAATGTAAATTCAATCAAAAAACTTTGATGCCATTTTCTCAGGTTGGTTTGTTTTTGCCTTTTTAGAGCAAAACTCAACAGTAAATGCAGCTCACATAAGATTTTCACAGGAGAATTTGTGAATTCAGGTGCTTTAATAACACTCCAAACTTTACGTTTTTCAGAATATTTATATTTTATAACCAAAAAAAGTTATTAAAACATTCCTTCTCCAAACATTCAAAAACAATGTTGTCTTCATTTAACGTTATTAGGAAAATGCTCTTATAGCATAAAACTGTTAAGATCCGTTCACACCAAAGACGATAATTGTAATGATAACTATAACTAAAAAGTTGCAATAATCATTCTAAGTCTAATTCTATGACAATGGTTAAGGCCACACCACAGCTGGTAACATCACAGAGGAACGATATCATTAGAATCACTTTTGATTTTTTTTATCTGATGAATGATAAAAGCATTGACAGCAAATCAGAATCCACCTGACATTAAAGAGCTTGAGTATTTAAAGCGGCAAATGACAAAACTGTAGTGTGCACCAATAATAAACAATATCGCATTCATAATTACTGATGAATCGCATTCGATTATGAATGCGATATTGCGTAGCTTGTTAGTGAACTATAGCTCTGTGAAGTAACTGCCGCTCCATCTGAAAGTACGTGATGGAGATTTACTACTAATCACAAAACCGGCTTTACTGATGAAATGCGCATGACAATCAGATGCGATATATCGTGCAGCCCTACTGCAGTACACTCAAGAGTTGTGGCCTAAGAGTCATGGAGACCCTTGTGTATTTTATGGGTGGGGTGAAGGGAGAGAGAGCAAGAGAGAGACTTTTCTAACAGTTGTCGTGTCTTTCTGTCACCTCGGGCCAATAACCCTGGATTCCATCTCTGTCCGAAGCTGTTTCCTTTTATTATTTTCTTCTCTTTTTAAGTCTGTTTGGGGACTTAGTTGTCTTGTTCTACATGCTGACCTGCAGCTTCTTGGTGCCCTCTGACCTTGCCCTCATTATGTAAATGACCTTGTGTTGTGGCCACTGCATGACGTCTTTGTGTGCGCTGTGAGTAGATGCCTTGTGTGGAAGTGGCCACTTCAATAGGGCTATATTTGTGTTCAGAGGTTTCCTTCTGCATCTTGAAAGAACACTCAGTCGCATACATTTGAGCTATTTACAAGAGGTTTTCAGCCTATATATTTAAATGAGTTATCACAAAGGCGTAATCTTGGTTATTTACAATTTAATATGTCTATGGATAGAATATGTTGATTACTATAGAACATTTTATTCGCCTGTTGGTTTGTAAATGGAAAATGCATGTACAGTAATACACTTGAAAGACTGAAATTATTCTCCGTATTACACTGTAAATACACTGATCCAAATTTTGTGGTTGGTAAGATTTTTTTATGTTTTTGAAGGAGGTCTCTTATACTGACCAAGGCTGCATTTATTTGATCAAAAATACAGTCAAATATCAATATATAAATATTGTGAAATATTATTACAATTTTATATTTTAATATTTTTAACATTTATTTTATTCTTGTGATGGCAAAGCTGAATTTTCAGCAGCAATTATTCCAGTCTTCAGTGTCACATGATTCTTCAGAAATCATCCTAATATGCTGATTTATAAAAAACAATTTTATTATTGTTATCAATGTCGAAAGCTGTTGTGCTTCTGTGTGTATTCTGTCAAAACTGTTATACGTTTATGTCAGTATTTTTTTATGAATTGAAAGTTCAAAAGAACAGCATTTATTTAAAGTAGAAATCTTTTAAAACATTATAAATATCTTTACTGTCATTTTTAATCAACCATCAAGGGATGGTTCACCTAAAAATGAAAATGACCCCATGATTTACTCACCCTCAAGGCATAGGTGTATATGACTTTCTTCTTTCAGACGAATTACAATCGGAGTTATATTAAAAACGTCCTGGCTTTTTCAACTTTTTAATGGTGGTGAATGGGGTTTAAGGTTTTTAAGGCCAAGGTAATTTAAATTTTTGGGTGAATTATCCCAATGCATCCTAGCTGAATTGACAATATGAGTTGTTTCAGTAAATTGCTATTCAAATGATCCACAAACTCATATACAGCATAGCTAGATCTAATTGTTTTCTTTCGCCACCAGTTTGCACGGGCACCAAGAATACTCTGAGCTCCACAGGCACGCCTGCACAACACTACAACAACCTCAAGGAGCGCTACACCGGATGTGAGATCGTCATGGGCAACCTTGAGATCACACAGATGGAGAGTGACCTCGACTTCTCCTTTCTTGGAGTAAGAGAATATTTTTTGACACATATATAATGGTTGATTTGGCCATAAGATAAAATTCTTATCTTATGCTTCTCTTTCAGAGTATCCGAGAGGTCACAGGCTACATCCTCATTGCTATGAACCAGTTCAGCAGGTTGCCGCTGGACCAACTAAGAGTGATTCGTGGTAGCAGCCTATATGAGAAGGAATTGGCTCTTTCTGTCTTCCATAACTTTGAGAGTCACAGTGGCCTGGAAGATCTGGGCCTTACCAACCTCACAGGTGAGATGAGATTGTAATAAACTGTTAGCGAGGGAAATGTGCTAAAAGAGTCAAAAGAGATGTCCAGAAATGAGTAATTTGTCCAAATTGAACATGAAACCACCATGAAATATGCCACTGCAGAAACAAAATGTACCTGCTATACTAGTTAAAGACAAAAACTCACATTTAAATGCACTGAAAAAAAATTGGTGATGGATTTCTTTTGAAACAATTGCTAGTAAACTTCACAAATAATAATAAAGAAACAAGTAATTCATTTAATTAAACTTTTTTAAGTTCAAAGACTGACGTGCATGTTCTTTAAACGTAATCCAATAATCATTTTTACAATGTGGAAGAGAGAGCTTTTATCACTTGGATCATAAATGCTTCCTCAGATCATTCCTTTCTGTGGAGCATTTATGACCCATTTCTTGTAAAGCTACCTTCTCATGAAAAAAGTATGTGACAGCTTGATTTGACAGAAATGTGTTGGAGTGTTTAGGAATCTGGCAGATTTGCATAGTGTAGCACTGGCACACCCATGTCACTCAATAGAGCAGAATACTATACAGACAGGCCCTCAAAGAGCTTGAGCTTGACAGTAGTGTGGCTGTGTGTTTTGTAGTTTGACTTGTTCAGACTCATCTGTGATGTAAGAAATGGACACATTCATATTGTACTTCTTCTGTGTTAGCTGAGCAAGCGGTATCTTACTTTTCTGCAGATCTTTACAAGAATTAGAACAACCCCTCTTTAATTCTGTCTTGAGTTGACAGTAAAATTAAACTTAAAATAACTCTTCCACTTCATATAGTACAGTTAATAGACAATACTGCAAACAGGTGATTGTTCCACCTCTATACATCACATGTTCTGACTTAAGTGAATCAGACTTCCTTCATTGGGTCCGCAGAGATCTTGGAAGGAGGAGTACAGATTGTCCATAACAGGAATCTCAGTTATGCTCCGTGGATCAACTGGCGGGACATTGTCAGAGACAGTGATGCTCCCATCCAGATCCAGAACAACGGAAGAAGAGGTTTGTGCATTCACACCTTGATTGGGTGGTTATTGATTGAGTGTGTGAGATAGGTGTGTGTCACTCAATCAGGGCCGCTGCTGGCCAAATGGGTGCCCTAAGCAGGATTGTATTGTTGTGCCCCCTCCCTTAAATGTACCAGGTACCAACTATTATTGAAGTAAATAAAAATAAATAAAACACCTACTATAGGGTCAAAATAGAACTTTATTAAAATATAAGGGTAAATAAATAAATAAATTGTATTTAAATTGTATCATTTACAAATTTAAATTGTAGGTCTATATAGTTATGGCTATTATTCTATTAATACAGCTGTCTGATTGATTTTATAATATCAGAAATCACACAAAAGAAAATTAAGCAGTTTTACTACGAAAAGGGTTGTGATGTCCACATGTTTTTTTGTTGAAGAAATTATAGAGGCTGTGCATCTATAGCAAAAAGGTGGGCAAAATAAAAGATTAAGTGGATATTTGAACTAAAAGTTTGGTCAATGGCTTATTAAACAAGGATATGATCGTCCTGTAAGTGTAACAGCAGCAATGACCAGGCCTTTGTCTCTTTGTATTAGGATTTTATATTGTTTTTTTCAGAAGGGTTGCCTCATTGTTTTTGTACAAAGCATTTTAAGTCATTTTAAAGGCTGTTGTTAGCTCAGGTTTGTTTTTATAACCACAAAAAATATCATTTTAATACTTCTTTGTATATTATTATTTGAAGTAACAAAACCATGGTTAGTTTGCGGTTACCATGGCTACAAGAACCATGTTTTTTATTTTATTTTTTATTTGTGTTAAAACCATGGTTAACTTTCGTAAGTGAACATGGAAACTAGGAGAGAATAGATGCGTTGGTAGTGGTGAAATTATTACTGACATTGAAACACGTTATTCACCTCAACACCCAAAAACGTTTCACATGATTATGAATGTAGCCGACCTAAAAGTGACGCACGGGCTTCGTTTTCATCTTTTTTTCTCTTTTCTTGGCGCCGGATTGCTCATGTCTTTTCACGGGCATAGTTGTCCATCATTTGCATTCAGCCGCAAGCATGAGGCGTGAGCGGTCACGGGCGCGGATGCGGGAATGGTGCATCACTTTTTTCTTTTTTCTTGAGCAACCGGGATGGTGCCCCCCCGGAAGTTGGTGCCCTACGAAAACTGCATACTCTGCATATAGGGAGCAGCGGTACTGCACACATTTATGTTTTGATATTAATTTCCATAAAATGCTTTTTTGTCATTTACTCACCTCCATGTCATCCATCCTCATATTATTGTCTTTATTCTTTAAAACACAATAGGAGATGTGAGGAAGAACATATAAGATATTACTTACCATGTATGGAAAGTGAGTGCCATACAAGTAGCTTAAAAGGCTTTCTGATGCCTTGTTAAATCTTGCGTGGGGGAGAGAGAGAGGGGGGATGGGATCAAGTAAGGTCCACGAACCAGGACTCGAACTCGGGATGCCCGAAGTGCAATGGCGCTATATGTCCCCGCCCTACCCACGAGGCAATTGATGCTGACCGAAATAAAAATAGTGAGGAACAGTGGTGTTAAATGCCAATGATGTCAATGCTTAAAAGTTGTTTTGAAACAAAAGCACAAAACGAGATCAAATGAGTCCATAGGGAGTCAAACCCAAATGAGGGTTTGGTACTGATGACAAAATGTTCATTTTTGAGAGAATTATCCCTGTGATTTCATTTATTTAGATCATTGACCTCCCTGTGTGTTTCATAGGATCCTGTGATTCAGCATGCGGAGAGTTCTGCTGGGGTCCACGTCAAGATCAGTGCCAGAAATGTGAGTAACTGAGATTCAGTTAACAAATAAGTACAAATAAGAAAAATCTTACTGACCCCAAACTTTTGAATTATAGTGTATCTTGTGTTATACTTTGCACAGTTTTTTATTATTTAATAACCGTCCCATAGGCGCCGATTTATGTTTGTGTTTGTGGGTGTAACAATCACACACACCCTCAAATACATTATCACTCAGTGTTAAACTAGATCCATACTTTTTATAATTGGTGTTAGTTTTTCAAGTCTTTTTCTCCGAGCCATGATGTGCTTGATGAAGAGTTCAGTTCACGAATAGAAACGCATGGACTGTAAAATAAATAAGTGTGTAAATGTGTATAAATGTGTGACAGACGCCTTGCAGATGCAAACAAGGTGAATAATGCTTTGTTTTTTTTATTAAAATAAAGTTCACATTGACCAGCCATATATCAGGTTGTTTATAACTTATCAGAGCTGTTGAAAGCCATAGTTTTGCATTAAATAAAACCAAATAATTCACACAAAAGATGAAATCAACAGATGCAAGGAGTATTCGATGAAGCCTGTGTGCATTTATGTTTACTGTATAGAGATTTTCAAGGAGGAAATTAACAAATATACTTCTCATTTTTCCAACTTTGAAGCATAGCTTACTGCCACATAATACTCCATGTGTGCTAAGAGTGAACTACTTATAATGAAAACTGCTCAAACACAGTTTTATCCAGAATTAAATACTGAGTGTGCTTCAGGTATTAGTGTGTCCCTTAGCCTCAATGCACATACATTTTCATGTATATTTTTGTCCCGTCCATTGCTCTTTCAAGTGTGAACCCCACATAAATATGCAATGTCATTCTGGAAACTTTGTGGTGTGCACTGCATGTGGCCGAAAATTTGTACTAAAGTTTTATACAAATTCTGAATGGATTTATATATATCCTAGAAAGCAAAAAAGAGCACTCCCTTTATAATTACTACAACGCTGTCCCTCATCTTAGTTCATCATGAAGTTTTGTTATAATACGAGGATTCGCAAGCTTGCAAAACTCAGCAATAAATAAACAAATTTAGTTGACTATCTTTCAATATATCTGTATTTTTAAATGTAGCTAAAACAAATTGTTTGCAACCACTTACCTTAAAAAAAATAGTACAATTATTTTCAGTGTAATAATTTGACTCTCTCCAGAGCGCAAGCACAAATATGCTCTGGGTAGTTTGTCAAATTTGTTTAGCCAATATAATGGTAAATAGAGAAAATCTTGAGTTTTTCCTGTGGGTGCTATGAACTGTCCTTCTGTTATACAAAACGATACTAAGGTGTTTGGTCTGTGTGTATTTCAGTGACTAAAACAGTGTGTGCGCCTCAGTGTCATGGCCACTGTTTTGGGACCAACCCTAATGAGTGCTGCCATACAGAGTGTGCTGGAGGCTGCATCGGACCAAGAGACACAGACTGCTTTGTGAGTACCAGCACCATTGCCATTATACTCTAATTACTCAAGATCTGCCACATCTATTGTAAGAGGCAATTACAATGAAAACAAAATGAAGCATTATAACAAACTTTTCTCAGGCTTTTGACTCTGATACTCTCCCAACAGGCCTGTCGACATGTCAATCACTCAGGCGCATGCGTCCCTCACTGCCCTTGGCCCCTGGTGTACAACCGACAGACCTTTCAGCTGGAGCCCAACTCTGAAGCCATGTATCAGTACGGTTCCATCTGCGTACCCAAATGTCCTGGTGAGTTACAAGCCAGTATACTCAGTTTACCACAGGGGAGAGAAAATAAATGACCCGTTTCTGAGGAAATGGTGGCATGGTCGATAAAGATCTAGGATTGTAAATTATAGATAGCTGGTTTGAAACCTGCTGGAAATGATGTATAGGTTAGTAAATTATTGTAAATGAACTGTGAATGAACTCGAGGAACATTCAGTGAGAGATTTGGATGATATGCCTCATTGACAGTGCATCAGAACTGCATTGACGTATCCATGGAACAATGGACAACTTGGTAAACACGACACAAGTTTAAACAAACGGCAGATTTGAATGGTGCTGCACCCCTCCCATCACTGTGTTGTTCTTTTTGATTACATTTGTGACCAGAGAGTCCACAATTAACACTCACCAAACACCACCTGCGTTGGCGTAGTAGAGTAAATAAAACACAGGAGAGATCGCTGGTGCCATTTTTAGGAATTGCAACATAATACATGGTTTTAAACCACAGTCTATGATTGCTAGTCTTGAGCAACATCAAATCAGAGATACCAAAAGTATGCTAAAGAAAATGGACTTTAACTTCCCATTAAAAGCATATTCAGAAAGTCACAGAAAAAAAAAACTAAATACATAATCAACAAAAATATAAAAATTCTGAAAATTATTTAATTAATAAAATATTTTTCATTAAAATAAATATTCTTAAATAGTTCTTAAAAATTACTTAAAAACATTTGTTTTATAATTTAAATTATTTTTAATTTATATACATTTTTATTCTTTTTTATCTGACTTATGAAACATGAACAAATCAAATCATTGTCACTTACCATCAAAAGGTATATACAGAAAGCCACAGTAGCAAAAAAAACAAATAACCACAAAATTATTCCTTCAAAAAATACAATAATTCCTTTTGAAAATGTCTAGAAATATGTATATATATTTTTTATAATTTACATGTTTTTTATTATAGAAATGCTATGTATATGTAAAAATGTTTTAATAGAAATTAAGCAAAATGCACTTTCGTGGCTCTTGTTTGAAGACTGTGTTTGTATATGATGCTATTATAATGAAGTGAAGTGAAGTGACATACAGCCAAGTATGGTGACCCATACTCGGAATTCGTGTTCTGCATTTACCCATCCAAAGTGCACATACACATCAGTGAACACACACACAGAGCAGTGGGCTGCCATTTATGCTGCGGCGCCCAGGGAGCAGTTGGAGGTTCGGTGCCTTGCTCAAGGGCACCTCAGTCGTGGTATTGAGGGTGGAAGCGAGCGCTGTACATTCACTCCCCCCACCGACAATCCCTGCCGGACCGAGACTCGAACCCGCGACCTTACGATTACGAGTCCGACTCTCTAACCATTAGCCACGACTTCCCCTTAAGTGGGTGAATGTCTTTACATGGGTGAATATAATGGTAGTTTACAAAGCACATTAAAGAACTTAAAGAAGACTCTTAAGACACATATTAAAGAGTGCGGTATGTCGAATGGATGCCCTTATCCTCTTTTTTTCAGGTCACTTTATTGTGGATGGCAGTGCATGTGTGAGCAGTTGCCCTCCTGGTAAAAGAGACAAAAAGAAAAATGGCATTAAGCAGTGTGAACCTTGCATTGGCCTGTGCCCCAAAGGTAAAGTGTCCATCTAACCATTATTTAATTTACTGGACCACAGTAACTGAATGCAGTGTATGCTTATGAGTCTTGAATAAGATACAGTTCATTTGGTGTCATGTGGCCCTTAGATTCTTTCTCTTTCTCTGTATAGTATGTGAGGGAACGGGAGCCAATCACAGACAGACAGTGGACTCCAGTAACATAGACAGCTTTATCAACTGTACCAAGATCCAAGGAAGTCTACATTTTCTGATCTTAGGTATCAAAGGGTAAGACACATAAACACACTCCTTTAATAAGCCCTGAACAACACCGTGTCATAAACAGTCTGTGCTATATTCCAGACCTTTGCCCTGTAATGTCATCGAAAGCTTTAATTAGGCCTTTACGTGTGATTCACAGGCTATTTCTCAGCTTAGATTCATTTCACATATTATTAACTGATGAATAAACAGAGCGGCCACAGGGAATCCATTACTGAAATTGTTAATGCTAATATCCACACTGTTGTTATTCTGCAGAGATGTCTATCAATAACATACCACCTCTGGAGCCTGAAAAACTCAAAGTGTTTAACACTGTCAGAGAAATTACTGGTATGCTACTTTATTTTAGGCTTAAACTGATTGTTCTTTGTTTGTGTTCTTGTTGCTGTAGTTTTTGTCACGTCATTCCGCGTCATGTTGTGACTCAATGGTGTGTGTGTGATTTGTAGGAATTTTGAACATTCAGTCTTGGCCTGATGAACTCAGCGGTCTGTCTGTTTTCTCCAGTCTCACAACCATTCAAGGAAGATCTCTACTCAAGTAAGACTGAGAGTGTGATTTATGTGTGTTCGCAGGGTCCATTATTAACTTTTTGCCACACATACAAATTTACATGGGTGAATTAAACTAGCCGTGAAAATGTATATACAGTGGGGGGGGGGGGATATTTGATCCCCTGCTGATTTTGTACGTTTGCCCACTGACAAAGGAATGATCAGTCTATAATTTTAACGGTACGTTTATTTGAACAGTGAGAGACAGAAAAAAATCCAGAAAAACGCATTTAAAAAAAAGTTATAAATTGATTTGCTTTTTAATGTGTCAAATAAGTATTTGATCCCCTCAAATACAGCAAGATTTCTGGCTCCCAGGTGTCTGAGATTGGGAGCATTCTCTTAAAAGGAGTGCTCCTAATCTCAGTTGGTTACCTGTATAAAAGACACCTGTCCACAGAAGCAATCAATCAGTCAGATTCCAAACTCTCCACCATGGCCAAGACCAAAGAGCTGTCCAACGATGTCAGGGACAAGATTGTAGATCTACACAAGGCTGGAATGGACTACAAGACCATCGCCAAGCAGCTTGGTGAGAAGGTGACCACAGTTGGTGTGATTATTCACAAATGGAAGAAACACAAAATAACTGTCAATCTCCTCGGACTGGGGCTCCATGCAAGATCTTACCTCGTGGAGATTCAATGATCATGAGAACGGTGAGGAATCAGCCCAGAACTACACGGGAGGATCGTGTCAATGATCTTAAGGCAGCTGCACTGTAAAAAAAAAAAAGTTGGGCAATCTTAAAAGTTTGAGGCAACCAGCTTCAGCAGATTTTTGAGTTTTCTCAACTTCTTGTTTTAAAGGGTTACTCCACCCCAAAATACATTTTTTGTCATTATTCACTTACCGCACCATCCCCGCATGCATTACCCACCGAACGCAAGCAGCTTACGCTCTTCTGCATCCGCCTCAATGCAAGGATGCGCTATTTTCATTCAAATCAAAGCGTAAATACACGTAAAATACACATCCTTGCAATATCTTAAAATTGTGTTCTGAAGACGAACAAAGCTTTTATGGGGTTGTAACAACATGTGGGTAAGTGAATAATGACAAAATTTTCATTTTGGGGTGGAGTAACCCTTTAAGTTTATACAACATGTTGAGAAATATCCTAAAAAAATGTATTGAGAAAACTCAAAAATCTGCTGAAGCTGGTTGCCTTAAACTTTGAAGTTGGTTCAACTTTTCTTTTTTTTTTTACTGTGTGGGACCATAGTCACCAGGAAAGCAATTGGTAACACACTAGGCCGTGAAAGACTAAAATCCTGCAGCGCCCGCAAGGTCCCCCTGCTCAAGAAAGCACATGTCCGGGCCCATCTGAAGTTTGCCAATGAACATCTGAATGATTCATAGGAGAACTGGGTGAAAGTGTTGTGGTTAGATGAGACCAAAATCCAGCTCTTTGGCATCAACTCAACTCGCCGTGTTTGGAGGAGGAGGAATGCTGTCTATGACCCCAAGAACACCATCCCCACCGTCAAACATGAGGTGGAAACATGCTTTGGGGTGTTTTTCTGCTAAGGGGACAGGACAGCTGCACTGCATCAAAGGGACGATGGACGGGGCCGTGTACCGTCAGGGCCAGGGCACTGAAAATGAGTCGTGGATGGGTATTCCAGCATGACAATGACCCAAAACACACGGCCAAGGCAACAAAGGAGTGGCTCAAGAAGAAGCACATTAAGGTCCTGGAGTGGCCTAGCCTTAATGACTTGGAGAGGATCTGCAAAGAGGAGTGGGACAAAATCCCTCCTGAGATGTGTGCAAAACCTGGTGGCCAACTACAAGAAACGTCTGCCCTCTGTGATTGCCAACAAGGGTTTTGCCAAAAGGTTCAAGGTTCAAGGTTTGTTAATTCGTCACGTACTAAATTATACAGGGTATAATCAGAAGTGAAATGTAAATCAAGACAGGTCCGCTCAGTGGACAGTGAAAAAAAAATAAAAGTTAAATACAAGTAACACAACACAAGAGCATATATATATAAATATAAGTAAAAAAAGAGAAATAAAGAGTAAAATGTGCAATAGAATAAAAAAGTGCAAAACAAATAAGATGTGCAAAAACAGTGCACTGGGACTTAATAAATAGTAATATGAACAGGGATGTGCAAACGGGTTGTACCGGGTATATACATGTAGCAGCAATACGGATGATGAGAATATGAATGTTTAGCAGTTAATAAATGAGTCTTTGTAAATGTTTTTTTCACCAAGTACTAAGTCATGTTTTGCAAAGGGGTCAAATAATTATTTCACTCATTAAAATTCAAGTCAATTTATAACTTTTTTGAAATGCGTTTTTCTTGATTTTTGTTGTTGTTATTCTCTCTCTCACTGTTCAAATAAACCTTCCATTAAATTATAGGACTGATCATTTCTTTGTCTGTGGGGAAACTACAAGATCAGCAGGGGATCAAAAAAAAATTCCCCCACTGTACTGCATTATTTTTATTCCAAACTGTTTTTATATTGTTCTATATTTGTTTCATTGTTCTATATTATATATTTATATTGTTCTTTTTTTTTTTACTTGTATTGTTCAAAATTGATACACATAACGTTTTGGGTCAGATTTCTAAATTGTATTTGAAAGAAGTGTCTTATGCTCACCAAGACTGCATATTTGATCAAAATACAGTTCAAACGGTAATATTGTGAAATACCTTATATTTATATTCTGTTTATATATATTTTTTTTAATGTAGTTTATTCCTGTGATGTAAAGCTGATTTTCAGCACCATGACTCCACTCTTCAGTGTCACACGATCTTTCAGAAATCATTCTAATATGCTGATTTTCTGCTCCACAAACATTTCTATGCAATTTTTGAAAACAGTTCTGCTTAATATTTTTTGTGGAAACTAAGTTTTCTTTCAAGATTTTTTATTTGAAAGTTCAGAATAGCATTTATTGAAATAGGAATCTTGTAAATCTTGAAACATAAGTGTCTTTACTGTCACTTGATCAATTTTTGGATCAATTTAATAAATCCTTGATGAAGTTTATTTTAATCCTAAACTTTTAAATGGCACTGTATATACAGTATCAGACAATCTTGAACATCTAATTTTAATCCTAAACTTTTAAATGGCACTTATACACTCAATTGTATCAGACAATCTTGAACTAATGCTCAATTGTTTACACTCAATTGTACATTTTTCTTAAATAACATTTTTACTAGAAGCAAGTAAAAAGATTTGCTCACTTAAAGTACATTTTTCTTAAATAACATTTTTACTAGAAGCAAGTAAAAAGATAGATTTTAATTTTCAGTATTCTGTTTTGATATTAATTTCATTCATTGGTTATCACTGTTGTTGGAGTTGCAGTTGCACATCAGTCATTATTTTGTGTTTATCCCTGTCACATCCCATGCTTATTTAATCTTTAATATGTTTGTCCCTCCATAAGTGTTTTAATGCTTTTTAATCCTGCAGTGTTTAACATTGTGTGTGCGTCTCACCATTGTTTTGTTTTTTTGTGTGTGTTCCCTGTGTTTTGTATGTTACTGCCCTCATTCTACACACGTGCTTATGTCTGTCCCACAGCCGCAAGAGGTATGTTCTCCCTGCAAACCGCAAAACTAGCTTTCTGAAACCGGTATTTCTGTACTGCTCTCTCTCAATGCACAAACATTGTCTTTTTTCTGCTGTGGGTTCCAAGTAATGACGACAATATTCCCGATGGGTTGTGAAATGTTTGCGTAAGGATTAGAGGGGCATGTATGAGCACATATTCAGGGTCATGAATGGTTCATCTGCTTTCGCTTTATAATCTGGCATGGGTGCTTATATATACGTGCTCAAGGGAAATCACTGTGGAGCTGTCTCTTTCTTCGTTTATTCTCCCTTGTTTGCTCCAATTTCTCAGTAATTTCATCCTCTCCATCAGGCCCTTCGCTTTGTTGGTGATGAAGATTCCCTCCCTCACGTCTCTTGGACTCCGTTCCTTGCGTGAGATCAGCGATGGCAGTGTGTACATCACTCAAAATAAAAACCTATGTTATCATCACACCGTTAACTGGACCCAGATTGTCACCAGTAACCGTGATAATGACATCAAGGCAAACAAACCTCAGATCAAGTGTGGTAAGTTAAGTTAAGAATGCATACTACTTTTTCACATATGTATGTTATTATTATGTTGTCCATCGTTAACTTGTACATAAACAATGTGTTTTGCATGTCCGTGTTCATATAAACAGAGGAAGAGGGCCATGTGTGTGACCCACTGTGCTCAGACGCAGGATGTTGGGGCCCGGGGCCTGAGCAGTGTTTGTCGTGCAGGAAACACAGTCGGCACGGCACCTGTGTATCCCACTGCAACCTGTACTCTGGGTCAGTGTGCTTGTTAGATTTATTGTAAGTTTATTGAAAGTTGGGACAGTGTCTGAAGGACTGTGTGTGTCCACAGAGAGCCACGGGAGTTTGCAGGACTGAATGGAGAGTGCCTTGCTTGTCACCCTGAGTGTTTACCCCAAAATGGAAAACAAACATGCAAAGGAAAAGTATGCAACACTTTTACTTTAGTATGCAAGACTGATTGTTTTTTGAAAGTGTGACTCATTTGTTTATTTATCAATTTTGAAAATTGATTCTGATCATTTCATCCACATTTGGGGCCCCATAGATTTCTCCCTCTCTCATCTTTATAGATCAGTCTGCAAATCCATTTTAGGCATGAAGCAACTCTATTAAAATAAAGTTTAAACATTCAGATACAAGTTTCAGTTCCTGTGCACGAGTCATATCCTAGCTTCTGTTGTCTATAAAATAACACAGTCTGCGTATTCTTTTAGTTCGATTTTATCCCGCGTAGAGAACTTAGGAAAATAGCGCTGATTTTTCCCGGCTTAGATCTGCTGTTCACGTGGTTTGTTTTCTTAAACATTATGATGTCCAAGTCTTTGTTTTTACCAGTGCCTATTTGACACATTTTTAATCAACCTCTCACATCTTTCTTATTGTATATGATAGTGCTAGAGGGTGTTATGATAATGGTGTGAACAATACTATTTTACGGTAAAATATTCCAACCCACACACTCTCTGTGTAATGTCTGCATGTTCGGTTGATTACAGTAACCTGCCAGACAGGCTTTGCAGGCTGTTTAATTCAGAACTGTTCATTGTGCAATACATCACTTTTAACAGTGACTTAATAAAAGATATTCATGCGAACTGTTTGTCTTGGCATGGGTGCTTAGTGACAGGAATATTTGTTCTACTAATAAATAACTTATATAAGCTGGTCTTTCTGTTTTTGTGCTTCAGGGTGCTGATCAGTGTGTAGCATGTTCAAACCTGATGGATGGCCCTCACTGTGTTTCTGCTTGTCCCAATGGAGTGAATGGGGAAAAGGGTCAGACCATTTTTAAATATCCAAATGCAGAAGGTCATTGTAAGCTCTGTCACCTCAACTGCACAAGAGGGTAAGTCCCGCTAAAACAAATGTGCTCTACAGATGCCACTTCCAATTGTTCATTCTGAGGACCCTGTGGATGAAATGAAAAATGAATTTGTGGTTATGTTGTCCCTCACCAGATGCACAGGCCCTGCACTCACAAACTGTATAGAGATCGACCGTCTTGTGAACAGGTCAGTAGCACCCTCGTCTGGTTACAATCAGAAAGTACAAACGTTGTCGGATGTAAACATCAGTTATGTTTTCCTTAACCTAACACCTTCCTCTTAGTTCTCAGATCGCAGGTATAGCAGTTGCTGTGTTTGCTGGTATCATCGTGCTCCTGGCACTGTTTGTGCTTGGTTTGCTGTATCACAGAGGCCTGGGCATCCGCCGCAAAAGAGCACTGAGAAGGTATCTGGAGAGTGGTGAGGTGAGCCATTTTGTCTGCTTAAATACAAAGCACTTCACTTAAAATACATGAAAGTAATCAAAAATGATAACACATATCTTTACAATCTATATAATAGCTCAAAATAAATATTTTAAAACAAATACATGCCTTAATAACATTTTACTATAAGTTTTCATTTGTTTACCTTAGTTAACCTCATTAGTAAACGGGAACTTCAAATGATTAATACTTCTACAGCATTTATTAATCTTAGTTAATGTTAAGTTGAGCATTTACTAATACAGTAACACATTAATTGAAATCAAAAGTTGTCTCTGTTAGAATGGCTAATGTCCTGTGAACTAACATGAACATGAGCATTGTTTTAAATTATCAGTAACAAAGGTTAATAAATGCTGTAAAATTCATAATTCGTTGTTAGAGCTTGTTAGTTAATGCATTAACCATTGTTAACAAATGAGAGCTTATTGTAAATTTGACCAACACTTTTAATAAAAAGAACAAATTACATTGATCAAAGGTGACTGTAAAGTAATAGTAAATAAGTTTCAAATAAATTCTGTTCTTTTGAACTTTGTATTTGTCAATAAATCCTGGAGACAATGTATTACGTAAATCAAGGTTTTCATACAAATATTAAGCAGCATAACTGATTTCAGCATTAATCATAAAATGTTTCTTGTACGACAAATCCTCACATTACAATGATTTCTGAAGGATCATGTGCCACTGAAGACTGAAGTAATGGCTGTTTGCCTTTGCCATCACAGGAATACATTTTATTTAAGAATCTATTCAAATACAAAACATTTAGTTGTAATAATATTTTACAATATTACTGTTTGTATTGTTTTATTAATCAAATAAATGTAGCCTTGGTGAGCATGAGAGACTTTCAAAAGCATGAAAAAATCTTAAAGACCCCAAACATTTGTACACACAGCAGAGCTAGTCTAGCTTAATATTGTATTGTATTAATATTGAGTAACTGAATAAACATTGCCTTCAGAAAGTATTTGTGATACTCTGCGCCTTAGTGATGGCCACTGCACTTCCTTGGTCATCTAAATGATATGATGTATATTTCCTCCTGTCCTCACGCAGAGCATGGAGCTGCTGGATCCAGGAGAGAAGGGGACAAAAGTGCATGCTCGCACCCTAAAACCACAAGAGCTGCGAAAGGGCAAACTTCTGGGCAACGGAGTCTTTGGCACTGTGAATAAGGTTGGAATGACTCACACATTAAGCCTTTGCTCAATTCAATCTTGAACCGAGTTACCTGTTCTCTGAACTGTGAATTAAGCTTAAGTGACTTTATCCTCAGGGCTTTTGGATTCCTGAAGGAGACTCTGTAAAAATCCCTGTGGCTATAAAAACCATCCAAGACCGCAGTGGCCGGCAGACCTTCACAGAGATTACTGATGTGAGACATTAGCTTGCAATAATGTACATTCATGCATATGTTGCTTCATGCTTTCATATTTCACCTGTCCACAGCACATGCTTGCGATGGGAAGCCTGGATCACCCGTATATAGTGCGTCTCCTTGGGATCTGTCCGGGAACAAGTCTGCAGCTGGTCACTCAGCTCAGTCCTCACGGATCCTTACTGCAACACCTTCGCCAACACAAAGACAGCCTGGATCCCCAGCGTCTGCTCAACTGGTGTGTGCAGATTGCAAAGGTGAGATGACTGAAGATGAGAAATAGTTTGTAACACAAAACGTATCGGTGCATAGTGTTTATACACAACATCTGTATGTATCTTTAGGGAATGTATTATCTTGAGGAGCACTGCATAGCCCATAGGAACCTCGCTGCACGCAACGTGCTGCTCAAGAGTGACTACATAGTACAGATCGCAGACTTCGGGGTGGTAGACCTGCTGTATCCAGATGATAAGAAATATGTGTACAGTGAACACAAGGTAATTTACAGATTGAACTTCTGATACACTACTGTTAAATTTGGGTTTGGTATGATTTGTTTTATTTTTAATTAATGCTCACCAAGGCTGCATTCATGCATTTAAAAACAGTAATAGTTTAACATTATTACAGTTTATACAAAATAAATTTTTTAATTTTGTAATATATTTTAAAAAGGCAATTTGTGGTGGCAAAGCTGAATTTTCAGCAGCAGAATCTTCAGTGTCATATGATCCTTCAGAAATCATTTGAATATGTTTATTTGTAACATTTATCAGTGTTGAACGCTGTTAAAAAGAACAGCATTTACTTGAAAATAGAATATTTTTGTGATAATTTAAAAATCTTTACTGTCACTTTTGATTCATTAAGTACATTATTGCTGAAAGTATTAATTTAAAAAGCCTTTCAACAGTAGTGTATACATTTAAATAAAATTTTAAAAGAAATATCTATTTTTATGAAAATAAGTGTAATAAAAAAAGCATAATCTTTTGATGTTTTAAGATGGCCTCTTTTTCAGATGCCAATAAAATGGATGGCATTAGAGAGCATCCTCTTCAGAAGATACACTCATCAGAGTGATGTGTGGAGCTACGGTGAGTCTCAGTGCTGTTGAATATCGGGGGTTTGATTTTGTTTAGTTGTTTGAAGTTCTTCTTGCTTATTCCAGGGGTGACTGTATGGGAGATGATGTCATATGGAGCCGAGCCGTATACATCCATGCATCCTCATGATGTGCCAGGTCTACTGGAGAAAGGAGAGCGACTGTCTCAACCACAGATCTGCACCATAGATGTCTACATGGTCATGGTCAAGTGTAAGGCAGATGCTAGACACATTTGGGAAACATTGAATGATTTTAAGCGCTGTTAGGGCACTGCACATCTTTCTAAACACATTTTAACCCCTCTATGCTCAGGCTGGATGATTGATGAGAACGTAAGGCCTACATTTAAAGAGCTCGCCAGTGAATTTACGAGAATGGCAAGGGATCCACCACGATATCTTGTGGTGAAAGTAAGAAATCGAGATTTGATTTGAAAATGTTCACCAGGAAGCAGGTTTGTGATTGCTTTTAACATTGCTTTCTGTGTCATAATGTAGCCGCCTCAGAATAGCGCTGGTGCAGATGAAAGCCACCAACGATATGTTAAAAGCTCTCATTTAGAGGGAAACTTGGAGGAGGATGATGATGATAATGATGAGGTATTGCAGAATGGGTTTGCTACTCCTCCCCTTCAGCTGTCACCAACTAGAAGTCATTCTCGCCTCCGTATGGCCTCCTACAAGGTGAGATGTCTACCAAACACTTCAACAAAATCTCTTATACTTACCCAGGCTGAAGTGATTTGACAGTGAAAACAGTAGTATTATGAAATATTATTACAATACATTTTTATATTATTCTATTTTAAAATGTAATTTATTCCTGTGATTACTAAGCTTAATTTTCATCACTCATTATTCCAGTCTTCAGAGTCACGTGATCCTTCAGAAATCATTCTAATATGCTGATTTTTTCAGTGTTCTTTGATGACTACACAGTTCAAAAGAACAGAATTTAATTGAAATCATTTCTCTCTCTCTTCAGGGCACCACAGAACACACAACACCGATAGGCTATCTCCCCATGACCCCAGGGGAAGGCCATAGACAGGTCAGCTTTCATATCATCTTATCATGTTGTCTTGACTGCAGTTATATTTATAACTTCAAGCTTTCAGCTCAAATGAACTTTTTTTGTTATGTCACAGTATGGACATGCATTAGATCAGGGGGTTTCAAACGTTTTGGTGACAAGGACCCCATATATAATCTTCTTGCAAGAAACCCCTTTCATAAAATCTAAAGTCAGCTATAAATGTTTATGTTTAAAGACTCATTTATATTGTTTAAGTGAAAGCAACATTAAATAATAGGCTTTTTATTACTTATATTATGAAATATTTTTTATCATATATTATATTACCATACTTCATCAAAATAATTTATCTAGAAAATACTGACTTTGTATTAAGCAGTGGTTTCAGCATTTTTGATTCAAAGGACCCACATTATATTCAAATATTCAGTATTTCCAGGAATTGCATTGTAATTAAGACAAAGCTGCTTGTTTTTATTAATATATAACATTGCTTAACTAATAAATAATTTTGTGACTACAGAAGTGTAATTGGTAATTGAAAAATTGGTATTAATGTGTAATATTACAAAAACAAAATATTTTCAATTTATTTCATATTTACTCGTATAGCACTTTTTAACAGTATAAAGGCTAGTTCACCCAAAAATGAAAATTCTGTCATTAATTACTCCAAACCCGTAAGACCTTCCTTCATCTTTGAAACACAAATCAAAATAATTTTGATGAAATCCGAGAGCTTTCTGACCCTGCATACACAGCAATGCAACTGACACATTCAAGGCCCAGAAAGATTGTAAGAGCATCGTTAAAATAATCCATGTGACATCAGTGGTTCAACTGTAATGTTATGAATCTACTAGAATACTTTTTTTTGCACAAAGAAAACAAAAATAACAACTTTATTCAACAATTTCTCCTCTTCCGTGTCTTCCGTTCACAAGAGCGCCACAACGTAATTGCATACCGTACTATATGTATATACTGTATACGAATATGAAGCAATCTATTTGTATTGTTCCCACACAGATGAGAGCCCAGAGGAGAAGAAAGTCGGGCTCAGTGAGGACAGAGTCAGAGTGCTCAGAGGGCAGAGGAACCATGGTGGACATTGAAATGGCTTCTCAAACAGGCAGTCTGCGCAGAGGCCGCAGCCGAATGGACACCGGCGTGTCTGTGGCCTCAGATCCGTTTTCTTCAGGTCTGGAAGATGTAGACGAGGACCATTATGGATACGTGTTGCCCACAGAAAGAGGTAAACCAATACTGCACTCGCAGTTTATGTTTAGTCATTATTGGGACTCATATATGTGGCATTTTTATAAGACATATCTTCTCATTTAGGTTCCAGAAGCACTCTCTCTCATGGTAGGACATCCAGAAACTCAAAGAGTGCTCTTCCGCCACCCAAAACAGATGTACAAGAGTATGAGCTAATGAACACACAGCCCCCTCGGCTTTCTACTTCACCCACAGACAGCACTGATGGTTCTTCAGCACTGTGCAACCCATCCTCCCCTGCTTCTCCTTACACATGCAGCATTTTACCACAGAAGAGAGACACTGACTCAACACAAACCGAACAGTCAGATAAGGGTACTAGTCTGCCTGAAGGGGGCAGTGTGGAGTCTGCTGCTGCTTGCGAAAACAGTCTGGTTGGAACAGAAACATGTAATGCTGATGAGAACAAGTCTGAGAGCAGCCCTGTAGAGGAAGAGCCACCCACGGAGCCACAGCCGCAAGAAGCGGTGGTTGAGTATGAATACATGGACATACGCACAGACATAAACCAGCAAAACAGTCCGGCGAGCAGTCCAGATGAAATGGAGAGTGACAGCCGAGAAGCGATTTACCAAAATGTAAGAGCAAGACATAAGGAGAACGAGGATTCTGATCTCACTACACGGCGCAGTGAATATGTGGACATGGAGGCTTCTGGGAGAACTGGATCTGAGGACAGAGATCAAGTTGATTATCAGAACTTTCCGGTAAAGGGAAGACCCGTTGTAGGAGAGGAGCCACAAAAGACTGGTCTCGAATCCTACATTAAAGTGTGTGCTGGAGTGGAGGCGCAAAACACTTCATTTGACAACCCGGACTACTGGCACAGCAGACTGTTCCACAAGCAGGATGCCGTTTGCACATAATTACTGACTTCAACTGACTAACATAAATAATGTGATGGATCAGTGGTGGAAACAGAATGGACTGGTTTCTAAGGACGTATATCTACCATGTGTTCAGTAATTGAACATATACATTTATGCTAAGGTGCCAACAAAATATTATACTTTATATTATAAAATCACTTGATAAAATCACAGTCTTGTTGAAGATCGGCCTACCTCCACTTGTGTGTCTCTGATGTGCAACTCCTGTGGTTTTGTATAGATTTATGTTTGTTTTTTAAGACGATGATTTTTGTGTACTCAATGAGGAACTAGTAAAAAAATTATTGTATATTGACTTTTCTCTGTCAGTAAAAGTAATCTTTAAAGTTTATTGTCTCCCGTATTTAATTATTATTATACGAAAATATTTAGCTGTCACCAATGTTTTGTCAAGCTAGAGCAGGTTATTATATTAAAATATTTTATATAAAAATGTAAAAATCATATATATATATATATAAATATAAAGATTGAACTAAGTCTGTGAGTCAGATTGTTGCATATTTTATTACTGTTATTTACTGGTAAACAGCAGAGTTAGAAAATAGATTATGGTTTGTGTGAAATAAAATACTGTTTTGTTAATGCTTTACATCTTGGGTGTTTATCAGGTTTCATTGAAATGATATAAAATAGCCTACCAGTTATCAACACAATTTATACTCTTTACATGTCAGCTTTCACAAGCTACTACATTTGGTTCATTTCAAGTCGAACATGACTAGGGATTTACTTTAACCACCAGTGTTTTGATTCACTAAAATGAACCAACTTTTAACATTCGTTCGGTAATCTGAAACCAGTCGAGCTCAATTAAATGTATACGTTGTTAGATTTAGATTTCTTCATATAAATAATAAAGTAAACATATGTTCCTATGTGGCTCAGTGGTAGAGCATTGCGTTAGCAGCGCAAAAGGTTGTGGGTTCAATTCCCAGGGAACACATGTGTAACACACAAAATGTATAACCTGAACGCTTTGGATAAAAGCGTTTATGCATTTTAAATGCGTAAATGTACTCACAAGACTGATAAACAGCAGATATAGAGTTGTTTCATGAACCACTATAAACTCAACAAGGTGCTTGAAAATTACAACAAATGGCACATTTAAAGCGCAAACTATTGTAATTGTAATTTCATACAAATCCCATGCATTTGAGGATAGAGACAACACAAAATCTGATAAAGGCAATAACATTATTATTTTAAGAGTTCATTTGTATTCCAGTTTTTGAAAAAAATTACAGATTGGTTGGAAAGGAAATTGCATAAATTGCAATATTTGCCATGATGATATTTGCTTTGATTTTTTTATTTATTCTCTTCAGACACTAGCTGAATTTAAAACAACATAACATTGTGTGTGCGTGTGTGTGATACGCAATAAATATTCAAATTATTCAGAGAATAAAAGTTTCAAACAATAAAAACCTAAAAATAAAAGAATTGTAATTCAATTTAACAAAAAAAAGAAAATACATGTAAGATGTTAAAGATGTATCATAATATGCTTTGTTTGTCCATAAACCACTCTGACATATCTATGCCAAACTGGAAAATGTATGACGAGATACAATTTCCCCGAGCTCCCGCAGAGGTCCCTCTGTCAGTCTGTCCGCAGCTCTGCGGCTTTTATTTTGAAGTGCGGGGCAGTAATCGGCCATCTTGCGCGTTTCCACTGCTGCTACTGGCGCAGGCTGTGAGATCTGAAGCGTGCTGTGCTCCATCATCCCACACGCGAAGCGAGGGAAAAAGTTACGAGCTCCTCTTGAATCCCACCACTGACAAGCATGTCAGGAGACGACGACCAGCAAGAGCATACCATCGCTGATGACTTGGTGGTCACCAAGTATAAGATGGGGGCCGACATAGCAAACCGTAAGATTGATTCTGGAGCTTTATGCGTGATAAAGGGTTGATTTTGACCGAGCTGTGATACAGCTCAGCGCTCGGCCATGTGCCTGCGAGCTGTAGTGAGATAGATATCGATGCCAGTCATTTCTAGTTTTTTTTACTTGACTTATCTTGAAATCGTACGGATAGGTATCAGCAGCCGATGTTTTGTATTCTTAAGAGCGTTATTTATGTTTGTAAATATTCGGCTAGCATGTTAGCCAGTTAGCTGTAGTTGTAACGTACCGACTTAAAGTGATTGTTCACCCAAAAAGTTAAATTATGTCATTATTCACTCACCCTAATTTTACTCTAAACCTGCAGGACTATGAACCACAAAAACACATGTTTTACACAATGTAAGTGACTGACAGCCTCTGAGTCACCATTCACTTTCATTGCATATTGTTCTTTACAATGAGAGTGAATGGTGACTGACCCCGTCATCTGCCTAAAGTCTCCTGTTGTGTTTCAGTCTTATATATGCTACAGTAATGTAAACAATAGTGTCCAGTAGATTTATTGGCAGGTGCTGACTAAGTTTTAGCTACTCGTCAGCTACTGAAATCTTCAATTTCTTTCTCTTTACAGAAGTGCTTACTGATTTAATGTGTATTGATCTTCTTCTGACCGAGTCCTGTCACATAGTGCTTTAGGGAGAGCTTCTAAATCTGTTGGGTATGAAATTCGGTTGTTTAATGTGAAATCTTTCTTTCAGAGGCTTTGAAGGTGCTCATCGAGGCAGCCAAGCCTGGTGTGTCTGTCCTCAGCCTGTGCGAGAAAGGAGATGCTTTCATCACTGCCGAAACAGGCAAGGTCTTCAAGAAGGAGAAAGAGATCAAGAAAGGTAAGAATGCTTCTGAAAAGAGCTACAGAATATTACTTACAATCTTCAATCAGTGATTTCAAAGTGAACTTAATCAGTGATTTTAAATGTGGTGTTTTTTTATTTATTATTATTAATATTTAGTAATTTATTCAAAGCGACTTACAAATGAGGACATTAGAAGCACTCAAAATCAATAAAAGAGCAACAAGTACAAGTCTCGGTTTAACTAACACATAGCAAGTGTTTTTTTTTTTAAGAAAACAAGTAAATAGTCAGAAAAAATAAATCTAGTATTTTTTTTATTTTAAGAAACAAGTAGATAGAATAGAAAAAAGAAAGCTAGTGTTAGTTTTTCAAGAAATGCTAGCATTAAAGAATAAATGTGAGATAGAGGGTCAAGTGTTTGTGTGTGTTTTTTAAATAAAAAGACAGATAGATAAAATAGAATTAGAATAGAGAGTGCTAGAGTTAGAGGCTCAAAAAATACATGTATAATATGCATTAAAATAATTAATCAATTTTTTTTTATTAATAATTCCGTTTTTACATTTTACTTTATATTTAAAAATGTAATTATTTATTATATGTAAAGTAGTTTTCAAATTTTAGGAAACATTACATTTCTAAATGTTTTAATCAAATGTCTTATGCTCAGCAAGGCTGCATCTGTGTGCTCTCAAATACAGTGAAAACAGTCATGTTGTGAAATAGTATTACAGTTTAAAATAACAGTTTTTTTTGTTGTAATATATTTAAACATGTCACTTATTCCTGTGATGGCAAAGCTGTATGTTCATTAGTTATTTCAAATTGTAATAATATTTCACAGTATTACTGTTTTTACTTTATTTTTGATCAAATAAATGCAGCCTTGCTGAGCATAAGAGACTTCATTAAACATTTAACAATCATATTGTTTCCAAACTTGTGAAAAAGTAGATTAATGTTTTCTACTCGTGACAGGGATGGCCTTTCCCACCTGTGTGTCTGTGAACAACTGTGTGTGCCACTTCTCCCCGCTAAAGAGCGATCCAGACTACACGCTCAAAGACGGTGACTTGGTTAAAATGTGAGTATTATTTCTGTTCGATATATAAATGTATGTATTTATTGTTTATTAGCACATTTCTTCATTATTACATTGTTTTTTTTACAGTGACCTTGGAGTGCATGTAGATGGCTTCATCTCCAACATTGCTCACAGCTTTGTGGTTGGCGCAACCAAGGTACGTCTCTGGTTGTGAATGCCACAAAACTCATTTTTCATTCTGTTAGAAGTGCACTTAACTTTGCTGTTCTTCTAGGATGCTCCTGTGACAGGACGGAAAGCGGATGTGATCAAAGCTGCCCACTTGTGTGCAGAAGCTGCTCTCCGGCTGGTTAAACCTGGGAATCAGGTTAGATAGAATCAATCCGGTCCTGTAATTAACTGCTAATAACATCCTCATGAATAAAACTATATAATGATTTAATCTATTTTTTTTAAAGTCAAAATCAATTCTCTTAAATTGGAGGCCAATTTAAAATCTTGGTCTACATGTAAGGGACAGTATCTTCAGAAGGATGCTACATAATAAATTGGATAGTATTGAAAAATAATGTTATTATTTATAAACTATTATAGCATTTTAAAAATATAAAAAATTTGTTTTTGTCTTTTTATTTCTATTTAACTTGAATAAAATGATTTTTAGTAGTTAACAATGATTTAAATGTGATTCACAAAGTGTTTAAAATGCATTTAGGAAGTTACAATGGATCAACCTCCTGTTTTTCTGTTTTTCTCAGAACACTCAGCTCACAGAGGCCTGGAACAAGATTGCCCAATCATTCAAATGCATGGCCGTCGAGGGTGAGCTGACCGAAACCTGAACTCATCTCTGGTGAAGCATCATAACATGGTTGTTAAGCTCCTTCTGTCTCTTTACACAGGCATGCTGTCTCATCAGTTAAAGCAGCACACCATTGATGGAGAGAAGACCATCATTCAGAACCCCACCGACCAGCAAAGGTCAGGATAATGAAGCGCTAGATTGTTTTTGAAAAGAATTGAGTGTTCCTCTATGCTAAATGCTCTCTGTCCTTGTCTGCTGTAAGGAAGGACCATGAGAAGGCAGAATTTGAAGTGCATGAGGTGTACGCTGTGGACGTGCTCATTAGCACCGGAGAGGGAAAGGTGAAGACTCATCAGCATCAACTGTTCCCTTGATGTCTGCTGTTAACGTACGATAGATAGCTGATCACGGTGCTCTCTGTCTCCCTGCAGGCTAGAGACTCCGGGCAGAGGACCACTGTTTACAAGCGAGACCCCAGCAAGCAGTATGGACTGAAGATGAAGACCTCCAGGGTGTTCTTCAGTGAGGTCGAGCGGCGATTTGATACCATGCCATTTACTCTGAGGTACTTCATTTTAGGATCAATGAGGTTTCATATTTTTATCATCACTAGTTGAAAGTTAGTTAAACTTAAATTTAAAGATGGGCAGCCACTTAAAAGTAAAATGAAGAAATCAATTATTAAAGGGGAGGTAAGCTTTTAATAAAACGTGGCTGTTTTCGAAATCCTTGCTACTTAACTAAAGAAAAAAGGCAAGTACAGTTTTTACAAAAGCCCTCAAGCTGTTTTGATGTTTAAATAAATGTAAATGTTAATATATTTTAGTGCAATTTATTCCTGTGATGAAAAAGCTGAATTTTTAGCATCATTACTCCAGTCTTCAGTGTCACAGGATCCTTCAGAAATCATTTTACTGCTTAAAAAACATGTTTTATTGTTAATGTCAAAAACAGCTGTGTTGCTTAATATTTTGTGCAAACCGTGGCACATTTTTCAGGGATCTTTGAATATAGAAAGATCAAAAGAAAAGCATTTATTAGAACATTATAAATGTCTTAGTTTGCTGCTTTTTTGGGCATTTATTGCTTTTTAGTAGGACAGGACAGTAATTTTGTCAGGAAGTGAAATGGGAGAGAGAGGGCATGGGATCTGGAAAGGTCTGTGAGCCGGGACTCGATCTCGGGATGAGCAAAGCGCTGCCCACGAGGTCATAGGTGCAGACTTTACAGTCACTTTTGATCAGTTTAATGCATCCTTGTTGAATAAAAATATGAATTTCCTTCAGCAACAACAAAATATTACTGGCCCTTTTTGAATGCTAATGTATAAATGATATAAATGCATTTTATAAATATATAAAAATTACATTGTTAGACTAGGTCGCATTCACGTTAATGCATTTGACTGTATTCAAGCTATATGTTTACGTGCTTTCCCTCCCAATCAAACGCATGACTTTGAAGTTATTCGTACCTCAAATGAAAGTGCATGGTACAAAACAAACTCTTCACCACTGTTGCTCATCAAATTTCTGTGTCTCTCTCCTTGTCTTTGTGCGCTCTGGTGTCTTTGCTATCAGGGCATTTGAGGATGAGAGTAAAGCTCGACTAGGAGTGGTTGAGTGTGCCAAACACGAGCTGCTTCAGCCCTTCAGTGTGCTGCATGAGAAAGAAGGTGAGGCATTAGTACCACAGTCATACAATGTAACTTTTATATGTAAAACCTTCAACCAAGCATGAAGATAAGGTTAAACCTTTGCAACGAATCACTAAATGAAAATGAAAATAATTTCCTTTCACGCTCAGAGAAGCGCATCCAGCACATTTGCCGCATGACCAGGTCAAAGACTGTTCTTATTTTAGAAGTTTGGTGCCATCAGCAAAGTCTCGAGAGTCACATTGTCAAACCTTCTGTCTCCCCATCTTCTTTTCTTTCAAGGTGAATATGTAGCGCAGTTTAAATTCACAGTGCTGCTCATGGCAAACGGCCCTCTGCGTATCACCAGTGGACCTTTTGATCCAGAGCTTTTCAAGTCTGAGCATGAAGTACAAGACCCAGAGCTCAAGGTAAGAAAATTAGGGGTGCTGGTGTCACATACAGCGAACTGGTGTGGAAGTTACATTAGAGGTTAATTCATTCATTGCTTAAGTTCATATTTAAAACATTTGCATATTTTATTATATTTTCTAAGGACAAGTTGGAAATGTTATATATGTAAATATTCTAATGATAGGTCGAAGGAACTCAAGTATTAATAATCGTTGAAGTATGAAAATTATTAAAAAATAAAATAATGTTAATAAAACATTATTGCCAAAATTGTTTTGACAATAATGAACTGGGCTAGGGGGGAAGAATGATCTACTTTAATCGATTCTCATTTTTATGAAACAAAAATGGAACAATATCACGCTTCAACTGCACATTTACTTCACAAAAAAAGCACATTTGCTGACCATAAACTCATTTGTCAGCTAGAAAAATCAACTCTAGAGAGGAGTATTTAGCTAAATATATGCACCATATAACATATTCATGATAATTTGTATTGCTCTTCAATACTTAATTTAATTATTATAACTTAATTTAGTGTTTATATACAAATCAGTTCATTTTAACCTTCAATATTATAGTAATGTAATGTAGTACCAACTGACTATCATGTATATTTTAGAGGTTTTTTTCCTTTGAAAATGTGCCATGTGGTACATGATATACACTCACTGGCCACTTTATTAGGTACACCTTGCTAGTACCGGGTTGGACCCCCTTTTGCCTTCAGAACTGCCTTAATTCTTCGTGGCATAGATTCAACAAGGTGTTGGAAACATTCCTCAGAGATTTTGGTCCATATTGACATGATAGCATCACGCAGTTGCTGCAGATTTGTCGGCTGCACATCCATGATGCGAATCTCCCGTTCCACCACATCCCAAAGGTGCTCTATTGGATTGAGATCTGGTGACTGTGGAGGCCATTTGAGTAAAGTGAACTCATTGTCATGTTCAAGAAACCAGTCTGAGATGATTTGAGCTTTGTGACATGGTGCATTATCCTGCTGGAAGTAGCCATCAGAAGATGGGTACACTGTAGTCATAAAGGGATGGACATGGTCAGCAACAATACTCAGGTAGGCTGTGGTGTTTAAACGATGCTCAATTGGTACTAAGTGTGCCAAGAAAATATCCCCCACACCATTACACCACCACCACAGCCTGAACCGTTGAGACAAGGCAGGATGGATCCATGCTTTCATGTTCTTTACGCCAAATTCTGACCCTACCATCTGAATGTCGCAGCAGAAATTCATCAGACCAATTTTTTCCAATCTTCTATTGTCCAATTTTGGTGAGCCTGTGCGAGTTGTAGACTCCGTTTTCTGTTCTTAGCTGACAGGAGCGGCACCCGGTGTGGTCTTCTGCTGCTGTAGCCCATCTGCTTCAGGGTTCGATGATTAGCAATTTGTGTTACCAAGCAATTGAACAGGTGTACCTAATAAAGTGGCCGGTGAGTGTATATCCAAAATGATCAGAATCGAATCGAAAGCTTGTGAATCAAAATTTAATTGAATCGTGAGATTTTTGTCAAAACCCAGCCCTTAAGTTATATATAATTCGATATCATTCATTATTAATTAATGTTATTATTTGTAAAATATATTTTAGTAAATGAACAAGGGACAAACATTTAGTTGGCAAAAAAAATCCTACTCTACGTACTGGAATTCTCCAGTTGATTTTTGCATTCAAGATTTACTGGCAATGTGTTTTATTATTTGCAGGCATTGTTGCAAAGCTCAGCCAGCCGCAAGGCCCAGAAGAAGAAGAAAAAGAAGGTTTGTTGTGTCCGCATCCGCTTTCCCAATTTCTAATGGCACGTTGTTGTGAATATGAAACCATATTTGCCTCATTTTTCTTTTCCAAGGCATCCAAAAATGTGGAGAGTGCCACAGGACAACCAGTGGAGGCTGAGAGCGAAGCTGCTGCATAGACTCCCGCTGCCAACCAAGCTGACTGACAGAGCCTCTGCACAGCCCAAAGAACAGAACCGTTAAAGCTAATTATGACCTGCCCCACTGAGAGGCCTCCGGCCAAGCCTTCTGTCTTTTTGAATACCTCCTCATTAGTTACATAAGACTGCTACAGGGTTTGTGCAGTTTACTTATGTTTGGTTGTCGTTGAATGCGGCTGGGAGTGTACGGATGAGCAGGTAGATACTGTCCAACCGTGTTTACAGGAGGCGAATGCTGGGTTTCTCTTGACCCTCTGTCATTGTACAAGCCATCGGAAACAATAAAAGTGTAATGGTGGCACTCTTCATGTCCATGCAGATGAGATCCCTGTTTGATGTCTGTTAAAGCTTGAGTTTTTGTCAGTTGGGAAATGATCATAATTTGTATTGATGACCTGTAATGAGTCTTTAGTGCAGTAACTGCCTCACTACACCTTAAATATAGCAAACCAACTACAATGGAAGCACTGTTAATCAATTAGGTAAGTTTTGATTTCTGTTAGATGACATTCAGCATTCGTTTTCTATTATTTCCAGAATTATGAAAATGCTTTTGCAGAGTCTGTTTCGATGTAGATCTTTCCCTCGGCTTATTGGTCTGACTTCTCAAACCATTGTTTGACTAAACTGACTGACCAAATTATCCTGCCATTTTATAAACGTACATCTAATAAATTGTATTAGCCAATTGATGGATCAGAGCCTGGTTTGTATCCAGTTTAACCACTCAAATATCACAAAATGTATCAATCTATCAGAATGCAGCATTCATATGGCATACATAAAAAAATATATGAGTGTCATTAAATACAAAATGTCAGACCCAGTGTAATCTGCAAACCAATGACGTACCTATTAGGGATAATTTAACAGTTAACCAACTAGTCACAATTAAACGGGAACAATGGAGTTATTTCCTGTCTAGTTTGCACAGGTGTGCTAGTAGAGTATCCTTAGGTTTAGTTCATATTAAGTATGGACGTAGTCTACTAAGTTTTACAGCTAGAAAGTGTCCAAATATATAGATATAAACCTAAGAGTGTTCCAAGTGCCAAATACTTATTTTGGTAAAGATCAGTAAACTCAGCAAAAAAGAGAGAACGTCCCTTTTTCAGGATACTGTATTTGAAATATCATTTTGTGAAATCTAAATAGGCTTTACAGATCTTTAATTGAAAGGATTTAAACAATATTTTACATACTTGTTCAACAAACAATTACTGTACATGCAATGTCTATAGGCGGCAGCCGATTAAGATCACAGTTATAATAACTTAGTACATTAAAGAGACCTTTCTACTGACTGAAAAACAGCAGAAGAACGATGCCCAGGGCTCCTGCTCACCTGTGTGAACATGCCATATAGACCTGCTGCAGAGAGGCACGAGGACTGCAGATGTGACCAGAGCAACACACATAAGATTGTGCTACACAGGGTAACAGTAACCATGTGTCCCACCAGATGAATATAGTCCAGTCCGAGGATGAGAAGCAGCTGGAGCCACCCAAGATGAGCCTTGTTCAGGGATTCATTCTATTTCTGTTCATCAAATGCCTGTGAAATATCTTACATTTATACCACGTTAAGAAATGTTCTTACACGTTAAGAAATGTGCTGAAATAAAAGCAGTTAAACCTGAGAGGACTTACAGACACAGTTTCCTAATAATACCACAATTACGTATTAGGAATAAACTGTTTATGGAGGTGCCATATATCCGTTGAATTGGACATAATTTAATGACAAAATTGTTTGTTTTGAATATGTTTAGCCTTTTTTCTGTTATAAAATGACAGTTTGTCGTCTATGTCAGATTCAATAAAATAAATGCGATTGTATAAATCAAACAGATACGTTATGAAACCATTTGGTTAATTATATTATTAATTAATACTAATGATAGTATTTAATTAATAATAGGCCTATATTACAATATCATTTTAAAATAAATTTGAATTTAATTGTATGTTTTATTTCAGACCTCACCCCATAAACACTGCTTGTGCGTCACATAAATAACAGCAAAAAATCTGTACATTGTGAACACTGAAAATATTGACCACTGTATAAATTTGATTTTAAAAAAGCGAAAATGATCGACAGGTGTAGCAGGCGTTTCATTTTGTAGTCGCTGAAAAATGACGCAACCGAGGCGTATAAAACAGCCCGTCCCCCTCATGACGTTCTCTTGGAGTCGTTGCTCTCGCTTTACGAGGTGAGGAACTAGCGTCCGCTGACATTGCGTTACCATCTCATACAATCCATAGTAATCTAAGACATTTACGCGCCATCCATCGGTAACTAACATTATTTGTCTATTTACAGAACCATCTTCTCATCATGAGAGCGAAGGTAAGTACATTTTTCATATATTAGTGAAATGGTGTCTCGTTATCTGGCTGGTCTTGCTAGCAAATTGGTGGCTACTGTAGTGTTAATTACGCTACAACTGTTTGTTGGTATCTAACGGTTTATTTTACTGTACGCCTATATTTAACCACGTAGAATAAAATCACTAATTTAAGAGTTTAGTGTCGTATTTTGTAACGTTATTGTTAACTTGCATGCTCGGGCCTAAGTTACTGTGCTAGCCTGTCGCAGGGAGCACTTTGACCACGTTGAGTTTGCAGTCGCTGCGTATTTTTTATTGCTTTAATTACTTTTTTATTTTCCGTTTATCAAATGATACTTTATTATAAACGTCGTCTTTACCGCTTCTTTTTGGTTTCTTACAACAATTACACCCGAACGGCCTTGGCGCATAGTGAAAATACAGCCAATGTAGCCTGTTGCGAATGCGCATGTGCGGCTTTAATGAGTTGCATTGTTTTTAACCGCTTTATCAATTAAAGTTTATTAATGGTTTTATTATTCTTACAGTGGCGAAAGAAGCGCATGCGCAGGTAAGCTTGTTACTATAAGAGCAGCATCTTGCGTTCTTTTGCATTGGTCATGAAGTAATTGAGTCCTCTTTTGTTTTTTAGGCTGAAGCGTAAAAGGAGGAAGATGAGGCAGAGGTCAAAGTAAACTGGACCCTGTTTGCTGAAGCTGAGAGTGCTCCTCCACTTCAATCTCCTCAGCAAGAGTCTGCTGGAAGCCCAACTGAAGCTCCACTCATCCACCATCTATGAGGCCTGCTTTCTTCTGAATGAGGATTTGGTTTTCCATCACCTGGTTCTGCAGAAGCATCCTGGTCTTGATGACCATGTGAACTGTTTTGGACATTCCTCAGACTTCTCAGCTCAGCGAGTTTTTGTTAATGTCTTTAATAAATCTTTTGGTTTAAAAAAAGTCTTGCTCAACGTTTTCTTTCATGAAGTTATTGGGTTTTATTCCTGCTGTATAAATGTTAAGATCAAACTAGGGTATTGCAGGAGCCAGTAGTGTTAGAAGGCACAGTACATCTAGAAAGCTTTAATTCCTGCCTTCGTGTATTTAATTTGTGCATGTCACTCTTCCCTGGTTCTAGACCAGTGCTTCCCAAACCTGGCCTGCACATTTTGAATGTCTCCTTAATCGGACACGCCCAATTTAGTTCTTGCAGTCTCTAGTAAGGAGTTGATGAGTGGAATCAGGTGTTAGATAAGGGAGACATACAAAAGCAGGGGGGGGGGCCTCCAGGACAGGTTTGGGAAGCACTGTTCTAGAACATTTTAGGATTATTTTTTTTTACCTAACCTAAATTGTTTTTTAAATATTGCTGTGCTTTTAGCATGCTATAACAAACTTGGGACATAATTGTAGTTCTTTGCCATATTATGTTCAGTCTCTTCTTGATCTGTGACAACAAGCAAAGTTTTAGGCGTTTGGTTAAATTGTGACCCTGGACCACAAAACTAGTCTTAAGTCGCTGGGCTATATTTGTAGCAATAGCCAACAATACACTGTTTGGGTCAAAATTATGATTTTTCTTTCATGCAAATAATCATAAGGGTATTAAGTAAACATGTTCTGTGAAGATATTTTGTACATTTCCTACCATAAATATTAACTTATTTAAATTAGTAATATAAATATGCTTAGCTAAGAACTTAATTTGGACAACTTTAAAGGCAATCTTCTCAATATTTAGATTTTTTGCACATTCAGATGCCAGGTTTTCAAATAGTTGTATCTCAGCCAAATATTGTCCTATCATAACAAACCATACATCAATGGAAAGCTTATTTATTTAGCTTGTGTATAAATCACTTATTTATACCATGTGTATAAATCACAATTTCTAAAAAATTGCCCCTTATGACTGGTTTTGTGGTCCAAGATCACAACCGCGGGGGGACTACATTTGCAGAAACCATTAACTCTGGACATTACAATTGTGGTTTAATGTATGTTTTATCTGCATGTAGTAATGTGCTTTTAGTCATCATGTAACCACAGGATGGTAGAGCTCTGCATTAAGGGCTGGTCATTTGAATGTTGCAAGACCTCGAACAAATGAATTTTGTTGTGCTTGTGATGGTAAATGCTGACAAAACATGTATAGCCTGAATGGCACTGTAAGTCGCTTTGGATAAAGCGTCTGCTAAATGCAAATGCTGCATTGATTGTAAACTGTATCAAAACACCGGTGCATAAACAATACAGATTTAATCTGCACAGCAACATAACCTCGGCTTGAGCCAGTTGCTAGGTGATGACTAGTTTGCCTTCAGTGTATTGACTGCAGTGCAGGTCTGTGAGTACTCCATAATTTAGTCGTAGTTAATGGACACATGTTCGTTTGCTTTAGCTTGCCCCAGTCATTACACAAAATGCATTGTCTGCATCATTAGTGTTTTGCTTAGCGTGTAGGAAAGTGCACCGCATTGGTTGTCACGTGTGCCCATGCGACGGCTTAAATGTGTCCTGGAGGCTAAAATGATATTGATGCTCTGCATCTTTTATAACTTTAAATTTCCCGTTTTCGCATTCAGCCTTTTCTGTCGCTCAAAGTTTCAGTGACTGGTAAATAATGAGTGATTTCTTCAGAAAGACCGTGAAAATGTGCACGACCCCACACTCGGGCGTTTTAAGGTTCTCTGTGTGGTTTTAACAAGAATCTAGTAGTGGGCTGAAGCCTTCAAAACACGCCCCTACACGCCCATCTCATAAGCGAACTAGAAATACACTACTTTCCGCTGCAAAGGAGAAGACGTCTGTGCTGCTTTCGTAGAGTGAACGAATTATGAATCATTTTGTGTTCTTGTTTAATCGTATGTGTACAGCAGCTCTTCGTTCCGAGCGGTATTGAGTGGGTTTGTTGTGTCTAGCGCGTGAAGACAGGATCTGATGCAGAAAGAGCCGATGTCATCTGAGGATGCAGGGCCGAGCGCGGGTTCCACTCCGGAGGCTGCGGACTCGGCCCTGCCTCGCGACTCCGCTGGGAAACACGCCGTGTCCGTTCTCTGGTCCTTTGGAAAGTGCGTCGGTGCCTTATTGCCGGTCTACCTGGCTGGATATTTCGGATTCAGTATCAGTTTAGTTTTGCTCGGTCTCCTGGTTTATATGGGATGGAAACACAGTCGCGATGGAAAACAAGCGCGACTGCAAAGCGCGATGCATTTTTTAGAGAATGAGCAGGATGTCACCACTACACGGGTGTTCAGAAGTAAACGGGAATTACCGGCATGGGTAAGAGACTTTATACCCTAAATGGCATCATTCTGGTAGCCAACAGTTCAGCACTTTAGTCATCAACACATGAAATCTTCCAGCAGATAGACGTGAGGGATTTCTTAGCGCTTTTCGCGGGTATTATTTTTGTTTACAATAAGCGTAAAAAGTGTATATTTAGGTGCTTTCGTGACAATGACAGCTTGTTTTCATGTTGTAGTTATTTACTTATATGATTTTAAATATTTATTCACCTACTTTTGCATTGCTACCTGTTCGTAGATATTAATTAACGTTACACATCATACGTATACTTCCACGCGCTATTAATTCTTTTAAAATAACATCTATTTTTATGTACAGTACTTATGTTTTGTAATTACTTGAAAGTAATCAGTCTTGATCCGTTTCACGAATGGCCTTCATTAGTACTTATTTCAAAAGTGACTAGTAGGTTAGTCACTAAAACTTATTAGTTACATTGCTAATCACTATCCCATTAACAAGTAAATGTTCAATTTGTAATTGGTAACCAGTTGCATTTACCATTGAAATTTACGCAGATCTGTAGTTCAGAAATATCAACCATTCACTTCTGACTACTGAGTAATATGCATTGGTTACAAAACCAGTACCCATACCTGCTAGTTACTATCCCAATAACAAGTAAATATTAGGTTTGTGACTGGTAACAAATTACGTTTACCATTGTAGTTTCTGGGGGTCTGTATCAGCTAACAACCTTTTCACTAGTAAGCATTTAAGTAAGATTTAAGTTAACTGAAGTATAATCATTACAAACTATCTATACTTGCTACTAGTCACTATCCCCCCCAAAAAAATTACATTTGTGACTGGTAACCAATTGTTTTTCCATTGATTTTTATGGGGACTGTAGCTCAGATATCAACTCTTTAATTCTAGTATTTCAGTTTTACTAGTAACTGATACCCGTGCTTAGTTTTTATTTAGTAATATTCAAATAGTTGATGGTACCATATCAGTTTTTCCAGCAGTAGATGAATATATACTGGTACATGTTTATTCGGCGCTATTAATGTGTATTCCAGTTCATAGCAGTATTGATTTTAATCTCACTAGTAAGATTTTTATTTGAACTATGAAGTAGTTATTCTAACCGTACATTTTCTTTTACATACATTTGTCATTTTTTACATAAGATTTTACATACAGAAGGATTATTTCATTTTGTTAACAGGGAAATCATAGTTTTGGTGCTATATTTATAACTATATTACAACATTATCTGTAGTCAGAATGCATGATTCATACCCCTGTATTGCAACATCATCATCATCATAGCGAGAGCTTCTTTCAGCCAACTCTGCCAATCAAAGTTTACAGTTTTCTCCCTTTCATAAGCATCCAGCACACTCCCTGACAGAGTTCATATTTATATTCTCCTCTCTTCCCTCCATTCATCCCCCGTCCCTCATTAACTTCATTACATTCCAAAGTCAGTCCAGCCCTTGCTATATTTGGACATTGAAGTATCCAACCTCATGGGACTGAGTCACCAGCAGCTAAATGGCAAAATGAATCATTTGCAGCAAGAATTTGGTGAGGGGGTGATGGGAAAACATGACGAAGTTGAAAATTGTTTGAAAAGGTATGACCTGTGGTCAGAGAAACAGTTGTGCCACTTTCCTCACATACCTCACATGTACATATGGGCTTTTTTAACTGATGTGTTTTGTATAAACCTACCCACATCCTGTTACAAAATATGTGTTTCAACTTTAAAGAGCACTTCTGCAGAAATATACCTTTGTCTGGTGTCTTAGATTAAAATATATAGTTGTGAATCATGTATGTAGAGGGTCAAGTTTTAATTTAATTTAATTATTCTTTTTAACTTTATTATTTGCAATTTAATTTAATTGTAATTTATTATTTATTTATAGTTAAACATCTACACTGAAATCAGAACTGACCTTTAATTAAGGTTCCTTTGCCATTGAATATATGTTTTCAGTCATATTACTATTACGATCTACTATTGCCATACTATTTAATGGAGTACATTTAGTTAAACATTTACAAGTATTCTTGTGCAAGAATGACAGTATTTCCAAGAACTGGCTAAACTGTATATTCCTGTGTCTGCCCAGCTGGTGTCTTCCCTGGAAAACGCTGGTGTTTTGTTAACAACAGCTCTGGCCGTCACAGTGTTTATTTAGTGTACAAAATAAGACGTCTCCTTGCATACTGCACGTAAAACCATTCTGTTATATGTGTTGACATCGGAAGTCAAAGTGTTCTCCTTTGTTTTCCATAGGTGAACTTTCCTGACGTGGAAAAGGTTGAGTGGATGAACAAGGTATTAAACTTTATTCAAATACATACACAAATGCACACGTGACCGCGGCTGCTGTTCTCATTGTTTCTGCTTCGTGCTCCTGAGGGCACAGCGAGTATGTTTTCAAATTCAGTCCCTGAAGATAAATAGTTCAACGGTTTGGCAGCTCTCCAGTCTTTGCATAATGTTTACTAAGTTGTCATTGGCGTAATAGACCTTATTTTGGAATCGAAGACCCACAGACTACATTGCAAAACCTTGTAAAATATGTGAAAATTACAAAACATTTGCTTGCTTCACAGGCTTTGAATGGCCACACAAACCACACAGAGTTTGAGAGCTTATCAGGAAGAAAATTGCCTTCAGATCGACTGCCACATGATCTTTCAGATTATTTCATTATTTCTCTATTTAAAGCACAAAATGTATACTAGCTTTTAGATTGCATTAGTCTATTCACATATTAGAGCTTCTCAGAGTAGCAGGCCAGACATTTCACAGATTGTTCTTGAGTTTTCTTGCACGCCAGGCTTGTTGTTAGCATTCAGGCTTCAAAGGTTTGCCTCAAACAGCCTTTTGTTTAGACAGTGAGAATAGGGAGGGTGGATTGTGGGATATAGCTCACTACAAATGCACACTGCTCTTAGCCATTACTTAAACTGATGATATTTGCAAACACCCAGTAAATGAATATGTTATGATGCAGGTTTTGTAACCGTATTTAATCATGATTTTGGTGTTAAACTAAACAGATTTAAGTTGTTGCACCAGTGTATAGAAAATCAATCAGTATTTTTTTATTAATGCTCAATCTAAGAAGGATTTTATTAGGTTATTTTTATGAGGTTATTGAGTACAGCAGTCTGGTAAAGAAGAAAGTGCTCTGTAGGGTTTTTGACTGACAAATTAGACTCATTTTGCATGTATTCAATGTTTTTGTATCTGAAAGAGTACATTATATCTAATTAAATATTTATATTATATACTCTGAAGCAAAAACCTCTTCATTGACTTGATATTGTCATCTTCAAGAGTTTCTACCATTTCTTATTGTTCATAACTATCCCGGCTCACAGATATTGCAGCAGGCCTGGCCGTTTATTGGACAGTATCTGGAGAAGCTGCTGGTGGAGACTATTGCCCCTTCGATCCGAGCCGCCAGCGCTCATCTGCAAACTCTCAGCTTCACCAAAGTTGACCTGGGCGACAGGGTATACAAATCTAGTTCTGATAAAAGACTGAGTTATTTGAATATGTTTTTCATATTTGAATTTGATTCTCAGTTTCTATTTATAACAGCTATTTCTTGAACATGTAGGCCACTGACTAAGAAGTTTAAAGAAATGTTTATACGTTATTTTATTTTTTAACAGGCTATGAAGGTAGTTGGGGTGAAGGCCTACACTGAGCATGATAAACGTCAGGTGATACTGGATCTTTATATCAGGTACTGTTATTGGTCTCGTTCTTGGCAAACAGAGTTGTGGATGTGTCTTTTGCATAGTACAGTTTTATATAGTATTTTTGATTATTTAAAAAAAAACGGACTATTTTATATATATATATATATAGTATGTCTGTGTGATCTTAAACTGTACGTCTTAATTCTGTTACTTGGGGGGCTGCAAGATATTTAAGACCAAAAAAAAGGTTGTTGACCAAAAAAGGTTGAGAACCATTGGCTTATAGCCGTGTTTAAATCTTTTGGCTGTGTTGCAGTTATGCTGGAGATGTGGAGATTAACGTTGATGTGAAGAAGTACTTCTGTAAAGCTGGAGTGAAAGGCATTCAGGTAAGGAGGAGGTCAACGTGACACATTAAAGATAATAGATAAAAGACTCATTGACTGAAACCAGTATCTCTTCCTCTATAGCTCCATGGAAAATTGAGGGTGATCTTGGAACCTCTAATTGGAGATGTTCCTCTCGTTGGAGCCATCACAATGTTCTTCATTCGCAGACCTGTTAGTACACCATTTTCCATCTTAATTACTATATCACTTCGTAATAACCCCCTCTTTTATCACACAGTTTTTGTTTCTGCTTCTCTACATCTTAGAAACTGGACATCAACTGGACTGGGTTGACTAATTTGTTAGACATACCTGGTTTGAAGTGAGTGCATTTGTTTTGTATAATCGTTCTATTTTGGTTTTATGATTTAGATATACTGCACTGGAATTTTTAATACTGTAACTCTCATATGCTTCATTCATTAATAATCAGTAGAGCACTGGTCTGATTATTCAAAGTCTGCTGAGCTTCCCTCTATTCAAATAAAGCAGGGAAACATGCAGTCATTCATATTTATCATAGCTTAACTCATTATAATCACTCAGAGGCCATGCTTTAAAATAGTTTAAATGTATTTTGTTTGTGCTTCTGTGTCCCATTTTCTCTGTACGAACCCCTTGCATTCATTTTCAGTGCCATGTCGGACACTATGATAATGGATACAATCGCCTCTTTCCTGGTTCTCCCCAATCGTCTCACTGTGCCTTTGGTGGCCAATCTGCACGTAGCACAGCTGCGTTCCCCTCTCCCACGGGTAACACTTCACTGTGCTTTAATGGAGTATTTAACTATGTTAACCTTCTTATTTTAACTATTCATGATCCATCAAGTGTACTTTAATACTCCATGGTTTCATCATGCATGCTTGTCCAGTGTAGCTGCTTCATAATGTTGAACTGCAAGGGTGTGTTCTCAATTACATAACTACTTGTTAATTAAAGGAATAGTTCAACCAGAAATGAAAATTGCTGAAACTCATCCTCAAGTCATCCAAAAATGTAGATGAGTTTGTTTCTTCATCAGAACAGATTTGGAGGAATTTAGCATTACATCACTTGTTCACCAATGGATCCTCTGCAGTGAATGGGTGCCGTCAGAATGAGCGTTTAAACAGCTGATAAAAACATCACAATAATCCACAAGTAATCAGCATGACTTTAGTCCATCGATTAACATCTTGTGAAGCAAAACCTTTTTCAAATCCAAGCTGTGGCTTTCAGCTAAAATACCTGCATAATATTGTTTTCTCGCAACAGTTTAATGTTAAAATGTCTTAATTATGGATTTGTTTCTTACAAACACACAGCTTTTCACTTCACAAGACATTCATTGATGGACTGGAGTCATGTGGATTACTTGTAGATTATTGTGATGTTTTTATCAACTGTTTGGACTCTTATTCTGATGGTACCCATTGACCGTATAAGTAAATATTCAGCAAATTTTATTTTTGTGTGAACGATTCCTTTAAGGCACGCCTCTTGCACTCTGCTTACCCATGTTTTGTGTTTTCCCACAGGGCATAGTGCGTATCCACTTGCTAGAGGCAGAAAACCTTGCTGCCAAAGATAACTACATGAAAGGTGTGATATCTGGGAAGTCTGACCCGTATGCAGTGCTACGAGTGGGCACGCAGACCTTCACCTCCCATCACGTGGACAACAACCTTAATCCTCAATGGAGAGAGATGTACGAGGTCAGAGAGAGATGTGTATGGGTAGCATGTGATCGGTGTGTTTGCTGAAAAATGTGTCAAAGCTCTGAGGAAGTGGAAGCTGTGGTTGTTTGAGCTTCTAACACTATGTAGGTGCTTACTGTGTTGTGAATCTTGTAACTGCTGGTAACAGCAAGGAAAAACAGAGAGTGATAGTGCAGTGTGTGACTATCATGTGCTGAGATCAGATGAGCTTAGAGCAAAAGCACAAGATCAGAGAATCATCTGATAATTGCAAGATTCTGTATTGAAGCAAGATGTTTTGAAGCATTATTGTTCTAAGTCAGCAATGTGCTTAATGCCATTTGCACATATTTATAGCACATGTGCATTTCTGTGTTTGTGTGATTGTTAGGTCATTGTTCATGAAGTACCTGGTCAGGAGCTGGAGCTGGAGGTGTTTGATAAAGACCCGGACCAGGACGACTTTCTTGGGAGGTATTAATTCATTAATAATATCATAGTATAATAATGTATTATACAGATATAATAATAAATAAATGTTTATATAGTTAAGTTTAGTTAAATAAATATATTACAAATATAATAAATCTTTATTAATGTAAACAATGCTTTTCTATTTTTGTCTTTCTCTATTTTCTGTGAATCATATTTTTATTAGAATGAAGCTGGATTTAGGTATTGTAAAGAAAGCAGTTCTTTTGGATGAGGTACATCTTGTGAACTAATTCTTGTTTATACATAGACACACTCGCGTATATAAATGTATACACACACTTATACAGTCTATATATATATATATATGTATATAATTTTTTTTGTTGATTTTCTATTTTCTTTTGTTGATTTTTTTACACCAAAAACCTTTTCCATTATTGTTCTGTATTATGTCTTTTAAATCAGTGGCAAACATATTTATTTCACCACCCTAACTGTTTCTCAGTTATGCAGTCTGTATTGTTTATAATAGTAATGTATTGCTTTTCGTTGTGTTTTTAGTGGTACACTTTAAAGGACGCAAAGGACGCACCTTCAGGTCAGGTTCATCTCAAGCTAGAATGGCTCTCTCTGCTGCCCTCTGCAGAGCGCCTAAACGAAGTAAGCTCGTATGACAAACTATAAAAACTGTGTATTTCTTGATATCTCCAGACTAAACCCTTTTATCAAATATAGGTGCTGGAGAGGAATAAAAAGATTACGATATATGGTAAGACGGCAGATCCTCCTTCTGCTGCTATTTTGACTGTTTATCTGGACCGGGCACAAGATCTACCTGTAAGTTTGTAGTGTGCACTGCTGTTCCCCTTCTTTCAGCATTTATTGTTTTGTTCAAAGCGTGCTTTAAATGTTGATGTTATTCAGTAGGATGTGTTTCTATTCAGTTTAAGAAAGGTAATAAGGACCCCAGCCCCATGGTGCAGATTTCTGTCCAGGATACCACCAAAGAGAGCAGGGTATGAGGTCAATGTTATACAATATGGGTAAAGTTTATGGCATGTTTATACATTTTGGAGTCACTCTTTCATATTTATTTTCTCATTAATGAAAAATCCAGACGGTGTATGGGACTAACAATCCAGTATGGGAGGATGCCTTTACATTTTTTATTCAGGACCCACGCAAACAAGATATCGACATCCAGGTACTTTATAATCACTGTGATTGCAAAATATTAAATCTAGAGTTTTATACATTTACCACTTTTCATGATGTAACTGCAATAATATCCTTTCATGTGCTCATTTAATTGTGTATAAATACATGCAAACAACATTTCTTCACTGTAATTGCTTCCATCTGTCCCAGGTGAAGGATGATGACAGGGCTTTGACTCTGGGAAGTTTGTCTATCCCCTTGTCCCGTCTGCTCTCCAGTGCTGAGCTCAGCATGGATCAATGGTTTCAGCTAGAAAAGTCTGGACCGGCCAGCCGTATCTACATCACAGCTATGCTGAGGGTAAGATAAGATCGATTGATTTTGGTTATTAAGAACTTGAGGACACGTAATGTAGGAGTTGTATGTTTCAGGTGTTGTGGCTGAATGAAGAAGCCATCCTTACCACACCTGTGACTCCATTGCCCGGAGATGGAGATATTGAATCAGAAGTGTCTTCAGGGGTATCAAAAGTGACTTCCACTTCAAAACGTCCCGAGCACACTAGTCCAGACAGCAATTTTGCATCTGAGGTGAGCCTCTAAAGAAGTGTAGATCTTGATGTCTTTAAAAAAAACTATAGGATCGAAGATATCATTCTTTGTAATTGTCCCATGTTCAATATAGGGTGTTCTGCGGATCCACCTGGTAGAAGCCCAGAGTCTCATCGCTAAGGACAATTTAATGGGCGGGATGGTGAAGGGAAAGAGCGACCCGTATGTGAAGATCCGAGTGGGAGGACTGTCGTTCAAGAGCCAGGTCATCAAAGAGAACCTCAACCCCATCTGGAATGAACTGTATGAGGTATGCATGCTAATTTATTTCATGTGTAACATGGAGGAATATGGCTTATTTCTTAAAGCACAAGGATTCAATCTTGTCTAGCTGATTTCTGCTTTAAGAGTCACTTCATTCAGTCATTCCTTTTCGACTCAAAAATAAATGTCCCCATTGCAAAGCGATATTTATAAGTAATGAAGACCTGTCTGCTTGTCTTGTAGGTGATCTTGACCCAGCTGCCAGGTCAGGAGGTGGAGTTTGAACTTTATGATAAAGACATTGATCAGGACGACTTCCTTGGCAGGTGAGGTGGCAACCTTCCTCGTCTACTTTCAGAATTTTATGCTGACGTTTTATTATAGTAGCTTACTGATTCTTAATAAGGGAAAAACAAGCTATAAATCTCCTACTCTTCTGTTTAAAAGTTTGGGGTTGGTAAGTTTTTTGTGTGTTTTTAATGGAGGTCTTTTATGTTAACCCAGGCTGTATTTGTTTGATTACAACTTCAATAAAACAGTAATATTTTGAATTGTATGATTTAATTAAAAATACATATATATTTTAAAATGTAATTTATTCCTGTGTGCTGAATTTTAAACAGCCACGAATCTAGTCTTCGGATCACAGAAATCATTCTAATGTTAATATAATGCTCAAGTAGCATTTCTTCTTATTATCAATGTTGCAAACAGATGTGCTGCTTAATAGTTTTATGAAAACCATGATACATATTTAAGGATTATTTAATGATAATGAATAGACAACTCAGAGCCACGTGACAGAGCCATGGTTATGAGACTTTATTATTTAAATGGTTAAAAAAACTATCAAATGTAAAAGAGCTTGTGTGATGTTATTAAACTCATAGCACATAAATGATCTCCTTTCATGATATAGGCTGACTTTATTGATTTTCTAAATGTTTTTTTAAAGATACATATTTGTATTTCTGTTTTGCTCAGGCCTGTATATGAAGTAGTGAGGTACAGTCTGAGGACGGATAGCTTTAAGGGTATTGAATGTACAATTAAATTGTTCTGTACATCTGTGTTAAGAACATGCTAGTGACCTCTGATTCATTTCAAAGTGGCAGTTAAGATTGTGTGTTACAATGTTTTGGTTAGTGAATCAAGAATCAGTTATTGGGTTTTGTTGATGAATGTCAGTATTGTTCCTGCATTGATTTATTTTCTGGTTGCAGGGTTAAAGTGAGTCTCAGAGACCTCATCAGTGCTCAGTTTACTGATCAGGTGAGGCTCTCTCTGTTTTTACATATAATAATCATACATTTGTATATCTAAAAATATCTATATCTGGTTGTATGCTTGTTTACACCTATTTATGCCTGTGTCCTGCTGCAGTGGTACACGCTGAATGATGTGAAGTCTGGACGGCTTCATCTTGTGTTGGAATGGGTGCCTAAAGTTTCAGAACCCGCCAGACATGAACAGGTAATGTGCTTTTATTATATATGCTTTAATTGTTCATCCGAATTCAATAATGTCAACTGATTTTGTGATTTTTGCATTCAGATCCTACATTACAACTATCGTCAGTCTTACCTGAATAAAATGGTTCCTTCTGCTGCGCTGCTTTTTGTGTATGTTGAGAGAGCACATGGTCTGCCTGTGAGTTTCATTTTATTTTCATTCAAATATTTGAATTATTTCTTCACAGCTTAATTTGTCTGCTTAGTCTGGTTCAATGAACTGAATATGTGATCACTGAAAATGTACTGTTGTTTCCAGTTAAAAAAGAGCGGGAAAGAGCCGAATGCAGGAGCAGAATTATCCCTCAAAAAAATATCCTACCGGACCAAAGTAAGATCCTCAAATCCTGACACATTTATACTGGTGTTATTAAAACTATCAAAGACTCACAAAGGAATCTTATCTCTCCCACAAGGTTGTCAATCGCTCGACTTCTCCACAGTGGGATGAAGCTTTTCATTTCCTGATTCATAATCCAACAGAAGACACACTTATAGTCAAAGTGAGAAACGATTTTACAGTAAATGTTGACTTTAATGTGAAACATTATGTCAGAAAGATGATATTTACATAATGTTTTCTGCTCGGGTGTATTTCTATGAATTGGGTGTGTGTTTGTAGCTCTCTCACAGCTGGGGTCAGGCTCTGGGCTCTCTTGTGCTTCCTGTCAGGGAGCTGCTGGATGAGAAGGATCTGGTGCTGGACCGCTGGCTCAGTCTGGATGGAGCTATGCCTGAAAGTCAGATTCTGCTGAGAGCAGAACTCAAGGTTAGAAATCACACACATATTCAACATGTGCTGAACAGCAGGACATGTTTACATTCAGCCAGAATGAAGTCTATTCATACAGCTGTGTTCCAACATGCACATACTTCTGGTCATGTAGTGTGTATACATCATGGAATTAAACACAATTGCTTCACTACTGTTAATTCTTTTGAGTAGTTAATGCTTTTCTTCTGCAAAGATGCATTAAATTGATCAGACATTTATAATGTTACGATAGATTTTTACATAATGCTGCTTTTTTAAACTATGTATTCATCAAAGATTCCTGAAAAAAATCTGTCATGGTTTCCACAAAAGTGGAACAACTGTTTTCATCATTGCTAACAATGAGAAACGTTTATTGAACATGAGAGCAGCATATTTTAATGATTTCTAAAGAATCTGAATTCTAAAGAAGACTGAAATCTGAGCTGCTGAAAATTCTGCTTTGTCGTCACATGAATAATTTGCCCTTTGCAGTATATTCAAATAGAAAACAGTCATTTTTAAATAATATAATAATATTTTACAATAATACTGTTTTTACCGCATTTTTGATTAAATAAATGCATCCTTGGTGAGCATAAAATGCTTCTTTCAAAGCCTTAAATTTTTATTGGTAGTATAAATAAAACCAAAACATCTTGTCTGTTAAAAAGCTCCTAGACAGCAAGTTGGCTCAATGTAGCGATGCAGAGGATTCAAGTCATGTCATCCCCACTGGAGACGCAGCTGCTGCAGCCAATAGTGAGCTCCGACACAGAAGTGTGCCCGTCCAAGGGTGAGCTCAAGAGGAGCTGTTTCATTTGCAACAGTATGTTAGCGTTCATAAGCAGAACCAAACAGTAACTGACATTGACATGTGTGTTGGTTTCTTTGTGTGGATGGATGTAAATACAGAGGTGAGGATGCCAGTTCAACCGGGAAGGCCCAGGTGAAGCTCTCTGTTGCCTATTTATCTGAGGAGAACCGACTGGCCATTACCGTCCATGCCTGCAGGTAGGTGTCATACAAGTAAAATGAAGACCGATCAATGAATAATGCTACTAAAGGTGACCATTAAAAACTACTCCCTTTATTTTGGTAATCAACCAATTGTTGGACACTTTCAGTTGCTAAATAATATGTGACACTGGACCACAAACCCAGTCTTAAGTCGCTGGGGTATATTTGTAGCAATAGCCAAAAATACACTGTATGGGTCAAAAGTATCGATTTTTCTTTTATGGCAAGAATCATTAGGATATTAAGAAAATATAATGTTCCTTGAAGATATTTTGTAAATTTCCTAGCATAAATATATATAAAAAAATAATTTTTGATTGGTAATATGCATTGCTAAGAACTTCATTTGGACAACTTTAAAGGCGATTTTCTCAATATTTAGATTTTTTTTCACCCTCAGATTCCAGATTTTCAAATAGTTGTATCTCGGCCAAATATTGATGTACATCGATGGAAAGCTTATTTATTCAGCTTTCATATGATGTATAAATCTCAATTTCGAAAAATGTACACTTAAGACTGGTTTTGTGGTCCAGGGTCACATATAATATAACTATATCTTGGATAAATATGTATAAAGAATAAAACAAATTATGAACAAAAATCGAAATATTATATAATATAGTAAATAATATTCTTAGTATATATATATATAATGAAATGTATACATGTTATGTTGAATAAAATTACTATTAAGTTATATTTTGAAACAAAAAAATTACTAATGTATCTTTAACATAAGAGTAAGTGTGTGTGTGTGTGTGTGTGTGTGTGTGTGTGTGTGTGCGTGTGTGTGTGTGTGTGTTATGAAACAAAAATATTCATGTATATTTAAATATTCTAAGTGTATAATAATTATATATATATATATATATACCTGCAAAATAAATAATAATACAATATAACGGTCATTTTAATAAATTATAAAATAATTGAACAAGCATAAAAAGAACAAACAATGATATTCAAGGCTGAAAAGAGCGTTATTACTAGCTATGGTCCTCAGTTTTTTTTCTTTCGTAACTCTATATTCTTGCACAGGAACTTGCCATCCTTTTCTAAGGATCCTCCAGACACGTACACCTCGTTTTTTCTACTTCCGGACAAGAACCGGAGCACCAAAAGGAAGACCAGCGTTAAGAAGAAAAGCCTCAAACCTGCGTTCAATGAGAGGTTAGTATGAACATTCATCAAATCACTATCTGATGACACACGTTCACTACCGAATGTTCACCATCTTTCACTCGCTCCTACAGATTTGATTTTGACATGTCACATGAAGAAGCTAAGCAGAAACATCTTGAAGTGTCTGTCAAGAACAGCGTTTCCTTCATGAGTCGTGAAAAAGAGCTTCTTGGCAAGGTATTCATCATGTGACGAGTCAGATAACAACACCCACAGACATTACAGACCATCTTTACATTACTAAATTTCAATCTGCGCTCTGTTTCAGCTTCAGCTAGACTTGAGTCAGCTGGATCTCAAGACAGGAGTATCACAGTGGTATGTGCTATACAGTTGTTCATTGTAGATCACTCTGAGATTATACAATGTTTGCTTACACCTATTCTTATTTGTATAATTTCAGGTATGACTTGTCTCATGAGACCAACTGACTGACTGGCCTTCCCATGTTGACTTTATTTGCAATCGTTTAAAGTGGAGGCCGATTTCACAGATGTAATCCTGACACTAGCAGAGGGTCCTAGAGCAGGTTGTCAGGACTAAGATTGCATCATGGAATTGCTCTGCAACTAGCTTTCACCCAAAATATAGCCTGCTTGATTTTCATCTTAAACAAATGATGTTAGCTCAAGAAGGATATGAGGACGCCACCTTGAGTCAACACAGCAACAATTGGAGAAATGTTACATTTTTAAGTATTACATTTATATCTTTTTGAGCTCCTGCACTTTATGGGTCATTGAGAACGCAGCAATGAGAAGTTGGAGCGTCTGTTCAGCTGTACTTTTTCAGTGTTTATTGCATTTCATTCCAGCATTTCAACAAAAAAGTTGATTAGTTCCAGATGAGATTGCAAAATATTATTATTATGATTTTTTTTTAAAGGAAGTCTATGAAGAAGGATTCCTGTTTTATTGCTTCCTCATTGAAATATAATAAGTGTTTCGTTATTATCAGAACATTTCTTTACATCTTTGGTTCACATATTTTAGCCTCATGTTTGTGACTAGACTATTCGTTTTACTCATATCAAAAACGTGTCAATCACTGTGCGAAGTGTGTACTTTCCCAAAGATTTCAAATATTTTATATATGTATGTTTGAACCAAAACGGCAGCATGAATATTTAAAATGTAAGTGCCAATGAGTCTCTGAGAGACAGACGCTCAAAAATGTTACAAAAATGCTTGAGTTGTGTCTTGAAGTACAGAATTAGTTCCTCCTGAGAAAGACACTTGAATAAACAGGTGTACGGAGGACAAGAGAGATATTTTTGACATTGAAATGTAGTGCTTCTGCACCCTATTAACCAGAGCCTGTATTGCAGTTTTAATAAATATACCATTTGCACTTTAAACACAGATTTGTTTTATTTTTTGATGTTGAGATTCAACATGCATTCAGTACGTTTATATTTCAATAATTCAGTTTCTTTATTCATAATAAATTAGCCAATTATGTTCAGAATAATAAACAGCTGTGCTATTCACTGTTCCGAAAGAATATAGTAGTAGGCTCAGCTAAAGCCAAACAGTCATGAATAAAGTCATTAAAATGCCACAGCGGGGGTTACTGGGACTCTCAATTACTAATGCTGTAGTTCCAGCGTCCGCCAGCCGATGGCAAGAGCCGACAGAAACCAGTCATTCAGCTTTACACCAGTGATGTGCAGTTTGTAGACTTGATACTGGGTGGGATCAGTCGCATGTCGATAGCTTTCTCTGTGGACGCTGCGAGTTAACAGATGAGCACTAACCGGGATCACCCAAAATACACCAAAAACTAAAATCCACAGCATAAACAAGAGAAGAGAAACAACAGGAAAAGAAGAAACAAGAGGACTGGCTGCTTGACAAGGATTGTCCAGACATCTGCTATACTTTTTAAGAGGACATCAGAGTGACACTTTCTTGTTCACTTAGATGATTTTAATCTTAGGCATTTGATATCTCATCATTTCTTAACATTCATGCCGATTAGGAATCGGTTCTGAAACGGATTACTTCATCTTTGTGAACTTTTTTTAACAAAACCAAACAAAAGTGAAATGTGATCGCACGTATTGGATGTATATTGGACTTATAAAGGGCGCCGGGAGGCAAAGAGTGAATTAGACACAGAGCGTCTGAATTCTGGATCTGGACGACATTATAAAAGTAAAGTATGGGGAATATTGAGAGTGTGGACGGGCAATCTGAGATGAAGCATCATATCATGCCCTTGAAAGTTCCCATGCCTGACCCAACAGAGCTGGAGGAAAGATTTGCCATTGTTTTGGTGAGTATGCGATGAAAATATACAGTAAATGTGCAGTTTTGCTTTATAAATATATAGATTTTTTTACTTACGCGTTTAAAATATTTACTTAATATCAAGTTTCTCCACTTATGTGCGTAGCAGTAGTCTGTGTTTACATGAAATCATAATTTTCATAGTTTCCTTCATTTAAAATTGTTATTGTTTTTCCTAACGGTAACGGTAGCGTTTAGCATCTCAAACTTCACAGTGATCAACAGAAAATCTCATCGCATAGTTGAGCTAAAGGGTCGTGTTGACATTTCTTTGATATGTTCCGTATGTCCGAATCTTTATGACTTTCTCAAATGTTTCGCTGCCACCCCCATCTTTCCTCGCACGCTTCTCTCCTCAGTCCTTTTGTCTCTGAAGCTTCACAAGCGCTGATAAATGATGTGAAATTTCGCATGGTAGTGAAACGGGCACACAGGCGCAAAATTAACTTTACATCTCAAAAATATGTTTGGTAAATTGGCATACAGGCAAAGAGCGTAATTTCGTGAGGGGTGTAATGTAGCCCAATTCATCTCCTCATAAAGCGCAGCATTTTCTGAATTCCCCCAAAACTCCTACGAGCGAGAGTCGAGAGAGATGGTGAAAGATCCGCCTCTCTCTCTCTCTCTCTCTCTCTCTCTCTCTCTCTCTCTCTCTCTTCTCTCTCTCTCTCTCTCTCTCCTCTCTTTTCTAATCTTTGCCTGCTTTTCGCAGATATTTGTGTTGAACACAAGCTTACACGCTCATCTGTCATTGTGAATCTCACATTATGAGGCAATAAGGCGTGTTTATGTAATACAGTAACTGAATCATAACATCCAATAAAACAGGCCTTGTAGTTTTTTTAGTGTTAATAGATATAAATTTTATTTTATTAATGCATTACAATTGTAAATTATTGCTAGTCAGTGATAAGGTGTTCTGGGTGATTACTAGGATATTCTCTAATATAATTTATTTTTTTTTAATTTTTTTTGAGTTGTAGTTTAACAAAGCGACCTAATTTTCTCCATACTGGACTGATGATGCAAAGACTGACCATCCCAGGGTGGGTCCGAGGTCAGTTTTAGAGCCTTGCCGGCAGTCTTCTTTAACTACGGCCAGAATTCCTCTCACTGCTTTTACTTTGTGGGAAAGCATAACATTCTGAGTCACATTGTGTTTCAGTGCGGTTATCTGACGACAGCATGTGCTGGGTCTGTCTGTCTCGCTCGACAGATAAATGAACATCAAAGTGTGTGTCTGGTAGAGAGCTCTCCACTCAGGAAAAGAGGCCTTTGACTTCACACTATGGTACTGATTAGAGTCACGCAGGTTGAAAGTGTTTCCTCCGTCATAGAGGTATCAATGCAGCCTGAACAAAAACATTTTTCCCCAGCAGTCATTTAAAAAAAAAAAAAAAAATAGGAAAAATTATATTCTGAGAGTCACAGCCTCTCTTTTACATGTATTTATAACTTTCCTGACAGCATACATCATGCAATCAGTGACGTAAATCTCCTTCCTTCATTTCCGCCTTCGATTTCCTGTCTGCTACTGCTTGTGGTGCACATTTAGCTCAGTGTGAGATTGTGTCCGCTTGTACCATCTCCCCTCCCTCAGACACACGCTCTCAGACGGGTAGCGCATAATGATGTCATAGGTGTAGGCCGTGCCAGTGCTATAATAACAGTGCAATGATGGCTTTAACAGAAGCTTAGCACACAGGAGGGCGGGCTGTGCGTGGAGATGGATCAGGGGATGAGACCCCTGGGTTACATCAGACAACTTCATGCGGCCTGCTAATAAAACGCTCGGTTCGGACCTAACCGAGCGCATGTGCCTCATGCATCGTTTTGCTCTTTTTCCTTTTGTCTGGCTGATTCTGACTCCGCTTCTTCTCAGCTCTCTGCGGCTGGAAACAGCTGCCTGACATTTTTCCCTCGTTTGCGAAAGGAAATTGCATTGTGGAGCTGGCTGCGGCCAGTTTCTCCAGTGGTGCCTGGAGAGTTTGGCTACTGGCTTTCTTGATGGTCTCAATCTAGACTATTGCTTTGTTCACGCAGCCTTCAGACTGAAGATTGTGATTTTCTTTATTCAAAGTAGCTACAAAGTAGCATCATGACTGAATATGTACAGTATACAGATTTCAGGAAGACTTAAAGCATAGTTCACCAGAAAAAAAAATTCTGTCATCAATTAAACACTTCAGGGGAAGTAAATGATGACAGAATTTTCTTTTTTTTGGATGAACTATCTCTTTAAAATGTTTTTTTTATATATTATTATTTTGAAAGCTTACGATGTGGGTGTGTTAAAGTCAACATGAATGCTGTTTACTTTCTTAATCCGCTCCTGGTCTTATTATGCACGATTCATCGACACATGTTTTAACAAATAAAAATGTTTGTGTGCATAATCTTCATCAAATATAGGCTCCACCTCTTTTTGGCTGACATCAACACTTCTCCAACCACCTGGCTCCATTCTGGCTTTTAACGATCCAATCAATTTGCAAGTTGTAATCTTGGCCAATATTCTTTTTTGATCTGAAATACATCAGTCAATCATTAAATACATCTTATTTATATTTTCAATTTTAAGTTTTAGTAATTTTAATTAAATTTAGTAAATTTTTGTAAATTTTAAATGTATTTTAGTTTTAGTAATTGTAGTACTTTTCAGTTACTTGCAAAGTCAACATTTTAAAATATTTGTGAACTATTGAAGTTAAAAATTTCACAAGTTACTTGTGAAGCTGTTTTTTTCTTTTACCAACACAAGTGAGGTAAACACGCAAGGGGAACAGCGTAAACCTGAAATTTCCCTCTAAATCTGACCTGACATCTCAAAAAATGAATTATTATTTGTAGGCGTACTCCTCTATAATGGATTTTTGTCCATTTTAACCTCTGTAGTGCAGCTTTAAACAATGTAGGTGGAACCCTAAATCCATATGGAACATTCTATGGTAATGGAACACTTTTGCGCCTCACTCTGTGTCTGAAACTGAAGTTGGGGTCTGGCTTCCCAGCTAAACGTCTCCATATGGGCCTTTGTTTTGTTAAAGAGACAGGAGGTGTATTTTTTTTCCAGAGGTACAGCGATGAAGCGGGAGTAGATGTATGTGTGATATCCTCTTTCAAAGTGCTCCCGCTCGACTGCACCACGGTGGATTCCTGCGGTCTGCTCTCGGTTAAAGCCACGGGAGAACTTTAAAAAGAGGGAAAATTCCCTTTGAACTGGCTGTCTGCCACTATGCTCCGTTGTAATGACTTTACCAACACTTTTAGCAGAATTGTTGTTCTGTAGGACTGTTTCAAAGGCCACTGGGCTTATTTTCTTGTTTATCTACTTTGAAGTAGACACCAAAAGAGATTTGCAGTCTTGGATATCGTAGTAAACTGCTTTTTGCGATTCAAAGAGCTTTATGGTGTGCATGAGTGTTTAAGTGCAAGCTTTGCCACACAGGAAGAGGCAACACTGTGACCTTCCAGCCCCGTTTCTTGTCAGTGTGACCCCTGACACTGCGCTGTCTGTCATGTCACAGTATTTGATAGATGTCACTCAAGTGGAACTAATGGAGTCAAGCTGTGGCCACTGTTTATGGGACATTAAACCTAAATCATTTTCATTAGTTTGGCCCGTGCTTCGTTTATCTGCTCTGTGTGTCTGGTCAGCCTGCTTTCAGGCCTGAGCGCTTCTAAAAAGCCTGCAGGTGGGGAGGAATCGACCATTGTTTGTTTGTTGAGCCTCAGATTCATGCTGTGGGAATGTACATGAGTCTCTCCAATGACCCCATCACAATGTTGGAGATAGGATGTCTGAGGCTTCTCTCTGTAGGCATCCTTGTCCTACACAAAAACACAGACTCTTATGCATGCGACTCACATGCATTCAAAGCTGACAGGTTTTTGTGTTGTGAGGTGAATTTATCAGGTGTAACTCATTCTTCATAGTTGCTCATTGGGTATTTGTTGACATTTAAATATTATTATTACGCAGATTTGCAGAGGTTAGTTACCACAAACAGGTAAATATCAGTGCAGAAAATGCAAGAAAAGTCTGGGCCTGGTCAGTAAAATCGGAATCGGAAAAAGTGTATATAGTGAAACCAAATTTAATATATAATAAATTTTTTTTCTTGATCTGAGCATAAATCTAACAATATTTCAGGTTTATGTGTACAATAAGGTGTATGTGTACAATAAAAAAATATATCAGCGGGGTAAGAAAAATGTGGTTAATCAATATAAATTCTCTAAAAAAAAAGTATTACTTTCTGATGCAGTGTTGCTTCTCAGGTAAATTTATTTTGTTTTAAGGATTTTTAGGATTTTTCACTTGAAAACGTCAAAAACGTCAATTTAAATGTCATTTTTGCAATAGCTGCCATGTATGTTATTTGCAATATGTTGAACAATATATGCAATTTTACATTGGCATGGTTTATATTTGGCCATAGGTGTGTGTCTGTGTGTGTGTGGGTCAGGCTGCTCTCTTGCAGCTGTGTTGAGGGTCCATTCTGAGCAGTGGTTTCCTCTCCTGCATAATGGAGGCTCTGTGAGTGTGTTGTTTTAGAGAGAGGGCCTCTCCCCCCTGAGCCCTTTGTGCTCGTTTCTTTTACTATAGAGCTCGCAGGAACTGCTGCAAGAGTTCTTACTTGCAGATGTAAGACTTCACGTCTGAAATTAAATGTTTTGTTTTCATCAATATCACGCCACTCGTGATAATGAAACGTATGTAAACCAGAACATCCTCTTTCTGGGCTCCTTTTCTTAGGCTCACATTCAGAAAAGTGTTCTCCTGTTGTTCCATGTATTTTAAGGTTGGCAGGACTGAGTGGGTGGCGACTCTGTTCTAGAACTCATCATTATTATTATCACAGGGTGAATTTACTCACCACACCACCATGACACGGGCGGTGGCTCCTTAGCTAGACATTGTGTTTAACTTTCTTCAAGATTCTGCAAAGTTTCACTATTCCATGCTGGCAACATTTGGAGCTTTTTCTATGGCATTTTCATGGATAGACTCCCTACTGCTGCATGTTAAGTAATGTGACACACAACATATAGGTGCTTTTTCTTTGAGATTATTAATGCAGTGCAAACAAATAAATAAATAAATATTTAGTAAAAATACTTAAAATTAGATAAATTTACTTGAGAAGCAAAATTGCACAAATATACATTGGTTTAATTCAGTGCTGTCAAATGATTAATCGCAATTAATCGCATCTAAAATAAAAGTTTTTTTTACATAATACATGTGTTTACTGTGTATATTTATTATGAATATATAAAGACACACACATACAACATATGTTTTGAAAATATTTACATGTATATATTTATATTAATATTATCTATATTATATATAAATATAATTAATATATAAGCGGAACATATTTTTCTTAAATATATACATGCTTGTGTGTGTATAATAAATATATACAGTACACACACATATACTATGTAAACAAAAACTTTTATTTTGGATAGGATTAATCATGATTAATCGTTTAACAGCACTAATTTAATTATATTTTTCTTACCCCACTAGCATTTTTTTTTGGGGGGGGGGATTTTTAGATTTAGGCTTTAAAAAATAATAATTAATAATATAATTAATAATAATTAATTATAATAATAATTATTATAAATTAATAATAATTTATAAATAATTTAAATTTTGTAACCCTATATACTTGTCTTTACTGCTGCTTTTTATCAGTTTAATGCACCTATGCTCAGTAAAAGTACTTCAACGTCAGACTATTGAATGGAAGTGTTTCCATAAAAAATAAAATATTAGGCAGCAAAACAGTTTTCAGCAATGATAATAATAAGAAATTTTTCTTGAACAGCAAATCTGCATGATTTCTAAACGATTGTGTGACATCGAACACTGGAGCAATCACTGCTGAAAATTCAGCTTTGTCATTACAGGAATAAATTATAATTTAAAATATATTCAAATGGAAATCGTTACTTTAATTTGTAATTATATTGCATAGTTTTACTATGTTTACTTTACTTTTGATCCTTGTCCTATTGGTGATAAATGTAGAATAAAACGAAAATAGAAGACTGTTTCATGTGAGTGCAGATCATGGTTTTGTATACTGTAATTTTGATCAAATTAATGAATGAATGGTTGAACATAAAAGAGAATTCTTTCAACAACATAAAATGTCTTAATTATTCCATATATATATATACTGTATCTCACAGAAGTGAGGACACCCCTCACATTTTTGTAAATATTTGATTATATCTTTTCATGTGACAACACTGAAGACATGACACTTTGCTACAATGTAAAGTAGTGAGTGTACAACTTGTATAACAGTGTAATTTTGCTGTCCCCTCAAAATAACTCAACACATCCATTAATGTCTAAACCGCTGACCACAAAAGTGAGTACACCCCTAAGTGAAAATGTCCAAATTGGGCCCAAAGTGTCAATATTTTGTGTGGCCACCATTATTTTCCAGCACTGCCTTAACCCTCTTGGGCATAGAGTTCACCAGAGCTTCACAGGTTGCCACTGGAGTCTTCTTTCACTCCTCCTTGTACTCCTCCACCTTCCGTTTGAGGATGCCCCACAGATTACCTTTACCCTCAGCTTCTTTAGCCCAGTCTCTGAAGGGAGGGGATCATGCTCTGCTTCAGTATGTCACAGTACATTGGCATTCATGGTTCCCTCAATGAACTGTAGCTCTCCAATGCCGACAGCACTCATGCAGCCCCAGACCATGACACTCCCACCACTATGCTTGACTGTAGGCAAGCAAGACACACTTGTCCTTGTACTCCTCACCTGGTTTCTGCCACACACGCTTGACACCATCTGAATCAATTAAGTTTATCTTGGTCTCATCAGACCACAGGACATGGTTCCAGTATTTCATGTCCTTAGTCTGCTTGTCTTCAGCAAACTGTTTTCAGGCTTTCTTGTGCATCATCTTTTGAAGAGGCTTCCTTCTGGGACGACAGCCATGCAGACCAATTTGATGCAGTGTGCGGCGTATGGTCTGAGCACTGACAGGCTGACCCCCCACCCCTTCAACCTCTGCTGCAATGCTGGCAGCACTCATACGTCTATTTCTCAAACACAACCTCTGGATATGACGCTGAGCACGTGTACTAAACTTCTTTAGTCAACCATGGCAATGCCTGTTCTGAGTGGAACCTGTCCTATTAAACCGCTGTATGGTCTTGGCCACCATGCTGCAGCTCAGTTTCAGGGTCTTGGCAATCTTCTTATAGCCTACGCCATCTTTATGTAGAGCAACAATTCTTTTTTCAGATCCTCAGAGAGTTCTTTGCCATGAGGTGCCATGTTGAACTTCCAGTGACCAGTATGAGAGAGTGAGCGATAACACCAAATTTAACACACCTGCTCCCCATTCACACCTGAGACCTTGTAACACTAACGGGTCACATGACGACGGGGAGAGAAAATGGCTAATTGGGTCTAATTTGTACATTATCACTTAGGGGTGTACTCACTTTTGTGGCCAGCAGTTTAGACATTAATGGCTGTGTTTGAGTTATTTTGAGGGGACAGCAAATGTACACTGTTATACAAGCTGTACACTCACTACTTTACATTGTAGCAAAGTGTAATTTCTTTAGTGTTGTCAAATGAAAGGTATAATAAAATATACACAAAAAAGGTGTACTTACTTCTGTGAGATAATGTATATGAGTAGCAGTGAGATATGGTTGTAAATTGGCACGGCTGTGATAAAAGTTGCAAGGCAATTCAGTCAAAAGTACAAAGGCAGCGCTCTGGCATACAGCAATAAAGTTACATAAAATATAATGTGATGATCTCAGCCAAAACTATTTGCTCAGGAACAAACAATAGATAAATGAGCTCTCACCCCTGAAAACATCGAAGCAAATTTTCAAATAGATGTTATCTTTATTAACAAACCACATTTTTGAAGTCTAAACAAGTGCATTTTCACCTAAAAAACTCTTAAAACTACATTCTTTGACACAAAAACAGTATTATTCATAAAATTATAGTGGATTTGGGCATCCGCCATGACACTTGAAGTGAATTGATACAAACAGTGAAATGGTTGGAGTTCTGTTAACACTAGAATATTGCACGCCTCTCAGCCAATCAGATTGAAGGACCAGAATTAACTGTTTGAATATATATATATATGAATAAATAAGCTTTCCATTGATGTATGGTTTGTTAGGATAGGACAATATTTGGCCGAGATACAACTATTTGAAAATCTGGTATCTGAATGTGCAAAAAAAATCTAAATATTGAGAAAATCGCCTTTAAAGTTGTCCAAATGAAGTTCTTAAAAATGCATATTACTAGTCAAAAATTACGTTTTATTATATTTACAGTAGGAAATTTACTAAATATATTCATGGACCGTGATCTTTACTTAATGTCCAAATGATTTTTGGCATAAAAGAAACCCATACAATGTATGTTTTGGCTATTGCTACAAATATATCCCAGCGACTTAAGACTGGTTTTGTGGTCCAGGGTCACATATACATAACATTATAATGAGAACACTATTATAATAAAACGTTGTTAATTTTTGAGTTTAGCTGCTATGTTTCTGCACGTTGTTGCATGAAGAACGCATCCACAAAAGGAGTTCATTCAGAGCCGTGCAGACACGTTCACTTGTGCACTCGGGGCATTTTGTGCAGATAGCCTGTAAAGTCGTAACATAAATAACGAAGCGTATTCTGTATGAGAGAAATTAGTTCAATCTCATTCATAACAAAAGAGTTATCATATGCTGCATTTTACTGGTCATCTTCAGCGCACGCAGCTCAAAATAGAAATGCAGAACATGAATAACTATGGCATATAGCCTACATAACGTTATAATAAGAGCACTATTGAATTTTTTTTTGTTAATTTTTAGGGTATCGCTGACGTTTAATATTAACTATCTTTTAATTAAAAAAAAACATAATTTACCCCATTTGTATCTGCGAGGCATCCGTTACACATTTTCCCTGTGTGTTAAAGTCAGTAATAATTACTGTTGAATGTCTGACTCTTGGTAATGTAATTTTCCCCGCTCCCAAACATATGAGTCGACTATCAGTCAAATATTGGCAAGATTCGAAAATTCCGATTCGACTATGACAATCCTTAGTCGAGGACACCCCTAATATACACACACACGCACGCACGCACACACACACACACACACACACACTATATTGCCGATGTCATAAGTTTAGTTTGCTAACATATGTTGTACAAGAATGTGTTCAGTTGTAAATGTTTGGATGTCAAAATGAAGCTGTCTCCTGTGCTCTCATTCCTGTTGTACTCTGTATATCCGTTATGTGACCCTGTTCCTTTCCATCTCCTGTGTGGCCGACTGAAGACACAAACAGGACATCCTCTTTTTAAGTGTCAGCCAGAACATCTGAATCACTATAAATTATATTTGTAGAATGTTTATATTTATAGCACCATACATGCTCAGTTCTGACTTCATGACTCTACTGATTCACATGGTTAGAATTAATCCTGCTCATATTTAATAACTGAGATTTGTTTGATGATGACACCATTTGAGAGCATTTACGTACTTAATGTGCCGTAGATCCTGTCACAGAAAGTAGAAAGGGAATCTGCGACGTCCCATCTGGAAGCCTCATCATGACAGGAAACACTTCTAAGTAACCACATCATTGAAGACTAATTCATAAATGAGAATTCACTTTCATACAGAATGCTTAACCAAAACTGGAAGTGGACATTTTTCCACTACATATTTGTGGTTATAAGATAAGAATGGTTAGGCTGTCCTTATATGAGCTTCTGAACTTTTCTATTTTAAAGGGAAACGTTTTTGTGTCTTTGACCTGACTATGATTTGCGGTGGACATCATGTTGAGTTGCTCAGAGCCCCAGTGAATCTCTTGGTGGAGAAGAGCTGTAGACCATCGAGGTGTTTATGGCCCCATCAATGTGATGTTATGGGACTTAAAGTGTCTGTGTTTACCAGTTAACCCTCTGTGGTGTTGAGAAATTTGAGTGGGAATTGTTCTCAATTCTGAAGAGCTGAAGTTGCATTATTAGTTTTACTTTCAGTGAGCAAGTTCATTCTCTTCACAGCTGATTACAGTGGTGTGTCCATGGGCATTTAAACAGGCAACAGAATCTGCAGTGAAATTTGATGATATGGTCATTAGATATCATAATGACATAATGTGTAAATTATTTTAATCATCGATACGGTTTTAATTTCTTTTTAATTATTTTATATGTATTTTTATTTCATATTATCATTCGCCTATTATTATTTTATTGTATTATAAATTTCACTATATATTATTTATTTATTTATTTTAGTTTGATTTATTATGATGATTTTATGTATTATATTTAGCCTAGATCCTGAATGGTTTGGAATGGGGATTATTTGTGTTTCTTATGTAAACATCTGGTGGGGGATGGTGTGGCATTACACTAGTACCTCGACCTCAGTCTCCTTCTGTGTTGTGGTGGACGGGACATTTGTGTTTTGTGGATTTGCTTTGTTGTGATTGCCTGGTTCAGGTTACTGGTTAGGTTTGGGAGATTAGGTGTCAGCGCAATGAATGGAGGACAGCATTTTCTCACACTCCATTTTGTCTTGCTCATTGCTTGAGAGTTGCCTGAGAACAGCCCTGACCTCCTGTAGATCTCCACTTTCGTTCCAATCCCAACAATCTTTTGGTTAGAGTAAACTGTTACTTTTAAACTAAATATAAAGTTGGAAATCCCCCTGGACTTGTGACACCTTTTGCGGCTGAGGTTCCTGTGCTTCTTTCTTGTATTGTACACTGTTTCAAGGAATAAGAGGAACAGTAGCTTCGAGAGTTTGTGTTTATGTGGTTTTGTAAGACACGGAAATTCACACAAAAACCCAGTACCCAGTCATTTACATGTGATTGTGATGCCATTGTTTCAGAATAAGATTATGTTAGTCATTCTTCCAGGTTTGTCATAGGGCCTGTGTTTTTTGACCAGGTGGTCCATAGATAAATATATACAAAACATAATATTTTATATAAATTATAATTATATATTCTATATTATATTATATTATAAATGTAATATCTAAATATGGTTCAGTTATGATCTGTTACCTTATAGAAGGTTATTATATTATAGAAACATTAATGCTAATTAAATTAATCAATTTTCTTCAAATGTCCTGCAAGGGGATCTATAGGCAGATCAATAAAATATATTATTTTATTTAAAAAATGTATATAAAAAAAAACATTTTTGCAATTATATTATATTGTATTATACTTAGTGCTGTCAAACAATTCATCGTGATTAATCGCATCCAAAATAAAAGTTTTTGTTTACATGATATATAAAATAAGTTTGTATTTTAAATATATTTATTTATAATATAAATTATATGAATATAAATATGGACATGTAAATACATGTACATTTATTTCAAAATATATACTGTATGTGTGTATTTATATATATATATATATATACACACACACTATATTGCCAAAAGTATTGGGTCACCCCCTTCTAATGAAAGATTTGACTACTTTAGTAATTTCCATGAGTACAAATCTTAATGTTTAAGCATATAATGATATTCTAGGGAATTGTGTGCTTCTGATTTTATAGCAACAGTTTGGACAGACCCTTTTCTATTCTAACATGACAGTGTCTCTGTGTATAAGGCAAGGATCAAAGATAAATGATGATTCAGTCAGTGTGGAAGAACTTGACTGTTAATCCCAGCTGAACACCTCTGGTGTGACTTTAAATGCAGACCTTGTGCCAAAAATTCATCACCAAACACCAATGACAAATGGGTACATATGGGATACAGTCATTTCATACACTTCAAATCTGTTGCAACAGAGGTGGAAATACAATTTTTAAGTACATGAATTATGTTTCCATCTTTGTTGCCACAGTTGGAAGTGCATTTTTCTCTTCTAAAGAAGGGGGTGTCCCAGAACTTCTGTCCATATAATGAATGTACAAGTCATTGGTGTTTGGTGTAACACCAAAGTTTAGTAGTCAAACATTTCATTAAAAGGGGGTGACCCAATACTTTTAGCAATATAGTGTATATAATATACACAGAACATACACATATATTTTGCAAACAAAAACCTTTATTTTGTACACTCTTAAAAATAAAAGTGCTTCAAAAGGATCTTCAAGCGATGCCATAGAAGAACCGTTTTTGGTTCCACAAGGAAACATTCAGTCAAAGGTTCTTTAAAGAACCATCTCTTCCTTACCTTTTTATAATCTGAAGAACCTTCTTTCACCACAAAGAACCTTTTGTGAAACCGAAAGCTTCTTCAGATGTTAAAGGTTCTTTATGGAACCATTTTGACAAAAAGGTTATTTTATGGCATCGTGAAGCACCTTTATTTTTAAGAGTGTATGTGAGTAATCACGATTAATCGTTTGACAGCACTAATTATATTATATTATTAATATATACATTTAGATGATTAATATTATTTAAAAGTGTATATCTAAATGGGTTACAGTAATGATCTGTTAAGTAATATAGAATTATGTTTGTTATTGTCATTATTTAGTGATAAAATCTTATTTTTTATTGGGGGTCCCTGGGTGGGTTGAGGGCCTGGATGGAATGTCCCTGTGTCTGTAAAGATTAAGTTAGTCATAGTTTTAGGGCCTGTTTACACCTGGTCACTTCATACGTTTTCTCTGATCGGATATCTATCCGATTTGTTAAAACGTTTCCATTTACACTTTGCCACATAAATGTGTCTTTGCAAAACGGATATAAATCCGTTCTTCAATTCCCGCGCCATATGCAAATTTAACGGAGTTCACGTCAATGAAAGCAATACATAGGCGCTGTATTTTATTCATTATCAGCTCATTTCAAGATCAAAGATCGCAACAGGAGAGAGCGCGGCATCAGCACTGGAAAGATAGGTTAGTCTCACTACATTTAATGAAGATGATTGTGTGTTGAGCGTCTGCGATTTACTTTCAGTTTCATTCGCGGCAGTTTGCGCGTCGGCTTGCTGAAGAGCTACTCATCCACGGTGATGCTTGTTGCATTAGCGCTGTCATATCTGACTATAACATGCCATATAGACTATAAAATGCTATCACACGTCTATTATTTTTATATATTGGGAGAAGTAAAATTAGCATATGTGGTTTCAACAACCAGATGCATTTACACTTGTTAAGTTTCCACTGGAATGCGTCCCAGAACACCTCCTGAAGTGATTTGAGCGATCGGATTTAAATGTGTCTCGAAGGTCATGCTTTTACACCTGGTATTTTCAGGATCAGATAGCTATCCGCTATAACACATGAAGTGACCAGGTGTAAACGGCCCCTTATTGAATTAGTTCTTCAGAGGTTTACATTGAGCCCTATCCAGATGACTTTGGCCTGTGCAGCAGAAACGGGTCTCACTCAGTAGGGTTTGGTTTTCAGATTTGTTGTACAGACGATATTGTTGAGAATGTAATATTCAAATTCCTTGTGTTTAATGCAGTGAAGCAGGGCTTTTTTTAGCAAGGAAAAAATGGTTGGAAAGTTTTAATATTTTACTGTTTTAATATTGACTGTACAGGGTTCAACACACTTTTTCCCAATAATATTTGGAAGAATGAGAGGAAAAAGCTTCAGCAGTTCCCATTCAAACTTACAGTCCACTATATCTGGCAGGGTTCGAGTGCATTCCTCAGGTCCTACGTTGACGCTCGGAGCCTGGGGACCTATTAGGTAGAGCTCAGTAGCTGAAAGGGGGAGACGGTCAGATGGAGAGACGGTGTGTGTCTGGTGCTCCGCTCCGGTCTAGTCAACTATGCTGACATATGCTAGATCCATTGAAAGGATACGAGATCCCAGACTTCCCCCTCATTCTTCCTGTAGGCTGCCATTTAAACTCATAAAATGGAGTCAGGGTGTAAACTCTACCTGTTGACTTTGTAGTCAAAGAGCCATTTAGATCAGTTTGTAAACCACTCTTACTGGCTTTAGGGTTTAAATTATATTAAGCTTGTAGGTTTAAGTGGGCTTTGGAGGAGTTTATGTTGGATGTCTCCCAGAGTCTAGTCTCAGGCATGGGAGCAGATGCTCGGAGCTGTGCATGGGCCGAAAAACATATTTGCATTGTTTGTGTTTATAAATGCAGCTAAGAATTTTTGCTCACATGAACTCCCACTGCCCTCAGAGCGGACGGAGAACCAGCCAAATAAGGCTGTAAAAGTGTGTGGCCCTCTTTTAAACATGCCATAGCTGTCCCCCTGGTGAAGAATAATATTTGACCACATCAGTATGGGGAAGAAGAGGCTTTTTGATGCTGCTTTGTGATGTTTGCCCATCAGCAGTGTCTTTTGTCTGTTTCATAAAGTCAACATGAAATACAAAAAATTATCCTATTTAATTTATTAATACATATTCCTGGTCTTATTGTGAATGATTTATCAGTGCACGCTATTATAATGTAAACAATGTCTGTCTTCATAAACATTTATGAACATATTTCACTTGGACATTGTACATTTTGTAAATATATATTTAGTATTTATTATTTATATACAATCAAATAATAAAATTAAGCATTTAAATACAAAAAATTAATAAATATATGCATGTTATTTTGAATAATAATAATTAATAGAATACATTTATTTAAAATTTTGTAAATATATTTAATAATAATGGCCATTGTTATTATTATTTAAATAAATAAATAATATTGTTCACTCAGAAAAAGTACATATTTCTATAAAATTACAGAAATATAAAATGGCGAAAAATTTCATGTTGACTGAAGAGTTTATATTGGTATTTCTGGCTGTGACGAGTCATAAACTGGAGACCACTTCTCCACATGAAAAAGCACAGATTGGTTTGCTTTTCTCTGTATGTTGTCTTCCTGTCTGACCTGTGCTCTCCGTCACGTGTGATGTTTTGTGAGGAGGGCTGTGCGTGACTGGGGTCTGTTCTCCCCTTCTCTTCTCTGTCTCTTGAGCTCTTCACTTCTCTTCATTCTCTGCAATCTGATACCCGACAACAAATCAAGCTACTGTTCTCTTAAGACAGATCTTTCTCTCCCCTTTTCCCTGTCCCGCTCCCTCTTCAGCCAAACATCCCAATTTCTATAGGTAATTTTCCCAACTCCCTCTGTAATTTGTAGCACAGTCTTTGCTCAGTTTCATTGTGTAATTCACGTGGTTCACCTCATCATGTGTATTTCCATTTCCCACGCTTCTGTTCCTCTTTTTATTAATTAATTTAGTCTTATTAGAAAAGAGTTTTCCCAGGCTTGTCATACATGCAAAAATACATGTTCCCAGAAACTAAAATACACTTAATTTCAGTCATTTTTTACTCTAGTATTAAATAGTAAATGTTCCTCAGTCCTTCAATTTTGAGGTAGCTGTAGTCACCAATAGCCACAGTCTATTGTTCAACATAATCATTTGCAAAACAGCTCAACATGCCAGAAAAAGGGAATGGTTCTTTGTTGTGTCTGCACAGTCACCCTTTCACAAACTATAGTGGGATCAAACAAGCTCTTTTTGTCTCTGTGGTGGGTAGCGTCACTCTTAATATGGAAGTAAAGAGCTTTCGGGAGTTGATTTTTTACGTTTTATTTTCAGACATTGAAAAATGAGAGTATTTTCATCTCAGATGTAAGATGTGGGCCTCTTTTTAAAGTTGTCCATGCCAGTAAAACAAGGCTGGGCTTTTGTGGGAGAAAGGTCTAATGAGATTTGCTAAATTAGATTAGGTATCGTCAGTTAGCTAAACCTTTTGCTTAGCCAGCAAGGTCTTTTGGAGAAGGTAGAATATCTGCTTTATTTTATTTTGTTTTTGTTGTATTGTATTCATATTTTTGGACATGACCACCTTTTTATATTGTATAATGTTTGCAGACGTTTCATACTGAATGTGTGGGACTTTTTATGCCAAAATGAGATGTTCTTCCTTTCCAGGAATAGACAAAGTGCTTTGATCCCATTGGACCGTGTGCCATCTTAGTGGTTATGACTGAATTCAGTGTTTTGTTACTTCAGACTGCTGTTTTTAGTGTGGCCTGGAGTGGACTGGCTAGTTTTTCTCCATAAATATCAAAATCTTCATAATGTTTTCTTTGATCGTACTTCAGTGGGTTTTCACATTGACGAATCCCCCTTTGATTCAAATATGTTTTTTTGTACTTTTTGTATTCAAGTTTCAGTTGATTGTGGCAGTGTTTCTTCAGAGGTTTAGCTAATAATATCTGTGCAGGAAGCTCTTGGGCCCTAAGAAAAACCCCCAGGGTAAATACTGCACAGCTGAATCAGAAAGGTGAATCTAAAACTTATTTGCTTAGACGCTCATTTCTGAAACAGAAAACAAAGAAGCCTAACTCTCAGAGAGCTACTGTAGATCAGAGAAAGACTCGTCTGAGTTCTTTGCAGCCACTGTTATCAGTGATGTGGCACCAGATCCTGATCATCATGTGAAAGGAGGACTGGAACCTTACTTTGCTCTTACTGTGCTCTCCTTAAGTGCCCTAATTACATATCAGACCAACAAATGGTCACTAGGCAGTCCCGGCAACAGACATATGGCAAGATGCATCCTCTGACTCCTATTTTGAAGCTTCCCAGAAGACAGTTTTATAGCTCACAGGTTGCTCTTTCATAGCTCAGGAAACTGAAGCTCTTTAAGTATTAACTTCATGCCAGATGTTTCTCCTAAAATTGCATATGAGAAATAAAAATAAACAAATTAGGCCAGTGTTGACATACAGTATAGGGGTTGACTGATATGTGTTTTTCAGGGCCGATGCCGATACCAATTATTACAGATCAAAATAACCGATATTTTGATATATTTGTCTGGTGTAAATATAAAAATGAATGTCAAAATTAAGAATAACAAGGGCTCTGACAAAAACATCTGTAAATGCTTTTAAATTATTGTTTATTATTTATTGGCAATTTATTGGCAAACCGTTTTTTTTAAAACGTCCGATAACGATAACCATCAAAGTTTTTAATATCGGCACCAATAATCGGCCAGGCCAATAATCAGCTGACCCCTAATACAGTAGAATAGCTCACTGAGAGTAATGTGGATAGCAAAGGCCATATTTGAAAATTTATAATAAATGTTTGAATTCATATTGAAATCTGACTTTAAATTCCAGACTTTGTTTGGTGTATTGGCAAATATGAGAGTTTGTTGAGATGTCTTATTTAATATGCATATTTCTCAGAAGACAATCTGATAATCTCATTGCTGTCTAGAAGAAAAAAAATAATAATGAGATTATATTTCTTTCAGATGGGATTTGCTGTTGACATAAAAATGCAGTATAGCTGATATTTCATCAGAGACTGGATGCTTCCATACTGGCTCAGAATGGATGATGGTATTTTTTGTAGACATTACGCTCCTTTCTTCCTCAAAAACAATGGATGAGGTTTGTTGTGTGAAATGTTCGGAAGCAGTGAGCTCATCACAAAGAGCTGCCGTTTACGTCATTTATTAAATTCTGCATGCTAACAAGCGTAGGAGGCACCCATTCCATGCTTGACATTTGAGTTGTAGAGAGTATAGAGAGAGAAAGAGAGAACTTCAACTGTTGACCAACCCAAAATCTATAAGCTCAGTCAAAGAGAAGGGAATGGAGGGAAAATAGGGTGATAGACACGATGAACTAGGATAATTTATAGCCAAATTCATTACTGTTATAAACATGACACATTCTTTCTGAAACTGTGGACATCTGGAATGCACAATGTCGGTCACAACTGGGGGGGTAATGCTTGAGATCTTCAGACAGAGCCATATAACATTCTCCAGGGCCTCTTTTTACACATTATCATTTCTGCTTAAAAGTTGTGAGCTTTTCAGACATTACAAACCCTAGTCATCATAATTGGGATGTCTTCCAGTCGAATGTGGTTTCAAACAAAACACATTTACTACATGGTCAGTTGAGTCTGTCTGCTGTTGTATTAAATGCTGAAAGCTGAACTGTCTGGATTTATTAACTCAAAACTTTGCTATTTGCTACAGTTAAATCTAAAGCTCCATCGCAAACAAACAGCTGTGGATGTTTATTCTGAATGAACTCTTCTAAGCTTTAATTTAGTTTAGACTTTTGTCTATGATGAGATAAAAAAGACTGTTACTAATGACGATTGTGTTCAGAACTTTGCCTTTGGACCTTTTGAGTGTTTCGAAACAATTGTTTTGCGAAGGAATTGGTTTACTGGATTCAAAGATTAGAAACATAATTCACTTATGACCTGATTGTTTTCCTTCAGTTTGAATTAGTCTGTCTGATGAATCCTTCACTGAATGCTGTAAAACTAAGAAAAACTGCAATGATACATACTGCATTCACCAGCCTTTCCCAGACATGTCACAGACTATGATTCATTTTTGACTAGTGGAACGACTCAATCACTTTACAGTGGAAATAAAATAAAACGCATTCTTTCAACAGATACAATATTAACTTTCCACATATCATGGAGTTAATAGCACTGGAAAAATGTTTTGTTTATAACGACGTGGTCATGTAATTTCCCTGAATTGATATGTTGCCTTGGCAGTAGGCTGAGAAGCTGTTGGCTTTTGGGGTGGATGATCACTCTAGCGTGGAGTGCAAAGACATGGGTGATAGACAGATGCTCGGGTGGGTGTTGATATGGGTGTGAATGGTATCTTCAGAACAAACACCTCTACCATCTTCAAAGGGAAACCCACTGAGAGGTCTGTGCCATATCTGCTGCTCGCTATCTGGAATCATAGCACAGAGTCTCATGTTAATAAAGAGAGACAGTGTTTGATACAGCTCACACCCCACACCTGACTCAGTGTGTGTTCCACTTTTAAAGAGATTTAGAAGACAAATCACACACCTATCTGTTTGTATTGCAAACATGATCTGATATCAGAGAGTAGTCTTGTTACAATGCAGTGCCCTGTCTATTAGAAGAAGTGGCAGGAAGAACAATGGTTAATATATCATTTGAACAATAGCATTATTATCATCATCACACTAGTTTATGTGGGAATCATGAGAAGAAATGTCTCACTTTTACACTACCGTTTAAAAGTTTGGGTTCAGTAAGATTAAAAAATATATAATTTAATGAAATGAATATGTTTATTCATTAAAGTGATAATAAAGACATTTATAATGTGACAAAATATTTAAATTTCTGTTAAAAACTCTTCTGTTGAACTTTCCATTCATTAAAGAATGCTGAAAAAAAATATTGAGCAGGATATCTGATCATGTGACTCTGACGTTTGGAATAATGTCTCCTGAAAATTCAGATTTTCCATATATTAAAACTAAACATTAATTTTAAATTGCAATAATATTTCACATTTTACTGTATTAAAAGATTTCTAACCACCACAATCTATTGAACAACAGTATTTATGAGGATAAAAGTCTGTTTTTGTGTTGCTTGTCCAAGATATTTGATAGCTCAAGTTAACACACTTCAGGTGACAGAGTTACATTCAGATGTCTGTGCTATTTCATCAAGTGTGTTATTATTTATGAAAGTTGTTAGAAACGTGCTGGCTGTGCAAGTAAGATTCTCTCGCACATTGTGTGCAATGCACAAACTCCGAGTTTATGTGGAAGTGTCTGTCGTAATTGTGTATTTCCATCCACTTTAACACATAAGTCATACTTCAACTAATGCAGTTTGCTTTCTAGCAACACCCAGTAAACAAATGCACACTGCAAACCACTCAGAACACCTTAGCAACTGCCTAGCACAGCAACACACCGGCAATCACTGTGAGTTTTGCAAAGGCAGTTTCCTTCAGAAAATATACAAATATAGTTTGAAATGTAGAATTTAGTAAAAAGATTAGTTTGAAATCACATTCAGTCATCAGGCAAAGATTTGCTTGATGACTGAAGAGAAATAGGATTTCAAACAGCATATAAGTCAGTACAGGACGTGAGGTCATAGGCTGCAGGGTTTCTCGTGTCAGACAAGAAACCGCTGTGACCGAAAGAAAACGAGCACAGATGTCTCTGCAAGGTCGTTGCCATGGATACATGGAGGAATATATGACTTCCTGTGTGTTCTGATGCGAAAGCACTCTCTTGTTTTTCAGAACTCTATGAACCTGCCCCCAGATAAAGCACGTCTCCTCCGGCAGTATGATAATGAGAAGAAGTGGGACCTCATCTGTGACCAGGTACAGCCTCCACAATCACACCTTTGCCTCAGTAAGGCTAGCCAGAAAACGCCTCCAAGAATGGTGTTGTTGACATGACATAAAAAAAAATATTACAATAATTATTTATTAATTTAACAAGTTAAAGGGATTGTTCACCCTAAAATGAAAATTATGTCGTTAATTACTCACCCATATGTTATTCCAAACCTGTAAGACCTTCGTTCATCTTCAGAACACAAATTAAGATATTTTTAATGAAATCCGACAGTTTTCTGAATCTGCATAGACAGAAAGGGAACTAACACGTTCAAGGCCCAGAAAGGTAGTAAGGACATTGTTAAAATAGCCCATGTGACATCAGTGGTTCAACCTTAATTTTATGAAAACAAAAATAACGACTTTATTCAACAATTCCTTCTCTTCCATGTCAGTTTTTGACGCATGTTCGCAAGAGTACCACAACGCATTAATTAATGACAGAATTAAACATTTTGGGTTAACTGTCGCGTTAAGAGGAAGTTTTTGCTTGCCAGTTATTGAAACAGTTTAGTCAGATTTGAATGATTTATCACACTTATCACACTTATGTGGAGCTTTCTAGTAGTTGTATGGACCACTTTTATGATAATTTATAGTGATTTTATCCTCAGTCCCCATTCATTTTAATTGCATTAAAATAGCGACCTGTGCAGTCTTCAGAATTTCTCCTTCTGAGTTCATAGAGGTTTAGAATAATATGAGATTGATAAATGATGACTTTTTAAATGATTACATTTTTAGAGGAACTGTCCCTTTAAGTAAACTGACACATCTTGTTAAATACAGGGTCTTTCTGAAAATAAAATGCATCGGTGCAGTAAATGATGACGTTAAGTGCTACGTTTCGTGCATGTTTTGTAAAAATATGTGTAAATGTCTAGTTGTGCATCTTGACAAATCTGTGCTGCTGAAAAAGGGAGTTCATAGTTACAACAACAAAAATAGTTTAAGAATAATGTCAGTGTTTTGTTTTAAACAAACAGTATGAAATGATTAAGAATATGTGTATGTGTTAGTTAAAACAGAACATTCATCTTTTGGTGGAGATGTTTGATGTTTTTGCCTGTGTATAACTGTCTCCCCCTCTTTTCTGTGTTAGGAGCGTTTCCAAGTGAAGAATCCTCCACATACATACATTCGGAAACTACGTGGATATTTAGACCCAAAAGTCACACGCAAGGTCAGCATCATTCACAAGATTGTGTAACCAATGTCTGTTTCTCACCTGGTTGCATGTGAACTTGACTTGCAGCAGTTGAAGTGGTTGTATTATTAGAAATAAATAAAAAATCACCAACTTCGCTTATTATGTTTATTTATTAATCCTCATTGGTTTGCTCAAAAAAATCTGAGTAGAACAATAATTATTCCCCTGGGAAAAAAAAAAAAAAAAAAACAACTCCCTTTCAAAAGTTTCAAAAGTGCGTGCAGTAATTTTTTTATTCAGCAAGGAAGCATTAAAGTAAAGACATTTATAATGTTACAAATTATTTCTATTTAATACATAATTGGAAATATATGCTGTTCTTTTTAGCTTTATCAAAGAATCCTAAAAAAAATAATCTCGCTTTCCTCAAAAATATAAGCAGCACAGCTGTGTTCAACATTAGTAATAATATTAATAAATGTTTCTGGAGCACCAAATCAGCATATTAGAATGATTTCTGAAGGATCGTGAGTAATGATGCTGAAAATTCAGCTTTGCATCACAGAAATAAATTACATTTTAAATTCTATTAAAATGGAAAACAGTTATTTTACATTTTAAAAGTTTTATTTTGATTGAAGCAAAAAATATACAAATGTTATACAAACATCAATATACAAATGTTCAGGATTATAGTGCATTCAATTACATTTTTTTATCAGTACGTGACGTGTTTCCTGGGAATTATTTTGCGCTGCTAACGCAATCAATTAGTCAATTAGTTTTCCTCTGTCATTAGTATATTGACCTCTTTTGTTCACTAATAGTTTAACCAGAAATGTTGTTTTACCCAGCACTAGTTAGTGTTTATTGAAATGTTTAAACTGTTCTGGTGAGGTTGCAGAGTTTTATCCAAACATGCGGATAATAATCATCAGTTTGTCTTTGTGTTCAGAAATTCCGCAGGAGGGTCCAGGAATCCACCAAAGTCCTGCGGGAGCTGGAGATATCGCTGCGAACCAATCACATAGGGTGACTAATTCCTGTCTTCTTTCATTGAATCCTTCTTTTACATCTCTTCGTCTTGTGCTGATCTCTCCAAATACCCCTCCCAATAACCATTGCAGTGAGGTTATGAGGCTCCTGTATACAGTGCAGGGAACAATAGCACTGCTAGTGGTATGGACGGGAAGCTGTGGTATTGTTTGGCTTTCCCCTCTAAAGAATCACTCTTTCATTGTTCTTCCTGTTGTAGAAAGCTAGATGTAGTGTTTCCTGGTGCACAGATCCCTGCTGTTGGGCTGTTCTGCCAGCTTCCCTCTGCTTATAATGCTGTCTGTAGACCTCGGCAGCGTCCAGATGGTTTTTATTCATCTCGTCCCTCACACACCACCCCCTTTCCAGCTTCAAGCAACTCAGGAAGCTGAGTTGTGTATGCTGGAGAGCCAGGAAGCCTGTAGCATCCAACAATGTGGTGTGTGAAAGGACACGTATATACACACACACACACACACACACAGTTTTATAACTCACATTGAACACAGACAATAACACTGACACACAATTGTATAACACAATGAAGCACTGACAACTGGGAACTCTTTTTTACTGTTTGTATTCCGTTTTCAAGGGCACACACACTTACTGAATACAAAAAACTATTTGTTGTGGAACTGTGAAACCATTTACACACATCCGTATTAGAGAATAGCATGCTTGTTACATGTATGGTGCATTCTTACCAATCGGATGAACACACTAGCGATGAGGAGTGACTAATAACTTTACCACATTTTTTAATTGTTCAGGTCTTTTGAAAATTACATCATGTGTTGTATTTAATGCCACTTTGTATTGTGCATGCAAATTTACAGTCGAGTGGTCATTAAGCATAAGTAATTAAATATGCTTATATATATAATTGGAAAATTATAATTTTTTGGACTGTGTAAATGAACAATTCAAAATAATGCTTTGTATTTTGTTAGTTGTGAAATTATCTGGCTAACTGTTTTTGTGCCAAAACATATGTTTACATTAAGTTTTTAATAGTTGCATTTTATTATTAACATTTCATATTTTGAAATTTTATAACAACAATGTTATATTTTAAACATTTAAATGTTGCTTTTTTTCTCATGTTGCTATTACTTTTTTTGTTAGTTGTGTGTAGGTTAGCTAACTACTACTTCAAAAGATGAAAAGGCTGTATTCAGTTTAAATTACTATAAATGATGAGTAGCTTGGCAAACTGCAGGTTCAAAGTAGCTTCCTGAACACTGACACATACACAGTTAGTATACGAGCAAAATCTCAGAAAACACTGGCGAAATATAATTCTGAATGACTTCCTTTGTCTGTGTGAGCCATAAATAACCAATACTCTCCTGCATTATTAAGAGCCAGGGGTAGTGTGTTTCTCATTAAGAACAAAAGAAAAAGAATAGGCAGGCTATTTTCACTTTATTTGGGGGGCTGGATAAAATAGAACAGAGGACTGTTTATTGCATGTGTCCGATCCCTGGCCTCTTTCCGATGTGCTGCTCCTTGCTTTGCCAAGACAATCTGAAATAGCATCTGTCCGGACAGGAAAATAGTCTAAAGGGGAGCAGGGAGGGGGAAGTGGGAGACAGGAAGCTGATGATGGAGTGAGCCCCCTCCACCTTTTCAGTCTGAAAAGTCTGTTTCTTGCTCAGTGCCACATTTTCTCTGTTTTTCTTGTGCTCGTTTGGGAGTCTGGTAGCTTTTTTTCTCTCGTATGCATCCAAAGCATTTAACAGTAGAGACAGATTTCAACTAATCATTACGGCTTGTGTTTGAGAGGTAAAAAAAGAATGAAAATGAGAGGCGTGCAGAAAAATGAAGAATGCATGTATATATAAGTGAATGTTTGCACAGGGGAGGCAGTCTAAACACTCCCACTGTCAGAGACTTAACCTCCTCTCTCAAGCTATGATCTCCACGTTCTTTGCTCTGCATGATGGGATATCCTTTTGCTTTGAGTTTCCCCTTCAGAAATCTGGAGCGAAACGAAGGAAATCTAAAACTAGCCTCTATTCTGGACTTTCCATCTCAGTCTTGCCAAGCCAGTCAACTCAGAGCAGCCTTGAGGCTTAAAATGTCTTGGGAAAGTCAACATGAAACAACATTCGCTACTTTGCTGTCAGATTCTTCCCTCCTAAAAACTATTGGCACTTATTGGTACCCATTTTAAAGATTACAAAAGTAAATACAGTTGTTTTCTGTTGCAGTAGTGTCCAATGATAAATCATTCTCAGTCAGAGAGTAAATGGGATTCAATTTCATTAATTTCATGCTCACTTAGTCTAAAGCTTAAGACTGTTGTCACGTTGACAGTCAAGAAAGAACAGTTTAATTTATGCACCTTTTTTATCTCTATCTGTCTTCCATATTTGTTTTTACTCTTTGTTAATCTGATCCTGTTTGCACATTCTATATGCATGACCATTCAAAAGTTTGGGGTCTGTAAATAGGGTGCATTTATTTGATCAAACACACAGTAAAACAGTGATATTGTGAAAATTGACCAGTTTAAAAATAGCTTTTTTTCTATTATCTTACATTTTAGAATGTCATATATTCATGTGAAAGCAAAAATGCATTTTTAGCAGCCATTACATTGCTGCTTGAGAAGTTTTTTTTTGATACCTTAATTAATAGAGTTTAACTTTTGTAACATTATAAATATAATTACTGCCACATTTGATCAATTTAATGCATCCTTGCTGAATAAAAGTTAATTAATTTCTTAAAAAAAAATCTTATTGGCCCCACATTTTTAAATGGTAGCATATATAGAGTGTGTTTGATATGAGAAGGATGTTAATAGGATTAACACGCTTTGATCTCCCTCTTTAATGTGGCAGGTGGGTTCGTGAGTTCCTCAACGATGAGAACAGAGGGCTGGACATCCTGGTGGAGTACCTCTCCTTCGCCCAGTGTGCGGTCATGTGAGTGACACCCCCTAAAAACAACCAACCACAGTCATCTTCACAACACGCCAATCCATGCACCAACTTTAGGACAGTTAAAAGATCAAATCAAGTAGCCAGGCTTCTGCTGGAGGCAAAGGCTGTAATGAATTCAGTGTTGTTTAATGATTTTGACCGTGCTGAATGCCTCATTGTAGGCGCGCTGCATTTTGTTTTGTGCTTTGTTATGCCGTGCTATAATTTGCTTGTATGGTCCTGTGCTGCTCTCTGCATAATCCTGGACCCCCTGTTACTGAGCTCTGTTGCTAACCTTCCTCATCCTTACCCCCTGCCCTCCTTATGTGCGGTTCCCTGTCTGTGCGGCTCAGGTTGGGTTTTGAAGGGCTGGAGAATGGTGACGACTTTTCGCTGGACAAGGCTAAGTCCTGGAGCAGGTCCATTGAGGATCTGCACCAGAACGGCTGCAATACGCTGGTGCGCTCTGCGCAGCAATCCGTCCTCCGGTATGTACTGGCCTGCTTGTGCTTGCTACGCTCTGCCTCGCTTCAAAAAGATGTTTGCTTATGTGATAACTTGCATTGGTCTGGTTCAGGCTGCTGGCCAGTCACAACTTAATCATTTGAAATATTTAATGCGCTGTTTTGAGACTGATCAATATACATATATATTTATTTTCAATTTTTTTTTTTGAAGAACTGGCACTTTCCAAGAATAGGGTATTAAAGAGCCCCAGAGTCTTAAAAAATGTACCCTATAAAGCCTACCGTATTATATCCAATACACAAATTTCTAAGGCCTCTAAATTATTAATATGATCAAACCTTTTCTGAAAAAAAAACTGTTGTACACAGTCTATTACATGTTTTCTGTCATCTGATTGATAGTTTATACTTTTTTAGTAAACATAATTCTGCAGGTCTTAGATTCACTTGACTCTTCATACATAATATTTTAGAAGAATGTTAAAATGTAAGTATCAAATTTGATATATCAGGCTTTGTTGCATTAAATTATGTACTTATGTAAATATATTTTTAAAAAAATTTTATATATTTTTTTTTTTTTCTGACTATTATTTTGTATGTCAGGCTTTACAGGGTTAAGTACTTTTTATTTTAAAATTGCATGACGTTTATATTTGTTACTCTCCAGTAATAAACATTAAATTCATATAAAAATTAACATGAAGTTAAACAAAAACAATATTACTAAATAAATAAACCAAAACCATATATATATATAAATATTATATATATAAATATATTATTTTATATAATATATAAAATAAATATGTATTTGTTTGATCAGTATTTTTTTAAGTATTAAGTAGTTGCATACAAAATATGTAATTTTGGTCATCAATTCCTCAGATTATGTCAAAATTAAGATTAGATTAGATGAAACCTTATTACTGGCCAATATCAGCATTTTAATACAAACATTTAATGTGTTTATCTACTCATGCTAGGTTAATTTTATTTTAGATAATAGTTATCTAATTAATCTAATGGTTTTCACATTAAAAACATGTTGTGTCCCTTTGGTTTATTCAAGTACTTAGACCCTATCTTTGGAAAGTGTCAAATATTGTTTTAGAATTTCAGTTAGCTTCCCGTCTCACTTCACAGATTATAATATGTGTGTTCATGCAGTGACAGAAACATTGCTTTGCACTGAAACTAGGAGGCGTGCATTATTTTGCCCACTGAGCCATAGCAACACTTCCTGAGGGTAGATTACACACGGAAATAAAAACCTTTTTATATGGTGCATATGAGTGATCGTTTGTGCGCATTTATGTTATGTCAAATCAAGCTCATCTTTTGTGAACTACTAACTTTGTCCTTCTATTTCAGTTATGGCTCAGCTGCCAACAGCAAAACCATCAAGAACTCCAGATTAGTGAGTCAAAAGGATGACGTGCATGTGTGCATCATGTGCCTCAGAGCAATCATGAACTATCAGGTACAGGATGCACAGACCTGATTGATCACAAAAACCTCAGGGACATCTGACCTGATTGCACATAGAAAGGAAGCAGCAAATAAAACAATTCTCCCAGTAGTATTATTAAGTCAACGGACATGACTTTTTCCTTTCTCACCCTAGTATGGCTTCAACCTCGTCATGTCTCATGCGCATGCTGTCAACGAGATCGCCCTAAGTTTGAACAATAGGAACCCAAGGTAAGAATTAGGGCTCTGTATAACTGTTCTAAAGGTCCACCCAAAAATTACAATTACAAATTCTGTCATTCAATCAACCTCATGTCTTTCCAAACCTGTGTGTATTTCTTTCTTCTGCTGAACACAAAATAAGGTATTTTGAAGAATGTTGGTACAACAAACGGGGTCACGTTCCATTGACTTCCATTGTACAGTATTTTTAGTCCATACTATGGAAGTCAATGGGACTCAAACGGTTTGGTTACCAACATTCTTCAAAATATCTTTTTTGTTCCACAGAAGAAATAAATGACATGAGGGGGAGTAAAGTATAACAGAATTATCCCTCTAAGGTCTATTCAGAGAGAATGTGTTTTTGCATTTAAAAATTAGAGACAAAGTGCAGAGGAAAAAAACCCACAAAGCATAGAGACACATTTTTTACTACTTTTTAACTTGAATGCCTTATTTATAGAATGTGTGAGATGCTGCAAAACACATAGCAAAACACTAATCTGTTTAGTGCATGTTTACATAGAAAAACGATGCAAAAGCAGAACAGTAGATTGCAAAAAAGTGTTTTGTGGGACCAGTCCCTAAATAGGTAGCTACCTGATGAGCCCGATTAATGCAGTACTTTCAATGACCTTTAGTTTTGGTGGCACTGTGAAGTTGGGGATTAGAGTTGTGCTTTTGTTTGGTAAGAATGAATTCTTTCAATCGGATTAGTGTCAGTCTGACTAAGTGTATTTGTAGTAGAAGCTTAGATCAGTTCAGACTGAAGCATGGTAACCCCCAGCCTTTTGAAAAGCATCATTCCTAGAGCTCAATGAATCATGCGCCAATGTATCACTCAGTCATGACATTTAACTGTGCTGTAAAGACTTTTCTTGGATTGTGTCATTCCAAAACATCACCATAAAATTACCCCTGGTACGCATCAGATGTGACCCCAATGAGAGGCTCAAGATGAAAGTGCGCTATCACGTTTCTGATTTTGAAAATTGTATAACAATGGACACAAAGCTGCTGTTCTCCCTGAAGGATAGATCTAAGCAGGTGTGGGTGGGTAATGATCTGTCAAGTTGGTAATGTTACCCGTCTTATTGTGTGAGTCCTGCTCTGCCACTCTGGCCCAGTTGAATGCTCACAGAAGCTTTTGTTCTGCCTGTAGAACAAAGGCGCTGGTCCTGGAGCTGCTGGCTGCTGTGTGTTTGGTGCGAGGAGGTCATGAAATCATCCTCTCGGCGTTTGATAACTTCAAAGAGGTAGATCCTGGGATTTTTACATCTGCATGTGTCTTACAAAAACTATGGATGCTGTATTATGTTAAAAAAGTTGTTTTTGTGTCAGTTCGTGCACATATACAGCCAATTATCTGGCCATTTTCTCCCTTCCCACATGCATTTGTGGGAAAACACCACATCTTAAGTCAGTCGTTTCATCAAACCCGTCTCTGATAAGGATCAGTGTTTTGGGGGGAGAGAATTGCCCGCAGACTCAACCGTTCACTCAGCCTTAGTTTTGTTTGCCTAGTCATTTAAATACCGGAAACAGGCCAATTATCCCGTAACTGTCCAACTCTATCCTGAGAAACTAAGAGAGATAATCAACACAGCAGTCACAACAATGCTGTGAGAAAGACTGAAATACAATACAGAACTAGTCTTCAAAGAGTCTGTGGTTGAGCTAACTTTGAATTTAGACTAGTAAATGTTCCTCATTTAAATCAGCAAATTAGTGCGAACAAAAAGCTCATTTGAAATAAGTTTCTCATTCTGCCATAGTGAAATGTGAGGGCATAACATAGTTCCTTTGTTATTTCAATACCCTTCTTTTTCCATAAAGTCTACAATAAAGTCTGACTTTGTCCTGTATGGACTGTGATCTGAATTCTCCATCAGTCTCAGCTTCACTGAACCCCATAATCTCATACTCTGCTGTTTCTAGAACTAAAAACCTCAATAATTTCTTCTATCTTGTGTTTGTTGTTCTTAAAGTTTTGGGATGGTTATTTGTGAGGATATAAGAGCTATAACTCTCACACGTTATATTTGAACTATATTTAAATCTGTTTACACTGGACTGAGGGGTTACTGTGTTTTTGTGACTGACTAAATACAAATATGTGCAGGTGTGTAAGGAGAAGCACCGCTTTGAGAAGCTGATGGAGTATTTCCGTTGTGAAGATGGGAACATCGACTTCATGGTAGGTGCATGAAAGCACTTCATTATTGAGTGTGAGACATGGATGTGTTTGACTGTGAGGTTTGTGTCTCAGGTGGCTTGTATGCAGTTCATCAACATTATGGTCCATTCTGTGGAGGACATGAACTTCCGTGTACATCTGCAGTACGAGTTCACTAAGCTGGGGCTTGATGACTTCCTGGAGGTATCCAGTCAATGTTCAAACTGATCTAAAATCATTGTTTAAATAGCCAAGTAAAAAGGCAAGTTTGTTGCGTAGACATCTTTTTGTATTAAAATACGATTGAGTGATTCAGTCATACAGACTGAGATCTAAAGAGGAGATATTGTTAAACTCACATGTAACAACATGAAAAATCATTAAGAAATCCCCTGTGTTTCCTTCCAGAAATCCAAGCACACGGAGAGTGATAAGTTGTCGGTGCAGATCCAGGCTTACCTGGATAATGTGTTTGATGTTGGAGGTCTGTTGGAGGACGCTGAAACAAAGAATGTGGCCCTGGAGAAAGTGGACGAGCTGGAAGAACATTTGTCTCATGTAAGAACCATATTTACTTTCATTATGGCTATGTTATTATTATACCTCATACACTCAGCATACATCAGCTAAAATGTGAAAACCTCATTGCTTACATTACAAAAAATGATGCCGAGCAGATTGTTATAATAAATAAAGTAGTATTTTAATAAACAATAATAAAATAAATAGTATATAATTTTTTTTATTTGTGATAAGTCTACAAGTGCTTTCATAAGAATGACATGTTTAAAAACTTCCATAAATATGTGCATTTACAAAGTTTAGGATTAGTACAATGTCTTTATGTTTTTGACAGAAGTTTCTTTTGCTCGCTAAGGCTGTAATATATTTGATAATGTGATTTATTTATGTGATGGCAAAGCTGAATTTTCAACAGTCATAAATATTTTTTGTGGAAGTTCAAAAGAACAGAATTTATTTAAAATTGAAATATTTTGTAAGATTATAAATGTCTTTACTGTTTACTTTTGATCAATATAATGCATCCTTGCTGGATAAAAGTATTTTCTTTACTGACACCAAAGTTTCAAACGGTAGTGTGTATATATTATAATGTCAATATCGACCAATTGTTTTATTGGACCAATTATGTTTGCTTACATCACCACGCTCACACTTTGATTTAATCTATTCATAGTCTAATTATATTCTTATCCTAATTATGTCAAATCTGTAAATATGAATGATAGTTTATCATAGCAGAAGTCAGTCATGTTGACACTTTGAATATCTTAATGACTTCACCCTGATCAGAGTTCACAGAAATCAGGGTTATTTCCTAGTATTCACTCACAACATATAGCCTCATGCATCGCTTAATCATTCACTTTTGGTGCAGAGAGATCTTAAAATATAATTTATCATCTGACTTGCAGACTGATTGGATTTATAAGTGTTTAGTTCAACAGATAAGGCTTGTAAATCGGAGTATGCAGAAAGCCGGCAGTGTAAAAACAAACCTCGGATTGTTCCTCTGATCTTGACTCAGTAGTGGGCCTTTCTGCTGGGCTGAGTTATGCTCATGGCAAATCTTGCTGGGGGAGGAGGACAGAATTCCCCAAATATTCCACTATGTGTGTAATCTTTGCTTCAAAAGTGAAAGTGATGCTACCTCATGTGCTGTGTCATACTGCTGGGAAAGTTATTATTGATCCATAAGAGAGTGAGAGAGACAGAATGAAGCTTAAAAGGGTATGGCAGAGATGTTTATTGGATTAATGCTCTGAACCGCCTCTCTATCTTCACTCATTTTTATTTCGCAGCCTCTCACGCTGTCATGTTTTCTCTCGTGCTCCTCCTTTTTTTGTTCTAGGTGACAGAGAAGCTTCTAGATGTTGAAAATGAGACCATGATGAAGGTAGCAGATCTGGAGAAACAGCTGTTACACAAAGACAAGGAACTGGCAACCATAAAGGTAGGGCTCAATCGTTTATATCATCTTCACTCATGAGCTTGACATGCAAATACCTCCTATAATGATTTGTTTGTGTAATATGAATAAGTAATAGAAATTATGATAACATGTACAATGACAATGTCATTAGGAATAACTGATTATTAATCTTTTGTGGCTTTTACATAGTCTGATTAATAGATGTCTAAATGTCTAATAACAGAGTAAGATAGGTATTCTTTGAAGTACCATAATAGAAATTACCATTAAATTATTATGGTAATTATTCATTACAATGGACTTTTTTCACAGACTGTGATCTTATTAGTATTGTGAATCTAGCACAAAAAAAGATTAATGTACAATTCTATCAAAATTATATTTGTTATAGTTTTCATTCACCACTTTAGAAGTTTACCCAACTATGATGACTAATGCTTCTGAGACCCACAGAAATGTGAAAAGAGTCCATGGTATATATCAATTTAGAGTATTTACATGTGTTGTTTAGATTTATTATTGCTAGGCTGAGAGAAGAGTACAATAAATGTGTTGAACTACCTTTGTACCATAACATCCTTGACTGGTCATTCTCATGGTTATGCAGGATACGTATGAGTCCGCCAGCTCACAAGTGCACACACTGCGGCGGATGATCCAGGAGAAGGACGCCGCCTTTCAGAGGCACAATAACATTAAGAAGCAATTGCTGGAGCTGGAGCAGCAGGGCACCATCCGTTTACGCAAACAGCCTGATGGGCATATTGCCATTGAGGCTCTGGGTGGAGGAGGACTGGTTGGTGGAGCAGCAGCTGGAGCACCTCTGGGAGACCTGGGCTTATTTACTGCAAGCATGAGTGGGAATGGAGGTCTGGGTGTCACTACACCTGCTCCTATCGAAGCGTTTGCTCCACCCCCACCACCACCTGCCCCACCACTTCCTTCAGAAGGTACGGAGTCTGAGAACAGCCAGGAAAATCAATTATGTATGTGAATCGTGTGTGGTGTGCTATCAGTTACTGTTGCTTAACCAGGAGATCTGAGATTCTCAGAACTCATTTGATTTGAAATCATTTGATTTCAAGGACGGACAAGGAAAAGTTTAGATTTGGCACCAGTACAAGCCCACTGTCAATGCAAAACAGATATGTAAGGGTTCGCTCGAAGCTCAAGATTATGGAGAGTTATTGTTGTGTATCATAATCAGAAAAACAAGGCTCAGCTGTGGACACAGAAAGTCTTTGCAAACCTAGCAGGAAAAGGAAAAGCTAAGGGTGTTTCCTTTAGCTAAGGAGCGGTTTCTGCTGAGGAAGCAGCTGGACTGGGACTAACTAAATATCTATTAAGCCCTTTTGACTGTTTGGGAACAGATTTAAGAGTAAAGCTGAAAATGTATGCATACTAATGTATTACATTTGTCTTATTTTATATAGTCGAGTGTATTCATATTCCTCCTCCACCTCCTCCACCTCTGCCTGGAACATCACCATCAGTCATCCTTAGTATTGGGTTATCAGGTAAATATATAAATACAAATAATAATAGGAAACAGTACTATCTTAGCTCTGATTTGTTGCAGACAAAAGATTAAAGCGAGTCACAGTGTCAAATCATTCTCAGGATCTTATGTAATTATGTTTGTAAAATTAACGTCTGACCATAATGTTTATACTTATCATATAGCCATACGCATTAAGAAACCCATAAAAACGAAATTCCGCCTACCTATCTTCAACTGGACTGCACTGAAACCCAACCAGATCAATGGCACTGTCTTCAACGATATCGATGATGAGCGTGTGCTTGAGGTGATATTGAGTTTGACTCTGATTTGCTAATTATTTTGAGCGCGTGCTCCGTAAAACATCCATGCCATGTGCTCTTGATTGGTCATGTAGGAGCTGGATCTGGAGAAGTTTGAGGAGCTGTTTAAGACGAAAGCCCAGGGTCCTGTGGTGGATATGTCATGCTCAAAGAGCAAGGTTTCTCACAAGGTCGTCAACAAAGTGCAGCTGCTTGATGCCAATCGCTCAAAGAACCTGGCCATCACTCTGCGCAAGGCCAACAAGACCACAGAAGAGATTTGCAAAGCCATTCAAACGTATGCACATATGCAAGTGTCTTGATCTTCTCAAAAATCTCCTCTGAGATTAATACGATGCAATAACTACGTTGCAGGTTTGATCTGAAAGCCCTGCCAGTGGACTTCGTGGAATGCCTAATGCGGTTTCTGCCCACGGATGCTGAGAGTAAACTAATGCGTCAGTACGAGCGCGAGAGGAGACCTCTGGACCAACTAGCTGAGGAAGACCGTTTCATGCTCCTCTTCAGCAAGATTGAGCGGCTCACTCAGAGAATGAACATCATCACGTTTGTGGGCAACTTCAATGATAATGTCAACATGCTGACCCCGGTGAGCAACCATGATGGTCAACAAATAGGAAGTTGGGAAATTCTGTGGTTTTTAAAAATAGATTTTTGGTGAAGAATGACCATCCACAATGATTTGTGAAAATTGTTTGACCAACATCCTTGTTGTTCCTGGAACACCATTCCTATTCACATTTTGGGGTTAAATTGAGGCATAGACTTATCAACCTATCATTTCCCTCTGATTTTAGGGATTGTTAGGCTTGGGCTTAAGTATAGGGTTAGTTAGTTTGATGGGAATTTTATTTCTGAAACAACAAAGATGTTGATTTAGGACTGCGTTCTTGGTAATATCATGGTCATCCTGATCAAATCAAGATTCGACATCTGTTTATTTAAATCCACAGCAACTCAACGCCATCATCGCTGCATCAGCATCAGTGAAGTCTTCTCCAAAGTTAAAGAAGATTCTTGAAGTAAATGTCTTCTTGTTTTGCATTTTATAAGGGTTCAAAATTATCTCAAATTGGTCTTCAGTTATGCTTAACTATCTTTTCTTCTCCACAGATCATTCTGGCCGTGGGCAACTACATGAACAGTAGTAAAAGAGGCTCGGTGTATGGTTTCAAATTTCAGAGTCTGGATTTGGTGAGCTGGAGTGTAGAAATGGCTTCAGCGATGTCGTAGTTGAATAAAAGTGCTGTTCTCACCCATGCTGATTTTGTTCTTTCTCAGCTGCTAGATACTAAGTCTACTGACCGGAAGATGACACTGCTGCACTACATTGCTCTGGTCGTCAAAGAGAAATATCCTGAACTGGCTACCTTCTACAATGAACTGCACTTTGTGGATAAGGCTGCAGCAGGTCTATGTCCTTCAGGGTTGGAATTTGAACTGAATATGTCCCCCATTTATGATATGAATTTCTTTGGATTTATTTTTATTTGCAATATAACTCTAATTGCATTCATTTGAAATCTTCTGTTACAGTCTCCCTGGAGAACGTGTTGTTGGATGTTAAGGAGCTGGGTAAGGGCAAGGATCTGGTCAGGAAAGAATGCAGTCTGCATGACCACGCTGTACTCAAGGGCTTCCTCCAGAGCAGCGATACACAGCTGGACAAACTACAAAAAGATGCCAAGACTGCTGAGGTGCCCTTTCTCTCTGTTACAAAACACTTTCTGAATACAAAACCAGATTATCTGAATCTCAAATTAAATCCATTTATAGGAGGCTTTCAACAATGTGGTGCTTTACTTTGGGGAGAGTTCTAAGACCACGCCGCCCTCTGTGTTCTTCCCAGTGTTTGTAAGGTTCATCAAAGCCTACAAGGTACTGCAATCCATTCAATTATTCACTCAATGGTTCTAGGCACTGCTCTAAAGAATCATGAATCTTCATAATATGACAAGGAGAAAACACATTTGTGGCTCTGTATATTCAGATAGGGGGGATGGGGGTGGGGGGTGAACCCGACCTGGTTTCAGGTCATTGAGGACAGGAAGGAGCCGTCAATGTGATCTGCTGTCTGGCATGTTTAGTAAACATGATGCGAAGAAAGATCTGGCCTGCTAGCCAATTGGTTGTGGGTTCAGATCCTGAATGCACACACAGTTTCTGTGTGTGTTTTATATCCTTTGGCCATCCTTGTTTTAATGTCTTCCCTGTTGGAGCATCACCGTCAGAGCGCTGGGGTGGAGTAGCAGACATTAGCAGAGGGTGAATAACAGGAAGGGGCAGCTGGACTGAGATTTAAAGGCAGCTGCTGTGTTTAGACTGGGCTTTGCCTTCACCGCCCTTTAACCCGGACACACACGCATACACACACCTCTTCCTCACATTGTTCTGCCGGTGGATTTATGAGTCTACAAGAGGAACCGAAAAAGCTCCAAGATCTCTATGCGTTCGTGTGTGTCCATATTCATATCCCCTCTCAGAGGTTGCTGTAATTGTTTAGATGCGAGGTCGTAGCCTGTGTTTTGTGCAGTGTCAGGACCCGGATCACACTCACCTCTCTGACGGAACTGTGTTGTTGTTTTCTGCAGGAGGCTGTGGAGGAAAACGAACAGAGGAAAAAGCAAGAGGAAGCCATGAGAGAAAAACTACTAGCACAGGAGGCCAAACAGCATGACCCCAAGGTGAAATCTAAGTGCCTGAGGAAAAAATTAATTAATTAAATTCCTTTAAATATCAAACTAGAAGACTGTTCCGAATCAGTGTTTTAAGTCAAAAACTGCAATTATACTCATAAGAGCTCCGGTGAGATTATCGCAGTGGCATGTTTTGTTCAGAATACATGTAATGCACATGCAAACGAATATGTGAATCACATTTAAACATTCAGTGTTATATAAGCAGAACTTTCAGAATTTGAATCAAATTGGATTCAATCCAATAGATGAAAATTAGTGCATGCAAACATACCACTTGCAGGTTTTATTTGCTATAATATTATTCTATTCTAGTAAATTTGCCCTTGTATCCCTTAAATATTTCAAGCTCTCCAGATGATATTAGTGGTAGGGGTCTAACGATTCATTGAAATGGATCGATACATCAATACGATGTCTGACGATATGATGCATCGATGCCACACGTAAAATATCGATATCTGTAGTATAAATAAGCACCTTTATTTTGGCACTGTCCACATTTGCACATAATGTCCATCTATGCATTACAGTCAACACGTGCATTCTCGTTCAAACTCACGTATCAGGACTCGATATAAGGACTGTCTGAAGGCACACGGCGAGCATGAAAAACATATGGAATTGTTGGTGGAACAGTCGAGCGCTGTGTGAGAAGTTTTCGGCGCACACATCTGAAGAGCACACACACAGACAGCTGCAGATACTAAATTGAGCTCTCTTCCGCTTTTTTGTGCATGGATGAATAAACACAGACAATTACATCAAAATGCACATTTTGGCGAATAACCTAATAAACACAGTCGGTTTGGCATACGTCTTAACAAACAGTGGAGAAAGAAAACGCATATATATCAGCATATTAAATCCGTGCTTTTGTTTTTAAAGTGAAAGCAAACTAATAATAAATCTGATGCTGTCAAAGAAAAATAGTGCTCACTGCTCCTGTAACCTTTGCAACATCAAAATTATTAATCTAAATACAGTGAAGACTATGCAGTTATTTTACATTTAATTATTACATTTCAGCAGCATACCTGAAAGTTTATTTTAGACTGAGCTGAAAAACCTGAAAGCACAGTTTATTGACCTTTTGTCTTTATTCTATTGTATTTATTTTCTGCTATTGCTTGTAATTTGATTATATTTAGATTTTTTTTTAGCACTGAGCCAATAGTAGCAGCCAGAATTGTTTTTCCAATTGTTTATTTTCTTTATTATTTAAAAAGAAAAGTGTAGGCCTATTTTTTTTGTGGTGAATGTCTCAATTGAGGTGCAGGATGTGAAAATTTCAGATGCATGTTCATGTTATATATTTTGGTTGCATTTGTGAGTTAATAAAAATGTAGATGGTTGTTTAAAATAGGTATATAATATCATAATATCAATATATTGATCGATATACTGCTGTATCGAATCTAATCGTAATCGTATCGTAGAATTTTTTGAGGTATCGGCAAATATCGTATCGCTGGATATGAGAATCGATATCGTATCGAATCATGACGAGCCATCCGATATACAACCATCCGATATACACCCCTAATTAGTGGTAAACATGTATTTTTTTTTTTTTACTGCAGGTCCAGGCTCAAAAGAAGCGACAGCAGCAGCAGGAACTGATCACAGAGCTCCGGCGCAGACAGGTCAAGGACCACCGGCCTGTATATGAGGGCAAAGATGGCACCATTGAAGACATTATCACAGGTGGGCCAGGCAGGACTACAATACCCATCAGCCAGGGGTCCACAATCACTGTGGTGGTCCACAGCTCTCCACATAAGCAGTGTACTCTCTTTTATGTTAAACATCGGCCCTTACATCTCAATCACCACACTTTACAAGTGCATATCAGTTAAAACCAATGGTTCAGAATTTGAATCAACCCTCAGGGATATTCAGAGTTAATTAGATGATATACTAATTAAATGATTCTCTTTCTAAAGTATGTAAATAAATTGTACAGGATGCTCTTAAGAGAGATTATTTTTAATAACAAAAGACCATAATCTATCATTCACATAATGCTCTCGATTAAGGGTATTTATATTTATTATAAATTGATAATCACTGTATCTTTGTTCTTTTTTTTTTTTTTGCAAACAGTCTCATTCCTTTGAGATTTTCTGATTTTGCAATACCAACAAAATAGCCAAAAATGTGTCTAAATGTTGTCCAGAGGTTGTGCACATACAGGAAAATGTTCACTATTTTAACATTTCAGTAAACAACGTCCCCGCCTTATGAAGCCATAGATATTACTGACAGAATGAAGAATAGTCACTTCTCCTCTTCTGTTACCCCAGTCACAAAGTAAACAGGATTTAATCTCTATTAAAGCTTACGTTTTTACTTGAACATGATTGTTTAACATGTACTTTAATGGTTTATTCTTAAAGTTAACCCATGTATCCTGTGCTTAGGTTAATCATTAATGAATTAACAGAGTAGTTTTTCCTTAAAAAAATTAATTCCTCCATCTGCGATACACACTACTGTTTAAACGTTTGGGAAGATTTTATTGATGTTTTTGAAAGAGGTCTCATAGAGGTTGCATTGATTTTCTTCAAAAATACAGTAAAAACAGTAATATTGTGAAATATTATTGCAATTTAAAACGAGTTTTGTTTTAATATATTTAATAATGACATTTATACCTGTGATGTAATTTTCAGCAGCCATTACTTCAGTCTACAGTGTCACATAATCCTTCAGAAATCGTTCTAATATGCATTCCAATATACATTCTATGTGCTGCTTCTAGAAATCAGAAATATTTTTACTCTCACTTTTGATGAATTTGATGCATCCTTCCTAAATTGAAGGATTAATTCCTTAAAAAAACAAAAACAAACGTTACTGACCCCTAATATTTGAACGATAGTGAACCCATGGGAAGAAGATTTTATGGCTGTCGCTGTTAAATAGTATTGTAAACATCTTGCACAAAAATGCCAGGAAGTTGCAAGGGTCAAAACAAGTGGTTTCTCTTTTAGGAACACATGCTCCTTCTTAACCTCAGATATAACGTTCTGTCTCTGACCTCCCTCCCTCCCTCCCTCAGTGCTGAAGAGTGTGCCCTTCACAGCCCGCACGGCCAAACGGGGCTCTCGCTTCTTCTGCGATACCAACCTCTTCGATGAGTCCATCTGCTAGCCCCCCAAACCCCCCCCCAAAAAAACTGCCCCTAATGCCGCAGGTTGTCCCGTTCTCTTACCAGTTGCTAAGTGCATGCATACAACCACTCGCATGACCCATTTTGTCACTTGGTTACCCAGCATCCTTTACTAACCTACACACAATGGAATAGTGGGAAGCACAAGCTGTGGCTGTTCATAGATCTGAAACAGGGACCGGCCAAATCTTTCTCAAGGGAATTATGACAAATGAAAAGTATTAAAATATCCGTATATAATATAAATAATCATATATTTGTACTGTAAAACTGTTGCTTGACTGATGTTATGTCAAGAGCATATATATAAGCATATATGCTTTTTTGATTTTATAATAATTTTTGTAATGGGTCTTTCTGTTTGTCATATTGTCCAGAGAGATTTGGCCTGTGCAACAGTCCTTATTATGTTTCACTTGGTTTGTCACCTGCTAACTCTCATCTTCTCTCCCATAACTCTTTGTTCTACCTTTCCAGCAGAACAGGGGATTAATCTGAGTAAATTTGAGCACAAAATAATCGGAGGGTAAGAAAGGCATCATGGAGCTTCATGACGCTTTGCTCCTGTCTGCCTTTTTACCATCAGCTCAATTGCTTTAGCGGTGCTATATTTTGCACATTGCTACAATGCTGAAGCTTATGTGGCCAAATGCAGTTTTGTACTGAATATTGCCTTTTTGCATTATTAAATATTAGTGCTGTCAAACAATTAATCGCGATCAATCGCATCCAAAATAAAAGTTTTTGTTTACATAATATGTACTGTGCATATTTATTATGTATATTTGAAGACACACATATACAGCATATATTTTGAAAATATTTACATGTATATATTTATATAAATGATATATATAAATATGTTTAATATATAAATGTAATTTTTTTTCTTAAATATATACATGCATGTGTATACATATATATATATATACACATAAATAAATATACACAGTACACACGCATATATTATGTAAACAAAAACTTTTATTTTGGATGCGATTAATCGCGATTAATGTTTGACAGCACGATTAAATATATATTTTATGAAACTTGTCATTGTGTCAAAAAGATAAGATAATTAGCTATATTTTTTAATAGTTTTACCACAGAATGAAACAAATTTGATGTGTTTTATTTTGCAATTCTGAGATTTTATTTCACAATTTGTGAAAAATTCAGGCGAATTCTGACTTTTCTTCTAGCAATTCTGAGTATACATCTTCTACTATTTTCCCCTCAGTTTACATCTCAAAATGGTGTTGTTTTACTATATTATTTACTATTTATACCTTAAGATAAATTATATAAACTACAAAATGTTTATAGTTTTATATAACCTTATATATACCAATTTTATTACAAAATAATCATTAGTACAAAACGTTATATTATTTTACTGGTATAATTTTTGTTAGCTTTTCTTCAGTAGCATATATTGGAAAGGACCCAGGAAAATCTCGATTTTCTTGTCATCACTGTTGCATGTAAAGCTGTGTTTGTCCGCTGTATCTTTGCACTGTGCTGTTTGTCTAACATGTTTATGTCCTCTTCTGTATCGTCACCTGCATGCAACTGTGTTCTGTTCAGCAAGATCTACATGTAATGGTTACTGTATATAGTGGTGTAATGTTTCATTATACAGTATATGGAAATGTTATAGTATCTTTTAAGACCTTGCTGAACACTGAATCTATCAGTTCAGATGTATTTGTGTTGAATGGTCTTAATGCAGTGATTGTATTTTGTTTTGTGTTTTACTGGGTGTGCTTTATAAGTGCAGGGCCATGCCTATGCCTAAAAATTTTACTTTAAAAAAGGAATAGTTCACACAAAAATGAAATGTCTTTTAAAACCCTTTTGTGGAACACAAAATGAGAATTTTTTAAAAAATGTTCAAGATGCTGGTTTTGCTGTTTTACATACACTACCATATACACTATGCTGATTTGGTGCTCAAGACACATTTCTTATTGCAATCAGTGTTATGCTGCTTAAAGGGATAGTTCACCCAAAAACATGAAAATTCTGTAATTTCCTCACCCTCACTTGTTTTTTTTTCTTGTGTTGAACACAAAAGAAGATACTCTGTAAAAAAAATCAGTGTAACCAAACAGTTTCTGGTCCCCATTGTCTTCCATAATATTTTCCCCATACCCTGTAAATCAATGGCTACCATCAACTGTTTGTTTACCACCATTCCTCAAAATATCTTCTTTTGTGTTTAACAGAAAAAAAAGGAAACTCATACAGGTTTGGAGCAACATGAGGGTGAATAAATAATAACATTTTCATTTTGGGTGAACTTTCCCCTTAATGTTTTTTTGGAAACAGCAACGCATTATTCCTTTTTGGAGCTTGACAGCTGCCAGTCACTTTTGCTTTCATTCTAAGGAAAATAATAGTATCAACATTATACTAACCTTTCCCAGATAAAAGCATGAATGACACGAGGCTGAGTAAATGACAGAATTTGTCTTTTTGGGTGAACTGTTCCTTTTAAGATCTAGAAAAGTGAGATCGGCATTCCTTCAACCTTTTTTAAAGGCTCAAATGCTGAGAATGACCCCTGCTACCCTAAATGTTCCCTGATCTAACTCTCTCCCTTCCCCACTCACAGATCTCCGAAGCCAGCCCTTCCTGCGAGCTGACGCGGTGATCCGGAATGGGTGGAAGCGACCCTAAAGACCCCTCACTCACTCACCCATTGCTACTCTCCCCGCTTTCTTCTGAAAGGGCATCTTCCTGCAATTCACATTGACTGAGGGAAGTGCAGGACCAAACCAGTGTCTTTGGTTTTAAGGGGGTGGGGGAAGTTATTTATTTATGGAAATCCTTTTTGCATTCTGCACTGGAGGCTCTTTCAATAAAGCCATAAAAGCACAGACATTAAGGGCGGCCTCATGAACGCAAATCCTGAGGACCGTCTGTAACAGCTTGCGTTGGCACAGGAGAAATGCTTGTTGTGGTTGACACACAGACAGCGGTAACACTAGCCTGCTGACCCTGAAAAGCCTTTCAACAGGATCTCATGCCCATTAACGTGGATTTCCTTTTATTGTGCAATGTAAGCATGACTTTCTGTCTGAGGTCACTGACTTTCAGGCCAGAGCCCGTTTGTACAGTCCTTTTATTAACTATGAACTCAAATGATTTATTAATCCTAACTACCTGGAGCGGACTAGTTCGTCTCCAGTGTTTTAACCCTATGGTTATAAAGAAGTGCCTTTCTGTTGAGTCAGTATTATTTCTCATAGCCAACATTGATGTATTAAGTTTATACTTGTGTTAATCATTATGTTGTAACATTTTGGATGCTTAATGTAAATATTATATGCAATATTATACATTGCAGCTTTAACAAATGAGTCTGAAGTGCTCTATTTGACTGACCATGTGCCTTGTATTGATGGTGCCTTCTTCACCCAGCTTTTTAAGTGTTTAATGCGCATGTACCAGAACAATGTGTACATAACGTTATGCCATGCCTTGAAACTTATTCTTCCTCAGAGAATAACGTTCAGATCCGTTCTTTACCACACAGAATTCTTATGTATATAAACGCATTTTATATCCCATATGAATCACTCCAGGGTTGTAAAGATGATATAACAGAATATTTTGGGTGTACAGTTTGTACCAGTTGCCCGAGTTAGTAAAATGAAGGACATTCGTCATTGTTTGTATTAATTCACTTGGTTTAAACCAACAAACAATAACATTATAAGATGATTTTGATTATACAATATGTCCCTAATAGAATAATTGTTTTCTTTGCACTATCATTGAATAAGATCCGATTAATCAGCTAGTGACTCGATATGAAATTGGATTAGTTTTATTTGAGCAATAACTTATGCGAGGCAGCGCTTTCCGTGAGAAGTTGCTTTGTATTCAGTACGGCCAGAAGTGCTTACTGCTTTTATAAAACCAAATGTTTTAGATTTAGAAGGACAGATATGATTATTTTTACGTTAAGAAAAATACATTAAGTGGGGTCTTACCGCTAGAAGAGATAAGATGGCCTCGACAAACGTCGGCGTAGCAGCGGGCTCAACAGGTGTTTAGTTGGAACGCTGCGACCAAACAGAAACCAGGACCGGAAGTGCCCGTTTTCTAAAAAAGGGACGTATTACCATATCACTCCAGCTAAAGAGAAGTGAAAACATGTAAATGAAACACTAACAACTTTGATCTTTTTGGAGTTATTTCTAAGACTGAACTTATATGTATATTGTTGGACGTATATCAAGCCATTTGGGAGGAAACGCAAAGCACAAGATGAATGTATCAAAGTTTTAATGTCATTTGGTTGAAATAGACAAATGAATGCAGCAGTTAACTGGATGTTCTGTTGAAGTGGCAAATAAAAATATTTGAGACTCGACTATGCCTTTATATGAATTTGACTAATACATTTTCCCTCAGTGTACTGTAGATTGAATACAGGTGAAGTGGGACAACTTTTGGATTTATTGCTCACTTTATATTATTGTTATGATAGTTTTTGTAAGGAGTTAAAACATCTGGGAATCAAATTTTAGATTAATGGCAATGACAAATAAGCAGAATGAGTACCATTTTAACCGTATTCACCCTGATCATATCTAGTACTAGGACAACAGTAATTGTTTTAGATTCATAATTTGATGTTACACATAACAGCATTTAAATAATGCATTCTGCATTTGCAGCTAATATTATTACTTGTATTACATCTGAGACATGCACCTTACAAAATCTAACAAATGAACTTGTCCATCATTCCTGGAGAGTCTGACCTTTGACTTATGGACTCTGTTGGGAAAACGGTTTCTAAACTGACCACTTGTACCCATTACCAAGCTACAGCAGAGCACCAATCCAGAAACCACTTCTATTTTTGTTATGTCCACATTTTTATTTTTAATATAAGTGTTATTGTCTGATTCATGAAGATCTCCAGCTGGAAACAAAAGAAGGGCTGAGCCACCATGCATTTCTACTATAAAAAGCAGTTTAATTATTTTGTATATAAAAAAATTAAACAAAAACCAAATGAACCAACAAAACTACAGAAACGGTTGCAGGGTTGTGACACTAGTCATCTGTGACAGTAAAAGGCCACCAAGGGCCGTGCTAAATTACATTTGATCGTAAACAGAGCAGACATTTTACATTAAGTCCAGATGCTCGGATGAATACTGTTAACATGTATCTGCTGAGCCGACGCTAGTCTTATTGCGCAGTTGGATCCATGCATTAGCCTATGGCGCACGGGTTACCTCCATTAGAAGCAGTGGACGCTCGGCCGCAAGCAGGGCTGGCCGAGTCTCTCTACAGGTCAGGCAGATGAGAATGATGGGAAGAGTAGCAGCAAGGCAGTGAGTTGTTACTGGATCCACACGAACCTCACAGAAATGCACTTACACTGAGCATAAAGTCCATAAGACACAAAACTAGTGAACTAAAAGTAACATACAGCTCCCACTGAAGTGGTATGGAACAGTTCTGTCAAAGCCACACCGACAATCATCTGCGCGTTTCTCCTGGCTGTTTCTGGCGTACTGGAAGACATGGTGTCAGATGAGGCCCGCATCCTTTGGACGTACCGCTTGCGTACACACCGAGGCCACTGATACCCTGGAAACTGTTCTGGAACGTCCTTACATTTACCATCCGTTTGGATTCACTCGCTCGTTCATTCAATTCACATCTTTTCATTCATTAAAAAACCAAAGCTAAAACAAAGACAGTTATACTGCTATTCGTACGGGTGTCTGCTTGTATTCCTGGGTATATTTGTCAAGACACTTTGTTAATTATATATGTAAATATATATAAAATCAATCTGTGCAAGGAGTATGACAATCATCGTAAGCATTGTTCTCTGAGATAACAGTATAGAAAAAAAAGCGATGCTGACTCGTCCACGTCTCGCAACACTTGCGCACGCATATTCCTTCTCAGCCATCTGAAATCCCACACGGGCCGAGTCAGCATCAGTATCATTCAGTCGCCGTGCCCCCCTCCCTTACATTTCATTAGCAACACTTGGCAATTTTGCTTTTCCTAAAAGAAACATTGATCTCTATACAATTCATACAACAACAAAAAAGCCTTTCCCATATTGTTGTTGGCATCTTGTTGAGCACAGAGGTAGTGGCTAAATGAAGGGGAAGGGTGAGAAATTAGATATGCAAACGTCTGAAAAAGAAACAAAAGGGAAAGAAAAAAATATATGTATAGAAAATGCTTTCTTTTGTTGACCAGAAGGATTTCTCGAAGAATAAAATATAATACTGCGATCACATACAAAATGGTCCTTCATTTTGATCTTTTTTGTGTTTTTTTTTTACATTTTGTACAGTGTTCCTGCTCTTGTTGCTTTTCCTCTGACATGTAAAGGCATAACGGTCTGCGTGAGGGTGGGCGTCCGGCCGTGACTCTACGCCAGCGGGTCTACCATGTCGTCATCTCCTGCAGACAGCAGCTCTTTCTTCTCGTCTGTGCTGGCCAGAGAGTTACGGCTGTTGTGGGCGCCCATGTAGAGAGTGGCGTATACGGGGTTGGTGAAGTTTGTGGGCTGCAAGAGAGACACAGATGCAGATAAGCTGATGATTCTTTTTATGGTCCATAAAACATCAATGGCCTATATTCAAATTCTAAACTATTTTAATGACATATTAAAAATAATAAACTGAAAACCAAGTGAATTTATGCAATACCAACATTATAATATACAGTATGAAAAAATTTGGACTGCAAAAGTGAAATAATTTCTCCAACCAAATTAGTATTTAAATATAATACATAATCATATATTATATAAAATATTTTCTTTTACAAAACTAATAATTAAAAAGTTTATTATATGATCATATATTTATTTTATAAAATAGAAATTATTATTTTTATTTCAATCCATTATGATTGTATTAAAAACTGTATTAAAAGTAGTTTTTTTACACACTGATATACACAAATCAATCAAGAATAATAACTAAATAAAATAACAATAAATATACAATGGATTTCAAACTCCCTCCCTTTCAATAAATATGAATGAGTGTGTTTTGAATGTCCAATTCAGCATCTTGTATACACAACCTGGTAATATCTATTTTCAAAACAGTAATTACTTTGCATTTACTACTGCATTCACCTCATTTAGTTTGCTGTATATGCATTCATTTCATTCCATTTGCCATTCATATATTATACAAAACATTAATATTTAAAATTTTGGCACAAATAACATTTCAACTGAAATTAATAATTTCAAATGATAAAATTTAAAATATACAATATTTGGATTATTAAATAATACATTATTTATTATAATAAATAATATTTAAAAAAATTAAATGACAAAAATCTACCATCTACCATTAAGACCCCAACCAGGGGGTTGGAGAATCACAAAGGTGTCACCTTATCTGGATCCAGAGTGAACTCAGAGTCCAGCAGCTCCCCTGCGTCATCGTCAGGCTCTCCTTCGTAAATCTTGTACGCTGGGTTCCCGATCTCAACGTTCATGGCTCCGTTGGTCATCCTCTGGTGCTGGAATCCTTTAGCGCTGTGGACACAATCACCAGTAAGCAGTTACATCTTTGTCCAAGCTTCTTCGCAACACACCTCTGCAGGCTGAGCCAAGGCACAGGAAGTTACACTCGCACACACACAAGGTAGCCTATCTCCAAGCAACTCACAAACACAGACACACAGCTACATCCACCAGGGTCTCTCCTGCCGTATAAACACAAGTGCAAGGAGCCATGACGCATTGAGGAACCATCCATGTGCTTTCAGGTGGAGACTGCCAGCCAGAGTGAGCAACTCTGCAGGGTCTTAGAGAAAGCTGGATATCCACAAGACATGGTCCACTACGGTCAATGAGGAGCCAAACACTTCAAACACAGCGACACTGCTCTCACAGACATAAAAACAGACACACGTCTACAGGATGGCGCGAGGAGCAGTGAGAGGAACAGGACGCAGCCCAGCGCTGCGTCTTGCACCAACCAGTTGATCTATTTCAGCTGTCGTCAATAGATCCCTGTGTTGAAACTGGTAAAAACCACAGGGATACCACAGTAACAGCACAGGATCAGGCAGGAGAAGCAGGGAGAAAGAGAGGTAGAGTATGATGATGGGGGAGGAAGAGAGGAGAGGATGGACTAGGATGGGACCCTGCTGTAATAGAATCAGAGTTACCGCGAACATCTGGAGCTGGGCTTGCCCCGTCTCACAGACCTGAGAGACAGAAAGATGCAGTTTAACCACAGAGAGAGAAAGTGAGAGAGCTGGAAATTGAGTTTAGTATTAAATTAAAGAGGAATGTGGAGGAATTAATGCTCTAAAGCATGGGTCTCCAACAGGATACTGAAGTGGGTCTGCTAATTATTGTATGAGCTTAAGGCCGGGACATACCAAGCCGACTTCAAAGAACTAGCAGCGACGAAAGCCGACAGTGTTGTCATCTTGCGTCGGCAGCGCCTGGACCAAAAAGCTGCGCTTGAACACACTGCACAGACTACAGCCGACTGCAAACTAACATGCTTTCTCTGTGCCTGCGTGAGAGGAATTAACTGTGTATATCAGAAGCTATCAATTGAATATATTTCCTTATTCGAAAGGAGAAACCGAATCAAGGATATACGAAATATACGCAGATATACTAAACGTTAAAAAAGTAATGCTTTCTTACCATTCTGAAAGCCAGTTATGTTGATACTATCTTCATTTTAAGCGGCTCATGTTGTGAAAATATTTGCATATTGGGATGCTTTGGTAAGATCACGTAACACATTAGAACAACCTTCTGTCTGTGCCGCTTTTATTTATTTGCTCGCCTTCATCACTTTCACTTTAATTCATGGGCACTGACTCGTTCGCTAAACTGAACATCAAATCAGAGTACTCACTCTCACTGAACACGCTGAATCGTGCTCGCCAACTTTACACTAAATCCCGGCCTTTAGACTAAATTTTGAATAAAAAATATCTATTCAACAAAAATACATTTTATAACATGATATAAAATAATAATAAAAAATATATATAATTACATGTAAAATATTTCCTTTAACCAAACAAATATTTAAAAATGTATAATATAATCATACCCTTATCATACAAAATAATTATGTACAATTATTTCCTTCAGCAAAACAAATATAGTATAATATATAATCATATAATTATTAAAAAAGGTCAGCAAAACTAAGGCCCTTGAACTGAAAAAGTCAAAGACCCCTGCTCTACAGCAAAATGAGGAAGATGACAAGAAAAAAAAGTCTGATCAATACACAAAATAAATTTGGCTATAGCCCTGGAGTGTCTCTGAGTTCCTTTGTACACTCTGAAATTGTTATACTGTATGTACTTACCCACGCATTCTCTTCTTGTACCACAAGATGGCACCAACCACTAACAGTGCAAGTAAGAGTAGTAACATCACGGGGATGACCACTGATGGAGTATCTACACAAAGAAACAATATGCATTATTATTATTCTATTGCCCAGATTATTATTATACTATTGCCCAGATTTCTTCATAGCAACAGGCATACAAAAAAAGCTTTGCCAATGCAAAGCTTATTTTTGTTTACCTTGCCAAACTAAATTGAATATGAATCTGAGAGAGATGTAAAGAAATGCTGGCACTTACTTCCAGAGTCTGAGTTTTGAACAGGGGCGACATTGAGCTGACAGCGGAAACCTGACCAGCCCGTGTGACACCTACATAACACACACACACTTTACATTGTTGGCAATCCTTATACAGAATCTTGTTATTATAGGTTTTTAAGATCATGCAATAGACAGGTTTGTATGTTTGTCAGCTATCTCAAGAACAGAACTCAGGACATTTAGGTGTATTATCTCTTATCTGGGGTACCACAAGATTCAGTACTAGGCCTATTTTTGTTTTCTATTTTCTGTATTCTATTTGCAGTCTAAATGTCCATTTTATGTGGATTTTATCTATTGGTGTTTTTTCTTTTTACTTTTTGCCAACAAAACATTTGCAAGAACATAAAAACAATTAATTTTATATAGTTCTGTTCACTTTACCTGCACTGTGGCAGCATAGTATGAGGGTCTACAGAGCACTGGCCCTCAATGCAGAAGTCATCACAGGTGTAGCATGTAACCCGCTGTATGTTATTAGCGCATCTACACAGAAGAACATAAATTATCATAGCACCCAAATAAACAGCACACAACTGATCCATATTTAAACGACTCCTTATTTCAAACAAGCTAAGGCTTAATGTTGGAAGACTATGAGAGCCCAGTGAGTTGAATGTGCTGGTACATACTTGCATGTTATCCTGCTGCCTTGCACTTCACACTTGCCCGTGCCACAGTATTCACAATTGTTCAGCTCACATTGTGGACCAAAGTACGACTCAGAACACTGGCAATGTTTAGTGCCGTTCATCATCTCCATACAAGTACCTCCATTCTTACAGAAGTCCTCACAATGACCTGCAAAGATTGATTTCCGGTACTTATTTGACTTTGGTTTCATTTATTAGTAAGACTTCTGTTTAGATGCTAACAGCTAATAAAAAACATTAAGACAATGGAGATTTCAGAAAAGACTGAACCCTCCTATTTAAGGTGACAAGTAGTTAAACTCACTGTACTGGCACTGGTCACCCAAGAAGCCCTTTGGACAACGGCAGGTTGGCTGGTTGCCCTGGTTGACAGTACAGTTGCCCTCATTCTGGCAGTAGTTGTTGCAAACATACAGGTTACATTTGGGGCCAGTGAAGCCAGTCTGACAGCGGCAGGTAGGAGCACCTGAAGAGAAGAAACAGTGTTCCTGATGTAGCTCTAAAGATAAATGTGCAGAACCCTGGCCACAAAGGCACAATGTGTCTGTGAGTGTGTGTACCTGTGCGTGACGGGGAGCAGGTTCCTCCATTCTGACAGTAGTCTCTGCACTGGTTGATTTCACAGCGTTCTCCACTGTAACTGGTGGGGCAGCGACATTTGGGCTGGTTCCATGCATTGAGGAAACAGCTGCCACCATTCTGGCACTGAACATTACATGTAGGAGCTAAAAGAAAAACATGTTAAAGATGACTGTCTGAATGAACATCTTTCTATTCAAGTTTTATACTTTAATCATGCCGAAAAATGCCTAAGAAATGTATTTATGCTCATGAAGTATCAGAACAAAATATTTTAATATCATCAATGAATTCAATCAAGCTAAAAAATTTGCATATACACAATATTTACCATGTAAAATGTTTTTTTTTCCTTTCTATATTTCAGTGTAATAACAAGTAGCTTCAGCATTTATCTGGCTGTGGTATAAAATAAATTAGGATATAGTGTGAAAGCAGGGTCTTACTGATGGGGGACTGGGTCGCTGGTGGCACCTCCCTACAGGTACCGTTGTCAGGGATGTGGTCATTAGGGCAGGTGCACACTGGCCCACTGGGACTGAGTAAACACAACCATTCACACTTCTTCCTATCACATGGGTTACTCACTGTAAAAAAAAAAATACACCCATTAGATCGCAGAAAAAAACCCACTCATATTCGCAGTCAGACCCTAATAAAAAATGTGTCCAAGTCTCACAGACACTCACTCTCAGGCTGTTTGTAGCGGTGATATAGGACTATGTCAGTTGCGTGGTTGATGCCAGTGGTCAGATTCTCCGCCTGACCTTTGCCAAACTTGTTAACCCGGAAGACAAAGTTATTGGTGTAGGTAACACCATAAATGTAATCCTCAAAGATATCAATGCTGAAGGGATGGAGGAGATCTGTAAGAAATTAAGAGAAGCTGATTAATGTTTACAATATTACTGTTTTGTACAGTTTTTTAACCATATAAAATGGTAGCCTTTGTGAGTATAAAAAAAACAAACTTTGAACAGTAGTGTATATTATTTTATAGCTAAATATACATGTTATTAGATACAGTCAAGGATAAGCTTTAATTCCAGAGCATAATAGCATTACTGAACTGTTTTTGATGTTGGATACAGCCACAACAGGGTCAGAGCCATCCAGACGCACACTGCCAATCATAGAGAGCTTGACATCTGCCCAGTACAGACGCTCATTGAAGTAGTCCACTGCAAGACCTGTTTTAGAGAAGATGTATGCATTAACACATAGATTTAATTTGAATACAGAACTAATTTCATGGATACAGATGGTTAAAGCAGCATTGTGCTGTAAGACCTGTAGGCCATTGGATGTTCTCATGGACTAGGGTTTGTCTGAGTGTCCCATCCATGGCTGCCGTCTCAATCTTTGGATGATTCCCCCAATCAGTCCAGTACATGGTTCTGATATATAAAACAAAAATGATTTATTTGAAGCAATTCTACTGTAGAATTAATAAAAACACAGTACAGTATATGCTTCTTACCCTCTCTGAGGATCCACTACAATGGCATAAGGCTCATCAATCATGCCAGAAATCAGCGTCTTCCTGTGCTGGCCTGAAATCTGAGCAACCTCGATCACGTCACGTCCCGAATCGGTCCAGTAGAGGTTACCAGCCACCCAGTCTACCGCGATTCCACGTGGCATCTTCAAACCTGGAATCTAAAGAGGAGACAGGGAAAATTCAGAAAAGGTATCGCAAAGCATGAAGCTCAATATTGAACACTGAATGTCTTGACTTACATCGAGGTTGGAGACACTGCTCTCACTCTGCCTCGTGTTGCGATGAGAGTTAGACGTAGGACCTGATGGTGAGGATGGAGAGGGCAGCTGGAAGCAGGAAATGCCAGACGTGTGCCAATTGGTCCAGAAAAGGCGGTTGGTCTTAACGTGCAAGTCCATGGCATCGATGCGCACGTTGGCGTCGCCCTGGAATGTCTGCTCATAAACCCACTTGCGCATATCAAGATTTAGACTGCGGATCTCGTTATCATCCGCAATGTAGAGGACCTGTTTACTAATGTTCTGACCTGCAGATGGACAAAAAAAGGTTTTTGATAGGTGAATCCATTGGAGAGGATACACATCTCTTAAGACAATATGATTTAAAGAATAAAATCAGCACATACTGTCAGCCTTGCATGTGTTGTTTATCCTGGTGAAGTATTTGTGGCAGCTGCACTTGTAGGAGCCCTTGGTGTTGTTACATATGTGAGAACACACACCGAACTGCTTGCACTCATTCTTATCTAAAAAAACAAAAGAGAACACAACAATTTACCAAATGTTGATTTGCTGGTGGCGATAACCTTCACTGACATTAAAAGAGAGTCGCGAGTCTTTTTAAGATGGCAGGCCATGTACCTTCACAGGTGTTGTGTCCAGCTCTCTGGAAACCCTGTTTGCAGGAGCAGAATGTGTCTGTGCCGTTGGAAATGCAGTGAGCCTCATCGCCATCTCCACATAGAGACTTGTTACTCTTACAGTCATTCAGCATGGTGTCTACAAACACACAGACAGACACAAAGTCAATTCAATCTGGATTTAAGAGCCCTTTCTAAATATCAAACTATAAAATCAAAGCGGATTTTATCCACGAAGACTGACACTGGCATTATGACAAACTATTAAAAGTAGATGGTGAAATGTGTCAATTAAAATACTCAAAAATATAATTTTTATTGTCTATTTGAGAATAATACATTTTATATGACACCAATGAATTTTATGGCTTGGCAGGTGTAATTTTTTATTTTATTTTTTTATAAAAAAACTTTAGGATTTTGTAAATTTTTTGCCAATTATTATTTTCACCTAGAAATATTTTTTAATTACAATTCCTTTATGTGGTTCTCAATGATCGTGGGATTCCTGCACATTGCTGTACTATACAGATGGCAGTATCTTACCTGTCTTGCAGCCAATCTCATCGGACCCGTAATCTTCACAGTCATTAAAGAAGTTGCACCGCAGGTTGGCACTGATGCATTTTCCATTGCTGCACTTGAACTGTTCTTTATCGCATGTGGATGTGTGGTCTCCTATATATACATGAACCATGTCGCACAGGTCATTTAAACACTCACTGAGTCTGACATAAAATCACAGAGGCATGTCAGAGCAGAAGACTCACCACAGTTGGTCTCATCTGAATTGTCTCCGCAGTTGTCCACACCATCACAGCGCTTGCCACTCCAGAGACATACGCGATTATTCCGACAACGGAAATTTCTAGTGGGTGGGCACTGGAACTTTCCTGAATTATAGAAAGGAAGAAGTTTACATTTTGAGCTTGTCATGTATTAATGTAATTTTTCTATTCATCACCAACAAAACGCTGCAAATGTATAGTAAATATTTGTCAGGGAAGCAGATCATTTTTATTACAATTCATTTAACTGTGTGCGTGTGTGAGTTCTTACTGCATTCCTCAGGGATCTCATCAGAGTTATCTCCACAGTCATCCTCCCCATCACACTTCCAGGACAGCGGCTTACACAGAGTGTTATTACACTGGAACTCATCATGGGGGCAGTGCCGTGCCACTGAAAGAGTAAAAAAAAAATACCAGTGAGATACATGAGATGGACATTAAGGGAAAAAAAAGGACATTTGACACACAAATAAGACCATTTCAGAAAGATGCAGACATTCATACTCACTAGAAATATCACAAATCTCTTCATCACTGCCATCAATGCAGTCCGCATCAGCGTCACAGTGCCAGCGAAGCGGAATACAGTGACCATTCTTACACTGGAATTGATCCTCCTCACACTTCAGATCACAGCCATACTGAGAAACACAATAATATATGAACTGAGTTTAATATGTAACATTACAATAAAGTGCTGAGTGTCACAAATGGACTTACTATATGTAGTAACCACAAAAAACAACCAGCTAAAGAAACCCAAGCAATATTTATATTTCTAAGCTCGTATTTTAGCTGGAAGCAACAGTTACAAATGTCTTAAATATGGATTCAGCAGAATGCACTCTCATTCTGACGGCACCCATTCACTGAAGATGATACATTGGTGAGCAATGTGATGGAAAATGAATTTCTCCAAATCTGTTCTGATGAAGAAAAACTGATTTACATCTTGGCCTGAAGGTGTAAACATTTTCAGCAAATTTTTGTTTTTGGGTGAACCATTCTATTGAAATGCTTCCCTTTGTAAAGAAATTAATATGCAGTTTATTTTTGTCAACAAAAGTTTTCGAAAGTTTTTTTAAATCACGAGAAATAAAAATATGTGAAGTGCATTCAAACTAATGACACATTTTTCCATATAATTCAGGAAGAATCACTTGGTTCGCTAGGAACTTCATTTCGGCTAAATGGAGGAACATTGCATTAAGGCTTCGAATAAATGGTCGCTTGATTATTGCAGTTTATGGACTGGCTATACCCAATTTACATGAGATGGTGAAGCATGACCAGTGCACTGCAGTACCTCATCAGATCCATCTGAACAGTCATTATCTCCATCACACTTCCACCTCCCAGCAATACAACGGCCATTAGTGCAGCCAAACTCACTTTCAGAGCACTGACGTGGCACTAGTAGGGAGAGAGAGACATAAATGTTAATACTGAATAAAAACCAGACAGCACAATAACTACAACAACTACAAGGAAAACAGGAGGAAAGAAAGGGACACATTTCAAGACAAGGTCTATAGGTCAGCTTAGAGAGTAAGAAATATTACCAACACGTTCAGAGTTCCCACATAATGATGATCATATATATATATATATGATGACAATGGGAAGTTGGGAACCCTACTAATTAGTTCAGAATCATTGTAAACACTTTAATTTTAAAGACAAAAAAAACACAATAAACAAACTAAACACAATAAACAAACTAAAGTTTCAAGATCTGAGCATATAAACACAAATGTTCACTGCTAGAAGCTTCACCATTTCATTTCGAGGAGGAAAATGAACTATATAATTTATCCACTAGGGGGCAGAAGCTGCAATTGGCAAGTTCTGTCACAAACACGAATGGAATCATGGGGGATGAGAAGAGAGAAGGAAAGGGAGTCAGGAATAGTTAGGTGGTTTGGAGGGAGGAGAGACCTACCTCTGAGTCAAGCCAATGGGTCAGTGTGAAATGAAGAATAGAGACAACATGACGTGAGATGCATCAGTGAGCAACGTGAGTGAGCCATGACATAGGGCAAATACCCTCAATGCCTCCCACAGACATATGTGATGGTCACAAATAATAATACACCACTCATATAACTGGCTATGAGTATACATGCAGTCTCAGTCATTGACGGTTGAGATACATACTGCACTTCTCTTCATCGGAGTTATCGCCACAGTCATTGTCATAGTCACACTGCCAGCGGCCTGGCACGCAGCGGTTGTTCTTACAGCGGAATTGGTACGGCTCACATGTTCTCTCATCTACCTCAAGAAAAAAAAGGTATTATTCCCTTTTATCAAATTAAATGATGAGAATATAATGATTCGTTTGTACACACTTCCATGAGGAATCAACATTTTGAAATCAATAACAGGTATAAATAGAGAAAATTAAAGCTGTCGCACCGCATTCCTCTTTGGGTTCATCTGAGCCGTCTCCGCAATCGTCCTCTCCATCACATGTCCAGCGGGACGGGATACAGCGGCCCGAGTCCTTACAGCGGAACTCATCCACACCGCACTTCATCTGAGCTGCAGAAAACACAAACAGCTTTGATTAGGACGGTCAGTTTAATTTACTTGGTTATTTTATGCCATATTATCATCTAAGGCTATTTGTGTAGCAAGAACAAGATAAAATCAGTAAAAAAAACAGACATTAGAAGTAGTGATGTTAAATCGATTAATTGCGATTAATTGTGTCCAAAATAAAAGTTTGCGTTTACATAATGTGAGTGCATGTGCACTGTGTATATTTTTATGTATATATAAAGACACACATACATGTGCAGATTTAAGAAATATATGCAATATATATTTATTTGTATAATATAAATCATATGTAAATATGAATATATATACACACACACACACACATACACACACACACACACACACACATATATATATACATACATATATATATATATATATATATATAATCATATATATATATATATGTATGTATGTCCTGTTTCATTAACCTAGACACCACGCAAATTATATTTCAATGGATTAATCGTTTGCACCCCTAAGAGTCGATATATGCAGAGACGAACAGATGATATATTATAAGAATAAATAAAATAAATGAGATAAAACAGATGGAGAGTTGAAATTTCTGAATAAAATCATCTGATTGCATTAAAAGCAATTAGAGGTCTGGCTTTAGAGGTCAATGCATTGTTGGTTTTTATTTCCTTACTGCAGTTGGCCGGTTCGTCGGATTCGTCCACGCAGTCGTAGTCTCTATCGCACACCCAGACTCGTGGTATACAGCGTTTGGTGATGGCACACTGGAACTGGTTAGGAGCACAGGTCACCTCAGCTACAAGACAACACAACGACACTCAGCCAATCAGCTCGTCAGAAAACAGACTCATGCATAATGTAAATATCAAAACATTCAATTTTTGAATTAATGAGAGATTTAGGACTAGACTTACGACAGTCCTTTTCATCTTCTCCCTGGCCGCAGTTGTTCTGACCGTTACAACGCAAGATTGCAGGGATACAGCGACTAGGACGCGAGCACTTAAACTGACTGGGCAGGCAGACGTGGATGTCTGAACGAGGACAAAATTGAGAGTTCATTAGGCAAATGTCCTAAAGATGATTATTTCAGTTCTACACAATTGCTTGGACATCATACCACAGTTGGCTTCATCAGAGTTGTCCTGGCAGTCGTTGTCTCCATCACAGATGTAAGCTGGGTTGGTGCAGAGACCTGTGCCACACTGGAACTGGCCTGGTCTGCATTTAAACTCAGCTAAAACCCAAGAACAGAGAGTTTGAGAACGTTATGTATGTTTGAGTGTCCATGGTATCTCTCACAGTTAAAGCCCTTGTACTTACGGCAATCTGCAGGTTCATCTGAGCGGTCTCCACAGTCATCTTCAGTATCACACTTCCACCAGAACGGAATGCATTTATCATTCTTGCAGACAAACTACAGTCAGAGAGAAAGGGGAGAGAGCACAGAAAAATTAGCCGAGTGTCATTTCTGACAAGGACGGGTCCAGGTCATATGGTACTCCAAAATCATATTTTTTTTAGGACAATTATTATTTTTTTGCATGGTGACATTTTCATTTCAGTTTGACTACACAAATTTTAACTCTTCTTTTAATTACCAAAAAAAATTAATAAATAATAATAGTCATTACAGTATCGCAGTGTTATTTTAATATTATAGTGTTTATAAAAAGTTTGAAGTGTTTTCTATTTTCAGTTTAGTCATTTTGTTGTGTTTTTCTAATTTTTAAAAAGATTTATATTATTATAATATACATATTTATAATGTAAATTAATATTTATTCATTTTTAATACCAGTTTTAGTAATATTAGTACTTCAAATTAAATTTGTTTAGTTAATTTTTTCCAATTTAATATTCATTTTTCAGTTTTATTATTAACTAAACATTTTTTTCGTTTTTTTGTTAATGATAACAACATGTAAATGAAGAAGAAAATTATTTATTATTTTAAAATCATTTATTAGGACTGCTAATTTGTTGCTAATTAATGTATTTCGTTAAGTAATAAAGAAATACTACAACATTATTTTTTCTTATTTAAATCATAAATTAACAGCAGTACAATAAACACTGACACTGTTGAAACAATTGTGATAAATCTCATAATACTTTTGTAGTTAATGTGTTAGCACTTTCAATACCTTTATAATGTGAATCAAACAAGAACCACCATTAAAAATAATGAATATAAGTAAAACAAATATAAGTAAAATGTGCTGCCATTCTGCATTTCGGGAAAATATTTGCTTATTTGTGCCAAACTAACACACACACACACACCTGGCTGGCTGTACAGTTGGACAGGCACTGTTTTCCATCAGCAGCCAGATAGAAGTTGGTGGGGCAGGCACACTTGTAGCCTCCTCCGGGTGAGAGCAAACACAGGTTACTGCAGCCACCATTATCCACCTGACACGGGTGATCTGACACTGCAATCACAAGAGCATCAGAGAGGAGAAATCTCAGACACCACATCAAACACCGCAGGAATATTTCCATTTACAGCACGTGTGTATCTTCTCACCCTCAGGTTGTCTGGAGGGATGATATATGTGTAAGTCCATGGGTCTGTGCAGGGTGCTGATCAACACGGTCTTGTTGGTGCCCAGGGTTTTGTGAGCTCTGTTAATGGACTTGGTCTCCCAGTCGGTCCAGTAGATGTACTCCTCAAATAGAGTCATGGCAAAGATATGAGGGATGTCTTGATTCAGCACTATGCGGAAGAGAACACAAGACCCACATTTAATAAAGCAACAAACAGAATACTGAAATAAGTGTGAAACTGTCCTTCAGATTTGAAGGGATCATGAAAAGCAGTTTATAGTGTCACTGGTTAATATCAAACTTTCCATCTTCATGGCCTTGATTACATTAGCAAAAAAATAACTTCATTGAAATTAAGTATGAGTGACAGACTATATATACAAACTATATTTTTAGGCTATTTTCATGATATGAAAAGTAAATTTTTCATGCTATTTTCATGATGTGAAAAGTAAATCACAATATGTAAGATTCTTTGTTTAAAATATCAAAGAACCACTAGAACAGTGTTATATATTTTGTAGGGCTAGACCAGAATATTCGATTATTTGTTCGGTGGGTTGGCATTCGATTTTCAATTTTGAGATTCGAATATCCTTTTTTTTCCTCGAACACCTGGCATCCCCGCGAAACTGATCTCAACTTGTCTGCCTGGCTGAACATTTCCACCAGCAACAGACCGTTCGCCAATGAAAGACCTCCATGCTGACCTATAGCATTCATATATTTCATGAAAAATCTTCTATTATGCTCGCCGCACATCTGCATTTGAAATAATGAACTTGAGTGCGCAAAAGACATGCTATCTCAAGTACGAAAGCGATGTATGTGTTTTCTTTCTGTCACCTGTCCCGAGATGCGAGCGAAAGATTGTGACTGATTTAATCTGATATGTGTGGATTTATTTACTCATCTAACCTACATGCTATATTCAATAAATGTTTGCAGGAATTTCCCTCATTATAAACTCGAATGCTGTGGGAATGAGTAAAACTATGCATATTACTGTAATTTACAATGTAATTATTATATATTTTTTCCAACAAGAATGTTTTTTAATACAGGGTTTCCCAAAAATAGATTTTTTTAATACATTTAAGATTTTACATTTACATCACATTTGTATAAATCTGTAACATTTATTTGCAAAAACGTTTTAATTTAATTTACATTTATTTTTTAATTCATTTGTTAATGGTAAAAGTACCAACTCACGAACCCCCTGCAATTCCCTCAAGAACCACCAGGGGTTCGCAAACCCCACTTTGGGAAACCCTGCGATAGCCTATACAAACAGGACCTGATTAAATAGAACTATTAATTTGCAAAATAAAATTCCATGACTTTTACAAAACTTTCCCAGGCCTGGAAATTGCTGTTTTAAAATTTCATTGCTTTTCCAGGTTTTTCGTGACCATACGAAGCCTATAAAAGCAACTGATGCACACTTTCAATCACTAAAGATTGGTCCTCTCCCTCCTCTAATCACATGCTGGATCCATTACTCTTTATTCCAGGACCTCTTAATTTACAAATTAAGCAGTGGGCTACCTTTATTTAAAGTATTGCTCCGGCTCGCGCTGTTCTGTACTGTAGTTTATTAATTATGAAATTATGAATTATGCAACAAACCCGCCATGCTTGAAGTCGATTGGAGGAACGATTCTCGACATAATAAAAATGCAAACAGACACACAGAGATTCCTGCCTTTATTAGAGAGAAGAATATGTTCAGCCCCAGCCGACACATAGTATTAAGATTCAAGGGTATGTAAACTTTTGAATGGGGTCATTTTTATAAGTTCAGTAAGTATTTTGTCTTGTGGAGTATTTGTAAACATCTGTTATGTGAAATAACTTTTTCATAAAAAAAAACACTAAATTAAAAAAACTACATACAATTTTCACAATCCCTCTTATTTTGTTTCAATTATTAACATTTTGCACATTCTGCATGGGGTATGTAAACCTATGAGCACAACTGTATGTATATATGCTTGATTAACTGTGGTGGAAGTTTGCATGAATCTTATTACATTATGTTTATAAGATAATATTGATTTCCTGGCATCTCCTGACTTTAGCAGCACAAAGAAACAGTGAGGTTTCAAAGTCGAACCCTTTCATTCTAGCATGCTCTTGCGTAAGCTTTCTTAATATGAGGAATTCATATGGAAATAAACCTCCTCCTCACTGCCTGTCCTTTTGCACATACCAGTCTCAAAAACAATAGATCGACTGTAATATTACATAATACAGACCGTCTATGATGCCATTTATTGGCAACATGAAAGCTGGGTCACTCCTTTGTCTAAACTAATTGCCTGAAGAAAAATGACCTCATAAGCAGTGTGTGTGTGTGTGTGTGTTTGTATTCACCAATGTGTCTGTTGGATCCATCCAGGCTGGAAAAAGCAATGTAGTCTTCACGAGCGTCTGCCCAGTAGATGCGGTCATTAATAAAATCTAGCGTCAAGCCGTTCGGCCATGTGATCTTATCTTGAATGATGATGCGGTAATCTGTGCCATCCATGCCGATGCGGCCAATATGTGGCACATCACCCCAGTCTGACCAATACAGATACCTGGAAATAATAAACCACAAAAGTCAAACAAGCTCATAACATGTCAAGTATAAATTAATTATTTAAAACAACAACAACATATTCACATAGATCCATTAAGAGAAAATACTAGGGTATTTTATATCATTATTTTATTTACATTTAGAACATTAATTCATTTAAATTAAATTATATATATATATATATATATTAGGGGTGTAACGGTTCGGTAACGGTTCGGTTCGATTCGGTACGTTTTCGTGGTGTCACGGGGGGCGGGGCAATTCGGTACGTTTTCGATACGGGGGGCGGGGCAATTGGTTACGTGGTAATGTTGGAAATATTACTGTTTTAAACCATGAAGGTGAGCCGATGGATATCACACAAGCACATTTGCACACATGCAAACTTTGCTCAAGATTTATGCTGGTGAACATCTTAATTTCAGTCAATTCACTATAAGCAGAAAGTGAAAGTGAAAACAGAATGACGGAGTAATGACGGAGTTTTCGACATCTGACGCCGAATATTCTCTCAGAGAAGACGAGAGACCAATCTACTTAAACATATGCTGATAACGATATAAGCTACAGCTGTTTTCATCTATTCCCTTAATATTTATCTTGTGGGCCTTACATAGTGAAAAAAAATGAGAAGAAACTTGATTTTTATTGATGACTTCAGTTTCAATGTTTTAATTATAGGACTATAATTTATTATAGGTAGCCTATAGCCTAATAGACCGGTTTTTAAAACATTTTAATTGAGGAGTAAATAGCCTAATCTTATCCTCGCAGTGCGTCAGTTAAGCCTATGTGGTAATTATTGCGGGCCAAATTAATTGTCATTTTAATTTAATAATAAAGGTAACTTCATAATAATAATAGGCCTAATAAAAATAAGATTGTAACAGGCCTACATTAATTGGAAATGCCAAATACTCTTTATATTGCCAATAATTGATGTTTTCGACAATATCTATGTCTATCGTCGATACAAGATCATCTTTCGACGCACCCCAACAGGGGGAGGTTATCGCGGGGCAGACAGCACATTGCCTGTTACGTCGTTTGGGCTGCCTTGTTGAGCGCAGTGCACTGAGAACATTATATTTTTTTTATTTTCCAAACGTAATAGAATTAGTCCAACCAATCATTCGGTTTGTAATGCGTACCGAACCGAAAGCCTTGTACCGAATGGTTCAACACGAATATATATCACATATAGTGTGTGTGTGTGTGTGTGTGTGTGTGTGTGTGTGTGTGTGTGTGTGACTCAAATTATCTGACTCAAGTTAACTTTAAAGGATTTTCTAGGAAAATACTGAAATGCAATTTCAAATAATTTGATTAGTTACTCAGAATATCATATCATTTGATCACAATTCTAATCTCACAGCCCTAGAAAATAAACTAGCAATTACTGGGATAGTCGAACTGGCTTATATAATACATGATGTAAGATCAGGAACTGTTAGGGAAATTATTTTAGACTCTCACCCATTCCTCACATCCAGAGCCACGGCTCTGGGCTCTCGCAAGCCGCTGTTAACCAGCACACTTCTGTAAGCTCCATTCAGCTTAGAAACCTCAATCGTGTCTCTGCCCTTATCACACCAGTACAGGTTCCCCCCGACCCAGTCCACAGCCAGACCATCAGGGTTACTCAGAGAGGTTCTGTGCAACACCTATCAAACAGCCAATCAAACATGGCCAATCAGAACAAGATGACACAGGACATTAATTTGATCAGAGGTAGAACTACATTTTTAAACATGAGGGAATCATCAAAGCACAGGCTCTAGAACTACACAGACCTGCACGTTACTGCCGTTGATGTTCATGCGACGGATCATGCTGCCTTGTGTTGTCACGTCAGTCCAGTAGATCATCTGCTCTGCGTAATGATAGTCCAGAGCCACTGCGTTATTGAGCCCCTGTTAACACAAACAAAATCAGCACACAAAATAGAAACAAACAATTAGCAACTTTAGAAAATTACAGTAGTCTACAAATAACATTTTTAGGCTGATAGCCACCTCACCTGTTTAATCAATGTGTAGTTAGATCCATCCAAGTTGAGTTTTCGCAGATAGTAGCGGTTCGCAAAGATAAGGAAAGGCTCCTCATCTGAAATGTAAGCAACACACTTATATAGTAAAATAGACTTTGAAACAGAATTTACTCAACAACTTTAAACATTTTAGCTAGCAAAGCCATTTTTATATGACATTCTGTATTGTATACGTTTTACTCTGAGAATGAGTAACCTAGAACATAACAGAACAAGGGGAGAGTGCTCACCAGATGTTGATTTGCAGCTGGTGAGGTCGTCGGGACGTGGCACAAAGCCATCGACACAGAGACAGTGGAAGCTACCATGCGAGTTGATGCAATGCTGAGCACAGGGGTACGTGGTGGTGCACTCGTCCACATCCACACACGTCTTCCCATCTTGCTTCAAATGGAAACCTGGATGACACCGGCACTGCAGGGGCCAGGCAAGAGGCATGTCATGTATTCACTGTTATATGTCCAACTAATTAATTTGCACAAGTATGCCATCCAAATAAGGAAAAGTATAAACGTACCTTGAAGCCGATCTTGAGATCTTCACAGAGCTGTGAGCAGCCGCTCAGCTTACTGTTGAGACATTCATTGATGAAGCAGTTCTTCTCATCAGAGCCGTCGCCACAGTCATTCTTACCGTCACACAGCAATGTCTCATTCACACACTTGCCATTGGTGCACAGGAAGCCAGAGTCATTACAGCGCCTCTCTATGGATAAAAACAAAACAACAACCTATCACATTTCTGCTCTGGGGCCAATGAATATCAGTGTATTATGCGTTATTCGGTAATATTATAGCACTATACAATGGTAGAAAACAATATCCTATTTATGTACCATAGTGTTTGCATTTACACGGAACTCCAAAGAACACCGTGGTTCTTTTGGAACTTTTGTTCTTGGTGTAATAGATTTTAAAAAGTCCAATTAATGCTGTAAGAGGATACCATTCATAACCAGATATTCATAAAGTCACTCCAACCCAGTCAGTGATCCAGAATTAATACTGCCACAGGAAGTTGTGGTTCTAATGAAGCAGTGAATTGAACAGCATTAAGCTCCTTTAACACACTACATTACACACCTGGCACACTTCCAAGAACCCACAAGAGCCTGTTTATTACCACAAGTTTTTATTGTTAGACACATGACTGTAATATAACCCTGCGCTTTCCAATTTCACACACATTTGCATTCAAAGACAATGATCATATTATGATTAAAGGCATAAAAAGAGAAAGTGACAGAAAAGGTATTAGTATGTGGACAATTTATCAGTGAGATGAAGAGTGGCAAAACATTTAAAATAGCTTAAATGTATGCATCTTTGTTGTATTTTATATATATATATATATATATATATATATATAAGGCATGGGACGATAACAGGTTTCAAGGTATACCGCGGTTTGGAAAAGTCACGGTTTCAAAACCACTAAAATTTTTCGTTATACCGTTCCTGCGGTATGCGCAGTTTTTTTACGTGTCGTCAAAGACGGAAAGTGCAGGACTCTCTCCATTGTGTGCAGTGAAGAGAGAACGAGTCACACGGCCCCTCCCCCTCATGTTGGTGCGAGGCTGCGAGCAGTCAGTGAGAGTCACCTGTGTTTATGATGATGGCCGAAGGAGATGAATCCCTGCAAAAGTCTGCCGTATGGAAATTTTTCCGGTGATGTAGGCTAATTATACTCAGTACACAACAATGTTCAGTACAGATGACGTTTTAGCGCCGATCGCTAAATAAATACTTCCAGGTCGTACATAAACTATATGCGTCATCTTCATTTCTCCCTCTTTCACCCCCGATCAAGACAGAGACTCACCCACCCGCCGTTTGTTTCAGTGTTGAAATAAATACTATTTGGCTTGCTACCGAGGTCCGGGGTAGATAACATGGTTAACGCCAACTAGTTTACTCCCTCACATTACTTTACAGAGCGGGGAATAGCAGTCTAACGTAAAGTACTACATTTCTGTGATTAGCTACAATAATTAAATTTAGCTTATCACCTATCACGTCAATAATTTTAAGCCTCCTGCCATTGTTTACATCTGTAAAAAACAAACTTTGCCACTGTTAGAGTGTTGTATGGAGAGAGACCGTGTGTGTGTGTGTGTGTGTGTGTGTGTGTGTGTGTGTGTGTGTGTGTGTAAAACACACTTGTGCTCTCTCTCTCTCCTTATGTGTATGTGCACACATCTTCGTACCTCACCGCTCCAAACTTAATCCGGGAAAGGTGTACATTCCTGCATCATAACTTGGACTGAAAGATGAATGTGTAGAAAGTGAGCATGTCTCCAAAAACCTTGTTGAGCCGCAGGTTTAATGACTGCTTTTTAAATTATTTATTATTATTATTTTATTTATTACAGAAATTGTTTTGATTGTTTTTAATTGAGCTGCAGGTTTAGGCTCACTTTAAGTGACTTACTTATGAAGAATTCAATTATTTATTTTAATTATTGTTTACTGTTCCAAAATGTTCTATATGTTTCTTAAAAATAAAATATATTGTGTTCAGTGGGAAAAAAGTTGTTTTCTACCCAGACATTTAAAAATAACATATTTTAGACCTGTAATCGCAATACCGTGATATTTTTATCTAAGGTTATCATACCGTGAAAATATCTTAACGGCCCATGCCTAATATATATTTAAATTGTACTTGTTTTATTAAAAATATGTTTTATTTAATCTTTGTTACAGCCAGTAGAAAAGTAAATAATGTGGCAACAGCCTTCAGAACAGGTTTTTTTCACTTTGTCTTTTAAGGTTACCATACTCACCGGAGTCTGTGCAAATTGGGTTTTTGGGAGCTTCATCTGATTGGTCTTTACAGTCAAACTCTCCATCACACTCCCAATTCTTCTGCTTCAGGCACTGGCCATTAGCACAGCGGAAATCATTTGGTCCACATGTGGAATATTCTACATTATGAAAGGAATGAAACATCTGACTTAATATATGATTCACTGTGTGGGTCTATGTGACCAATAATAAAAAATAACACAAAAAACTGCACTAAAATGGACACCACATGCTTACCACACTCGGGCGATTCATCAGAGCCATCGCGGCAGTCAACGTCATGATCACACATGAAGTTTTTAGGAATACACTGATAATTCTGACACTGGAACTCCGAGTCATCACAGGTCTTATTGAAAACTTGAGAGAGAGAATAAAAAGATACATAGAAATAAACAGTAAGAAATAAAGAGAGTAATTAAATAAAGAAACTAGGCAGAAAAAAAACATTACACGTGCAATAGTTTCTTCCAAGGATTTTGTGACTTAATATAGGTAGAGTTCCATGACACAAATTAAGCAGTTCCTCTTGCAACTCACCACAACCAGCCTTAATGCCCTCATCTGCACCATCAGGACAGTCCTTGTCCCCGTCACACTTCCAGCGCTGAGAGATACACATGTGAGAGCCAGGACACTGGAATGCCTCTGGACTGCAAGTCTTTGTCTCTGAAAGAGATACATAAAGTCAGTGTTACTTACACATTCCATTCCAGCCTTAACCAGATTGACATTGAGATTCATCAAGGCTAATATAAAGACAAAAATTGAATGTCGGTAAGCAAACAGCTGATGGTAGCCACTGACTTCCATAGTATGTTATCAATTTTTTCCAATGGCTACTAACAAATGTTTGGTTACCAAAATTCTTCAAAATGTCTTCATTTGTGCTCAACAGAAGAAAAAAAATTCAAACAGAGGTCAGAGCTTTGTTTGTTGATTTAAGTTCTAACGTGACTCACTGCATTTGCTGTCCTCATCAGTGCCGTCTCCACAGTCATCAGCACCGTCACACACCCAGGACTTGGTGATACAGCGATGGTTCCCACACTCAAACTGATTTGATGCACAGAACTTATCTGAGAAAACAAGAGGAAACAAACTTATTGTTAAAGAATCTAAATATGACAACTTAAGTATCAGGTGTACCTGTGGTCAAGATCAGAAATGAACTAGAAGAATTGTGTCAATAATGCCCCTGATACTTAAAATACCTCTGTTCTTTAAAGACAGTGATATAATGAATTATATAATATTCAAATCTATTCTAGTAATACATTTTTACAACTACTTTTGTTTTTCAGTTTTTCATCTATTTCATTTTTTATAATAAACATGCATAGTTTGCATGAATAAGTATTAAGGTATCAGATAATAAAAATAAACAAATATGAATACATGTATTATTGTTGGTGTTTTGTTGTTAATATTATTATTACAGAAAATATCTCATGAAAACAGAAATGCCCCTGAAAATCAATTATAGGGATGATAATAATAATTTAAGCATTATTATTAATAATAATAATGATAATAATAAAAAAGTGAAAAATTGTTCTCATGAAGGCAAGAGTTAATTATTAAGTACATCAAAGACGAAGTATTAAGACAAATTTGAAAATATTTGAGATAAATTCTAATCTAAAAAAAAAGTGCGAAAAAAAAAAAAAAGTAAATGAATCTTGTGAAAAGCCCCAGAGATGTTCACTAACCACAGTGAGACTCGTCTGCTCCATTCTCACAGTCGTTCTCTTTGTCACAGGTCCAGCTCATGGGAATACAGCGTCCGCTCGGACACGCAAAGAAGTTCACCGGACAATAATGCTTCCTTTTCTCTGTGGGAAAGAAAGTGAAAGGTCAATTTCATTATGCAATATCACACATATTATATTTGCTGTGAAAATGAGGGGATGTGTCAGTGCTTGCTGATGTGTGAAGAGCCTAACCGGGACAGTTTCTTTCATCCGAGAAGTCTCCGCAGTCATTGGAGCCATCACAGCGCCAGGAGGGGGCATAGCAGAGTGTAGTGAACTCGCACCGCTCAAAAGTCATGCCCTTCACTCCAAGCAGATTGTAACTAGAGCAGTCAGTGGGGCCTGAAAGAGAATGTACTCGTTCGAGAGAAAACCTGCAACCTTTTGGTTTGGTTACCAGACCAGATCTTTTTTGATTAATACTTACTGCAGTTCATCTCATCACTGGCGTCCTCACAGTCCACCACCTGATTACAGCGACTAGAGTTAGTGATGCAGGAACCGTCTTTGCACTGGAACTCAGCAGCGCTGCACAGAGTCACTGAAGTAAACAGAGATGGTGACAGTGAGAAACTATTACAGCTGCGCTTTTTCTAGTCAACCACAAAAAAAATTTTTTTTCTCCTTGATCTCTCCATTTATTTGAATGAATGAATGAATGAATGATGCATTTATATAGCGCTTTGTTATGTATTTCTGTACACCCAAAGTGCTTTACAATCATGTAGGGGGGGGTCTCTCCTCAACCACCACCAGTGTGCAGCATGCACTTGGATGATGCGACGGCAGCCAAAGGACAACGGCGCCAGTGCGCTCACCACACACCAGCTACAGGTGGAGAGGAGAGGAGTCATAGAGCCAATCAAGTTATTTCAGACAATCAGACTCTCCCTTGCTTACTGTTGCACGGCAGCTCATCTGAACCGTCTCCACAGTCATCAGTGCCATCACACCAGGAGCTGTGTTTGATACAGCGTCCGTTAATGCAGCGCCGGTAGCCCTTCTTACACATGCGGTTCGCTGCAAAAAAAAAAAAAAGAGAGAGAGTTAATATGTAAACCTTCAATCAAATATCAAGCTTTCTAAATTTGGAAATGCTTCTGAAAACTACAAAGCAATGAACAGAGATGCAGTGTCATGCTAACCACAGTAGGACTGCTTCTCATCAGACTTGTCCTTGCAGTGGCCGAGACTGTCACAAGTCAGGCTGTAGTCGATACAGTCGCCGTTTCCACATTCAAACTCATCCACGCTGTTGCAGGTTGTGTTCTCCGCTGGGAGACAGAGAGATATGCTTTTATATTATGCTGCACTTTTTAGAGGAAACTAATGGAGAATGTTCGGAACAGGACAGGCTTGTTTTTTAGACACTAGCTTCCTGTTTGTCTCTCTCACCAACACAGGTGTTGTCTCCTAGTAGTTTGCGCTCTCCGCGGCAGCTGCAGTTGACTCGTCCTTCTGAAGTGAGCAGACACAGGTCCTGACAGCCTCCATTATTTGTGAGACATGGAGAAAATTCACCTACAGATGCAAATGACCAATTTCAAATGAATTTTGGGGCTGGGTAATACATAAAATCATCATCAGTTCCATTCATTCTCATAATTAGTTAAAAATCAATTCTATCAATGATGTGTGTTAGTGTAAATTAATAAGTACATCAATAGATAAATATAAAAATATTCATCCTTTTAAGAGCAGTGTTACTTTAGTATCGCTGAGATACTATTATAGTTTTTGAATTAGAATTTAAAATGTAATAGCAATTTAATTTTCTGTTTTAATTTTCATTTGAAAGTTTTAGTATTTTGGCATTTTTACTAGTTTTGTTGTTAAATATGTTTTTTTTTTATAAATTCTATTTTATTTGAGTTATTTTAATACATCATGATAAACTAAATGAATATGAAAAATGTTGCCTTGCCAACTAGCTGAAATAAAACATATGTGACCCTGGACCACAAAACCAGTCATAAGGGTCAATTTTATGAAATTGAGATTCATAAAATTGATGTATGGGTTTGTTAGGATAGGACGGTATTTGACTGAGATACAACTTTTTGAAAATCTGGAATCTGAGGGTGTAAAAAAAATCTAAATATTGAGAAAAATCGCCTTTAAAGTTGTTCAAATGAAGTTTTTAGCAATGCATATTACTAATCAAAAATGAAGTTGAGATATTTACAGTAGGAAATTTACAAAATATCTTAATAGAACATGATCTTTACTTAATATCCTAATGTTTTTTGGCATAAAGGAAAAATCAACAATTTTGACCCATACAATGTATTGTTGGCTATTGCTAAAAATATACCTGTGCTACTTATGACTACTTTTGTGCTCCAGGGTCACATATGTTATTTTATTTCAGATGACATTTAGGTGATGCAATTTTTATGGTTTTAGCTTTTGTAGGCTAGTGCACAAAACTTCTTTTCACAGTCAGTCTTCAGGACAAAACTTACAGCTATTGGTGTCTTTGGCCACAGCAATGATGCCCATTGGCTGTTGAGGAATGTCGGCACGTAAGACTTTCATATCACTGCCGTATTTATTAGCTCTGAGCACAGCTCTGCGCACCCAGTCTGTCCAGAAGATATAGTCACCGTACACCGCCAAACCGAAAGGATGGACTGGCTCATTCTTTAGGACCACCTAATCACAGGTACAATTTACATTCATTAATTTTGCTAAAGAAATTCAAGGTGTACAAGATGTCAGTAGTGTGTGTTCTCTAAGAATCAAGCTCATGAACTCTTCCTTTCCCATGACAAACATAAAAAATATGACATAAATAGAGAGGAACTCACAAAGCGTCGACTGCCATCATACTCGCAGCGCTCAATCTTGTCAAATGTGGCGTCTGAGAAATAGATTTTCTCAGCACGGTGGTCGATGGCCAGGCCGTTCGGGGTGCGGATGTTACTGCCGATGATCACAATGACATTTGCTCCAGAAAGAGACGCTCGCATGATACTTGGAGCCTGTTCATTCCAGTTAGTCCAGAACATCAAGCTGAAAAAAAAAAAAAAAAAGGAATTTAAATGGGAAAAAATGGAATTTACATATAAAAATAGATTTTAAATAAAAAATAGGAACTGACATATGAGGTCTACTTACACCAAAAGCAACACAAGATATATATATATATATATATATATATACAGTCAAAGCTAAAAAAAAAAGCTAAGCTATGCAGTCAAAGCTAAAATTAAGATTTGTGATATAAGTATTTAAATAAAATTATATTAAAAAAATATATATAAATTTGGCGGTAAAAACTAAAATGTTTTTGGTATTTGGTAGGGTATTAGTTCATACTGAACATGATTCAAACTCTTGGGATTGTAGGCCCAGCATAATGATTAAAACATAGCATTGCATCATGGCAAATGTTATATACAATGTTCATACTCTTGGCATTCATCCAGAACAAAGGCTCTGGGGTGGTCATCCCCGGACATAGTGACCACAGTGTCTCTGTCAAAAGCTCCAGTGCGACTCTGGTCCACAGTGTGCCGTGAGATGGTGGAGGTGGTGTAGCTGGTCCAGTAAAGTGTGTCCCAACCCCGGTGATAAGACAAACCTTCGATTGATCCTACATCTGTTCAAATGAAAAGAAGAAAAACGATCTTAAACTGAGGAAGTATATAGAGAATCCTGCTCTGACTGCTTGTTTCTGATACAAGAACAACTCTACTGCATCCAATCTGGTTTGCTTAATTATAATTCTGTGCACAGACACACTGTATTTATTTTGAACAAACTAACTCTACAGCTTCCGCAACCACACTATAGCTAAAAATGAAACTTCTCGGAAAGGATGGCAACAACTTCAAACTGGATTAATGTCATCTAAGCTTCATAGAGTAAACCAATTCTATGATTAACACAGGGCAAGTCCAAAACTCTTTTTAAACTCCTTATCCTATCCCAGTGAACAGTTTAATCCCATGATACGTGTGCATGTTGGTTTCCGCGTGCTGTGAGATAGCCGTTGTTGCTGGTGCATGTGTGTGTAGTGGCTTAGTGTCATCCGGTCATTTCATGGATGGGTGCCTGTGCATACAAGACCACTCCCTCGTGAATCTCTTTAACCACGGTGACTAGTTCTTCCACAAAGAGAGGACTGCTGGAAGAGTCTCAGACAACGCTGGGGAGAGAAGCAATGTGGAGCAATGCTCTTCAATCAGCACCGTCGAAAGAGTCACCCTGAATTATAGTCGCCCATGAGGGGCTTCGCTGCATCTATCTGCATCACACCAATGGCTGCTTTACGACAGCGATTACTCCACCATAAAACAGGAAGGACACTCAACCAAGCTGTTTACTTTAGCTAAAAACCAATAATGATCCTGTAAAACACACCAGTCTTTAGGCCAAAGGAAGAATAATAAAGATATGTGCATAATAGCCACCGCCTACAGGTGAGACGTCATCACAGAAATGATGATGTTCTAGGAAAAGGCCAGTAAACCTGACAATCGATGTATTAGATGATGATACCTGAACAACCACCCATTGTACTTTGAACTTGGAGGTTAGGAGGATTGTTAGGGTGTTCGTTCCTCCTACTACTTCTCCACCTCTACGAGATAAATCTCACATTAGGAGAGACCGAGGAGAGTCGTCTTGCTTTCTTTGCAGCAGAAGGACAAAGTCCTGGAATAGCCAAGCTAAAGGATTTGGAATGAATCTGAGGAGTCATTTAATTGATCAAAAGAGGAAAGTTGCATTGGGCACTTAGATTCAAGTAGAATCGACGGTTCGTAATGTAGCGGCCATTGACGGATGCAGGGAATCACGTTTTGCAGGGTTGCCTGGTTTCACTCAATCAATACAAGCAAACAGCAACCATGGATGGCCGTAAGGTAAGCACCTTCCATCATTTCAAATAAGAGATGAAGTTTAATAGTGATCAGGAAAGTTTTCACATTACAAATGATGAAATACAAATGTTTATGGTAATGCTGGAAGTCTTTGGCTGCATTCGAAACCTTGCTGTTATTAACTAAAATTAATACAAATTGTTTCTGTTGATTTTAATAATGTATGTTAATAAAAATAAACCTTAAATAAATTACTAATTTTTGCTCAATTTTGCCTTGACAACTGAAATAAAATTAATTTGACAAGTACAAAATTACTAAATCTGAAATAAAGGTCAAATTAAAAAGTAAATTGACTAAATATAAAAACAAAAGCTAATTTAAAATATGAATTAAAACGAAATAGTATATAATTATTAAAATAACACTGACTCAAAAGCTGAAAAATGTTGCCAGCATACAAATCCAATAGGTTCATATTAATATAATATAATATAGTATAATATACCAACGTATTACTCGATTATAATTGAATCTATTATATTATATTAAATACTGACTATTTATTCACTTTTTTAAAGAACATTTGATTTAAAAATGTAAACATTTGATGATAGAAATTAGCATTGTAGTCCCTGGATATTTGATTGGTTATTGCTAAAGCTCACTTGATTTTTTCTATATTACTAAATGTGAAATTATGAAGCCTAATGATATCTGACTAGGCAGTGACCCAGCTGCATTAGCTTTCATACACAATCTGTGTCTGACAAACTTAATTATAAAGTGTATATATATATATATACACATACACACACACACACACACACACACTTAGCTGGGTAGTTACTGATTACAAGTTAATCTGAATTACGTAATCAGATTCCATATATATATATATATATATATATATATGTGTGATTTATTTATTTATAATGCATATATATTGTTTATTTATTTTTTTAGATGTCCTCTATGCACCAGAAAAAAAAGTGTTAACATGAATTCTCAACTTCCTAGGAGGATATATTGCTAAAATGCTACTGCTAAACACTCCCTTTATCTTTTGGAGTAAACACCACACTGATGCTTTACCATGTGAGGAAGTTATTAACTCTCAAAAGGGCTAATTATTAGCCTGAAGCAGACAGCGATCTTCATCTGGAGCTTGAACGTATGCCATCCCACACTTCAGTAAATTGCTCTTCAGTGTGTTCAGTATGAATATTAGCCATGATTGTGGGAGTCTGAGCTGGGAACGAACACGGGTCTTCGCTCCCACTCTGGACGCAATAGTCATGCTGATCGGGCTGGTGGGACACTCGCTGGTCATCTACGTCCTGACCGGACGGAGGAGGAAAAATAGACTCCAGTCTCTTCAAGGGACAGATACGTTACTTTTAGCCTTGAGTGCTTCGGATATACTGCTGCTCATTTGCCTGCCATTCCACACCGCCGCTATAGCACTGGGCTACTGGCCATTCAGCAGCATCCTATGCAAAGTCATCAGTTTCCTGGGAGTGGCCTGTAACTCGGCAAGCGTATTCACTCTAGCTGCATTAGCGGTTACGCGCTACCTGATTGTGGTGTACCCCACTTGGACGTATCGTTTCCGAATGCGCCGCTGGCTGCGGGTTACTGTAATTCTCATGTGGGTGCCGGCCGTGGCTCTTGCAGCACCTCAGTTCACATTCCGCCAATTGAGAACTGCGCCCATCCTCTGCTTTGCGTTTCTATCTGACCTCAGCCAGTTGGTCTACAGTACCATTCTATTCCTGTTCAGCTTTGCTTTCCCTCTGATCATCATCGTCGTCATGTACACCAAACTCTATAGCTTCCTGCGAAGGACGCGACTGCAAGGTACCACGTCGCAACTGGAGCGCTACCAGAACCAGGTGACCAAGACGTCGATCCTGTTGGTGTTAGTCTTCACCATCTGCTGGTTGCCATCCTACGTCCTCATGTTCTTGCTCATTGCTACCAATAATAGTAATATACACACGCATTATCTCAACTTCGCCATCATCGTCCGGCTGTTAGCGAGCTCCTCGGCTGTAGCCAATCCGCTGCTCTATGCTTTCATGTCAAACAAATTTCGTCGAGAGCTGCTGACATTGGGACGGGTGTGCTGCAAAGGTTGCAGGTGCAGAAGCGCCAAAGTGGAGCCCTTTAACCCTGTGGAGCTGGGCACCCCTCCCCAAACATGAGGATAAAGTCCCGGAACATGCAAAAGCATTTAATGTGCTTCTGTTGTAAAAGGCAAAACCAGTATTGGGACTAATTATGTGATGAGATAAAGACAATAAAAACTAGACATGTTTGAACTGCATTGATTTGTTCTGCCAGATATAGAGCCTGAATTACCTGTGAACACTTCAATATTATGTAATAACAGATCGTTTTGTGAAACTATATTATATATTAAGAAATGTACTTTAGTGACCAGAAATGTCAATGTCAGACTTTTAATGATGAAAACATGCGTGTTTGCTCTCTTTACTGATTCATTATATGGCAAATCAGGAAGAAACTGTCTACAACAAAAGCAAAACAAACTTTGAATGATGGGTTTTGCTTTTGGTGTATTGTTTTTTTCAATGCTTGCTTTGTTACTAAATGTCACTTGTGTTCTTACTACTTCATGCGACTTGGAAAATAAAATATTGCAATTTAGAAAAAGTGTTTTCCATTGTAATATTTTAAAATGCAATTTATTCCTGTGAATTTATTGCAATTTATTCAATTTTCAGCATTCCTCCAGGCCTTCTGTGTCACATGATCATTCAGAAAACATTCTAATATGTTGATTTGCTGCTCAAGAAACATATCCATGTTGAAAACAGTTGTGCTGCTTAATATTTTTATGAAAACCATGAAACTATTTTCATGGATTTTTGATGAATATAAAGATCAAAAGAACAGCATTTATTTGAAATATATATTTTTTTATAACTGTGTAAAAGTCTCTACCGTCACTTTTGATCAATTAAATGCATCGTTGCTTTAAGTCTGTATTTTTCAAATAAAAACTGTATTTATTTTTTTCAAGTACTTGGTTTCATTATAATTTCTCACTGTTAGTATTGCAGTTAGCCTCATCCAGATGGTGTGTGCGATACAGAGCAATAAAAAAATGAATGAAAAGATTGGGCACTTACTCTCCACTACGGTCTTGCGGTCAGAGCTGCCATCGCTGATCTGCTGAATGTTACCAAAGTGAATGTCGCTGTAGAAGATCCGGTTGGCTCCCTTTCCACCACCACCCCTGTAGTCAAAGGTAAGGGCGATGACGTTCTTCATGTGCTCTGGGTCTTCAAACGGTTTAATGGGAGCATTGAGGTTTGTTTCATCCGATAGGTGAATGCTCTTTAGTATAGTACGCTCCGAGTAGAGGAGGTAGCCATCGTAATCCCTGCAGCTGTGGCCATCCTCTGCCAGCATGCCATGTGCGCAGGCGCAGGTACGATTGCCATTACCCCGGAACAGACACAGCTGTTCACAACCACCATTGTTCACTTTACAGATGTTGGTACCTGCAAACAATATTAAGATATTAAAATGAACACAGTTGCAATTGTTAAAATCCTACTTTTTATATTCTAGGGTCTCTTGGTTGGCTAAAACCCTGGGTGGAGGGGTCCTTTGGATTGGAAACCCCTGCTATATAGTAAAAAAAAAAGTCATTTAGAGTGCTTTTCAGGAGGATACACACCTTGCTGTCTTGCACGGTTGAAGACTTTTATGTCTTTGAGCTGTACACCAATGCCTGTTCTCAGATACACCATGTCTGTGGCATTGTCCTTGTTTCCTCTCTTGATGGAGCCATTGGCATGTGTCCTATTGGAAACAGGAGAAGATAAAAAGCTAATTTCCTGTAAAATCCACCGCAATAGCAAGATATAAGTACATAAATGTATATGACTAAAAGGGGCAAGTTAAAAAAGGGTAATAATAATCAATAGTAAAGGAATAATGTGTTGGCACCTGTCACTCCAGTAGATGTAGTCCTCAAATACAGAAACCGCAAACATGTCCATGTTGTTATTAGACAGCACCAGCTCACGGTTTTCTCCAGTCTCCAGATTTATGCGCTCAATTTTGTCAGTACGTGCATCACACCAATACAGCAGGCCCTCCTACACATTGTACAACATTAGTTATACAACACTTACCATACTGTTGTGGTTTCAATGCTAGAATACATTTTTTTTTTTTATTAAATAAACAACATCCAATAGCTCGGGGTTGTTAAGATTTTTTTAATTTATTGTTCAAAAATACATTAAAAAGTAGCATTGTGAAATATTATTACAGTTTAAAATAACTGTTTACATTAATATATTTTCAAATGTAACTTATTCCTGTGATGGCAAAGCTGAATTTCAGCAGCTTGTTCTGCAAAAGAGGCACAGTATGTTTATGTACAAACCTGGTAATCAATGGAGATGCCATTGGGCCAGCTGATGCTGACATTGACAAGAACTAATCTCTCAGAACCATCCAGACGAGATCTTTCAATACGCGGATACTGACCCCACTCCGTCCAGAACAGATACCTGTACACACAAATACTTGAGTCTGAGATCATACACAGTTTTCTCATGTTCATAGGCACACATTCCCCTCTTCATTTAAAATACAGACACATTCCCTCACCCTTTCTCTGGATGTACACTAATGGCACGAGGTTTGTCCAGACCCTGAGAGATGACCACATAGCGGAAGGAGCCGTTGAGTCTGGCCACCTCAATCACATCAAAGCCTTGATCAGTCCAATAGATGTTGCCTATTTATACAAACCAAGACAATGCGTTAGATGCACTATTATATAATGCGCTTTTAATTGTGCGTTTGCACATTTGCACACCTGCAATCCAGTCCACGGTGATGCCTTCCACACGTCCAATGCCATTGGTCACTATGTCCTCCCTCCAGGTCTGGTCTCTCTTGGCTCGGCTAATAGTGCTAAGGCCCATGTCAACCCAATAGATGGTGTCATTCTCTACAGGGCAAAAGAAGCACAAAACATCTCAAGTTAGTTGCATTCAGAGCAATTTTCAGACTGAATATTTGTACACAAAGATATTTGCATATTTACCAGCATGGAAGTCAATGCCCACAGCAAGAGAGGTGCCTGACACGGGTACCAGGGCATCAGATTTATCTGACGGGTCCAGAGGAATGCCACGGATGCCCTCGTGCACAGAGTAGAGCAAAAACGAACCCATGCCTTTATACAGAAGTGTCATACACACAATGTTACAATGTGGTCATGTGAAAGCAAATGGTGTACATTAGTGATGTTTGTATGAGATCTTGCCTTCACAGGACTGTTGGCCACTCTTCAGACTATATCCAGCCGTACACATGCAGGCTCTTGTAGTTGGTGAAGTTGGCAAGCAAAGCTGAGAGCAATCGCCATTGTTCTTACTGCAGAGGTTGGTACCTATAGTAGATATCAGACACATCCAAATTATATCATTTTTTATTAATAGTTTGCATTATTTTTCATTATTAATAGTTGTGCTCATTTTAAGCAATAATCAAAATAAGACCTATTATAATATTAATATGTAATCGGTCTTGTTATCTGAAAAACTTGATTATATGAACTATTTTGAGATTTAATTGAAATTAAATTAAATAATAATAATAATAGTTGTTATTCATTATATTTTAAAATGATTAACATCATAGAATGAATCATTTGCTTAATAAAACATTAAAAAAATAATTATTTATAAAGAAGAAGGTCTAATTTTTACCTCCAAATGAATTTTAAGGGACAATATCAAAGTCAAAGTTAATAATACATATTATGGTAATAATTAAAACATAATTAAAAAAATATTAATACAATTATTAGTTTTATTTAAAAAAAAAAAAAAAAAAATCCTTTTTAAAATGTGTAATTTTATAAATATAATAATATAATTTCTCCTTTTCACTTGCATAGTCAAAGTCAAAGTCACATGCATTTTAGGGTCACAACATGAATAAATATGTCAATATAAATATGAAAAGACACCTAGTTGATGCACAGTCTCATTGTAGATCTTCATATGCATCATGGGTGAGGTGTTATTTCGGAGAACCTTCCAGTTGCCTCCATCGCTCTTGTCACATGTACCGATCTGATCTGTGCCCTGATCGGCCCACCACAACTTATCTCCTACACATAAAACATAACAGGTCAGTCAGTTATCCCAAATCGGCTAATGCAGAGAACCCTATGAACATTGTTCATAGAGCTGTAAACTGTAGCTGTAGACCCCATCCATACTTAACAGAAACACTTCACAGGCCAAATTAAGTTAGAAAAACTCCAGTTCAGTGAGTTACATCACAAAGTGTTAGTTTTTGTTGCATTGGAAGCAGGTTGATAGTGCTGTCTCACCCATGATGGCGAGGGCTGTAGCTTTGGTGAGTTTTCCTTTAACACCCTCAATGATCTCCAGTCCGGAACCATCCAGCTTACAGCGGTTAATGGTGCTGTTCCCTGAGCTGATCCAGTACAACTGCTCCATGTAAAAGTCTATGGACAGACCTGCCATGGGAAGAAGTCAACATGTAAAACATCATCTCCAGAAGGCCTTCTTTTAGCTTTAGGCAAACAAGAGTAACACAAGACAGGTCTCTCACCCACTGGGCCTTTCTGATTGGTGAACAGTAATGTGTGGTTGGTGCCGTCCATGTTGGCCATACTGATGTTGTCACCATCAAGCCAGTAGAGCTTTCTGTAAACAATGCGCGAAAAATAAAACAACAGTAGCCAAGTCCCGACACAAAGTAGATATTTGCAAATTATTTGTGGTAACGTTTTTGAGAGTGCAAAAAAAATCTAAATATTGAGAAAAATGTATCTAAAAGATGTCCAAATTAAGTTTTTACTTCTTAGAAATGCATATTACTAATCAAAAATTAAGTTGATATATTTACAGTGAGAAATTTACAAAATATCTTCATGGAACATCTTTACTTAATGTCCTAATGATTTCTGGCATAAAAGAAAAATCAATAATTTTGACCCATACAATGTATTTTTGGCTATTGCTACAAATATACCCCAGCGACTTAAGACTGGTTTTGTGGTCCAGGGTCACATATTTAGATTTTATTCCTGCTTTATTTCAATTAGAAAAATAATTTTATTAGTTTCAGTTACCAAGTTGTTTATTTATTCACCACGTTTTTTGAGGTTCTGTTATTCAAGATTCTGGACATAAAAAGGCATTGTAATACTTTAGTTTGGTTTGGTTTAGAAATAAAAGCCAGGAAAGTGTCTTTATATCTCAGTCAACTGAATGCCTCAAAACACTGTGATGTACTGCCAGCGAGAGAAGAAATAAACACAGATTTATCAAAAACACTGTAGAGGGGAAAAAACACCGGCCAAATGAAAAACCAGCGGAATGACTTCTATTGTCTACATGCACAAGCTTGCTGTTTTTATTAGAAACTGGCACGTCTAGAAACTAGCACACTGGCACTAAACACATCTGGTTCACATTAGCCACACAGCAACACACTGAGAAGTGCAACATGAGGGCAGCCATATTGTCCAATCTATAGCTCACACTAATGAGGAACGTCTACATTTCTCATCTACACCCTTTACAATCTCTGCCAGAAACACACTGGCACGCATCTGCTCTTCTCCAAATGTGGCCTACTAAACATGCTGAGAGCGAAAGAGGCTAAAGAGACTAAAATGACAGAGAGGCACTAATGCTAAGCCTGAACTAGCAACTGTGCATGTGTGAGTACTTGTACTAACCCCAGGATAGGATGTAGCACCAAACCGTGAGGCTTGTCCAGTCCATGGATTACAGCATTCTTGAAGGACCCGTCCATGTGCGCAACATTGATCTGCTTCTTATTCGTATCATAGCTGGTCCAGAACAGGTTTCTGGAGATCCAGTCTACAGCTAGACCCTGAGCATTAGGGAGGTCTAGCAAAGAAAAGAAAAATACATTTTTAACATGATTAGAATTGTAAACTGATCACACAGGTTGAAAAACAGAACAACCTAGCACAAAATAAATATGAATTTGTCTTGCATTCTTTCCTACAAAAATAATTACTGTTTGAAAAGTACATTTATTTGATAACCAAATGTGACTTATTTTAAAGAAAGATATATTTCACAAGTCTGGGGTCGGCAAAATGTTATTAAAAGATGTTTCATTCACTCGCCCAGATGTGTGCATTTATTTGATCAACAATATAGTAAAAAAGTAATATTTTATTACAATTTAAAACAACTGTTTTCTATTTCAATATATTTTAAAGTGTCATTTATTCCTCTGATCACGAATTTACTCCACTTCCATTTTTCAGGATTCTTTTATAAATAGAAAGTTAAAAAGAACAGTATGTACTTGAAACAGAAATATTGGGTAAAGTTATACATTTATTATACATACATACATACATATATATATATATATATAACCCCAAACTCTTGTATAGTAGTGTAAATACTTTACAAAACTAATTCAGTAGTTTATAATAATTAATTATTTATTATATTTCTATTGGATTTTAAAAGATAAAATAGATACGCTGTTTAAGTCAAAAAGTTGTTTTTTTTCTAATTAACAAACATAATGGACCATGACCATAGTTAACTGGAAACTGACTTCATACATCCACTAAAAATGACCAGAAGAACAAATGGCTAAAAATAATTGGGAAAATAGTGAGAAAAAAGTTACTTCACTTTTATAGCATCATTCATTTGAAGATGCTTTTCAGTTTAATATGTTGCTATATAAAAGTAATGAAGGTAATTTTTTAAGTGTTCATATGCATTTTGGGCAAGTATAAGACTTAGAATAATAGATGAAAATGAAAACATCCCGCAAAGTTTTAAATCTGAAAGTGCACCGTGTATAAAGTTAATGTCTCTCAAAAGAAAGTGTCGACTCAATCATTGAAACCAGTAGTTTTTAAAACAAATCCAAATCCGTTTCAAGTGGATGTCAAAATGAAACATTAGCATATTTTGCCCGCGCGTTGGTCTGAATGAAACAGCAAATTCATTCCTTGCACTAGGTGCCGCTTTTGGAGCATTAAAAGCTCACAAACACTGCTTTAAATGAAATTGAGCAATAACCGCAGATTAGCGGCTGGCGTTTGGAAAAATTAATCGTTGAACGAATCGTTTGGAAGTCATTGAGCAAACAAGGTAAAAATAAATGCATAAGAAAATGAAAAAAAAATTTTTTGACCTTGCATGCATGTCAACCTCTTATTGGGGACCCCCAAAACCAAAATATGAACCTTTCATAACCCATAATAGGGGCACTTTAAGCTCAAACTATCATCTCACCGGCTGATACCACCGTCTCCACACCAGTCCCATTGATGAAGGCTCTTTTGATGGTCTGAGTGCGAACATCAGACCAGTAGATGCGGTGCTCCAGAGCATCATAATCCACCACTGTGACATTGTCGATGTCGGGCACAGTGAAAGAGATGATGTAGTTGTAATAGGGATTATCAATGTCCACCCCTCTGATTTCAATCTGACGAGCGTACAGCAGGAACTGACGGTACTCTGGACAAAAAAAAAACAGACAATTCATTGTCAATAGATTTCCAGTATTATAAAAGTTCATGTAAAACAAAGCATATATGCACAAAATCATCTTGTACAAAATATAATATAGTCTACAGTTTCCATATCGATTAGCCTGAACGGAAGAGTGGCTCCTACTCCTGCGTTTGCTACTATCTGATGTCAGTGTGAATTCATCACCGAACCTACTACCTCTACTCCAATCACTCTGCTCTCCATTCAGCCATAATGGAGGCTGTGCTGCTGAATACTAAACACTGATCGTGCATCTGGACGGCACGGTGCACTGTTGTTTTCTTGACGGTTAAATGAGATTTACAGCCCACACAAGACTACTAACATTCAGCCCGGCCTGAAAAATCTAACATTAAGCATCTATAGCGCCCACGCAAAAGGAATCTAAAAGAAAAGCCTCATGCTGTGGCGCAATTCATATACTATCTGTCCTGAAGTGTGCGAGATTAGAATTGCTGCATTTAAAATAATAGTCAACTGAAAAATTGTCAGCCACAGTATGATTTGGTTTTCTGTGGATTTTCTAATTGTGCAACCACATGTATGCATTAGAAGCCAATTCTTCAAATTAAGAAAAATGCTTGTAAGATTTTATTCCATAAGACTGAAGCTGCCACAATTGGAACTCCAGCTTTAGGTTACGTTCCAAATAATGTACTATTACTGCAGTACATTTGTATGTGGCATACTAGGGTGATCAAATACATTCACTAAAACATGCAGTATAAAAGAGATTACTGTGTGGATTACTGTATCCCACAATGCAATGCGCTTTACCTCCTATTTCCAGTATGATGGATTAAAATGGAAAAACTATCAGCAGCAATTTTTTTTATCAAACAGCCATCGTTAATACATTTGATAAATAAAACATACTGAGGTCATGTGACAATATACTGTGGAATAATGCATATTGTTTCTTAGTACAATTTATATTGTTCCTGTTGCTCAAACAGTAGAATATGTCATTTGCAATGCCAAGGTCATGGGAAATTCAGTAATTAGTAAAACAGTATTCCATTCAGGACTTGCTAACAATTAAAGCATTTGATTGGATCTTAGGGCTGGAGGAGGAGCCTACCGTAGCAGGTGTGCTTGTCTGCTTTGAGTTTCATGAGGTGTGGACAGGCACAGGAAAAGGTTTGGTTGTAGTTGATGAGGCACAGGTGAGAGCACGGCCCTTTCCCATCATTCGCTGCACACGGGTTGGGAGCTGCAAAGGAGGAAGAAAACGTTCAGTGTTATTTTCATATTTTTTATATAAAGCTTGAATTTTTATATATATTTATATTTTGTTTTCATTTATTAAATCCAGAATTAGTAATTTTGTCACTTAAACTTGCCAAGGCAAAATTTCTGATATGTGACCCTGGACCACAAACCAGTCATAAATAGCACGGGTACATTTTTAGTATTAGCTAACAACATTGTATGGGTCAAAATTATAGATTTTTATTTCATGCCAAAAATCATTAGGATATTAAGTATCATGTTCCATGAAGATATTTTGTAAATTTACTTCCGTAAATATATCAAAACTTCATTTTTGATTAGTAATATGCATTGCTAAGAACTTCATTTGGACAACTATAAAAGCGATTTTCACAATATTTAGATTTTTTGCACCCTCAGATTCCAGATTTTCAAATAGTTGTATCTCGGCCGAATATCGTCCTATCCAAGCAAACCATACATACATCAATGGAAAGCTTATTTGTTCAGCATTCAGATGATGTATAAATCTCAATTAAAAAAATTCACTCTTATGACTGGTTTTTAACACATAAGTTATAGTTTTCCATCTAGTATTCATATTTTATTTCAGAAAATAGTTTTTAATAGGTTTGGTTTACAAAAACAACCGTAGTGTTCACAGCTTAAAATGCAACATGAAACATAAACAAGTTTCCTGACCGTTTTTTGACATTAGTTCAGGTCATGCTGGTTCTCACCCTGAGGTTGTCTAGAAGGATGAAACACTTGAAGATCAAACGGCTGAGTGTTTGTTCTCTGGACCACCGTCACATTTTGTCCTGTCCATTTATTGGCTTTGGCCAAAGTGTTGGTCCGCCAGTCCGTCCAGTAAACCTCTCCTCCATACATGGTGACGGCAAATGGATGTGATAAGTGTTCATGACCCCGGAGCACCTCGATTAGGCCAGAACCGTCGTAAGCAGCAGAGTAGATGGCATCAGATCTAAAGAAATATTTGTATTTTTAGAAGATCAAGGTGACTTCCTGTGGATATTTTTGCATTTTACTTCACAATAGTGCGTGCATACCTGGCATCTATCCACAGGATACGGCGCTCTAGGTAGTCCACAGTGAGACCGTTGGGCCAGCCACCATTCCCAGTCTCTTTGTGGATGGTGCGACGGCCCTCCCCACTCATAGACGCAGCCTCTATCCTAGGGGAACTGGCATCCCAGTCTGTCCAGAACAGAATACTGGGGAAGAAAATAAACATTTCTTGTAACAACCTAATTCTGTCAAGATAAGTGAAAAATAACAGAGCTGTCACAGTATATCATGTTTTACCCATCTCTTGGGTCAAGTGCAATGGCACGCGGATGCTCCACTTCTCCGGCTAGTAGTGTTGTACGCATGGTACCATCCAGCTTGGCCACTTCGATCTGATCCAGGTTACTTTCCACCCAGTAGATGTTTCCTGCGATCCAGTCCACAGCCAGACCCTCTGGAGTGGCCAAACCATACTGAATCACCACCTCAAAACTGGTGAGAGCTGAAACACCAAGACAAGGACAATTAATAGAAAACTAAGTTACACCTAGAAATAAAAGGTTTAAAATGAACCTGAAAAATAAAATGTAACTAAAGAAAAAATTATATATATATATAATTTTGTGTTATTTATTTTTGCCGTTTTATGCATTTGTTTCAATAGAATAGAAGTTAGACAGTCATTAAATATTTGAATAACATTTGATAACAGCTATACTATATTGCCTAATTATATTACAATGTAAAACACACACACACAAACCATTATTAAAAATCATTTTAAAACCTACAAATAAGTTTAGTCACCACAAAATGTAAATTTTAGTATCAAACACTGGCATTCATTTTGATATTTGCTAAAGATTATATTTAACAGTGTCACTAAATTGTGCATTTTGTAATTAATTATTAAATTATTACTGTTTTTAAAGATTAACATTAAACGTCTCTTTGATGAGTCAAAGGTAATTTCAAAATCAAAAGGTAATAAAAATAAACAAAAGAAGAACGTACAATTACATCATGAATATCAACCAAAACAATTAATAATTATAAAAAACTCTAATATCAGTCAATTAATAATTAAAGCAGTGGAGATATATTTTGCATCCCTAAAGAAATCATTTAAGATTCTGCTCTATTTCTAGACCACTAATCAAATAAGAGAATTTGTGACAATGATCATGTGATTCTTTGTACTTCCATTGAAGCTCAAAATGTTCTTTGTATAACCTCAAATTACTGAAGAATATGATTGTGTTCATAAAGCTCAAGTTCTGCAAAAGGAAAACAAACCAAATACTAAGTTCAAATTTTCACTCAAAATGTTGCAATACATAATACATTTTATAATGAAAAACTTGTAGTAAAATAAAGTAAAAGCATTTTACCAGTGGTCTCAGACTGTGTATATATATATATATATATATATATGACCAAAGACATAATTTGATTGCTTCCAGCCTGAAAGCCATTTAAGTCAATGCTGCAATAAATATTCCCCCACTATGAGCTACAGCCACGTGGAAGAGGAAAAAAAGATTCCCAATCAAGGCAAGCTGCTCTCTGATCTGTGAGACAGACTCTCATACAGAGCAGTAATTAAAGGTTCAGAATGGCTCTCTGTTGGGCTGGAGACCGATGGGGGTTGAGAAACAACACTTTGTTACTTTGTTTCAGTGTTGGCAGCAATGTCAGTCATATTTTTACAATGTCAAAGACAACAGCAGGGATTCAAAACTTGGACAGCGTATCGTATCTCTGGAAAGAGCTGTTCAGAGAGGGAGGGAGGTGTGTGCACATGTTTCAAAGCAACTAAGGCTTCCAACACTTTACTTTTACTCTGGCTGTAGTCACGCAAACTAGGAATGAGTCAAATGGGTAAAGACAGAGGCGTCCAGATTCCTGTGCTACGATCACACACAGACTCAATTAGACGCACGCTGTGGTTTTGTTAACCGAAAATAGTTGTAATAATTATGGACTAACTTGGTATGCTGAAAATAAGAGAACAATGTGGGAAAACACAGTTAGACAACAAAGTCAACTCAGAAGTCTTTAAAACAAGAGAATGCGATTGAAGCTCCCTTTTCCTCAAAGCCATTATTAAGTTAACTAATAAAGTTCTCCAACTAAAAATAATGCTGTAACCCTAACCCAAACATATTCATATTTATACATACATATTCAAAACAAAATAATAATCCAAAATACAGTAAAAGTAATACTGTGAAATATGTTTACTATTTAAAATAACTGCTTTCTATTTGAATATATTTTAAAATGTAATTTATTCCTGTGATTAAAGCTACATTTTCAGCATCATTACCTATCATGATAATCATCATTATCCTTCAGAAATCATTCTAATATGCTGATTTACTGTTCAAGAAACATTTATTATTGTTATTATTAGTATTATAAATATTTAAAACAGCCAAAGTACATTTTTCAGAATTATTTGATGAATAGAAAGATCCAAAGCTCAGCATTTATCTGAAATAAAAAGCTTTTGTAGCATTAAACACTACACCATTCAAAAGCATGGAGTCACTATAATTGAGGGGGGTTCAGAAATAAATACTTTTATTTAGCAAGGATCCATTAAATTGATCAAAAGTGATGATAAAGACATTTATAATGTTACAAAAGATTTCCATTTCAGATAAATGCTGTTCTTCTGAACTTTCTATTCAAAGAAACCTGAAAAGATTCTACTCCACTGTTTTCAACATAATAATAATAATAATAAATGTTTTTTGAGCAGCAAATCAGAATATTACAATGATTTCTGAAGGATCATGTGACTGAAGTAATGATGCTACAAATTCAGTTATGAAATCACAGGAATAAATTACATTTTGAAATAATAAATTACATTTTGAAATATATTCAGAGTTAGAGTTAAAACAGTTATTTTAAATATTAAAAAATATTACTTTTTTTTTTACTGTTTTTGCTGTATTTGGATCAAAAAAATGCAGGCTTGGTGAGCAGAAGATCATTCTTTAAAAAAACATAAAAAATCTTACTGTTCAAAAACTTTTGACTGGTAGTGCATATAAAATCAACAACATGCAAATGTAAGATGTATTTAACCAGGACTAAATAGAGAATTTTTAACAACCACCATAGGACTAAGACATTCATTTACCTCCGTTTTCCGACAGCTTTCCCCGATAGATCTTGTCTTCAACCACATCGGTCCAGTAGAGGGCACTCTGGTTGAGGTGGAAATCCAGGGCAATGGTGTTACGCAAGCCAGGCACCAGCACGCTGAACTCGCCCTTGTACAAGTCAATCCGACGGATCTCATGCCGGTTGGAGAAAATGATGAAGGGCTTGAATGGATCTAAAGAACATGGACAAGGCAAATAAGGCCAGCACACTGCTAATCCTTGATTTTGGTTTTACTCCATAAAGTCACTGGACATATTATAACATAACATAATATAACAATGTAATATAATTTAAATTTCCAGCAAAAACAGCAATATTGTGACATTGTTATCTAGATATAAAAATGTTTTATATACAGTACACTGTACACATCAAGAGGTCTAGTAAAACTGAAATATTCTAGGTATCTTTATTCGTCCTGTCCTCCACCATGTGTTTCCCTCACCAGTGCTCTTGCAGCTCTCGCCATCTGGCCCGAGCGCCCAGCCTTCATAGCAGGCGCACTTAACAGTGGCCTTCTCCTGCATGCAGCGCTGGCTGCACTTGAGATGCTTGGCGCAGAAGCTCTGAATCTGGCAGGTCTTGTTGTCGGTACCCAGCTCCATGCCAACAGGGCAGGAGCACAGGACGCCCTCACCAGGAGCGATGGTACAGTTGTGGCTGCAGCCTCCATTATCCATCGTGCAAAGATCTAGAACGAAAATAGAAAAAATAAATAAAAAGGAAACAGGTGTCATTGAAAGGGTTTACGAGTTTCTGCAAGTCTGTCAATAAAATTAATAAGCAAGAGTTGGAGAGAATGTGCTTATTTCATCTGAATTCAATCCTGAAATTTCTTTGTGTCATGCTAATGGGAAACACAAGTTGAGTTGGCATGCTCTGCGCAAACTGTGAAAGATTTAAAGGAATAGTTCATGCAATAATACATTTTTTTGTCATTATTCATTCACTCTCAAGGCATTCATCCATGAAGCACACAAGACCTACTGCCTGTCAAGCTCCACAAAAATACCAAAATAAATAAAATCATACAGAAAAAGTAGCTCATATGACTTGTGGGTTATATTCTGAAGCATTCTGGAGCTATATGATATGGAATATAGCAAACAAGTCACATGGACTACTTTTATTGTGTTTTTTTGTAGTTTTACAGATCATGGTCATGGTCTTATTTACTATAGATCGTCATTACATGAAAACAATTCACACTATCATTACAAATTTTGGGGCCATTAAGTTGTGTTAATGATTTAATGTCTCATGTTTAATGCTCACCAAGTCTAAATATATGTGAATACAGTAAAAATAGTAAAATTGAAATAACAATTTAAAATAACTTTTCTATTTTAATATTTTTTCAAATATAATTTATTACTTCAGTCTTCAGTTTCACATGATTCTTTCAACAGTCATTCTAATTTGTCGGTTTGCTGGTAAAGAAACGTTTCTTATAATTATGAATGCTGATTGATTTTGAGTAAAATTTGAATTTTTTGCAGAATTCTTTGATGAACAAAGTTAAAATTATAAGCATTTAATTAAAATATTTTTTTACGTAATTAATGTCTTTACGGTTACTTTTCATTAATTTAATGCATTCATTTAATAAAAAACAATAAAAAATTACAGACCCAAAACATCTGAATGGTAGCCTATGCGATTCTTTAAATATATTTTTGTGTGATGCACAGAAAAAAAATAAACATGTCTAAAATGACATGAGGTTGAATAAAACATGTCAATATTAATTATCCCTTTAATTTGAGTGTATTTGTGTTTAAGTGCGCGAGCATTACTGCAAAGCTTCTCGTCCGAGCCATCGGGGCAGTCGTCGTTGCCGTCGCACAGTTTCTCAGGAGGTAGGCAGATGGAGTCGTTGCTGGCACAAGCATGGTGGGAGAGCTTGCACTCGAGAGCCTCGCAGTTTTCTTCATCTGAGTTATCCTCGCAATCGCTGTCCCGGTCACACACCCAGGCCTTGCTGATACAGCGAGCTAAAATATACACAAAAAATTAGACCCAAAATTCAGAACTCACTTGCAAAAATGCTTCAATTTATCATTTTTAATTGAATAAAAAAGGTGTTTATACCAGAAGAGGAAAGACAATCTCATTTTATTGGACAAAATTGGGTATATGCAAGATGTGTCATCAATATTTTTGATCTGTGTTTAGGCAGACTCTACATTTTAAATGCGTAAGCTGCAATTTTTAGGATTAAACTTGCATAAAGATACTGTTAAAGCTAATATACACAGACTAAGACGGACAAACTTTAATCTTTTGATGTATCTTGACATTTTTTTATGATTGTTGCCGAAATATGAGTGAGAACATTTAAGACGGCCAAACGTGAACTAACCGGAGTCCTTGCAGGCAAACTTGACGGCAGGGTCGCACATGTGTGTGACGCCCTCGCAGTTCTTCTCGTCGCTCAAGTCCATGCAGTCTGTGTCTCCATCACAGCGCCATCGCATTGGAATACACAAACCATCCATTCGGCACTGGAACTCATCCGTGTGGCAACCGCCGGGAGGCCGCGTGGCTGCAGACAAAGGCAAAAGGGACACGCAATTACAATGCAGCCGTGTGAACACTCGTACAAAGGCACAAACACATATCTTATTATTTGATGGTAATGAGAACTTGGCTTCCTGATGTCAAAAATCAGTTCCCAGGGATGGAGGTTGTAACCAGTGTGAGGTACAACCACAATGAACTGATCCAAAGCAAACTTTCTCACGAACAGCGGTCCAGGGCTGGCACTGTGACGGCCATCATTAGGCATCAGACATTAAGGCTTTCCCCTCATGGCAAAGGTTAGTGTCTGGCAGAGTCTGGAGAGGGGAAGCGGAAAACCAGAGCTCATCCGTAAACAGAGAGAAGTGTGTCCTAACAGGGATCTGCTGGGGTGAACTGACCCGAATGACATCATACAGCTTGAGCAGCAAGCATTCAGAGTCTCTCTTTCTTTCTCTCACTCACTCACTCGCGCACGCACGTGCATATATTATATTCTTTACTTCTAAATTGACAATTACTTTTAACATTCCTACTTCAAACTCATACTCAATGACTTTATGAAACATCTCTCCTTCACAACTCATGCTAGCATGACCTCATTCAGTTCTACATCTTTACACAGACACAAACACACTGCCAGGTTCCCATAAGGCCCAGCACTCTCAGTAGGCCTCTGGCTTGGTTCTGCTGCATTGATTCTGCAAGTCTATTAAGCACCAGCATGCCGTAGAGATTAGAGAAGAGAAGGACAGAGCCCAGACCCTGAAAACAGAACCTAACCCTCTATTCCTGTCCAACCATCGACCAATTCATAGCTATGAAGTCACATGAATGGGACTTGTGGAGAGGGACAGAGGAGTAAAGATGCACATGTGGATCCACCAGCAGCTCATGCGTCAAGCGTCCCGGCACATCTGTGCTTGTGTAATCCCTCTAGACAGCAGCTCTCAGAGCAGTCATTAACACTGCTCTCCACAGGGACTCTCATTCCCTGCACTCCTCGCAGACATTCTTCAAGATTTTGTGGTTTACGTGTTTCACCACAGAACACAAACAAAGAAGATGACAGCCCAGTTTATGAAATTATCATTTACTCCAGTTAATGAAGAGCTCGGTTGCATTAGTCATTGTGGTTTCGCTCAAAATCTAGAGACACTTCAGAAGGCCCACACAACTAAAATAGCTTCAGAGAATAAACTGACAGTTTACACAATACAAATAAGGTGAAAAAGAAGCCGACACTATTAAAAATATCATTTTTTATTTTAAACAAATGATCAGTGGATAAAGGTGCTTCATCTTGATAAAATATTAATCAACCTCAGGATGTCAAACTAAATATATAGAGTTGTTTTCTATAGGGTTCACCAGTTATCACAATTTGGGACATCAAACTATTTTAATACCACTATTTTGTTATTTTCCAACAATTAAAATGTTAAAAAGTACATTTATTTAAATAATTTATGAAAAATTTAATAAATAAATATAAAAATAAACAAAAATTAATGACAAAAAATAAATAAATGACAAAAACAAAATTGTTATTTTCTAACAATAAACATTATATTTATTCTAAGTAAACAAATCAGTTTTTATTTGTTTTCATATTTGTTAATTTTGTTACTGTTAATTTACACAATTTATATAATTTTAAATAAAATAAATTGCTGACTGGAGTAATTTTTCCCAAAAACTGAATTAAACTATGTTTGGAGTAAGACCTCTTTTCTTTTATCAAATAATGATAGTTTTCAAACTCACCTTGATTGGTACAGTTGGCATGAGTCTCATCGCTGTAATCTCCACAGTCGTTGTCTCCATCACAGGTCCAGTACTCTGGAATACAGCGGCCGCTGTTGCATTTAAACTGCACACTGGAGCACGAGTGACTGCAGCCGGCTTCATCACTGTTATCCCCGCAGTCGTTATCTGAGGACACACACACATGATGGCGGTTACTGGACATTATAAGTCAGCGTATGAGGAAAAAAACATACGTTTGTAAACTCACCATTATCACAGCGCCAGTTGACATTTATACAGCGCCCATTGGCACAAGTGAACTGAGTGAGTGGGAAGCAGGTGGGATATGCTGGAGAGAGAGAGACAAGAAAGAGGAGGAGATGAAGAAAAGGGTTCACAGCACGGAATGATGACAAAAGAGGCTCAAATTTAGATACCACAAGATGGTGGTTCATCTGAGCGATCGCCACAATCATCATCCAGGTCACAAGTCCAGGAGACAGGAATACAACGGCCACTGGCACATGGGTACTGATTAGAAGGACACGTACGTGCTGGGAGAGAAAAGAATATCTGGTTAATTCACAATGCGCATAAAAGTATTTGGAAATACATTGGAAAAAATGCTTAAAAATCCTATTAACATGCAATTAAGAAGTTCACAATACCCAAGCAGGTGCTGTTAGATTCATCTTCATCATTCCCACAGTCATTGTCTCCATCACAAAGCCAGCGCAGTGGGATACAACGGTTATTCTGGCACTTGAAGCGGTCCGCGGGACAGGTGTGCTGGTCTGAAACAGGACAAATATGAGCATTTAAATGTGCACTCAGTAATGTTTTGTTTCTTTTGATGGCTGATATAACAGTGTGACTTATACCGACACCTAGTGGTATGGATGTAGTAATCACACAGATGCTAAATCATAATATATATATATATATATATAGTTCAAAAGTGTGGGGTCTTTTTTTTTGGAAGACATTAATACATTTATTCAGCAATAACAAATTAAACTGACCAGAAATGAAAGTAAAGACATTTATATTACATTCGATTTCTATTTTGAATAATTGCAATTCTTTTGAATTTGTCAAAAAATATATTATGGTTCCCAAAAAAATTATTAAGCATCACAACTGTTTTCAAAATTGATAATAATAAGAAATGTTTTTGAGCACCACATAAGCATATTAGAATGATTTCTGAAGGATCATGTGACACTGAAGACTGGAATAACAGCTGCCGAATATTGGCTTTGCATCACAGAAATAAACTACATTTCAAAATATTTAAAATAGAAAAAAGTTATTTAAAATTGCAATAATATTTCACATTAATACTGTTTTTTTACTGTATATTTGATTAAATAAATAAAGCCTTGGTGTACATAAGAGACTACTGAATGTTGGTAGTGTTATTTGCATATCTGAAAATATGAGACAAAAGGTCACTAACGGCACAACTCGGGGGCCTCATCGCTGTTGTCCAGACAGTCATTGTCCCCGTCACACTTCCAGCGGTCTTGAATACAGCGATTATTCTTACAGGCAAATTCTCCAGGCTGGCACTGAGGAGGAGGTACGTAGGAAGGGTTTGCTGGCGAAAAAAAAAAAGAGAGCAATATTTTCAAACTTCAAGGCCATTTTACAGTCTTCTGAGTTTATTGAAAACAACATTTACACTTCAGGCCATTTAAAGCACAGAATACCCACCTTTACAGGTCTTGTTGTCAGTATCTAGTCTCTGGTCGTCGGCACAGGCGCAGGAGCGTCCAGTGGGCGTCAGCAGACACAGACTGCTGCAGCCACCATTATTGGCACGGCAAATGTTGGAGCCTGTGACTGAACACAACAAAAACATTCTTAGCAGATCCCAATAAAACACACAATAAAACCACTGAAACTGATCTCATTAGTTTGTTACCGTTAACATTGCATAAATAATGTGGCTGTTGAGACATGTTAACATGCAAAACAACACAATTAAGTCTTTGTTTGATCTGTCAGCTCATGCTTTACATATGACTCATAAATGACTAATTTCCAAAAAGAAATGCTCAGGGTGTTCAGTACTTTGCTGTTGTTGTGCGTCATAGGTGCGAATCTCATAGATTGGTGGTCGTTCGCTGCGTAGCAATGTGGCCTTCTTGGTGTTTTGGTCCAGTTTGTAGATTCCTCCACTGCGGTACTCATTCCAGAACAGTAGGTTCTTATAATGGCACAGGCCAAAGGGATGGTTCAGCTCCTGTCCTTCATATACCGTCTGGGTGAACAGAAAAGTGCTTTTAAATACAAATTCAAGTTGCAATGTCGTAATTATGATGTCAGTTGCATCCAATCACTTTTGTCAGAGCAAGATTTATATTTTCTACCTTTTATATATAAAAATAAAACTTTAATGATTTTATAATTTCTGCTAAAATAATTGTCATAGGATGTTTTTGCTTTATGTGTTATCATAAATTATTTAATTTATGAAGGTGTCGAGAACTGAATCATATTCTATTGTAATTTTACAGTACACTCATATTTTGTACATGCATATATACATTTTATTGGTTTTCCCACTCGCAATTTGGCATTCATGTGTGCTCAATCTTTCCAACATGAAAGCACCAATATTTTCATGTTATAGTAGAACTATTACATAGCTGATATTAAAATTATATATGTAGATAAGCTAAACAAAACTAATGAGATCAAATTAATAATGCATGAATATTCAACAAATGGCCACATTAATCTAAAATGTGGCACAACACAGTAAAAACATTTTACATGTTCATCTAAACTAAAAAGCATGATTTAAAACAATGTGAAAATTGGCAAATGCCACAGAGATATAACTACCATTAAAATTTGCCTAAAATGCAAAATAATAAGCCTAATTAGATCCATTTTAAAAGCGCAAACATAAACTGACATTTAAAAATGTATTAAGAAAAGGTTATAATTACTGTGTATGCAATACATGCACAGTTGGCGAAAATAAAAACACGAAATACAATTAGAAAATAAAAATATATAATGAAATGTTTCATTATATATTGTCTATAATAATTGTATATTGAATCAACAACATTTTTAATTCATAGATAATAAGTGAGATTTGAGTATTTTGATACGAAATATTTTACTAAATTTGGTCATCATATAATATTGACATATTAAGTATCTCTAGCTAAAATGCAAACTTGAGCTTCCTTGTTTGCCTTAAACGCTTGTGTTTCCTCACCCTGCGTTCTGTGGTGTTAAGAAGCACCATCTCGATGCGGTCGTAGTACGCATCCACCCAATACAAGACGCCCTGCTGGATGTCCAGGCTGAGGCCATTGGGCCAGAGCACAGTTTTAGAAGTAAGCAGGATACCAGCATTTGAACCGTCCATCCAGGCCTTCTTTATACTGCCGCGATTGGTCTCTTTAGGCTCCTCCTCCCAGTCACTCCAGTACATCATTCTGCAAACAGCAAGTTATGGATTTACACATTCATTCAAAACTGTAGATTCAAGTAAACAACTCTAGTGCAACTCTAACTGGTTTATCTGTACACGCATGGTCAATAGAAGCTATTCTGAATTATCAGTGTATTGTGACTTAATATATAAAATCACTAACGTCATATTTTTTTTTTGACAGATTCTTAACATTTTGGAATCAAGACAAAATAATTGATTTACCCATGAGAAGGGTCTACTACTATGGCTCTAGGATGGGTCATCTTGCCCTCAATAAGAGTTTTGCGGGTCTGAGAGGCTTTCTCCAGTTTGGCCACACTGATGGTCTTTTTGGGTCCATCATCAGTCCAATACAGGTTTTGCCCCATCCAGTCCACAGCGATACCTTCTACAGTGTGAATACCTGTGGAATATATAGACAAAATGAATGGGACGGAGAAGAGCGAGAGAGATATAGGAGTTGTCCATCTAATTTATCCACCTTCAATGTCACGCCAACAAAAAACAGCATCATTCTGCACTCACCATCCTTCACTATGATGTCTCTCTCAGTGCCGTCAATTTTCTGGCGACCGATGATGTAGCTGGTGGCATCAGCGAAATAGATGAATTCGGTCTCAGTGTGGAAGTCCAGGGCTCTTGGGTTATTTAGGTTCTCAATGGGGATGATGTGCTCGTCATACACACTTGCATGCATGTCCATACCACGGATGACACCAGGCCGGCCTTTACCATACACCAGGAAGAGCTCATGCTCTGGTTCTGAGGAGAAAAAACGTGATATATTATATGCAAGAAAGCCCTACAATAGGGAATGCCGTTGTGTACCACTGTTTGAAACTGGTTTGAGCAGGCTGGATAGAGATTTTACTCACTCTTGCAGGACTTTCCGTCACTGCCCAGGGTAAAACCAGAACGGCAGCGGCAGGTTCGGCTCTTGTGGCTGTTACCCAGCAGGCAGATATCAGAGCAGCCGCCTGGCTTACCAAACTGATCCGGAGCACAAGCGTGACTGCGGACTTTAAGGACAAACACAAAAACCTAATTTTAACATAAGGGACCAGTGGGGAAACCACTATGAATAGTACTGAGTCAAGCGGCCGTACAATTAAAATGCTTGAGCACTTGCTGAACTTTATATTTAGAAACTTAAAACTAAATCTCACAGTCGTACCTGCAGGTTGACGTCTCTGGTGGTAAACGTGAAGGGCGCCACCCTTATCCACGCGTGTCACCACCTGGAAGTCAGAGCTGTTGAATCGGTTGACTCTGATCACAATGGTTTTGGGCTGCATGTTGGCGTTGTCAGAGTTGGTGGCATACAAATAGTTTTCAAACACTGTTAGACCATAGAGATGTTCAATCTGCCAAAACAAAGAAAAAAAAACCCATAAAAACAGCCACTGTGAATGAAGTGCAACAGAGTTTACACTGCCATGTGATGCATGGTGTTAAATGATAGATCAATATATCTATCTCGAAGCTACGAGATTTATTTTTGTATGCAAAGAAAACTAAAATAACACATTTATTCAACAATTCTTCTCCTCCGCGTCACCCTATAGCGCCATTTTGGAGAGTATCCACTGAACATAATCAACGTATGCTGTTGTGTCAGATACGTTTTATACATCGTTTACGCTTTGATTTGAATAAAAAACAACGTATCCATGTAAATATGTTGCATACGTTGAGCACATAAAGTATTCTCGTAGCTTCATAAAATTATGGATGAACCCCTGATGTGACATGGATTATTTACGGTTTCTGCTACGTTTCTGGACCTTGATCGTGGTAATTACATTGCTGTCTATGGGAGGGTCAGAGAGCTCTCAGAATTCATCTAAAATATCTTATTTTGTGTTCTGAAGATGAACGAAGGTCTTGCGGGTTTGGAACGACATGAGGTTGAGTAATTAATAACATAATTTAAATTTTTGGGTGAACTATCCCTTTAATAAAATATGTTTAAGAGAGACTGGACTCTGGCATGATCCCAGCAATAATTGAAAATACAGATGTGACTTTTAAGGTACCCTTGGAAGTTTGCTGGTTGAGAACCAATGACACACACCATTTTCTTTAAGTAAATAAATAAATAAATAAAAAATAAACAGGAAAAATACATTAAAAATCTATTAGTTTAAATGCTTCAAGTGAATTTAGGCATCACAACAATTTAGATGTACAGTCTGAGATCATTTTGATTTGTTATTACATTATATTTTTCAAGAATTAATTAACTGGTGTTACTGTTATATAATGTGCATCCCTATGAAAAAGTCTTGCAACATCAGATATTAATTTCTAGTAGGACTGTGTTAACATCTACAGTGCAAGTTTGAACAATCCAGTGTTTATTTTTGCAATACGCTGAATGTAAACTTAAGTTCTTAATGTTTTAAGACCTCAAAAAAAAAAGAGGACTTCACTGTGGACTTGCACAATGCTCCGTTTGCACTGCAGCAGCAGGTTTTGGATGAGCTAATGCTGATCTTTCAGTCCTGCTGATCATGTGATGTTCTCAGTTCCAGAAATTCACAAGTGATGACGTCAATGCAAGTGACATCCTGAGATCGAGTTCATGGCTCCAAACAAACAAATCAACAGCATGTACGTGTTTGGCATCCTGTTTGGCATGTGACACTTCAAACGTACCAGCAATCCCTGAATGATGGTGTGCCGGTTCTTGCCTTCGTAGTCCACCACCTCAATGTAATCCAGGTAAGCGTCAGCCCAGTACACCAGCTTGCTGACCAGGTCCAGAGTGATGCCATGCGGGAAGACGATTTTACTGTCTATCAGTTTGGTGCGGTTCTGGCCATCCATATCACAGCGCTCCACCTTCGGGATTTGAGCCGTAGTCTGTGAAGAACACTTTCCTGGTAAAGAAGAAAAGATTAACTTTACGATATAATAATATAATTAACTGCAAAAGTAATTATGCATACATTTTATAATTTTCACGCTTGATGAACTTTCATTTTTAGGACAATTAGGATTTAGTTCTATGTGAAACATTTAATTTCTCAATTTTTACTATTATAATGCACCTGGATATATATATATATATTTTTTTTGCAGTGTTAAAACACTCTTTATCATAGATTAATATAACAATAAATAATTATAAATAAATACTGCCCAGACTTATAATTATTTTTAAATGACATATTTCATTTTTAGGCTTTCTTAGCAGTAATATGATTGATATTGTTTTCTCCAGATCATATTATTAAAGGTTTAGGGCATACATTTGCTTAATTTGCTATGATAATGTTACCAAAAAATTTTATATATTAAAAAAATTAAAATAAATCAATAATAACCTTATTCTTTATTTTAAAATTTGTATTTTTTTATAATATTTATTTTTAGTATGAGTTGAACAGGTTATGGGAGATGAATCCAAATTAATTTTATTATCTCAATTACTGTAAGTTGAAGAAGTGAATACGCTATCATTACGGGGGGGGGAAATGAATCATGGACACTTGTGGGAACTGATACTGTGGTACGATGCAAAAACATGACACGACTTTGAAGTTAGTCATAAAAAGGCATGGTTGAGATACATCTGCAGAGAACTACAAGTGGCATAAGGGACATTGTGGGATATTGTTTGTCCAGAAAAGAATGAAGGAATCATGGTCTTGGGGTCTCACCCCATGGCTGGGTCCAGTGCGATTCCTTTAGGGTTATAAAGCTCCAGGTCCAGCAGGATGACACAGGTTAAGCCATCTTTACTGCACACAAAAATGCGGTCGTCCACATCATCCACAAAGTAGAAGTTTCCTGTCAGCCAGTCAATAGCCATCTGCTCCACATCTGAGTTTGTGAGAGAGAAGCAAGACAGGAAGAGAGTGAGGAGGAATACAGGGGGGAAAGATGTTTTCAGTGTTTGCATAATTTTTAGTCAGTCATAACTGCAGCTTCTGTCTGACTCAGCAGAAAGACGCTGCAACACAAAACTTGGGAGGACTGGAAAAGAGGAAACTGAAAACAAGATGTAAGTTTATAAGAGCTACAATGTGATTGTATCTCTCAATCAGTGTACTAAAACATAGCCCCCTTATCGGGCTTCTATCAAAGAAGAACCAAGAAAACAAGACAATAATTAGACACATCAAGTTGACAACACTGAAAAACTAACCACACTGCTGTCATTACTGTGCTTTGTAATCTCACTGGTACAAGATTGTGCTATTCATAGCTTAGTTTGTGCACCTGAATAAAGTTTCTGAAAGAAGTATCTTATGTAGCACCCTATTATTACCAGAACCACTGTTGTTTTATTGGAAAATGCAATAAAAAAGCAGCACTCTTAAAAAAAACAAAGTATATTCCTGTGATGGCAAAACTGAATTCAATTTGCAGATTTGATGTATTTACTGTCACTTTTGATCAATCTTATGCATCCTTGCTGAATAAAGGTATTTCTTGCAAAAAAATAAAGGTATTGTATAAATGGATCGACCAAATAAAAGCCCTAAATTTTACTAAGTTTAACTGTATGAATGATCTGACAGTACAACCAAAATTCATAAAGTACTCCACACAAGAAACTCAAGCAGAAGAAATTTATCTAAATCAATCAATCAATCGTTAATCCACTCTGACATAAAATGTCAGATTGAATTAAACGCAGAAGTTACATAAGAACTGCTGTACGAATGATTTACGCAAAATCTCGTTCTGCTTGTGTTTCATGAATACGGCCCAATGGGCTTTATGCATGTCTCTGCATATCTATGCACATATGTGTGTGTGCGTATCAGCCCTACTCTGACTCACTGTCACAAGATGATTATTCACTCAGTGTGTTTTTTCCACTTTATGCATCAACACAATTAAAGACCGCAAGCAAAATAAACTGACAGCAGAAACTCAAGTGCCTCAACCGTCTCCACACATTCTCCATTACCACACCTTTTCCCTGCACAGGGAGGCTGGACTTGGCCATTCAGATATCCTCACTTCTGGGAAAAGAGTTTGAAATGGTAATTCAGTGAATACTAAGTTTCTCTTTCTCTTCTATAACAATAAGACTCTTTCTGTGCGGGCCATGCAGAGCTCCAGCTGTGCGGGCCGGTCCGCGATGCCTCCCATGATGCTTGTTGTTGCAACAGCTGCCACCATACTTCCTGTTACTGATTTGGGGGAGTTTTTTTGTTGCAGGCATCCACTAATGATCCTCAGACATAGGAATATATCTTTGTTGTGCAACCCAGAGCAGCGAGCTTGTGCAAACCAGGCACCAACTGTTCTCACACATTTCTACAAAGTCCGGTAAACCGAAGCCCTGCCGGGAAATGTAAAACTACCTCTAGGCCCTTTCCCCCCATCGTCCCTCAGCCTGCAAAACAAACATCCACAGTACCTGTTGTGCAAGATTGTAAAATACATTCTATTCCAGAGGGCATTTCATCTAGACATTCTCATCCTGTACAAATCTGCTAAAACGAACAGTTACTCCCTCTTTCTTCACCCCCTCCTTTCTTCAGAGGGAAAGTATGAAACAATACGCGGTAAGGACATCTGTAACTAATCATCTGTAACTACGTCTCAGTACAGGCGAATGGTACCACATACGGTTATGAACCGGGATTTGTTTTGAAAATATGGTAAGAACTGCAGATGTTTTTGAGAGGAGTAACACAAGGGAAAAAGAGAAGGGGAAGTAAAGATTGCTTAGATTTCAAATTACTCACAAGATCTAAATTACTGTAAGTGGAAACTGGTATAGGCATGTGATTAGGAATATATCAAGTGTAACTATGATAGATAAGACAATGTTACAGCTAACAGTAAAGAGAAGCTTAACTATATCAGTGACAGAAACACAAGATATTTAAGAAGGGTGAGGAGAACAAAGCGCTGAGTGTCTTTGAGGCCCGGGACACGATGGTGGGATTCTTATGAATGGATAACTCTCTCAACAAGGCCAGAGTGTAGTTCTCAAATGTATGGAATATGAAACACTGATGCATCAAATAACAGGAAAATAATGATCCTGTTACAATGTTTGCTAAAATAAAGCATTTAATAATGGCAATAATAAACAACGTTTATGCAAATAATCCTGCAAAATGAAATGAACTGTCAAGCCACTTAAGTGTATAGTTCACCCAAAAATATAATTTCTACCATTAATTACTCAACTTATTACTTACTTACTGTCATTCCAAACCCAAAGACATTCGTTCATCTTCAAAACACAAATTCAGATATTTTTGATGAAATCCGAGAGCTTTCTGACCCTCCATAGACAGCAATGCAACTGACATGTTCAAGGCCAAGAAATGTAGTAAGGACATCGATAAAATAGTCCATGTGACATCATTGGTTCAAACTTAATTTTATGAAGCTATGAAAATACTTTTTGTGTGCAAAGAAAACTAAAATAATGACTTCATTCTACTAATTCTTCCCTTCCGTGTCACAGTCTATGCAATTATGTGCATTCAGACAATTCACCACACTTCATAGATTTAAAGTTGAACCACTGATGTCACATGGACTATTTTAACATTTTACTACATTTCTGGGCCTTGAATGTGTCAGTTGCGTTGCTGTCTATGGAGGGTCAGAAAGCTCTCGGATTTCATCAAAAATATCTTAATTTGTGTTCCGAAGATGAACAAAGGTTTTACGGGTTTGGAACAACATGATGGTAAGCAACTAATGACAATTTTAATTGTTGGGTGAACTATCCCTTTAATATGATGTCATAAAAAAATGTATGACAAAAAATGGTACATCATTTATTTTTTTAAACTGTAAATAAAAAATAGTTGTGGAAGTCCTATATATCAGCAAGACCATTATATCGGCCAATTTTTTTTGCGGTAAATCCACTTGGTCACTATGTCATATTTACAGTGTTTTGTACATACGAATTGTATAAGTAAGTCTTCATATGAGGAAATATAGTTATTGTATTAGCCTGTTGGTTGCAGAGTTTAATTCCTTTTTGGTCATATTTTTTACAATTGTATTATTACAGAACCAAGATGTTCACATCTAGAGCATAAATCTTATTTTATATACATATATGTATTTTTTATATATGATATATTTTTGAATCAAATTATTGTTTATATTAATTCATTTTCAAAAAATTTTTTTTGATTTAGTAAACATTATGTAAAATAAATATATTTTTAACTACAGCATGTATTATTTACTTATTTTTTTATGTGTGTACCAACGGCTTTAATCGGCCATCAGCCACCCTGCTTTTGACATTGGCCGAAAAAAAAACATATTGGTCAACCAATAATAACATACCAAATAAATTTCGATAACGTATAGAGCAAACAAATGAACAGACATGCAGAAGGAAAACACACACTAACAAATATATCTACAAAGATACGTACTGACGTACAGACAAGCAAACAAATGCACAAACGCACAAATTAAACTAACATGTTACACAAATAATAAATGACCAAATCAAACAAGCAACTAAAGCATAAACTAAAAAACTTGCATTTAGAAAACTTACAAGCTACAAATACATTTAGAAATGTAAAATTATGTGCAAACAAACACACACTCAAGCAATGACTGAACAAACAAATGGATGAATGGATGAACAAAAGAATGTTTGTACAAAGTACAAACAAACACCCAAAATAAACAAACAGCTGTTTTGCACCTGACATCAGATGAGCACTTGACTAAACTTTCACCGTAACCGATATTAAACTCATTTTGCGATACTATTAGCATGCTTTTGTGCTTCCATCAATCCTTAAGTTTTTCTAGAAAGCATTTTAGCGAGAAAAAATGTATACAATTCCAAAAGAGCAGCACATCTCAGTGAAAGCAAGCAAAAACACCAGAAATATATACAGGAAGACACAGTCACACTTCATGACTGACTGAAGACACCAGCAGACTCTAGAGCGCAGAGACATCTGGACTAGATGTGGGCCAATCTTAAAACTGCAGGACAGCTATTACACAACCAGCAGCAAGGACGTCCTGAGCTAATAAAGTGTCGTGACACCCTCAAGCATGACAAAGAGAGAACTGAAATTCACTATCTAGGTTCATCAGCCACAGTGGGGACGCCCACTCACCCACCGCCCCTCCTCACACACTGATGATGAGTTTGTGTAAGTGTCCTGCTCTGTTTTAAGGCTTTTTACGGGGGAGAGCAGTCATGGGGCACATCTGGAGTGCTCATCTGCCCGACATGCAATAGTTATAAATCACTCCCTCCTGTGAGAAACTGGGCCATACAAGTGAATGCAGCACCACTACCGCACAGCACCCCCAGCATCACATAAACCAAATATCTGCAGCATATAGGCACATTAAAAAGACTCATCCATCTACTGTCCTTCCATTCCTCCCACCTTTCCTGCAAAACGGCCACACAGAATCATTAAAGATGTGGCTGTAATAACATTTATCCTATACACACAGAAGAGCAGAGGCTGTTGATTTATAGGTCCAGTTAGAGGGAGATCAGAACTTTGCTAACATATAATTATCTCAGCCCTGGCGGCGTAGGGCCTCTGGACACGGTGTAATTGAACGAGGATGCTTTGATTTATGACCTCTTTGAGGAAGTTTTGCGGCTGGTTTTGTAAAAGGCCTGGGAAGCTACATAATGGTGGCATAGGTTCTCGCAGCATTAAACCAACAGTGAAGCAGAACAGAAGAGATCTGCTGTCTTTGAGAACATCAAAGATCAATGTAAAAAGACAGTGACAAAGCATTCTAAGAGTTAATGTCTCTTTAATGGGGCTGTTTTGAACCTTGCTACCGTACCTTTAAGACTCCTGTATGCAAATCACCATGTTTAGCATCCTTTTTTTATCTGTATGATTGCTTTGTGTAAGTAATATACATTTTAATTGTTTTCTGCTAATGTTCCCCTCCAGTAAGCTTCTGCAACTGAATCACTGAGTCAATGAATAAATCATTCAGACTAGTTTTGAGAAACAGATCAACCAATTCATCAAAGACTCAAAAGAACGATTCATTCATGAAATGGGCATAGGTAACAGTTAATTCAAGAATTGGACAATTGATAGCAGTTGTTGAATATTAGAGATGCACCGATCGACCAGCTAGGGACCGGAATGATCGGCCCAGATCAATGACCGGAGAGTCTGCCGATTATGAGCCGGTGTTCTGTCGATTTGTGCTACCCTGTCAGATTTTGCTACCTCCCATTAAAACAGTGGGTAGTACAATTCGACAACGAAAAATGCTACCTGTCAAATTATGTTTTATTAATGTGTACACCTACCACAACCCTAAACCTACCCTTACAATAATGCACATACAGTAATTACGTGTTATGGATAGAAGGGATACAGCTACCGGAAATCAACAATAAATATTTTTGTTCTACCTATTAGATTGTTTTATTAACGTCTACACCTACCCCAACCCTAAACCTACCCCTTACAATAATGCACATACATTAAATATTGTTGTTCAGCGTGAGAAAAAGGATGCAACATTGATTAAGCCGAGGTAAGAAAATCTGACGGGTAGGATAAAATGTCAGGACACCGGTCCGTTTTGACGTCACACTTACGGTAACTAATAATAAATGTATGTCTTGCCAGATGAGGTTTGCACAGCCTGAGTGAGTGTGTGAGAGAAACTCGTGCAGTAATCAAAACAAATAAGTGCAACACCACTCATAGAAAGTTATAGATGCATAGTGCGGTAGAAACAAATATCATAATATATGATTTAGGTACGCAGCATTGCACGGCCAAGATGTTTAACCCAAATATCAACGCGATTGCAATGTGACACTGATTTTATACAATTGTAGTTCAATAAGCAAGATGTTAAAAGGAAAATGCCACTGTTTTTCCATATTCCAATATGTTCTTCCCTCAACTTAGACAAGTGGATACATACCTCGCCCGTCTCAGTGCGTGCACTTAATCGCTCTAGCGCGCGGCGCCACTATGCTAGCGTTTAGCTTAGCACCATTCATTCCTTAGGATCAAAACGGGGATGAATTTAGAAGCCACCAAACACTTCCATGTTTTTCCTATTTAAAGACGGTTACATGTGTAGTTACACAAGTATGGTGACACAAAATAAAACGTGGTGATTTTCTAAGCGGATAAAAAATGATAACTATAATGTATGGCGGAAGAGCAGTTCGCAGCACTTCGACCTCGGCGCAGTAATATCATCACTCCTGAAAACTCCCCCTCCCCCTCTTTAGAGAGAGGAGAGGGAGAGGGGGGGGGGGGGGGGTCACGAGTGATGGTATTACTGCGCCGAGGTCGAAGTGCTGCGTTTCTGAATGAATGTGCCATTTGAACAAATCGGTTGAATGAATGTCTAAATGACATCACAGTCATTTGCCGCCGCCAACTGGTGGTTTGGTTTCATATTTAAACGTATCATTGCATTTTTCCCAACATTTCTTATTTGTACGTTTAAAAAAATATATAAAACATTTTATACAATTTTATTTATGCATTTGAAATTTTGCAGTGTAAATGCATTTATAGAGAATATCTGTAACTTAAAAAAGTATATTTCTTGGAAAGAAAATCAGAATCGGCAAAAATCGGTATTGGCAGGTCACGTTTATTTAAAAAAATAATTAAAATAAATAAGAGAATTGGAATAGGTGCATCTATATTCATTGACGGACACTGGTACTGAATCATGAATGATATTTTCAGTAAATAACTTCAATTTTGGTCTGTTCATAACACAGCAACTGCATCACATGACTTCAGACAACTTCTACAATTGATACGTTACAATTGACTACTTTTACATCTTTTTGAAGCTTGAAAGCTTCTTTCATTGCTACTGCAGGGAAAATAGTGACCAACATAGTCTTCAAAATATCTTCTTTTGTGTTCCACAGTAAAAAAATCATACAGGCTTGATTCAACATGGGAGTTCAAAAATAATGATTTAAAACTATATTATAATTTTACGATTTCCCTTTAAATATTGTGTAACTACCTAACTGGACTGCTCATGGAAGACTTCGTCATTGGGACACATTCTTTTGTGCTCTGGTGGACAGCTGAAACTTGGGCTGGATGGGAGATGGAGCCAGAGTCCAGGCTGCTAGATTACTCAAACAGACCTGATCAGTTCCCTAATCATAACCCCATCTGAAAATTTCCCAACTATACCAAGAGAGGACATATTGGGCAAGGTCTCTGAGTCACTCTGATGCTCCAAACGTAGCCCAGTACATGTAACACAGTTCTGCAAGTCAAACACAGAAATTCTCGGCAAAGAGATTGTGACTCATTGTTTCCTCTTGTCTGTCTTGCATGAAGCTGTATCTGAAATCAGAGGGACAGTAATGCACAGGGTCCCGACTTCCTGTAAAACTATTCAGAGACACTGAAGCTCAGTTCTAAAACCTAGTTAGTTTCCTTACTGTCTAGTCTACATCGGCATCTGAATTATGAGGTTCCTTAACTCTTAATAATAATAATAAATCATCATAATATGACGAATTCATAATACTTTTACTATTATTGTTGTTATTATTAAATAAGTAATAATAATTGTATTTAAATACTCATCTTTTATACATATATTTTTTACCCATTTTTAAATTTATATTTATGTAACATTTACCTATGTTAAGTTGCTAAAACAATAACAAATATATAATAATTATCCAATAATTAGTTAAACTATTCAGTATTAACATTATTATTATTATTCATTTATTTAATAATAATAATAATATAATATATAATAATTATTCATATGATGGCAACAAGTGAAATTGCCAAGTTGGCTGATGATAGTGATTAATTTATTATTAATATTAATAACAATATTGATAGTTGTTGAATAGATTTAATTGTTTTTATTTATATAATATTTTATATATTTATAAATTTGTATTAGTTTTCATTAACATTTCAATTGATTTAATACACATTTATTTACATCTTGCTGTAATACTAATATTAAATATCATCATAAATATTATCATCAACTATTAATATATTATGATCATAACTAGATTATCTAACTACATCATCATGAAACCTCGTAAGTGAGCCATTTGGATCAGCGCACTGCATGTGAAGTTACATGCCACAGTTTAATTTGTGACACTGTGAGCTACATCAGTCTTAAAGAGTAAACAGGGTGTGATTACTTCTAGCAACAATAAACTACTGTGCGATAACTCGCCGTCCCACTCTGCATACGCTTCCTGTGAACTGCTTCCTTGGTGTGCTGGAGAATGGCTTACCCTGGCACTCCGAAATCTCTCTCTCTTGTCGCATCTCAGACCTCTGTCTCTCCACTATCCCTCCGTGCTGGAAAACACACCCACACTTGCAGCATCTTCATCAGAGAGCAGCCAATATTTAGTCTGAGCTGGCTTTCAAGAAACATCGATCACAGGAAACGTCCACCACTTAACAACAACATGCCCATCAGCACAATATTTAGTATCCTGTGAATCATTGAGCTCATTGTCTAAAGGATATAGTTTTGTACAAACGAAAAAGATGTGACATTAAATCCGAAATAATATGCTCCATCTGGAACTTTTATAAATAACTTTTCTGTTAATTTCATTTAAAACAAACAAAAAATATATTATATATATTATAAATATATTTTATGGGATGTGCAATAAATGTCTGGTTTCATGCTCACCTGATTTCAGCAAAACCCTTACTTTCTTTGTTCCATTATGTTACACTCTGCCAAGATACATTTGAAGCTAAGACCATGACTGAGAAGAGCGTATTTTTAACTTCTTTAGTCTTAAAAGAGCATATAAAGCATGAAATGTGACAACATCTAAATATGTCCACTTGCATGTGTACAGCTGTAATGACAGTGACTTAAACAGGATGAATTTTAAGTTTTTTTTTACTCCGCAAAATAAGAACTATAGTAAAACAGACTGTCAGTACAATAATTGAAATACAGTCACAATTTTTTACATTATATACCAGTTATTCAAATCATCATGACCCATTGCTACCTCATATAAATGAGGTAGTAATCTATTACTATTCCATAATATGGAGCATATTATTTCGGATTTAATGTCACTTCTTTTTCGTTTGTACAAAACTATATCCTTTAGACAATGACCCTAATGATTCACAGGATACTAAATATTGTGCTGATATGCATGTTGTTGATAAGTGGTGGACGTTGTGACTTTCAAGATGTTTTTGTAATATATTAAAATGAGTACATACAATATACATGTATTGGAACGAGTAGGCCTACATTATTATTTATGGGTTTAAAAATAAGATGCAAAGAATCTGAATATTGTACCTGGTGGGGAGTGCCCAATGTAAATATGAAACATTTACCTATATTGTACTGTGGTACATTTATGGAGGCCCTTCATAATGCAGAGGTCAACTGCTCCTCTGCCTATAGTTAGAAATGACCCTATAGTATGCGGTGTAGGGATGTTCATTTTAACCGTTTAACTGTTAACCGACCGATTATAATTTTGACCGATTAATACAATCAGTTAAACGGTTTAAAGTCACTTATTTATTTATTTTCAGTAATTTCTCAAAATATTTTAAAAGGTTTGCCGCATGGTTAAAATAAGCTATACGCGTATAAAAAATATGTTTTTTAGAGAGATCGAGAGAGAGAAAAAAACAAGTCGCCTATAAGTCTTATTTTATTATTTCATTCAGAAATAAGCCGACGCGAATTACAAACATTATAATAAACACTGTAAACATAGCTAGGCTATTTTAGTTCCCCTCACTCCACAACAGATTCTTTCAATTAATAGTAAGCTATTTAGAAAAGAACAAGAATTAACATGCCATGCTGTAAAATGCAGGCCAGCATTATTTAGTGCTATGTCAGCTAGGGGTTGCACAGACTAATCGACTTCAGTGCTCTGCCATGACGCTTTAAGATTGAAGTCAACTAGTCGCTGGTCCTATAGAGGCGCAATAGGATAATAAATCCACATTTACGCTCCGTTTCCAAACAGTGAAAATTACTAATACATAAATAACTAATTCATACTCTGAATGCGCTCCACAAGTCATGTGTGATTATATTACTGGATGCTGGAAATTGAACAGCAGAATGCACGTTTTAAACAGCTTATTGTACAGGTAAGTTAATCACGTTCTAATCTAATGCGCTGCTGCACTGTAACGCACACACATAGGCTACAGACAGTAGCACAATACATCACGCGCAGATCGCGCGCACAGAATCATTCAGCGCGAAAATGTATTGTCAACACTGTTCTGTGATTTCTCGGTAAAATAGCTTAGAAACTGAAGAGTTCAAGCATATATTTCTTAATAACTAAATCCCACAGCTTCACTACTAGTAGAGAGACGCTGCCAGGTAGAATTAATTCACACACGCAACCACTCTCACTAATGCATGCATTCATATGAATGTAATCTGTACTGTACTACTTATCTGATTTAGAACGAGCAGGAATCTGTGATAAATTTAACGACCCAAAGATAAAAATAAGCTGTTATAGGTGCAATAGTCATGTGGGCAGCGCAGTGTCATATTTCATAGCTGTGCACAAGGTGTTTGTCACAGCTCCAGACTTATTTGTTCATTAATGACGTCATCAGCGACTAGTCGACTTCGACTTGACTTTCATCACATAAAAGTCGACTTTAAAAAATCAGAAGTCGTTCAACCCCTAATGTCAGCATACAATTATGTTGCAAGGAAGTTATATGGAGAAGCACAGTTCATCGATGCCCTCTTTTTCCCAACACTTGTGTTCATGACACACTTTGTGGTTGGACTCATTTAAGCCCTGCAGACCAGAGTGTCAAAACTTTGAAAAAGTCTTTTTAGCAGTCAACATGCAAGGGAAATATTTTCCCACATTCTACACTAGAAAACCTGCAGGACATTTAATCTTGCCCGAACACAGCTACAGTAGGAACAAAACCAGACCAGGTGACAAATTAGACAGACCTAATAATACAGAAACTCCCTACAGGGCAGGAATGTCTAGGTGATGTAACGTAACGGTTGATGTTATAATGTTATGAAAGGTGTCGTAAAAATTGCTGCAATGGTTTTGGCAGTAAACGGTGTATCCTTGACATCCTAAATCACAGTAATTGTGTTATACAATCTAGAACAAACACATCACTGTCGGGATGTCACTGCAAAGAGCATGTCATCAGACACTAATTATATGTTTTCCAGACAAACATTAAGACTAATCATAGACTGAGCCCAATCAAAAGTAATAAATACTGACATAAATACATAGAGCTTTCTCTGTCACTGCAGATGGGAACCTGGGGCCAATAACACATCATGAGAACAGTGCACATGTTTTTTTTCCCCCAAAACCATGCAACTTTCTTTTGTCAATAGAATAGAAAAGTTGAATTTTTTAAACATATTGCGGGCACTCTAAGTTAGTGAAAGAACTGGGGATGTAAAAAAAAACTCAATGCTCTATATTTTAAGTCTTAGTCATCAAATCTCCATTGGCACTAAATCTCCATCACCTGCTTTCAGATGCAGCGGCAGTTAATACACTAGGGCTGCAGCTAACGATTATTTTTTCGATTAGTTGACTAATCTATCGATTATTTTTCGATTAATCTATTTATTCTTTTCTCATCAGTTGATGAATTCTTTAGTTAAACTATCAATAAATAATAACAGTAAATTCTGCTATTAACCTTTTATTTTATTCAAACCTTTTCTCATAAATAATACTTTACAAAAAATAAATAATAACAACAACAAAGAAAAAAAAAACAATAAATAAAGAAAGATAATAACAAGAAAAGAGAGAAAAATAAACAACAATAAATAAAAAATAAGAAAAGAGAAAAAGAAAAATAATATCAATAAATAAAAATAAGAGAGAAAAATAACAACATTAAATAATTAATAAAAAAGAAAGAAAGAAAGAAAAAAAGAAAGAAAGAAAGAAATAAAGAGAAAGAGAGAAAGACAGACAGACAGACCATAGAAAGGCCCATAGAAAGTGTATTGACTCAGTGCATCTCAGTGTGGTATGGAAACGTCTCCAATCAGGACTGCAAAGCTCCTTAGCTGAGCGCATCTCAGGGTCTGCTCTCCCCTCTCTGCAGGACATCTACCTCAAACGCTGCAAAAGCAGAGCTGCTAAAATCATCAAGGACTCAAATCACCCCGGTAACCATCTTTTCATTTTACTGCCATCTGGCAAGCGCTTCAGGAGCATGATGGCAAAAACTGAGAGACTTAGGAGGAGCTTCTTCCCCCAGGCCATCAGGCTCCTAAACTCAAACCCAGTCTCATAACATCAACATGACTCCATTTAATAATCAGTAAGACATTCATTATTCTCATCATCCGTATTGCTGCTATGTATATACCCTGTACAACCTGTTCACACAATCACTTGGTAAACAGCACAAGACTCAGACTATTTCAGGATACTGGGGTCACAAACTGCCTATGTTTTTGAATAGGCGTGGCAGATTGTAAACTCTTCGTTTGCCTCTCTCGTCATTTACCTACTACACATCGGGAGCGGGGCTAAACAGGCAGCGATGTAGAAGCAGGCGCTAATCTTCTACTGTGCAGGCGGTGTTTATCCACACTATTACATCATAGAGTGGTACATTGGAGTAATGGCTACTGAAAATTCAGCATTACAATTTTTAAGATATATTTAAATAGAAAAAAGTTATTTAGATTGTAATAATATTTAGTTGTTTTTATTTTGTAATAATTTTAATATTAATGTTTTATAGTATTTTTGATCAAATAAATGCAACCTTGGTGAGCAAGAGACTTCCTTTCAAAAATAAAAACTTTTGAATGGTAGTGTAAGTCATAAGGGCCTCAAATGAGGGTTTGTAAATGACGACAACTTCTGCTTCTGGATGAATTATTAATTTGACAGCACAAATCTGTAATCACAGGCTTAACCCAAACCAGCAAGCTCATCTAATTATTTCTTGAAAACCATAAAAGCCTTAACAAATAAATCCATAAGTTCATGTTTTTTTGCCCAAACCGACAACTGACATTCATGTAAAACACACACGTAAGAACATGGTACTGACGGTGCAGGCTGAGGGAGATGTTGATGGTCTTCTCCTCCGTGAAGCTCTTGGCATTAGGGAATTTGGCACACTTGAGTTGGGTGGCAGCGGGGGAGTCTCCCATGTGGATCCAGCACACGGTCTCCTGGGCGTAGATAAAGTCCATAGCGGTGGTCTGCTTGGTGTTGATGGAGATGGGATTGGCTCCGCTCAGAGAGGTGGCTTGGATGTTCTGTGAGTTGGCTATGAGAAGGTACGGATGCCGATCTACAGGGTCTTAAAGATAGATGGGAAAACATGGTCCTTACAAAACAAAAAGGACTTGACCGCACATCGAGCAAGACAAAAAAGAACAAAGGATCAGCAGAAACTGTTAATTTTATACCGTTCTTGGCCTTGCAGGAACGGTTGTCTGGTTGAGGCAGGTAGCCCTCCACACAGCTGCAGGTGTAGGAGCCATCCGTGTTTGTGCATGTCTGACTGCAAGTCCCGTACACTGCACACTCGTTAAAGTCTGATACAGAGAAAGCCACGTTTATCATTCAATACATCTACAGTCATCACTTAATTACAAAATTCATTCAAAGCTCACCTCTGCATTTCTTTCCATCTTCTCCCACCTCATAGCCGTTCCTGCAGTAGCACGTTGGACCTGACAGCATCACTGAACAGTTGTACTGGCAACCCATGATGGTGCAGTTATGAGCATACTCTATAGCACAGGAAACAGAGAACAGACAGTTAGCAGAGAAACATCCACATCCAAATTAAATATTGGACAGAAGAGATTAAAAAACTGGTAGGACTGGACAAATTCACAATATTTTTCAGATATGTATAATGTAGTGTAGTGCAGTATAGTATAATATAATATAATAGGATAAGCAGTTTGGAGAAATTATGGATGGATAATATAATACGTTCATTCAAATTATTTTTTATTTCAAAATACAAGTAGTTTTACTTATATTTAAAAATATTTAGAAATAAAAAATTATTCAAATTCCAGCAAAAAAAACAGCAATTGATACAATTGCGTATGATAATATTATATACTATTATATTATACATTACATTTTAAAATAAAAATTAAATTGATTTAAATTAAATTAAAGTAAAATTTGTGTTTAAAATAATAAAATAAAATAAAGTAAATAATATATGCCTAAATGAATACTAAATTAACACAGGAACAATGAGCTTGGAGATTTAAATTTATGTGCACCAATATAACATTTACTTATAAATGTGCAATAAATATTTTTTTTTTAAAGGAAATTGCCACATTCTGAGTGAGGATGAATCACTGAATAAGTTTTTGTACTGAATCATTGAAATCAAACCATTCAAGACCTACTGGCTACCGTCTTTAGGAATCTTAAGACAAATATAAATAGAATCAAAATTATTGTGATATTTACAATGATAACTTAATTTTATATCAGAACCAAAATAAATAATATTAAATAAATTGTATATATTCAAAATACTGCCCAGCTTTACTTTCAACAAAACCAGGTCAAATTAGCTCAAAATTGGATAAGCAGGTAATTAGCTTTTTTCAAGTTGTTTTTCTAGAACACAGTTAACCAGATAAACCAGACCACCCAAGTCTACCTACCGCTTGTTGACCAGCTGCTTAAAACCACCTATAGGATCAGCCTTAGTCTGTTATGAGTGTCTCTCTTACATACGCGCAAAACGTGACACTTGGTACTTGATATTTGTGAAACGGCTTGTCGTAAGTGATTTCCATGCGTGTGGTGTACAGTGAAAAGCCTTTAATGCTCTTAGAGACGCCTTTAGGACATCTTGGCAAAATATGAAAGCGCAACAGGGGCTTCACTGCTCAACCAAACAAAAACACATACACACAGAGCATAAGATTAAAAGGTTTGACTGGACACAGATGAGTGCACTTGGTTTTATACTGTGGGTATTGCTGTGCAGCCAAACACTGTATCACTGTCCACCAACCTCTGTGTGAACTCAGACTGCGGTTTTGCTCAGACAAAAAACAAGTCTCCACATGCCCACCGGATACACACAGGTCTGGGAAATTCACATCCATCAAAACAGTGATTTTGTCTGATATGTTAATGTGGGAACGGTTCAGGGAAGTACAAAATCACAATGGTAATATTTACTTAAGGAACTCCTTTATAATCCTACAGGATTTTTATACCGGGAACATCCGTCTCAGTTAATCTAATAAAAAGCAGACAGAGCTAAATACATGTTTAAACGTGATCCGATGAGCCTTGTTAGGTGCATCATGATCCAACCGTTCAAAAAAAATAAAAATAATATTTGACAAGATCTTTCACAAGAAAATATTAGCATAAACGGTAACTGGAGATGCATTTGAGACAGAAAATCTGTATATATATATAAAAAAAAAAAAATATATATATATATTTTTAAAAAAGGATTGTGAAATATTTTATTTGATTTAAAAATGTAATTTATTCCTGTGACGACAAAGCTGAATTTTCAGCAGCCATTACTCCAGTCTTCAGTGTCACATGATCATAAATGATTAGATGAAACAATGCCACCATAAGGCATGTTATGATTAGGGATGCAACGATTATAGATTTGGCTGGTACGATTACTGTCTGAGGAATAATCATGGTTTTACGATTATGACGATTATTATGCATTTATTCATTTCCCAACATTACTAATGTATAAAATCATATGAACACTCTTTAGATGTTAAAGTGTTATTTATTGCTGGCTTTTGAAACAGAAATAACACAGTAACCAACAATACACCACCAAATAATAATAAACAAAAAGACAAACAAAAGTCCATCTCTCCCATTACAATTAAAAAAGGTGATCGCTGCTCTGTAAACATCCATGAATTTCTCTTTTGAAAATAAGAAATGAAAATAGTTCTCAAAAGTATTTAATGTTTTCAGTTTGCACATTCTTTGCATTTCTTTTGGGCCTGGGGTAGAGAATTTGGAAACATGGTGAAAAAAATATATTGTTGGTTAATAATACTACAACAGGGATAGTAAATAAAGTTAATGAAGTATTTATTAATATACGACTAATATTAACTGTATTAATCCCAGAGGGGAAACGGTTACTAATGATGGAAATAAACAGAAATATTATTGTAATCAACTGTCATCCATACGTATTCATTTTAATAATCTTTATAACAATTCATATGATTTTACATGTGGCCTGAGAAAATCATGTCTATTGTTTTGGTTTGTGAGATCAGAGATCGCGCTGCGCATGTGTACATACATTCAGGAGGACACAAACTTCTTGAGAACGCTGCCCCGCAACTTTTATTAATAAAATAGATTAAATAGCCTACTGGAGAGACGCACAGACGCAGGTAGCTAATTCACACAGGCAACTGTCACCTCTCTCTCTCTCTCTATTTAATAATTAAAGTAGCTAAATGTTATAATTAATTCAAATAAATGTAATCTTACCGCACTATTTCATCTCTTTCTGATCTGAAGCGGGCAGAATGCTGAGTTAACGAGCCGTAGCTTTACGTCAGGTGGTTCTTGCCTTCACGTTGTGCATTAAAATCGTTCAATGTACAGCTAGCCGTGCATTATCCCTTATGTATTTCGTTCTTTAGCAGCAGTTTTTTACGGCAATATTTAAATGACACCCTGGTCATTCTTGGTGTACCCAAAATGGTCCCAGCATTTCTCTGGTGGAAATAAAGCTTTGCTGTTTAGTCCCTCTGTCATTAATCTAATGAGTGTAGTAGCCTCCGTGTCTCTGATAATTTTAAGCTGGTGCACCACTAGTGTAACTTTGTTTTCGTTTTGCGCAAGTTGCAACAGTTCCATTCCATGCAACAGAAACATTCGGTTTTGCAGAACAGTGACGGTTAATTAACCACAATTTTAAAGCGTGGTTAATTGCGGAACCGGTTAACCGCTGCATCACTAGTTATGATTATGATTTTTGAGTTATGGTTTGGATAAATCACGATGTTCCAAGTCCAATTGGCCTACAATGAATTGCAACTCCCCTCCTCTCTGTCCTTTCTTTCTCCTAGAGAGACTCAACCACACAAATGTACGCACAGGGACAATGAGAGTCCTCATCACACAAAAGCCTGTGGCACTGGGGGGTACAATGGGGCTTTTGTGGAATGTGTAGAGAGGAAGATGTGCAGGCAAAACACTACAGCCTGTATCGAATCAATTCACCCATAGCATCCAACCACAGCTCATGCACTGACCTCACACCCACAAACTATTCCAAACAGAGCTGAGGGCGATCGGGGCGTAGAGTTGGCTACCCAAAAAACTGTCAGGTCTAGACAGAGTTTTTCTGTATTTTCTGCACTGATTTTGAGGGGAAATGTTTGCTGAATAAATTTAAAGGTATAGTTTACCCAAACATTTACATTCCAAAGTTGTTCTAAACCTGTATGAGTTCCGTTCTTCAGCTAAATACAAAAGAATATATTTTGGAGAATGTTAGTAACCAAACAGTTTCAGGTCCCTATTGAATTCCATAGTAATTTTTCCATACTATGGAAGTCAATGGAGATCAGCAACTGCTTGGTTATCCATATTGTTCAAAATATGTTTAACAGAAGAAGAAAAAAAACTGTTTGGAATTGTCTCAGCCTCAGACGTCACGCCCACGGAACTTTGGATAACCATCTGATGCATATGGCACACTTAGCTGGAAACACTTCAGGAGTTTCAAAGTCATCATCGGATTGATTAGATTAGACAAGATTTCCGGGAGATGTGTGTGTCGCGTTCTTTAATGTTGCCGTGGTGCCAAACCCCTCATCGAAGAAGAAAGCAGTCGTGTTTACAACTGTGACAATGAGTGCTTATCAGGATCAACTAAACTCTGGATATTGCAAAATATTTAAATACATGTCCGAGAGTTTTAAACACCGGTCTGTTATTGTGGCGACATTACCACACCCGAAAACATGACGCGCCACAAAATGAAACGTGATTGGCTGCTTTACCTGTCAGTCAAATGGCCTCTTGGGCAGGTCTTGGCCATTCAAAGCGGTCAAAGTTCCCAGACCTTCAGCCATTAGTCTGAAGGTCTGGCTATGCAAGACTAGGTTTGGAACAACTTGAACTGGAGTAAAATTATTTTCATGTAGGTAAAACGTGTTTACACTTTTCTGAGTAGCTGAAGGTATTATGGAATTCAATTGAAAGTTAAATTAAAGTTCAGCAGCAGAGTTTGTAAAACAAACTGAAAATGCGCTGACAGTTAAGGATTAAAATGGAAATGTATGGACCAATGTACAACGCTTCACCCATTGATGTCTATTGTAAGTCAATTTTAACAACAACTGGCTTTTTTTTATTTCACGAATTGAGGTACAAGTCAAACAGTTTCTGAGGTATGTCACAAATGTAGTCAAAAGACATTCATCTGAATATGATCACACCTTTAGAGTTTCTGAACCAGGGGACTTGGGTCCATTAGGGGACCTCAGCAAACGTCCAAGGGGCCACAAGGTAACAAATTATTTAAAATAGGACAACCATTACAATATGCCAAAACTGCTAAAAATAAAAAAAAGAATCCCCATTAACTTATAAAAAGATTTGGGGTCTTTGGATATTCTTGAAGACAATGTGGGGCTTTGAATTTAACAATTTTCTCTTGAATTCCATGAAATCAAAAGAAATTCCATAATTTGTGATCACTGGATAATCATCTTTTTCAAGAGATTCCACAAAATAGGACTGAACAAATTTTTGTTGATTTTTCCAAAGCACACTTTTAAGATCACTGACAATTCCAGATTTTCCACACCCATTGAGTTCCTGGGAATATTTCTTTGATCAGGAATTTACCTCCAATTGGCAAGTGCAGTTTCCAATTCCCACAGCCATGCCTTGCCTTGCGGGTATTTAGGTTGGTATGCAACCCACGTGTTTGTGGTTTATTGGGGCAACGGAAATATTTTTTTTCGAGGATCATTTCAAGTAACTATAAGAGTGCAGCCAACATTCCATTATAATTAACAGTGAAGTGCTAAAAAAAAGCCAATGAGAGAAAAATAAAGAGCGAAACAGAGAAGGTTTAATACCACACCACAGGATCTCTCGAAGATGACAGCTACAAAAACACTGGCAGCCAGACCTAAAACCATTGTTCAACCGCACCATATGCGAACCACTCAACCTGTTACAACACTACTATTAACAGCAGGTCCAGGATCAGATCTGTTCCTTGTGTCTGGAGCAGGAAACCTTCTTCAGAAACATCTTCTGTTACTGAACATCCAGTTATCTCCTTCTCAAGCAGAGGATCAGGACACACATCCTGCATGCTTCATAAGGAGAACAGGAAATGGCTGAAAATGTCATGCTTCCCATTTTGGCACTTGTGATTTCCATTAATATTTCAGCTGACGAGTGGGAGACCAGGCCATTATGGGTGAATAACTAACTATAAGCAGAGATGCTACTAACTTAACTGCATTTTTTAGTAGCGTGACAGCACAGCTGTTCCATTAAAAGCTAGTTTATACAACAAGTTGCGGTAAAACATTACAAAACGCTACATCACTATGTCACATTTACTCACACAGCCTTATAACCGAGCAAACTGAGGCACTAAACAAACACATTCCTAAACTCTCAAACAGCTTTGGGAAGTCAATGCATTCATTTCAGTGAGTCAGTAAATTCAGACTGCTACATTTAAATGTACTGGTTAAAAGTGATACATTTTTTACTACTCCCTTTCCTACAACTCGCTGTGAAGTTTTATATAGACTTCTGTGTGGTGAAATAAACTATTAGCTAAATACACAATATAATACTAAATACATACATATTTAGAACCTAATTTAAATTCAGATAAATTCTGCTCTAAGTAAATTATATTATATTACTTATAATTATATTCAATTTGATTCTTTTTTCAGGATTAATTTGATTAATCGAATGTTAAAATGAACAGAATTTATTTGAATTAGAAATGTTTTGTAACATTGTAAAATGTCTATGTCACGTTTAATCAATTTCTGAATGAAAGCATTAATTAAAAATAATCCTACTGACCCCAAACTTTTGAATGATAGTGTATAGTAGTTGCATTTAAAGGGCACCTATTATTCCCCTTTTAACAAAATGAAATATACGTCTCAGGTGTCCCCAGAATGTGTGTCTGAAGTTTCAGCTCAAGATACCCCACAGTTTGAAAATGCCTATTCTGAATGGAGGCAGAAACACGCTGTTTTCGTGCATGTCCCTTTAAATGCAAATGAGCTGCTGTTCCCCGCCCCCTTTTACAGAAAAGGGATGTGCCTTTACTGCTTATACCTTATATACTCTGCCAAAAAACATCTGTTTTGTTTTGATTATGTATATCGCACTGAAATAATGCATTTAAAACATCACATTTTACGTATTCTGCAAACGGCGCTTGTTTTGAGACACATGATTTATGGGGATTAAAAAAAGGAGCGGGTGGATTTTTATTAAAGGTTGGTTGTGTACAGTGAATTTTGCATAATAGGTGCCCTTTAAATTAATAGCAACACTGCAGACTGTCAAAAAATGCATTTTGGATTTAGTTCTACTGGTGAAGAAAATTAACTATTATGCCCCTCTGCTGCAAGTAAAAAAAAAAAAAAAAGGAAACCTTGACCCACTTGATAAAACACTTAATAGCATGTTTGTCTGTAATATTTCTCACGTCGGATATCTCGCTGTCACTGATATTTTTTTTTTGTCTATTGGCAGGTCTGTGCATGCTTGTGTGTGTCTGTGTGTGTGTGTGTGTGTGTGTCTGTGTGTGTGTGTGTGTGTGTGTGTGTGTGTGTGTGTGTGTGTGTGTCTGTGTGTGTGTGTGTGTGTGTGTGTGTGGGTAATAATTGAGAATGGGGGATTTTTTTCTGACAGCAAGAGTTCTTGTCAGGTCAGGGGGTTGATTAACTTCAGCTTTGGTTCTATGTGGTCTATGTGTTTGTTCAAGAATGATTGGGAAAGATATGAATGAGCAAACCTTTCAGCAAAAAGCAGTTTTGGGACATGCACACACAAACCAACCAATGTTGAAGTTTACTGCCTCCTAAAACTCTTGTGTTTGATATGAGTGTCCTCAAGATGAACTCAAATGGCTGAAACCAAAACAAAAAATGACATTAATTATCCTATTTATCTGAGCGGTACACAGTCCAATCTATACTCCTGATCGCCCTCCCTGTTCTGTCACAATAATACACAGAGATCTGAGCCAAGCTCATCCATCAGTGCAGTGAAAACATTGTGAAGCCCAACAGCGGAATAGAAACAAATGGATAAGCCATTGCCCAGAATGATATGCTGTTGCCAAAGCTGAGCTCAGATAAAGTTGAAAGGCACAGTGGAGTTTGCCAATAGCAGTGCAAAGTTCTATTTTAAAGGGCTAATCGTTCTTGTAAGTGCTGCGTATTTGCCTGCGTGTGTGCAGAGCCTCCTGTGTGAATAGGTCAGCTAAACATGAGCAAACAGAGAAACGGGCTGCTAATACGAGGCTAACAGAGGCATACACATGATAAACACAGGCACCATGGTCACATTAGCAGATAGAGTCAACAAAACTGCATTCGCAAACCACTTAACCTATAATGGGACATATTTCTAAAAGAAACAGGATATTCAATGATGAAAAAGTAGGACAGTAGAATAGAGAGTTGTAGTCTGCCTGGAGGTGATGATTTATAAGAGGGTATTTTTTGAAGCTGTGCAAGCTATTACATTTGGGTGAAAGATTGTGAAGACAAACAAAACATGATTAATCGTGCACATGAAGGAACTTGCATTAAGAAAGGTCATTTTAATTTCATGTTGATTTATTAGTGAATTATGAGTAGCTTAACAATCTACAGTTCAAAGTAGGTGAGTCAAAATCGAGCTAACAATCTAATAGTAGCCAGCTACAAGCTACTAACTACACTACCGTTCAAAAGTTTGGGTTAGTAAGGTTTTTTAATGTTTTTTCACCCTCAACAAAGCTGTATTTAATTAGTCAAAATAATATTGTGAAATATTATTACAATTTACTTTCTATTTTAATATATTTTAAACTGAAATTTTATCATTACTCCAGTCTTCATTGCTTCATTATTATAATATGCTAATTTACAGCTCAAGAAACATTTCTTATTATTATCATCAAAGTTAAAAACCGTTGTGCTGCTCATTATTTTAATGGAAACCGATATAATTTTTTTCAGGATTCTTTGATAAATAGCTACTTTCACTTAACAGCTCACTTAAATAATGAATTGTATTGCCAGCATAATGAATTTTACATTTGTAAGCATCCACATACATTAACTCCTGCAAAAACTATAAAAGTAATTAAAAACTATACGTAATGCTCTGCCTTCCTTCAAACGTCACCAGGTTTTCCTGTCTTATCTGTAATGTCTCTGCCAGTAAAATGAGTTAACGCTGTACAATAAAAATGTTCCTTCATGTAGCAAATCTGCAATTAGAGCTGACCAGTGACATTTTCGTACAAATTTTCAGTGCGGTTTACAGTTTGAAAACTATAAAATCTCCAGTTCCTCATCAGAAAGTTGTTTTGGAGAGGGCTGACAGTTTTTGGCCCGTGTCTTCATAGCGGGAGGAACTGGACAGACCTTGAAACATCTCCGAGAGGCTTTAGTACAAAATGATTAAATCAAGACTGTGAGGAGCCAATTAAATCTGCCAGGAGGGAAAACACAATCAAACCGGTTCCCAGCTCTGTGAGGGGTTGAATTTACAAAGCCCAGGATAAGATGATCCAGACTAGCATGAGCACGGCTGATATCAGAAGTCGGCAGTTCCCATCACTGATTTCTTGATGCTGGCCCACTACATTGTTAACATAGCAGCCAGATGTATCACACACAGTAAAAAATCTGAGCCTGCCTCCCTCTTGCCCAACCTGTCAACAAAACTGTGATAATTACTTAGAAATACAGACTGACAAAGTGTTTTGAAAACACTGGAGCTGCGTTTCTTGCACAATCTCCACGTCTGTTCGGGGTAAACAGTGCAATGCTTGTGAAACGGTAAACCTTTCTGTGAAAGCAGGAGCAAGCAAACATCCAACAGGAAAGGCATGTGAGCATATGTTTGTGTGTGTTCTGTGCATCTGAACGCGAGGGGTTCGTGTGGAAGAGTGGGTGAGTGTTTACTTCTGGGTTCAAAGGGTCGGCATTCGAGCCGGAGGACAAGTGCAGTGTGTGTGTGTGTGTGTGTGTGTCTAGGCTCAAAGTGCTGGATAGATGCCAGGTCAGGAAGGTACATTATTTATTATTCAGCCTTTAAAACTTCAGGCCCAGACTGTCTTTCTAACATTCCAGCAGTATAGAATGACAGCAGCAGATAGACCTGGACTAACATTACAGGGATTTATTTGACCCCAAAGTTTAAGCCTTCCTTTTAAAATGAGATTATCTGTCAGTCTGATTTCTTTCAATTGCATGCTAAGTGGCCGGAACAGTACTTTAAAGATACAAGTCAGCCGGACGAGACTGCGTATCTCAGGACTTTGGACACAAACAGGATGAGTGCCTGATATCTCATGTGAGGATGATACTAACCATGCTCCGGAGCCAAACCTTTGTGGACACAGAGGTTTCAAACACAGATCTTGGCATGACTGCCAATAAGTACGATATCTCGGTCTAAAGGACAGTCAGAGCCCACAATACAAATATCTTCTGCTGGAAGAGATTTTACTAGCAATGAAAAAAGTAAAATAAAATAAGACTATACGAAATGTATCATGGTTTCCACGAAAATACTAAGCAGCACAAGAGTTTGAAACCTATTCTCAAGCAATGGCATAAAATTGAATGAACATGTTTTGATTGAACTGTCAAAGACAACATTAGACACCATTTGCAAACCATAAACTCATGTAAACCCAAGTACTGTAACATTTTCATGTGGAAACTAGTGCTGTCAAACAATTAATCGCATCCAAAATAAAAGTTTTTGTTTACATAATATATGTGTGCATACTGTGTTTATTATGTATATATAAATACACACATTCAATATATATATTTAGAAAATATTTACATGTATATATTTATATATTATATCAAATATATTTAATATATAAAAAAAAAAATATAAATATATATTATATTTTTTCTTAAATATATAATAATAAGAAATGTTTCTTGAGCAGCAAATCATCATATTAAAATAATTACAATGATGTAACACTGAAAGTAATGCCTGCTAATTTAGTTTTGCTATCACAGGAATAAATTATATTTTGAAATATATTAAAATAGAAAATAATATTTCACACTGGAATATAATGCAAAACAATATATAATAATATTACATGTAATCATGTAATTTTAAATCATATTATTAATTATATATTATTATATATTCCACCATATTGTAAATAATGCTTCTAAAATGTATTAAAGGCTGGAATACACAGTGTGTTTTGCCTAGATTTACATTCTGGAAGAGTCAAAACTAGTTTCCTTAAGTCAGAGCTAGTCAACAGATTTGTTCATGTCGGAGCTGACTGAAAAGTGCATAGCGTATGATGGGCACAGACTCGGATTTCTCAACTTTGGACTATGATCACATCCAGTAGAAGGATTAATGTATGAAGCAAAGTTTTTCCTCTGTAAGCATATACAAAGTCATCAATACTTAGTGTTTTAAAATTGTTTAAGGTTTGTATAGTCCTCTAGTGTATTTCAGCCTAAAGCCACTCAAGCCACAATCATTTTGACAAAAGTTAATCTGTGCCATATTTATCATATATCTGTGTCAGATATGACACCTATATTTATGTATTTGACAGACCAGCAATGAAAAAGTAAATCATTGAGTCTGCAAGTCATAAAAAGACTTTCACAGTCAACAAACGTAAGATTGTTTGAGTGAAGAACATACACACAGGTCCGATTGGGATGGTGATGATTTCATCAGCAGGACCAAGAATCTCTCATACTGGTTGACAGTATGAACTAAAACTAGCACTGATTAAGTGGAAACTGACTTGTTGATGAAAAATCAGCAAGTAATTTCAGCCTCCGGTTCATGATCAGACTGTTCTGCACGCATGTTACCTCGACAGTGCGGCCCCTCGTCACGTCCATCTGTGCAGTCCGGGACGCCGTCACAAAGCTTGCTCAGGTGAATGCACACATCTGTTCCTCGACACTCAAACTCGTTGGGAGGGCACTGTGACACCTGGGTGTGATGGCCTGCAAAGGTACACAGCAAACAAACACAAGTTAACACACTGCAACGATACAAAGAGATGCAGCTCCATTCAACTGCTAGCTTGACAAGTCATGTCTATTTCTTTTAGAACGCTAACAAAGTTAACACCGGAGTGATGAAACGCATGATAATTAGCACACTACAGTGACAACAGACTCGTAATGTGGTGTGAGAGGAGCATGTGGATTTGAGTTTCAGACCACTGGGTTTAAATGTCCATTGCATCCTTATTACAGTTTTCACCAGCTGTTAAATGTTGTTTTCGATTGGTGCATTTGGTTTCAAATTAATTTTATGTTAGTATTATTTACATACAATTATATTTTGAATTTTATTTTATATTTTCAGTTGCGTTTTTAGTTTTAGTAATTTTGTTATATGCTTTTGTGACTTCAACTTCTTATATTTTAGATGGTTGCCAAGTAAAGTGTTTCATCTAATATTTATATCAGATTTGTTTATTTTTTTTATAGTTTTACTTCATTATAACAACAGTGTTCCAAATCTCCATTATACATTATATTTACAGTCCCCGCAACATATTCCAGAAGTTAGAAGAGCAAAAGTCAATGCAGGCCAAATCAAAAGTAAACTAAGACACTACAAACCCCTAGTCTACAGAATAGTTAAATAAAACACACACACGTTAAAATGGAGGTCTAAAACAAAGAACTACTTTCTTTTGTCTAAAAATCTTATTGGTAAATCTAGAACTTGCGCTCTCGGCTCAGAAAAAAACAAAAAGTGAATGTAAACTATTTAGAGCATCGCTATTGGCCGGAGCCGTTCTCCCTCCATGCGGCCCACATGGCAAAGCAAATTGTTTGTCTTGGATATTTTTCTTCCACCACCTCTTTCTTTCTATCCCTCCATCTCTACTCATAACATCTGCTGACCCATTTTAGAAAAACACAAAAAAGGAGGTGGAATTCACCTCCCATATAGAAGTGAAGCAGTCTTTTAGCCGGGTTAACGCTGCTCACATTGCACCTGGTGACTGCTTCTGAAGGTCCATTAGGTTTTCCTGCTCTCTTAATAGCACATATGCGAGTATCTTCTGGGACGGAAATGAAGGGGCCAGCGTGCTTATTTGGTTCATTAAAGCTTGGCAAAAACAGACTGGAAAAAAAATGTTTCTGTGGGAGGCCCCAACAGAGCTTTAATTTTATACCAAGGGCAACATTAAAGCTCCGTTCCAAAACCTAGTGAGCTGTTTATGTAGGAAGCATGTAGAATGTTCAAAATCAATTACGAGGTTCTATCTCTGCCGTAGAAGGCCACTACCTATGTAGGCAGCTCACCAGTTTTTGGAACAGACCCATAAATTAACTTCCATTTTAGCTCAAAATCTATTCTTAAGCAATGGAGTAAAAGCTGAATGAAAATATTTTGATTGAACTGTCAAAGACAACGTTAAACAGCATTTGCAAACCATAAACTCAGTACTGTAACATTTTCATATTGAAACATTCATTGTTGAGATAAATTAGAGTGGGTCTGGATATGATCCATTGGGATTTGACAGGATTTGTGAAAAGTGTGCGAATGAGGGATTTTTTCTCCACCCACACAAACAAGAGAAAAAAGGCTAGCACATTTTGAAAAAGAAACATTATAATGAACATTGTTAAATCTTGAGACAGGAATAGGCTTATCTATCCATAACAGTACAATTATTTTGTACTTATGCAACTCCAAAGATCACAATGAATACTTCCATTACTGTGATGAAGCAACACCAACAAATTCCGGATCCAAACAGCCTCCATCTTTCCAAAACAGGCCATTTCATTTCAGCTGTTCCATTAAAACCAGGAAGGAACGTAGTGTACTTCCTCCTTCTCCAGCTTCATATTTATGTTTCTGATTTATATCACATGACAACATCCATCTAGCATCTGTTATGAGGAGAGTTAAACTAGTATCAGAGATTTACAAAGCTTTAGATAGACCAGAGGTCAGCAACCTGGGAAACTGAAAGAAATTCATCTTAAATTGTGTTCATTAAATGTACATTTGCTGCAGAAAATCCAAGGTTTTGCATCTGCATGACTTCAGACTTCCTCTAATCCTTCCTCATGGTTACATAGTCTATTTAGTTATGTGAAGTGAATGGAAGCCAAACACCCACTGGGCAAGTAAACCGATGCACAAGTATACAGTGGGTCATGCAGTGCCACTCAGATGTACATGTGTTCGCATTGCTGCAAGAAATCTTTAAAACATTCTGATCTTTTGACATTTCTATTCATCAAAGAATGCTGAAAAATATGTATCACGGTTTCCTCAAAAATATTAAGCATTGAAAATAATAAGAAAGATTTCTTGAGCACCAAATCAGAACATTAGATTGATTTCTGAAGGATTCTGTGACACTGAAGAAAATTCAGCTTTGTCGTCACAGGAATTTATATTTATATATATATATATAAATATAAAACAGCTATTTTAAATTGTAATAATATTTTGAAATATTCCTGTATTTTTGATTAAATAAATGCAGCCCTGGTGAGCATAAGAGACTTCTTTTAAAAGCTTAAACTCCACAGGCTCTTTTTCTGACCCTTTCTCCACCTCTGTTTTATACTGAAGCTTTGAGATTCCCTCTAAGGGTTTGCTGGCAGGGTAACAATTCAAGCAAAGCCTAAATCCAGCTCTTCAAGTTCAAATGTCTCTTCAGCCAGTGCTACCCTTCCGAAAAACCAACCTAAAAGATTCTGTGACTAGCATGAGAAGAGGCCAGTCTGAACAAAACTCACCAACTAATCCTAATTCTGCTTAAATACAACTACCAACTGCACAGAAAGATTCATAATATGGAAAAGAAAACAATAAAGGGTGATTCTGGCATGCAAAAAGCAGTTTTGCAAAGCAGGAAAACACACAGGGGGGGGGGGGAGCAGACAGACGGATGTTTCACATTGAGTGTGTGTAAGTGAATTGGGGGCAGATCTCTGTGATCTCGGAGTGAACTGGGAAGTCGTTGGTCGTTTGCTAACAGGAGCTCTCTCATACAGGCGACGACTGCTTCCTTCCTGCACGGTCACCGACACCCTGAAGCACATGCACTAAACACAACAGAGAGCGGGGGGAAAACTAAAGAGAAAGGAGGAGGGGAAATAGAGAGCACACAGAGTGGCCATCCACAGATAAACAGATATAGGGCTATTATTAGAGAAAACAAGCACTTTAAATAACTAATCTAACCATCTAACATTTCAAAGAGCACATTTAAATAAATAGATGAAACTCATGAACATGTCCAATGGACATATTTCAAACCAAAACAAATATTTTGTACTTAAAAGAAAAGGAATCGGATAGTAGTTTATAATTTTTTTTACATGTGACATTATCTGACTGAAAATAAGGGAGCCTCCAATTTCCGATTATACAAAAAAAATCATGTAATGTCGAAAAAAATACATTTTTATTTCAAAATATTTAAGCAGCATTTTGTGTTGTTATTATTACATATTGTATGTTGTTATTGTGTTCCTTTGTTAACTTGTATCGTTTTTAATTTAGGCTTGTATTAACAGCAGGCTACAATTAGTTACATTATAGTGCTTTATCACAATAATGTTCATTTAAAAAAATAAGTAAAACTTCCAGATGAATTATGGCAAAGAGAAAGCACTTAAAAAGTTATCTTAATTAACTGCAAACTATTTTAAATGTTATATTTAAAAAAAAATAACAAACATTTATACAACAACATGCACTTTAAAATAAAAAAATATATTAATGCAAAATATTTTAAAGGTACTATATTTTAAATAAAAAAAATACATCTAAAATGAATTCAAAATATTTTAAAGGTACTATATTTTATGTAAAAAGCAAATCAATCAATCAATCAATAAATCATAATGGGCTTATGTTTTAAGAAAAAAGTAACAAATAAATAACATACATAAATACAAAAATATGGTAAAAGTCTTATATTTCAAGAACAAAGGTAAATAAGTAAATTAATTAAACAAAAATAAATACAAATATTTGTATTAAAGAAAATATGTAACCAAAAGTATTTCCCCCCTTTTTGCCTGCAATTTTTGCTCATCACAAAGTCCACGTTGTCATGGCTGGGGAAGATGACTGAGTGAACCTGGGTTCATGCGGTCAAGACGAGCTGTACTTAGGCACTTGAGCGGAGCCACAGGAAGTCTAAATACTATGCAAGCAGACTGTATATGTGTGTCTAAACTCATCTTACCCCTAGTTACATAATGACCTCCCATTTGGCTTTCCTGTTGTGCTTTTGTTAATTGTGTGTGTGAGTAAGATGCACCGTTTCCTCCTCCACTTAAAGGGGTTGTTTCTGTCCCTCAGTCTCATTCATGTTACTTTCAGCTCTAATGAACACACCCAGCATCCTGACAGGCCCATAATAATGTCTGCCTGCACTGGCCCTAGTGGTGGTAACATCCAACACTTCTTTGACCTGTGCATATTACAAGCATTTCTTACATCATGTAAAATAAATGCTACAAGATTCAAGAAGTGCGTATGTGTATTATTTTAAAATACATAAATCATGGGCTTAATCTAAGGCTTAATTACATTACAATCATTAAGTAATCTGAATTACTTATTAAATAATCTGAATCAATTTATTCCTCCTTCCGTCGCTTCTTGTCCTGCACACTCAACAAAAAGCTTGATAGCAGAGCAAATTGGTCTTTAAACAAATTGTCCTTGACCTTCCGTTATCTTCACAGCCACACTGGAGTCTCTTTTTGGCACTTAATGTTATGCTGTCTTTGACCAGCTGATCCAGGGTCAGCAATGACATGCCATTAACCCAGCGTCCTTGCAAACCTTCTGTTCTCTGTTCCCAATAACAGATGAACAGGGCCAGGCGATGAAATGAACCTCTGATCTCGGTTTCTGCTGTCCAGATTCAGAATACTCATTAAACCCTTTAGCTAACAAGGTCATTCCTCAACCGACCTCACATCATTGCTACACTTCCATTTATTCACATATTCTGCTGTTACACTATTGCTTCTTCATTCATGAATTTCAGCTCCCTCCTTTCAGCTTCCCTCACTAAAATACCAGAGATTGCATTAAACAAATTTTTTTTTTAATTCTTAAAACATTGACATATTTCCAAGTTAGTGTCATTTTGACCAAAAAAAAGTACTGTTGCTCTGTGAAAATTTAATGCAAAATCCAGTCATTCTAGTAGATCGTAAATATTCAAGTTGGTCATATGAATTTGACTTCTGTGTGAGCGGTGCTTTTTACATTTCTACATCTCTATACATCTATACTCAATGTACATTTCATTTCAGAAATGTTGCTGAAATTTCACTGTGACTCCACCTTAAGGAGAATAAATACATAAATACTAATAAATTAACTATTTATTAGAATAAACATGTATGTGAATAGACCTTGGTTTGTTAAGACAAGACTTGTGGGCATATTAAGATAATATTGATGAAGATGAACGAAGGTCTTACGGGTTTGGAACGACATGAGGGCGAGTAATTAATGACAGAATTTTCATTTTGGAGTGAACTAACCCTTTAACGATAATATAAATGATAAAACATAATAAACCTTAATCCTTTTATTACTTGTAGGCAAAATAAACGTTAGTTTAGCAATAAAAGACATTACTATAATGTTTTTATTGTGCTTTACAATGCCTTCTTTGTTTTAAAATAAAATATTCATTAAAGTGTCCACATACACTTGATGTATTGTTTTCTAATAACTTTTAATTCATTAACTTTTTTTCTTATTTAAATTCAGTGACTCACTAAATATTCTAGAATATATATATATATGTTTTTTTCTATTATAATTCTACATCTCCCAATCAGTGAAAAAACGAGTTATCCATCTTTCACCTTTTCCTGCAGGTCACATGTCTTGATGACCTTTTCTCAATCCAAGCAATCGGTGTAAATGGCACGGACAGATATCGGTCTCCTCAGGGGCGGCTGTGGGTGGCAACAGCCTTACAAAAGTGCAAATTACACTGAATAATCATTCCTCCTCCTCACCCATTCAATCAAAGAGTCTAAAACAGCATCTGAATGTAAAAAGACAGCATTTACATACACACTCAAATACACGCGGCCCCACGCTGAGCGCTCTCGTTTCCCCAGAGCTTTCTGGAACAAGACTGATGATTTACCAATACATTTGGTTCAGTTGGTGTCCTATTTATAATAATAATAAAAAACACACACACACTTCTTCCACAGACTAAACCTACCCCACACAGATCAAAGTTTTTCCTCCACTAAAGCATATTTGTGTACATCTGGTCCTGTTTGCCGCCCTGACCACAGTCATGCTGACCATAAAAGCATTGTGTGATATTCAACACAGACATTCCAAATGAAAACCATATCCTCCCACAGAATGTAAAACGATTATCTGAAAGAACTTGTAATGGGTACCCTATTGTTATTGCCTGAGTAACAATCCTACAACATTTCGTGAGGCATGCTGTGCAACAATTACCGTAATTTTGACAGTAAAACACTAAAAATACTATGGTAAAAATAGCTTATTTGGTGTACAGTAAGTTCAAGATCAAAAACTGCAATATTCTAATAATGGGACATTTCACTATTAAATGTGCAGTTTTTGGAAATGAAACAAAAACAATACAACTTTGAATTTACAGTAAAATTGACATTTCCAGAATTCTGTATGTGACAGTTCACATTTGATGTTTTTTCACAGAAATACGATGTCTTCTTAATTAAGTCTAATCGGTTATGTAAATCAGGGTTTTGTGTTGCATCTTATTTGTCTAAATTAATGTTTATTGTTTTATTTTAATGTAGTGTGTTGATGTTTGACCATGATGGTGTTTTGTACTTGTGTGTATTTCACCATGCACCTTCTATATATCGGAATTTACCTAGAAAAGCTGCTTGTGATGAAATTTAAACTTCGTTTCTCTTTACCACCTGTTTTAAGGTGGTTGTCAGTATATTATAAAGGTTAAAAATTGATTTTAGCATTTTGGTATAATAACAACAGCTGCCATTTTTACTGAAAACTTCCCAGATTTTTTACAATGTATGTAAATATGACAGATACTATCCTTTCAAAAGTCATAAAAAATGTACTGTTCAGTGACAGGATGGCCTTTGCATCAGGGAAACGCCTATGTTGCCTAAACATGCTGTCTAGGTAGGTGGCTCTCAAAGGGTTTGGACAGCTGAAATGTAAAATTAAAGGCAAAGAAACAGAAACAAATTCACAGAGAAGCCGCAAATCAGAGAGGAGAGAACAACAAAACTGGAAAAATATGTCACAAAGAGAATTTGATATCTCATTTTGCATATTTGTGTCCGCCTGGGAAAGAGGAGTCAGGCGAGCTCCACGGGCGTGCAGCGTGATGCCCTGACACAGCCAGACTGTGTGAGTCTGTCTTTACCTCTGGAGGGTAATTGCAGCTTAGGTAAGACACCTGGGATCAGTCGTGAAATTAAGACACAAGACTAAATGAAAAAGCGGCATGACTCACTATGATATACTTCTAAGGCTGGCTCAGTATAATGTGCTTACACATAGGATGGGCACCAGTACTCGCATATGGAAGTGCCAATTATCAAACAAGAAAATGCAATAATTGAGCTGACCCGTTTATAAAAGTATTTCGTTTCACACTAATACAACTAATCACACACACACCAAAAAAGAGGCTCTTTTTAACTTTGTAATTTCCAGGGTCTAAAAATATATAGGCCTATACATATTTAAATATGTAAACTACCAATCAAAAGATCAGAATAATTATGATTTTTTTTGTTTTTGCTTCCCCCCCCCAAAGAAGTCTCTTATGCTCACCAATGCTGCATTTACATTATCAAAAACAGAATAAAAAGTGAGAAATCATTCTAACATGCTGATTTGGTGCTCAAGAAACATTTATTTTTATTATCAATGTTGAAATCAGTTGTGTTGCTTAATATTTTTTATTATTAAGCAGCAAAAAACTGTCTTAGCAATGATAACAATAATAATAAGAATCATTAACAACTGATAATAACTGAGCACCAAATCAGCATATTAGAATGATTTCTGAAGGATCATGTGACACTGAAGACTGGAGTCATGATGCTGAAAATTCAGCTTTGCCATCATAGAATTAAATAAACATTTTAAAATATATTCAAATAATATTATTTCACAATATTTACCAGTAGTGTATTTAATAAAGTGTATTTAATAAATGAAATTTAAATGATACTAGCAATAATAACAATAATCGTTTTCAAATTAATTGTAAATAAAATAATAATTTATTACTACTACTACACATTATTATAAAAACATTTTTTCTTTTTTAATAAAACAAATATTTTAACAGTGTCAAGTAATTGAGCAGACAAAAAGAACATCCTCAATATACAGAGAGAGAGAGGATTGTAGATGATCCGACGGACCAGACGGTTCGGCACACAGTGAGGAGAGTTAAGCCATCATAGAGTGAAAACATCATTTCCACAGTGTTTTGTCTTGCTAAGTCGAATACTTACAGAGAGAGCAGAGAGAGAGCAGAGAGAGAGAGAGAGAGAGAGAGAGAGAGAGAGAGAGAGAGAGAGAGATCAGACAATGCCTGATCAACGGATGGATACACAATACCGTTTTGGCAAGTATTCTGGTAAACACAGTCGGTTATGTCTTAAGTTAACGTACAGTATACAGCTGAGAAAGAAACCAGATGTGTATCAGTTGCTGATCTGAAAAATTATCCGATAGTGACTCAAAATCCAAGTATGATCCGAACCGTGAGTTTTGTGATCCGTTGCACCACTAAATTCTACACATATAAGCATTACCTTCACATTCAGAGATGATGCAAGTTGACTTTTTCTACAGGTGCATTAGAAATTGTGATAGATAACCTTCTCAATCTTCTTTCTTTATTGAAGGAGAGAGAGAGGACAGGAGAAAGAGTCCCTCAGTGCTCGTATCTTATCTCAGTGCTTTTCTTATGATATACTTAAAGATATAAACAAGCCCAACACTGGGCGCCAGGTTTGCTTAAATCTCTAATTTACACCCAGAGAGAAAGTGAATAGGAAACAAAAGATAGAAAGAAAAGGAGGGCAAGATTTATTTTGTTGTGGCTGCATGGCACTGGTGGGAACTCAAGTTTGTTAGTTAGAAATTAACCTGAACTAGAGAGATCAAATAGCACACGAAAACAACCTTCAAACACACAGCACACCTTCATAACACAACAAGACAAGTCTCAACTGAACCCTGAGCAAGAGCCACCAGACTTGGGTTTGAATGAGTGTGTTTGTGTTTCAAAACCAGAAGAATTGATAAACAGGTTTCTGCAACCCATCTCATTTTATCTCTTCAATCACTTCAATGCCGTTACATCCGGCAGACAGCACCTAGTGACTTCACAAAGACTCTTATAACAAAATGACAGTTAAGTCCAGGATTAGATGTGACACTAACTCTAAAATTGACAAACATTCTCGTTTGAAATGCTGACAGACGGTACAGGCCTTTCTCCTTGAATTTAAAGTGTTGGAAACAGCTTTAACAAAGAGGATTAAGTGTGTAATGTGTGTAATTGGCAGAAACAGATAATGATAAATCAGAAGGTCAGAGCTTCCGTCTAATGAAAAGCCCCTTTGTGTGTTCAGCCAAACTGCATTAGTGGCGTTGAAATTATATTAGTGGCACTTTTTGAGAGACAGATGGTGGGATCGCAGCAGAAAGTTTATTAGCGGGTGGAAAATTCTTTGATGTTTACGTGCTTTGAGCTCCTTGTTCTCAAACGCCCGGGTGCTACTCTGTGTAAGACGTCCAAACGATGGGCTGTTTATTTGGAGCAGTCCTGTGTGCATTTCTCATCATAGTCCATAAACTACAGCTGGACATTTCACATCATTCTTTTGGCAGAGGCTTGATGAAGCTTACAAAAAAAGAACCGTGGTATATGAATATGTTACTCATTCAGTACAACACTGCACCGTGTATATAACTTCCATGGTATTACCACAGTAATTCTTTTCACAAGGGGAGCTGGTATTCTGTAATTCACTTGGCAGAGACGGAATGTAGCTTACAAAAAAAAAACCATGGTATTATTATTTTTGTACATGGTATCATATAACTGCCTGTACAAAAAGTAGTGTCCATACCATGGTACAGTACTAGTATCAGATGCTCAAACAATTGAACTGAAATTAATTTACCATGATATTTACATGGTACTCCATGGTATATCAGTAGTGCATTGTTCTATGTCTACGGTTGATATTTTACTGATATATGATTTGAAACCTTTTAAGTACTGTAAATGTGGTTTCTTGGTATGTACACTGGTAACACCATGATAATTTTTGACGCACTCAGAAAAACCATGGTTTTTAAGCATGGAACTTATTTAGTACCATAGTATATACAAATGTACCATGGTATTATCATTAGATAGATACCATGACTGAGCCATGGTAAAATGACAGAGAAGCTGTGCTTTCTGTAATTCATTTAGCAGAGGCTGGATGAAATTAACATAAAAGTACCATGTAATACCATGTTTTTGGACATGGTATTATTTAAGTTTCATGGTTTCTTTAGTGTCTAAAATGTGGCATATGGATTACAGTGATACCATGTCCAGTACCACAGTAAATATCACGGTATTACCTAGCAATGCACCAAAATTTCACCAACTGAAAATATTCAGTCAAAATATCAAAGAGGAAATTTTAGCCAAAATAGTTTGGGAGGGCCAAAATCATTAGTCAAAAATATCAAGAGCGGCTTGTTACCAAAGGAACTAACTATGGTTTAATTTACCACTTGAAAAAAAAAACTGAAAGCACCATAACCAGCAATTACTCACATTTTATTGAATTATTAATCCAAAAACTTTTTGTAGTAAAAAGTTTAGTAGTATTAGTACAAGTATTTAGTAGGACTAGTACTACCATAACATACCATTGTGAGTCTGCCACAGTACCTTTTGTAAGAAGCGTGGGGGGGGGGCTAAAACATGAGAAGTCAAACAAAAGCTTAAAAAAATGATCATCAAGAAAGAGAAGCCCACAATTTCCGCCAATAAATTAGTGTAATATAGAAAGGGTAAATGAAGAAAACCATAAGATGTAAACACAGACTAGAGTACATAGCAAAGAACGCATGTTTGCAGTTTGTTTGTCAGCCTGAGAGGATCAAGGATGAAAAGGCGGCTGCAATTACAGCACAGAAGGTCATATGTAAACACTTAACTAGCTCTGTCTGTTCTCCTGCTGGACAGTAAAGCACTACCCAAATGCTGATGGTGGAACCATCATGGCCGCCTGCTGTGAGGGTGTCTGACTTGTGTGACAGATGTGAAGTGAGGTGCAGTACGACAGGCTTCATTAGGTCTGCGTGTGCGGAAACATTTAGGAGCAGGTCAGTGTTAAATAAAAAGAGCCAGGCTCCTGTTTTTTACGTTTGAGATGAGCTCACACACACAGATCACTTGGCTGGACAGGTCTGTGTGCAGTCAGCCAGACTAAACAGGGCGGTTTAATTAGTGCCATCGCTCAACAAAGACACACAGAGCGTCCTTCACACTGTGTACTGTAGTCTGTGTCCGTCTTCAACCCCCATGTGCTCTAGGCTCTGCTTAACACTACGCATACATTTAGGTCAAGGCACAGCTCGGTCAATGGTTAGATTAGTTGGGTACATGTGAGGAAATGATTAAAGGTCAAGGGTACTCACTCAGAAGTGACTGCAATTATTAATCATGGAAATTTAAACTTCAAAACATTTCACAATGACCAAAATTAGGAATGTGTATCTGTTCCATATCAATTATGAGATATTGGATATTTAATATAAGCAGTTATTAAAATTTAAGTTTCCTTAAATTTTGTCTTTAAAAACACTAATAATTATTAAATTAAACAAAACTAAAATCTCAAAATGAATATCCATTTTTCATACCACATATAATAATATTTTGATGCCTAAATTCACATGTAGTATTTCAAAACTATTGTTTTATTTTTTTGTATTTTATTTTTTAAATTTAAACCAAACAGTATAGATTTTTAATATTGGACATTAATTGGTTAATGGCCATAGCAAGAATACAAATTATCAGTTTATCGGCCTGAATTTAAATATGTGTGCATTCATAATTTAAATGAATTTTTTGTCATTTTTTTAGTGATTGTTTGCTGCATTAATTTCAGCACTACCCTGCAATTTGCGCAAACAATGTACACGGGGGCTTTCAGTTCAGAGCAGCAACAGCTGGATGTCTCCTTTCTTTCAGAAACAACTAGACTGGCGTGCAACAGATCATACAGGTCTCGAGATACATTTTAAAGCTATTTTTAACTTGTAGACACAAAACTACCTGAGACTTTATCAGGCTTCAGTTTATTACGTCAAAACATTTTAGCTCTGCTTATCATATCATATCTTTATGTCATGATGACACATCTGATGAAACATGAGATACTGGTTTACTCACAGATATCTGTGGCTTCATCAGAGCCGTCGGGACAGTCTTTCTCTCCATCGCAGCGCCAGCCTTTGGAGATGCAGGTCACCTGATCTTTACACACAAACTGCTTCGGACTGCATGTCTTCGGGGCTGGAAAAGAGAAATACATTGTAAGTGTGAAATGCATCTGTCAGACCAATTTTAACAATATTTGGTCATTCTGAGGTTCTCACTTACAACTTGATTCAAGTGTGATTAAATTAATTAAATACTATATAAAACATGAGGAATGATTTAATTTGAGCAGTTTCTCGCACCTAAAATATGAAATCTATTTAAATCTGGACAATAAATCATAAAAATATAAAACACAAGTGGGCTCAGACTTTTGTACCTTATATGTGTGTGTGTGTGTATGTACTGTATATATATACACACACACACATATATACACACACACATACATATATATGCATGCATGCATTTGTCATCATCCAGCATCCTGTCTAAATATCAGCCACTGAACAACCCATATTGGTCAGCCACTAAATGCTTCAGCAATAATAAGTAATTTTTTTGTTGAGTCCACTTATGAAATAAGCAAATACCTCAGTGACCAGCAACTTTGACATGACAAAACATTTAGAAGAAAAACTTTGTATGTGGTCACAGACATTGCTGAAACTACCATTCCTCAAGCCAAATATAGCTGTTTTTTACACAGTAACACATCTGGGTCATGCCAAGTTCACAACTGTGCTTTATATTCCAAGACAACTCATTCTGCTGTAATATTATTAACCCACTTATTTCAATATGGGTTGCTGGTATGTTTGTTTATTTCTCAAGTGCTGCCCACAAACAGTGGTTTTATTTTGCCCTTTATAACCTGAGAGATGTTTTCTCTCAACGCATGGACAGAGGTCTTTTCATTACCAGCGGTAGGGCGAAGTATACGTCAGTACTCAGTTCAGTCTAACTCTGGGGAGAGCCCGGCAATCGGAGGAGTATTTTTACTCAGACAGTCTGATGAGATTGTTGAGGTAAACCGCAGAACCGCCTCAGGACTGTGGGTAATCTGGCCCTGCCCCACTGCTGACACTGGTCCACTCAGCCAGAAGTCAGAGATCCTCAGCAAAACCGCTGCTGTAATTAAACAATTCTCAGTCTGTCCGTCTCACAGTAAAACACTGCAGCTACAATACCTTCTGTGGGTGCGGCCCACTGGCATATACAACTGACCACAGGCCTTTTCAAAATACAATACGCAGACAAAAACGGCTAACTGGAAAGATTTTAGAACAATCATCCTTACATTTCTTACATGTGTTTTAAGCTAGGGCACAAATATACTTGCAGCAAAATGGGACCATGAAGTCCAGGGATATCATGGCTTATGGGCATACTTTTTTATTTTAATCAGTCATTGTTTTGCCAAAACAGTACAATGAGTACAGTTTAAGTACACTTTATCTCAAGCAGTAGTTAGCTACAGAAGAGGACAGCGGTAACAATCTGATTGTGATTCTCTGCAGGACTTTCCCTCTCTAACACTTACCTCTCTGCACACTTGGCATAAGGAGAGGCGTTTTGGGAAAAGCGAAACAGGGGAAAAGCTGCAAGGGGGAGAGGATGTGACCGCAATCACAAGAGAGATGGGGATGTTCATGCGTCACGTTTCTGTACATTTTTGAAAGTGATGAGAAAGCTCAGACAATAAATTCTCAAACTGTCTCCAAATACTGTTGTTTGATGCAAGATGATATCCTCATGGACATGATGGAGGATAATAGGGACAAAGTGGGAGAGAGTATCAAGAATATAATGAAAAGTGGATATCGGAATACTCTTGTTTTTAGCTTTGTTCCAAAACATACCGAGCTAGAGCAGTTTCCTAACTCGGAACTAATAGGGACTAATTTAACATTCTATACAGGCAGCAATTTTGGATTGGGCTGGGTGATGGGTGTGGTCCCCCTCGGCTAGGGATATGGCAAAAATATTATCACATTTTTTTTTTTTTTTTTAAAGACTATGATTCACGATTTTATTATGATTCACGATTTTAATGAATCCATCATTTTATCATGATTCTTTGTCATGTTGGTTTTTCTATTTTGCAAGTTGTTTGAGCATTACAGCCAAACTAATTTCCCTATTATAAAGACAAAGCCTTTCAAGGTAACACCATTTTAAAAAGAATGGTGGATATTTAGGCCAAAGTGGGTAAAGGTAAAAATCTGTCATTATTTTTATCTTTGTTATTAAAAAATGAGAGCAAATATACACATTACAAATACACACAATATACAAATAAAATAAACAGTGTTTTATTTTCAGGTAGGCTACAATAGGTGTATTGAGCAGAGCATTCAAGATATTTAATTAACAAATATAAAAATAAACACTATATAGATTGATTCCTATTAAAGCAACTGTATTAAAGTTTTTCAGTCAAGAGTAGTAAGCGATTTTTCTCTTTGTGTTTTGGTGTTTTATTAACATTAAAGAATAATTCACCCAAAAATAAAAATAGTGTTTTTTTATACCATCATTTACTCGCTCAAAAGTTTCATTCTTCTGCTAAACATAAATGCTGTTTTGAAGAAGGTGGAAAACCAAACAGTTGCTGGTCCACAGTGACTTCCATAATATTTTTTTTCCTTCGATCAAAGTCAACGTGGACCAGCAACTGTTTGGTTACCCAGATTCTCCAAAATATCTGCTTTTGTGTTCAGCTCAAGAAAGAAATTAAAACAGGTTTGGGACAACATGTGAGCGAGTAAATAATGACCGAAATAAAATTTTAGGGTGAACTATACCTTTAATTACAGTCGGCAGCATGTTTAGTACTGTCCCTTTTAAGACCTGCACGCATCTAATAAACAGGCACGCATCCATTTCTCTCTCATCTGGTTTACTTTCATTTTAGACATAGCCAACTGAGTCTATACATAAACCTTGTGTGTTTTGACAGTATTAGCTCAAAAGATAACTTAGTTCAGTTATCAGGCACTATTTGACGGGCTTTTTGTGTATGTGCTTTATTTATTTATTTCATGATGAGTGATAGACCTTGTTGGGAAACCAAATACTACATCGCCGATCTGGAATCATTTCCATTCGTTTGTAAGTGTCTTCAAGTACACGTGATGCAAACGCCCGGCTGGTCTGCTTTGTATTGGTGAGGCTTTCTCCAAACTGGCCAAATACGAACGAGACAGTGGTAAATGGAAGATGTTTACAAGAAATGTGGCAACATAGCCTATGCCGCGATTCCTATTCCACAGAGAGCGCGTGCAAACGAACGCGCCCGCTTGCTTGGACATTTGAGCTTTGTATCAGTACGTCATAAATAGGACGAGGCAGTTTACTGTGAGGGATGTGTTGTGTGGTATCGCGCTGCATCCAATGTAGACAGCATCACTGATTATAATGGGTTCTCGCCGTGTAGACTGGGTGTTTTTAACTTTCTATCTCAACACCGCGCCACCGGCGGTAGTTGGTCCATTACCAAAATCTGCCACAGTCAGCCCTACTAAACAGTAAAATTCTTTCCTTATTTACACACCATCATGTTCTTCCAAACCTCCAAGACATTTGTTCATCTTTGGAATGTCAGTTGCGTTGCTGTCTATGCAGGTCAGAAAGCTCTCAGATTTCATCAAACATATCTTAATTTGTGTTCTGAAGATAAACTAATGTCTTACGGGTTTGGAATGACATGAGGGTGAGTAATTCATGAGAGAGTTTTCATCTTTTCAATTAAACTAATTATAATACCACCTAAATTAATTTGTGGATTTTTTTTAAAAAACCTTTGCAACGTATCAGTGATAAACACACAAATGCAAATAGATAACTATAATACTAGACTGTGCTGAGAAATTTACCAGCATTGAACATTTAACAGTCCTTCCAGGATTTCATGGGACTTTTTTCTGATTTTTGTGGCCTAAAATGACTGATTCTGCTGCGGCTTTTCTCAAAATTTGCAATGATATTTGCAGCATTTCTTATTGCTTTGCAGTAAAAACATACCATGAAAAATATTCTTCTAACATTGTTATAACTTTTCTGACTTCGAGAACCATTGTAGGGCTCCAGACTAACATTTGAGGACACCAGCACCAGTCCCATTAAGTTCTACAGAAGGTGGCACCAGCACCTGACAGTAAAGCACTTACCCTAATCGCACATGTACATCTCGAAGATGTCTATTTGATGTCTGCATTTACATATGCAAGACGTATTTTTTAGGGTGTTTGCTCATCGTCAATACGTCTCTAGGACGTATCCTAACAGATGTCAAATAGGCATTTATTAGAATGCATGTAAAACTGCTTCTGAGACGTTTATCAGTTTAAAAGACAGATGAAGCAAGGTCTTATGAACAAATAATGTCATGAGCACATAAAAATTAATTACTGTCATTCTTAAAAATATTTGGTAATACTTAAATCTTTGAAGTGCTGGAAAAGTTGTGTGAATCATCTTAAAACACTTGAAAACATTAGACCATTTCTGCCACAAGTTGTTCCTGTAGTTATGTTAAATCCATGGTGACTGGTTAAGATTTGTGTTTATTGAACAATGTTTTTCCTGGTTTCTATATCAGTGGCGTTTGTTCTGATATCCGTAGCTTTAACAGAATTCTGCACCGAATTTTAATGATTCTCACAAGATTTAACAGAGATGTTATTGATTCTGCTGTGAATTCAACTACTTTCTTCACTGTATCTCCCAGTGATGTGTATAAAGGTGTTGCGTGATCGAGAGCAGCCAGCGGCTCCGGCCAGAGCAGATAAACGGTCTGCGCCGTGTAGCCCAAACAAGTAGCGTGGATTTGTTCCTCTTTCGCTTGTTTGTCCAGTGAAGCTCTTGTAAATCAGGCATGATGAGAATGCACGGCTGTTCATTCCATTTTTTCAAACTGAGAAACATCCTTTCTTTGACAATGCGCATTGAGATGACCTCACGGGACGCGTCTAAACCCAAAATCTGCGGCAATTACGAAAATTTGCGAGCTATGGCGAAAATTGCGGACCTTGCTTGATTTTGAAATAAATTCAGCGGTAGCAGAATCACAAAATCCTGGATAGACTGATTTAAACGAAACCAGCTTTTACTTTGGCAGGCCATACTACATCTATTCAAGAGTAAAAACTAAAAATATTGGGAGATATATTCATCAATCAGTACTTTTTCTCATGAGACCAAAGCCTACCATTAAAGTGGTCAATTACTCTTAGTTGATCGTTGATAACCATCAACAGCATTAAGTGAAAAGTGTTAAGAGGACAACATGTTGAACACTGTTATTGACTCTGTGTTCCTAAATCCTTCAACCAGACGAGGGCATTCCCAGCACTCAGGCCATCGACTGTACAGAAAGCGACAAAAACATTCAGCATCTAAATTTAACACGCGATCACACAGCGGCAGCGAGCGACCACAAGGAGGAGAGTCTGTGACTCTAATTGGAGGTTTTGGGGTCGTTGGGGGGGAAACAGAGTACACAGGCAACTTTTCCCACAGAGCTTGCCTTCATTCAAAGCACACAAATATTTCAGACAGAGATGTGGATTGTTAATTCAGAGCAGTTTTTTCCAAATGCACAGCCAAACTACTGACAAGTTTTTGAAGGTGCAAATCAAGAGGGACTGTTAATTATTTCAGAGCATCTGAGTCTATGGTGGGGGATCAAGAAGGCCTTTATTTGTCCCTCTGGGCCTGCACCCAACTGCAAACATCAGGAGCATCCCAACAAGGTGCACCAGCCAGGACTCCTCATGCTAAGCAACCCAACATCACACTGCAGTCATTTGAAATAACACAATCCCACTATAGCAAATGCTGTTTCCAAACAGGGCTGGGAGATATCCAGAAGGCCGGCCAATGCGAAAGAAACTTCCGTCTCATTCATTTGTGCTTTGTCTTGGGGAACAAAAAAGCGACAGGAGTGTTTTACATCCAGGCCGTTTAACCAATTTACAAGTTTGTCCTCTGATGTAAATTTTCTAGGACAAATCAGAGTTGAGCTTGGCACTGCAGAATGGGGCCAGTTTTTTAATGAGGTGAAATTCCAAAGAAATGAGCCTAAAAACGAATCATTCATACATCACCATCATTCAAAGTTTTCCCGTACCCTCCAAGCTGACAGTGGTGTGGAATGTACACTGTAATATTCCACAACAACTAAGAACGGATCTGCTTTACAGACAGTATAGTGGGGAAAAACACTGAATGGAAGTGGAAAAGGAACCGCATGCTTTATCAAATAGCAACATGTATTCATGTGCACAATGTAATGTATTGCTGCTTTGGGGCTTTAATCACATTATCAAACTTACGACTGTGAACATGCCCCTGGTTCATCCCATAACATTACTCACAATACATTTTGGCACACCCTACTTTAAGCCAAGATTCATCTCTTTGTTTATTTCTTGTCTTAGCTTGGACTTTTGTTGCCTTTGTAAATTTTTGTAAATGGACATTTTGGAGTATTTGACCAAAGGCATCAAAATGTGCAAATGCATTTAATAGTAACATTTAACATTTGACCACTGAATACCTGGAATGTGAGACTACCTTCGCATGTCTTTTGGAAAGCATTATCGGATGGGAAAATATTTGTGGCCTACAACTTCATGAACATCAGGGCCTGCACTCAGGGAATGAAAAAATAGACAGAATGACTAACACTTCAACTTTATTTGCTTATTGTGGTTTGTCTGTAAACCTCAAAGATGACTGATTTTGTGCCACTGGAAAAAAATCCAAGATATTGGACACCAGAAGTAAAGTCTAAAAGTATAATTATCCACAATTGCTGTTTAATTTAAAAAAGATAATATGTTAATAGCTTAAATTAGTCTCAAAGTTTAGTAATTATCACAAGCAGATCATCTGGAGATTACAAAAGTACAATATATTGTCTGTAAAGAATAAAACTGAGATATTGAAAAGTAGGAGTAAAAATGAGCCAACAACAAACTAGTTGACTAATTTATCTAGACTTTTTTTTTTAAAACATACAATTTTTCTTAAATTATGTAATATGTATTTTATAAATACATTTTGGATTTGATTTATCTTTTCAAACCCCACCGGCCCATCATGAGTGCAAGATGCCGTGTTAAGTTAAAAGCACCCAAAACAAAAAAATTTTGGAACAGAAAACAGAAAATAGTTTTAAAGAACGCTGGCAACCAAACAAAAGCAAATGATGCAAATGATGATCATTTTTGGGTAAACTATCCCTTTAAGACAATTAGTCAAACCCATTGACTAGCTAGTTTGCACATTATAAGAAGATCACTTCAAAGTTGATCCAAGCTGAAATGAGAGGAAGACCATTTTAAGTTGTGGGTGACGATTGATTAAAAGGGAGGGAAACCACAGTGGACACAGACAGGAAAAGGGAGAAAGACCTCCTGGGTTCATCTCATCTGGGGCCAGTGAGGCCAGCTGTGAGAAGTGTGACCCACTTTCAGCCCCTCAGTCTCAACTTCCCCCTCACAGCGCACCGCCCCTCCTAATCAGCTCCAGGCCTCGGCCACACATTCCAGCACCTTTTAATTGATTTCATCTGCAGACTCGTCCTCTGTGAGGATATGGGCTCATAAAAGACTCGAGTTCTCGGGTTTAACTCGGGTCTTTAGAGCCCACAATGGAATTTTGGAACAGAGAGTTGAGATTTTTGCTCAAATGACAAGCATATCAGGGTGGTTCTTATTACAGCGCAGACATTTTCTGGAAGTTTCGCCAAAAGCTGCTACATAACTCTCTGTTATGCAGTCTCAGGAAAATTCTTGAAGGTCCTGTTTGTAATTATAAGTTGTAGGCTAAAATACAGAGTAAACAAGCAAAATGAGAGAGCAAAAAATGACAAAGACAAAGAAAACAAGAGATCAGAGGCAAGGCTGGTTCTCATCAACTTGCACTGCTCTCCTCCCTTTAGGAATGTCCGTCTGCCTCACAGACCTGCAGGTGACAGTGAAAGCTAAACACAGTGTGTAAATCGAAGTCGAAGACACCATCGAAGTCCAATTTCTAAATACAATCAGGCTCAGCAACTCCTCGAAGGAGTAAATAATCATCTGAAAGTAAAAATTGAAGCAACCCATCAAGGGCCGTTCGCACTGACTGTGATCTGTAGCATAAAGCAAGTTAAAGTCATTTATATTTTTATAAGAGCAGACGATTCGAGGCAACGTGAGTGACTGTGCTATTAGTATGTCTAATCAATGATGTAAATGACAATGTAGTGTATATCTGTTTCAATCTGTACAAACCAAAATATGCATTAAATCAAATTTGCATAATACCTTTCAAAAGTTTAAAGTTAGTTAGAATTTTTTAGGAAATTATTTGTTTTTTAGCAATGACACATTAAATTGAAAGTGGTGGGAGTGAAGACATTTGTGGTGCTACAAAAAAATTTTTTTTTACTTTCTATCCAAAGAATAAAGAATTTTTTTTTTATCTCAGTTTCCTCAAAAATATTTATAACTTACAGTAATATGTAAATATTAACAACTCTTTTCAACATAACTAATAATAAGAATAATATTGATTTCTGAAAGATCATGTGACACTGAAGACAAGGAATGACTTCTGAAAATTCTGCTTTGCCATCAGGAATAAACTACATTTCAAAATAAATTTAAAATATAAAACAGATTTTAAATTGTAACAATATTTCCCAATATTGTTGTTTTTACTGTATTTTAATAAAAAGAACAGCAGCCTTGCATAGTTGTTTTTTCATGGATTTGACTCCTGCATCAATAATTAGGCCTATCATTATTTATCTTTGGAGAAAACGGATGAATTGTTAAAAGATTATAATAATCAGATTATACACGATACACAATCAGATTTTCAAAAGGCCAGTTACACATTCCACCAATAGGACTTTCAGCATTGATATCACATACAACCCACAACACGTCAACTAAGCAACATCTTCCAAATTAAATAACTGTCAGTGGAAAATAAGCTTCAAACAGAGAAAGTTGGCGAAACTTCTGAAACAAAGTAGTTCTTATCAGTTCATTTTGCTGCCTATTCACCACAACAGTGCGGTACCCCTATGGAAGGGATATGGGTTAACATGAGGGTAAAAAGTGAAGACCAATTAGGCTAAATTCTCTTCTCACAGAGCTTCATTTCTGTGCTGAAACCCAGTGTCAAATACAGTCCAGTGACCCGTCTGAGGAACATCACACTGAGCAGGTCGGGGGGCCACCTCATTTGAAACTTAGAAAAGTGCCTTTGAAAACACATTGAGAGTACTTACACACTGAAGCGTGGAGGTACACACAAACAACAGGACAATGCGGTCCAATAGCAGCATTCGGTGAATACCAGGGCACCATGACCAGACCCTCTGAACGGTCATTCCTACTGTTTAGTGACCAGATGTTCACAAGAACACATTTCTGCTCATATTCTGCCTGCTTTTTATAAACATTTTGAAGCAAACTAAAACAACACCGTGTTAAAAAGCAAGTTTGGGAGAGATCAAGCCAATAAATTAAGGTGAATAAACTAGTTTGCTTATGTATGTTTTATGACGATGCCCTGCAAAAAACTGGATTCCTGTTTATAACCCCTTAATTTGAACAAACACACAAAGCAAATTTTGTACCCAAGTTTGCAAAGGTATGCTAGTGATTTGCTGCACTTAAATTCCATTCCTTCTCTTAAAGAGGACATATATCCATGGCCAAACCTTCAATTACCTAGACCGCTGTGTATCCCATCCCAACAAGTTATATTCTCCAATGAGGAAATAAAAGGCCTGAATGGCCAGTGCTTTTATATGGCTTGAGAACATACCAAAAGCTTAAAGATGGCTTTCAGATGCCAGGTTGTATAAGAGGTCTAGACCAGACAAACAAACAGTTTAAGGCAAAAGTTTACATACACCTTGCAGAATCTGCAAAATGTACATTATTGTACCAAAATAAGAGGGGTCATACAAAATGCATGCTATTGTTTATTTAGAGTACTGACAATGAATAAGATAAAAGATGTTTACATGTAGTCCACAAGTGAAAATAATTGTTTTTATAAAAATGACCCCGTTCAAAGGTTTACATAAACTTGATTCTTAATACTGGGTTGTTACCTGAATGATCCACAGCTGTTTTTTTATTTATTTTTATACTTTTTTTCTGTATGTTTAGCTTTGTTTTATTTCACTTCAACTTATTTTATTTCAGTAAGCTTTTCATCCAATACTAATATTTTACTTCCGTTTTATTTCAATGTTTTATTTTAATTATTTTTTAATAGTAATTCAAATTCTTTATATTTGAAAGCCGATAACCCATATGTTGGCCGATAAATCTATACAACATATATGCACAAAAATACGGAAATGCACAAGTAATTTTGAACTAAGTTATGTGCTAGTCACATGTGTAACTCGTGGACGCGCCCTTGGCTTCCCGTAACAACGTGCTGAAACACGGCAACTAAACCCAAAGAATTCACAACGTTTTATTATAATAATGTTCTCATTAGAATGTTATATACACGACAGTCCCAATCATAGTTATTAGTTGTGCGCTGCTGTTTGAGCTGCGTGCGCTGCGCTAAAGATGATCACCGGCAAACTGAAGCGCTCTATTAACGCTCTATTAACTTAACCAAACGCATTCTATATGAGATAAAGCAGATATACGTAAAATAAACACAATATTACTACGTACAATTGCACAAAAGGCTGCAAATGCACAAGCGAACTTAACTGTCATGGAGGTGTAGCTCCGTTGTGGACGCGCTCAACGCACACACAAAACACAGCGCACAAATATTCCACAACGTCATTTACAGTAATATTCTTATTATAATTTTATGTAGCCTTTATAACAGACTTGCTCTGCACATGTTGCACATAAGTGTATTGTCCTTTTCAAAGTGATTCCAATCATATTCCAGCGCACATCTGAAGTGTCTCTGAAGGAAATAATGCATTATTTATCGGCTTAAAGATATCGGCCAAATTTTCTTATTGGGCCAATACCGATAACAGAACAAATGAGCATTTATTGGCCGATACCGATATGGTGGCCGATATATCTAGTGTAAACGTGTGTTTAATTGATAGAAGACTGTTTTTATACATTAAAGTGTGCCCACTCATAATTGTAACATTCATCATTAATTTTGTTTCTTACTTTAGTCCTATTTAACTGGGTTTCACCTGCGTTTGAAATGTAAAAAATACATTTGTAACTTATAATTGTAACTTTCATTATGACATTGTTTTTATTTACTCATATTTTACTGCAATGTTTGACCTGTAATTTGACATGGAAAATGCATTAAAATACAAAACTGCTTCATTGTAGCTTCCTCTGCACTAACAAATAACCTTTTCATGAAAGGTCTCACCCTGCTCCTCATTGTGTATTGATCAACTGACACTCTTTTAACATAACATGTATAGCTTTTATTTGCTTAGCCTTCCTTTCAGTTAGACTTTTATGCCAAGTTTATGCCCATTGTTTTCACTAAGCCATTAAAGACTTAATACAACATGTTATATGTGACACAAAGAGCAAAGGACAGGATTTACCAAGATTGTAGGAGCTGCCTAGACAAGTTCCCAGGTGTAAACTACACATGAAACTATTAAAGGGTGGGAATGATGTTCACACAACACCTGTTTCTTTCCTAATACCGGTCATTTTATATAAACAACATGATGACTGATTACAAGTCAGCCTTGAGTACAATCACAAGTCTTTTTCATGACCGTCAAATCTGTACATTTCTAGTAAACTGCTGTTGTACCTGTAACTTTAAGGCTGAGTATTTTTAATGGCTCTGGGTGTGATGCAGACGTCTTTAGTCACAGCACAAAAGATGATTTGGATCTCAATTGCTTTCACACATGAGCAGTTATCTGATGGCCAGATGTGAGTAATGCTGAAGAGTGTTAAAACACAATACAGAAGCTTCAATGGACTGAGGTCATCTGGAATATAACAGAACAAGTGGAGAATAGATACTTAAAGAAACAGGTCACACAAAAATTAAAGTTCTGTCATTATTATTATTTACTAAATCCCTATGCCTTCCAAACCCATATGATTTTATTTTATCAGCTGAACACAAAGGGAGCTTTTTTCTGTGTGTGCGTGATTGTGTGGGATGCCTTAGCTACTCTTTGTCTATTCAATGAAAGTGAATGGGGAAAGGAGCCGATGAGCTCCTAAAACAACCAAAAAAAGGACTTGGAATATATAGTACACAAGTCATACATGTTACTTTTAATGGTTTATTGTGGTTTTTGTCATTTTGGAACTAGCCCCTGCTGCACAGAACAGTGCAGCCAAACATTCTGCACAATAACCCATTTGGTGTTTCATGGAGGAAAAAAGTTTGCAAAATCTTTAGAGCGAGTAAACGACAAATTTCATTTTTTGGGTCAGCTATCTCTTCTATACTGCAACAAAACAGTCCTATTCACTGACAGTTCACTAGGTACTGCAAGTCAAACTACACTACTGTTTAAAAGTTTGGGGCATGTTTTTTCCCCCAAAGAAACAAGGATGCATTAAAATTGTCAAAAGTAACAGTAAAAATGTTGGCGTCGATATACGCCGCCATATAGCGCTGTTGTGCTTAGGGATGCAGCGATTAACCGGTTTTACTATTAACCACGCTTGAAAACGTCACGGTTAATTAATCGTAAAGGTTCCGCTAAACCGATTGTTTCTGTTGCACGGAACGGAACTGTTGCAACTTGCGCAAAATGAAAACAAAGTTACACTAGCGGTGCACCAGCTTAAAATGCTGTGCTTATCAGAGACATAGAGGCTACTACACACACTAGATTAACTATGACAGAGAGGAACCAAACAACGATCCTTTATTTCCACCAGAGAATGTCTGAAGTCGATAGTGTGGGACCATTTTGGGTGCGCCAAGAATGACCAAGGCGTCATTTAAATATTTATATAAAACTTGCTGTTAAAGAGTAAACATAATGGATCATGCACGGCTAGCCAGCCTGTTTGTTAGCTTAGCATTCTGCCCGCTTCAGACAGAGATTAAATAGTGCGGAGCAGAGAGAGAGAGAGAGAGAGAGAGACATGACAGTTGCATGTGTGAATTAGTCTACCTGCATCTGCGCATCACTACAAACAATGAAGATTTGAGTTTAGTGATTTAAACAGTAATTTTACCCCCTCTTTGCTGATTAATATAATGTAGCGATCCAGTTTCTAAGCTATTTTATTAATGAAAGTCGCTGGGCAGCGTTGACAACAAGTTTCTGTCCTCCTAAATGTTTGTGGGCAGCTCGATCTCACAAACCAAAATAATAGACATGATTTTCTCAGGTCACATGTAAAATCAGATGAATAAAGATTATTAAAATGAATAAGTACGGATGACAGTTGATTACAATAATTGTTCAGTTTATTCCCCTCGTTAGTAACAGTGTCCTCTGTGGGATTAATATTAGTAAGTTAATATTAGTAATATTAATATTATTAACACTTAATATTATTCATAAGTCTTATTTTCACCATCTTTCCAAGTTCTGTACCTCAGGTCTAAAAGAAATGTAGAAATAATATACAAAATGAAAACACCAAATACATTTGTGATCTATTTCCATTTGTTATTTTCAAAAGGGAAATACTGACTGATGTTTACTGCGCACCTTTTTTAATTCCAATAGAAGAAATTTACTTTTTTTTCTTTAGTATTATTATTTTGTGCTGTATTATTAGTTACTGTGTTATTTCTGTTTCAAAAGGCAGCAATAAATAACACTTTAATATCTAAAGATTGTTTATGTAATTTTATGTTGTGAAATTAATAAATGCATAATCGTAATAATCGTGAAACCGTGATTATTCCGCAGACTATAATCGTACCAACAAACTCTATAATCGTTGCATCCCTAGTTGTGCTCCAGGCCTTCAAAGTTCGAATCCCGGCGAATAATCGTTTGACAGCACTAATGTAATGGTCTTTTGAACTTTCTCTTCGTCAAAGAACCCTGAACAATTAAATGTTTCTTGGACACCAAATCAGCATATCAGAAAGATTTCTGAAGGTGATGCTGAAAATTCAGCTTTGCCATCACAGGAATAAATTACATGTCACAATAAAATCAAATACAAAGGTTGTTTTAAACCATAATAACATTTTACAATATTATCGTTTTACTTTATTTTTTATTTAAAAAAATGCAGCCTGCATTCATAAGAGAATTCTTTCAAAATAAAAAAACTCTTAATGATCCCAAACTTTAGTAACAGAGTAACAGTAGTATTTATAAGTGAAAACCAAGTGAGAGAAACAAAAAAAGTACAAACAAGAGAGAAATATATGAAAGAGTTCTAGCACATGAGTGTGGAATGTTGAGAAAACATAACTGTCCTCAACATTTGAGCAGCCATGTTTGCGCCTCATGTGACAACCCTCTACGGACACCTTGGCAATTGAATCGCCATTGGCTAGTAAATGTTTTAGTTTACTCACCAGACTAACATACTGTATGTATGTATGTATGTATGTATATATATATATATCTTTTTAAATATCTGAAAGTATACTCTTAACATCAGTCAGTCAAGCATTATAATATGATAATCAAAGAACTTTAGTAATTCGAATTAAAACTTGGTAACCATGTATGAATCAGTCATTTTAACTGAACTTAGGACTGGTGGTGGTGCTTTTTTGGTCATTCAGAGTTTCTGTAAAAACAAAAAAAAGGAAAACACTAACAACAACAATACTGATAAGATGATAATGATAGAAGAAGAAGACAAAGAAGACGAATAAGAGGAATTCTATTAATAAGAACAATATAAAACGCACGCAATATAAAAAGGATTAATGAGCTGCTGGATTCATGAATATTAATCAGGTTGTCTGCGTTCGATCGAACTGATTCGCTGAAATCAAAACAGGGACGATAATAGGTAAGCGCCAGCCAATGAGATTGTCGTTGACGTTTGCACATTAGTTCCGCCCACTACCAGAAAACCCAGCAGTTCTTAAAAGCTGCAAAATTCCAAAAGGAATGACAGGAAAATACAACAAAGAATATAATTTACATGTAGCACGTCAATTCTGCATGTTATGCAAGACTCTCTCGCTCTTTCTTTGCATGTGCGATAACGAGACATGCGCCTTCACACTAGAGTTTGCGGTACGTCAAACACAGGTGCGCTGCGCATCCATTCAGATAAACTAAAGAAAAAATTAAAGCACAGATCGCTTGACGGAGAGTGAAGCTCTGAAGCGCTCAGTCGTAGTGTTCGGTGAGTTAAAATACACTGAACAAAATTATAAACGCAACACTTTTGTTTTTGCCCCCATTTTTCATGAGCTGAACTCAAAGATCTAAGTCTTTTTCTATGTACACAAAAGGCCTTTACTCGCATTGTAGTGTAGGGGTGTGAACCTACACTGATCTTACGGTTCGGTTCGATTACGATTATCATGTCATCGATTCGGTTTAATTCGATATCACGATGCATCACGGTGAATTGACGATGCACTGCATCCTCAATTTTCAATTTTACTTCACATGTATACAATTTTGTCAATAAATACAAGCAGTAAAATATATGAACTGAACCTTTAATTTTACCTGCTCAAAGAAAAAAACGCTTCTTGAATGTATCAAACATCAAACAAAACTAAGTCTGGGCTCAGAAGACAACAGGAGCATTTAGAACAAATAAACAAAAGTAAATACTAAATACTTAGCACTGACAGGGTTAACAGCACAGGGTGAAAACGGCTGATGTGGTTTCTCAAGTTAGTTGTATTACCCCCTGCATATTTTATTTGTGCGTGACATGATTTACACCAACGGTTCTCAATTCCAGTCCCACCCCTGCGTATATTGCATGTCTCTCTTTGTTAACACACCTGATTCAGATAATCAGCTTGCATGAAGTGCATGAACTGTGTTCCGATTGACATGCTTCCTATAGACAGTGTCCATTGCTCCCTACTCCCTGAGCAGGGGAAATCCGTTGTAGTTTACTTCACTTCGGAACATTCATTCATGGTTTGCGCTGTGCAACGTCTTCAAGTACAGACGAGTGTGACATCATATACCTCTGATATATGCAATTCACGTCTTGCACACTTATATGCACTTTGAATGGAATGCATTCGCTTCGAACTGGAATCATGGCGGAATATCCTGTGATGTCCGCTTCGCAGGGCACTTACGTTTGAATAGAAAAACAATCTGAAACGATAGGAGTAACATACGAAATGTGTAGAGTGGGGGGCGCGAGGACTGGAATTGAGAACCGCTGATTTACACAGTGTGTCTTCTCTAGGTTGTGCTTACCAGGTTGTTCATAAAAGCCAGATGTCGGCTTTTGAAGTAGTTGGAGTATTTTTTATTATACGTGCACTCGTGTCTCACCTCCCTCCGCCATTGTATGCTCCAGCGACAAAGCATGTATGCGACAAACGACGTCAAGAAAAGCTTCAGTACATTATAATCGGTAATGGTCTATTACTGAACCGATACCGAATCGTCCTCATCTGCATCGCGATGCACCGTAGAAACGATTAATTTCGACACCCCTATTGTAGAGGGTTGTGTGAGGAAGGAAGAAGGCAATCAAATCTTCAGGCTCAGAACGGCCAAGCATTACACGCATGTCTGCGCTAGTCATGACCTAGTAGTTGACAGAAGCACTTGATAAACACTCGCTTATGTTCCCCGTCACTGGCACATCAACAGCCCTCATCTTCCCCAGTTTTTGCTACATGAAGCCATGTCCTCCTGGGTGTAGCAGTTAAATAGGGTAAACACTCATGTCGCAAACCAAAAACACCAATTACAGCACACTCAACTCACTACCATCAACAATATCCTTTCATCCACAGCTCCCAACCTCTCACACGAGGAGGAACCATGTGGGTTTAGCTGAAACATATCTGGGTTTAGCCCTCAGTCGCAGAGAAGTCTACCGTGTTTCCCAGGAAGAGGGGAGGTTAAAATAGGGAGATCAGAGCTTCCTCAGGCCCAGGGTTGTAAGACTCCAGCTGAGAAATCTAATGCTATTACATTGTGCTTTTCTTATTTGAAGAGAAGTCTTGTACGGTGACAAAAATAAACTGATTTTCTGTCAAAGCCGTGAATAATCTTAAATAGGAACGTTCCAGGTTCATTTCAAGCCAAGCTTAACAGATAGGCTGAAGTTTACAAATCATCTTTTACTTGGAAATGAGGAAAACTCTACCACAAACCTGAACTTTGTATCTATACTCCACATATACTATTTATAGAAACATTCAAAGATAATGTTAAATACTTGTGCATAACCCAGTTAATATTCAGAAGCTAAGTATTGGCCATTCTGAGTCCGATACATCACAATCAGCACCTCAAACAGCACTGACAGTATGTCTATGGCCCTATTCGCACGGGATTAGTATTACCTGCTGACCTCCAGTTATTTGTAATAATTGCGGCGGTTGTCTGTGATCTTAATCCCGTGCGAATCGGCCATGTCTGTAATTTGTAAAGTAAAAATTCCCCCGCAAATGATCTACCATATTTCGCCGAACACCGAGGTCCTGTGATAATATTATTCCCGTGCGAATCGGCATCTCTGTGATTTGGCCAGCATTTCGTGGGTCGTATATAATTTTGAGGCTTTTGTTTCCCGTGCACCTTTTTGTCCATCTTTCACGAAGAATGGAGCTGCGTTTGAGTGTTTTGATAATATTTTGGGTGCTTTCATATTGCTATACTACACCATACAACTATACAATTTTCAGAAAGAGAAAGCTGTAAGGTTTTGAGTAAGGCTGTGCAATTAGTTGAATTCGATTAACATCCGCATCTCGACAGTACGCAATATTGCATTCATAATCAAAGGCGATTCGTCTGCGATAACAAACGCGATATGTCCTAGCTTGTCAGTGAACTACAGCTCTGTATATTAACTGCCGCTCCATCTGAAAACAGGTGATGGAGATTTACTGCTAATCAAGTAACCGGCTTTACTGTCGAGATGCGCATGTTAATCGAATTCGATTAATTGCACCGCCTTAGTTTCGAGGTTAATATTTTACAAATAAATCAACCATAAAAGCTTAAGATATTATTTTAACCTGGTGAAATGTAAATGACACAGGGCATGAAACTATATTAGTTTCTTTTTTTAAATCCATCTAACCGGACCATAGAACGGGACTCTCAAGCCTTGACATCCAGTAAATTCGAGTAAAATCACAGGCTTCGCTTATCCCGTGTGAATGCACCACACGAAATTCAGATGATGTGTGTGGGGGGGGGGGGTAATTTCAAAATCACACAAGGTCCCCAGACCATACTAATCCTGTGCGAATAGGGCTAAAGATGCACTGAACCCTGTATATTCCTTTAAGTGAGTAAACGGCCACATTTGAATATCCGCTGTGCAGCGTTTTACTGCAAATAAAGGTTACATAAGATTTTACCATTGAATTGCTCTTCAACTAACAACAACAACAACAAAATAAACCCCAGCCTGAATGAGAATGTTACCAAGAGGTTTATAATGTAGCTCTATTCATTCATCAGATGGGGCAGAGATGGTGTGGGAGAAACAAACACTGAATGTATGAGTAGATGTATTAATGTATGAATGTAGGAGGATTCATGGACTTATTTCAGACTATAGGAGGATTGTAGAGAATATAAGAGGATTGTAGAAACCTCCGGACTATCTGAGCCACAAAGACAGATGTGTACATAAGATAAAGCACTGATCAACAAATGGCAAAAAGACTGGTTAGTATCAGCGTTAATATTGTTATAGAAAACTAAAATGACAAAAATGTTAATAAAAGTTAAATAAAATTTAAACTACATTAATGTATATTTAATGACTCCAAAACTAACAAATAAAGAACAAAAAATATTTTATTTTTGTGTAGCTTAGTCTTTATTAAACACAGAAATACCACTATATACACCAAGAACAGTAGACTTTTCTGAGAAAGTTTTTAAATTATACCAGTTTGCACATTAAATTTGGCAAACCTAAAATCAGTTTTGTTATTGTTAACTAAAAAAAACTATTAAAAATAATGATTTGTTACCCTGGACCACAAAACCAGTCTTAAGTGTCTGGGGTATATTTGTAGCAATAGCCAAAAATACATTGTTTGGGTCAAAATTATCGATTTTTTGTAAATTTCATAAACTTGGTCAGCATTGCTTGGGAACGCCCACAAAAACGTCATATCCGTTTAGGCCGTGGGGGGAAACAAACCATTCGAATTAACACACTGAGACCTTGTTAGGCGCTTGATCTTTACTTTTTGTTAGGATTTCTTTTTTTGCTTGGTGCAATGCCGAAAAGTACTGCTAAACAGTGTATCAGACGTTCTGTGCCTCTATTAAACACACAGCTATGACCTGCAACAGTTCCGACCCTCCTTCAAGTCTATACCATGAAAATTATATCAGAACTTATTACCAGTTTTTAACCACAGGTTAAACTATGTTTATATGCTTTGTAGCTTTTTTGGGGAAGGTTAACTTCATTTGGACAGCTTTAAAGGGGATTTTTCTCAATATTTAGATTTTTGTACATCCTCAGATTCTAGATTTAAAATAGTTGTATCTCGGCCAAATATTGTCCTATCCTAACATATCATACATCAGTGAAAGGCTTATTTATTCAGCTTTTAGATGATGTACAAATCTCAATTTTGAAAAATGTACACTTATGACTGGTTTTGTGGTTAATGAAACTAAAGCTGAAATAGCTAAATAAACAAAAACAATTATAATAAAAATGATAAAAAAACGTAAATAAACTTACTTACCATTTTTACTGTTTATAACCAGTATTTACAGACATGGTCTAAAACGATAAAAAGTTCTACTCTGAATAAATTTAAAAAAGCATCAGTTCTCCTGCTCCAACAGTGATTCATGCAGAGCCACGAGTTCCTGCTGTAGTCATTGACAGCAGTCCGATTCCAGCTCGGGCCCACTCACCACCTACGCCTGAACCACTTCAAGGGTCACTCTGCATTCCATGCAGCCAAATGCTAACATGTACATTAAATCAGTGCTTAGCATCACATGCCAGAATGTGATCCAACAGTGAAGCAATGCCTCTGCAGACACATACTCCCAATCCTGTAAGCCAAGGATGGTCACTAATGGTCTGCTTTTCAATTCGTCCCCATATAACTTCTAAGATAATGGGTCTCCTACATCCAGATGTATCAGAGAGGGTGGGGGTGGAGCAAGATAATACAGCACAAGAACTTCAACCCTGCCTCCGTCCGCTAGACCATTTCCTCTTCGTCTTCCAAAGAGCAGACAAACTCCCAGGTAATTTATATATCATAAAACTTTTGTTACTCTCATATCACGCCAAGGAAATCTTGTCTCATTATTTTAAAAGTATACTGAGTGAGCTGAGATTTGTTTGAATATAGAATATTTATGACCGTTATCTTTGCAGGTACATCTCAAAAAATTTGAATATCATGAAAAAGGTCAATATTTTTGTCACTCATTTCAAAAAGTGAAACCCATATATTATATAGATTCATTACAAAGAGTGAAATATTTCAAGCCTTTATTTCTTGAAATTATGATGATTTTGGCTTACAGATAATGAAAACCCAAAATTTAGTGTCTCAGAAAATGAGAACATTACATAAAATCAATTTAAAAAAGCAATTTTAAACAGAAATATCAGGCTTCTGAAGAGTATGTTAATTTCTATGCACTCAATACTTGGTTGGGCCTCCTTTTGCATTAATTACTGCATCAATGCAGCGTGGCATGGAGGCAATCAGCTTGTGGCACTGCTCAGGTGTAATTGAAGCCCAGGTTGCTTTGATAGCGGCCTTCAGGTCATCTGCATCGTTGGGTCTGGTGTCTCTCATCTTCCACTTGACAATATCTCATAGATTCTCTATGGGGTTCAGGTCAGGCGAGTTTGCTGGCCAGTCAAGCACAGTAACACCATGGTCATTGAACCAGCTTTAAGTACCTTTGGCAGTGTGGGCAGGTGCCAAGTCCTGCTGGAAAATGAAATCAGCATCTCCATAAAGCTTGTCAGCAGAAGGAAGCATGAAGTGCTCTAAGATTTCCTGGTAGATGGCTGCGTTGACTGTGGACTTCAGAAAACACAGTGGACCAACACCAGCAGATGATATGGCAGCCCAAATCATCACTGACTGTGGAAACTTCACACTGGACTTCAAGCAACATGGATTCTGTGCCTCTCCACTCTTCCTCCTGACTCTGGGACCTTGATTTCCAAATGAAATGCAACATTTACTTTCATCTGAAAAGAGGACTTTGGACCACTGAGCAACAGTCCAGTTCTTTTTTTCCTTAGCCCAGATAAGATGCTTCTGACGATGTTTCTGTTTCAGAAATGGCTTGGTAGCCCTTTTCCTGAAGATGTCTGAGCGTGGTGACTCTTGATGCACTGACTCCAGCTTCAGTTCACTCCTTGTGAAGCTCTCGCAAGTATTTGAATCGTCTTTGCTTGACAGTATTCTCAAGCTTGCGGTCATCCCTGTTGATTGTGCACATTTTCCTAACCAATTTCTTCCAGTCAACTTTGTATATAATATGCTTTGATACAGCACTCCTTGAACAGCCACCCCTTTCAGTAATGACCTTCTGTGACTTACCCTCTTTGTGGAGGGTGTCAATGATCGTCTTCTGGACTATTGCCAAGTCAGCAGTGTTCCCCATTATTGTGGTTTCAAAGAACAAGAGATACCCGGAATTTATACTGTATGGATGGTCATTTATTGAAACTCAAATGTACATATTCTAATATTTTGAGATACTGATTTTTGACTTTCATTAGTTGTAAGCTCTAATCATCAAAATTAAAACAAAAAACTTTTGAAGTGTTTTACTTTACATGTAATGAATCTAAAATATATTAAAGTTTCACTTTTTGAAATAAGTTAAAAGAAAAAAATTACCTTTTTCACCATATTCAATTTTTTTTAGATGTACCTGTACTTTCCAGTATAATAAAAATACCCATATCCCGCAGGCTCAGAATCCTGTCTAGACAAGATAAAGGTTCATCTGGGGTCTGCGGAGATTCTTTTTTTATGGTCTCAACTAAACCTATTATCAGAGCTCAGCAGAAAAGGCTCCTATGCGACAGACAAAATCATCTGACAGGCTGTCTGAGGTGGCGTCACATGGTCAATGACTCAATCACATGACTTCGGACACAACTGCTCATATTTAGTTATTGTATCAACAGTCATATACATTGCTTAAGTTTCCTGAAAGAACTGATGATTACTGAAAATGTTAAGAATTTAAAGGGACAGTCAACACTAAACATGACTTGGACATTTTGTTGAAGCCAATGGGGTCCAAAAACAACACTGAACTCCACTGCCTTTCATTGTGCGGATATTATATAGATAAACCACAGAAGAAAGGTTCGGGATGACACCAGGGTGAATAAATTATAACAAAAATTACATTTTTGGCTAAATTATACATTTTAGTCAACACAGCAGCTTATTCTTTACAGTTAACATGTAATGCACTGCCTAGTGAATGACTAAAAGTTAATCACAGTCTTAACTCTTCTTGATCAGGCCTACATTATGCACTTATTTCTTGAGCATGAGCATTACATTTGGATCTGCATAATTCAAAATGTGGGCCATTTGTAGGCCAGTTTTCTGAGCCATACTAAAAAGGACTGTTGCATAATTTATACAGATCTCACAGAAAACTATCTAGAGCATTTTTCAAAAGGCATCTGTTGTGCTTTGTAGGCACCATTTCCTCTAATTTCTTTGGATGTTATTGTTAACATCACCAAATTTTAAAACAAATGCTATAAAAGGAATAACTAGGTCGAGCTCTGTTTTTTTATATAAATATTTAGCATATGAATGCTCTAATCATCAAAAAACATGAAAAATCTATAAAAACACAATAAAACCAAATATTAGGCTATATTATAAAAGCAGAATACATTATATTTCAGCATAAACACAGTTTTACCCTTTATAATTTTCAAATAAAAAAATAAAGTGTCAATATATTATATTTTTGTTTAATTTTGTGCCACTTAATTTACAATGCCAAAATCTGCCGCTTGAATTCAAACTAAATGATAAACAGCATCTAGTGTGCACACTCTGATTTAAATCGCTTCTACCCAAACTAATTGAGCAAGCTTGGGCTAAGTACTTGGGCTTTAGATTCCTGATTTTGGAGTAAATAGGAGCAATTACTCTCAATATCTGCCTTCGATAATAATGTTTACGTCACGCAAAACAAACGCTAAAGAATCGACAGGACTCTTTTGTGGGCGACCAAGAAGAAGCACTAGCAGATGATGTGTCTCTAAGCATGCACTTGAATAGACCGCTAAGAATGCGGGAATATGGAGCATGTCCACTGCATGCAAATAGACCTGTGGCGAGCTCGGCTTGCACTCATACTGTAACAATTCATGCAAGCAGAAGAATACAGTTTGACATGCATTTGAATTTATAAACGACTTCGGCGAATGCACGGGCCTATGAAGCTATTACGAAATAACTCAACTCCCACATCTCCAATCTGTCCCCATAAGGCACGTTAAACGCGTTAAAAACCTGCCGTTTTGTGGCTTCTGTGCACAAATGTTGAAAATGCGAATGTTTCATAATGAATTAGCTGGATGAGGACAATAAGGGCAGATGTAGCAATCACGGCACAGATGATAGCAAAACAGTGCAAATGCCCTCCTCGGCATTTTTATTTATTCAAAATCAATCCTGCAAGCCTGAGATAATCACACTGCTGCCCACATAGTGGGTGTCGAAAGCAGCAGCCCACACGTTGCCTGGTCACTATCACCAGGCCATGTCTGAAAACTTTACAGACTGTCTCCTAAATGCATGCATGGACAAAATAACACGTTTAATCGTGGTTACTCACCTTCAATGGCTCTGGTGGGATCTACAATCTCTATTGCAAGAACTAATCCCAGGTAAAGCAATCCAACAGCCAGCATCTTTGCATTGCAAGATAGCATTGCCTATGGAAAATCACAATTGTCCACGTAAGGCTGGACTCAAACACCTCCAAACCTCACGATTGTCCGCCGTGGTCTGTTGTTTCTTGCGCCCTCCGACACGCTAGCAAACGTAAGTTAGCTGAGCAGACAATGTGCACAGCAGAGAATGTGTCATTAAAATATATGCATTAAAAGGCTTTTCTAGCCTAAAAAGGCGAGGTGATGTAACGTTACAATTGCACGGTCATGTATGTTGCTTACTGAATAACAACATGCAAACAGATGTATGTGGTGTCTTATTAAAAAATCCTTAAAATCAAAGCGGTCTTCTCTGTGATCAAATTAACGTTATTCCTTTTGCAAAATCAGGATATTAAAAATGCAAGATCATCCGTTGGCGGTCCTCGCTGCAAAAATAAAAATAAAAAGGCTCCTGTCTTCTGTTCCCCACCGCTTCTGATGCTGGTGGTTACAATTTGAGTGAGGGTGGGAAAGTGGAGCCTCTACTGGACTGCTGCATGACGTCATCTGCCTCGACAGGAGTCCAAAAACTGAAAGACCTAGGCGGCACTGGGCTCCTGCGCATGCGCGGCCCAGCTTACATCTGACCATTTGTTTTCCCGTCATTCGGTGGAAACTGATCCCTCTGCGCAGCCATCTTGGCTCTATAATTATGACTCAAAGTAATTAATTTGTATTAGTTGACTAGCTTTATGAAGAACTGCTTTTGGCTAGATAGCAGTTGCTGCTAAATAATGACGTTTTAAAATTCAAGTCTTGTAACACATACAGGCTTATTACTTTAGAATGTACGTTTTATTCTTCAGCGTTAATATGAAAACATTATAGAGGAAAAACAACAAATAAACTGCTTAAATAACGATAATGCAAAATATTTAATGTTTATATGTAATTATTATTATTATTATTATTATTATTGGTCATGGACAGTTCTGAAGTAAGTTTATGTGGCTAGAATTCCATTTTAAAGTCACATTTTTGTGCACTGATCAATTATTAAAGCACACTAAACTGGAATGTAATACATTTAAATGTATTAATTAATACTAAGAGTAGCTCTGTAATAATTAGAGTTAGCTATTGGGTTCCCCCTCTGTTTCTTCCTTTGTTCATTTTCAGGTATGAGTTCTTTTGTCTCTTATCTTAAAGTGACATGGGTCCATCTAGTGGTCAATAAAGGTTATTGCATGAGCGGAGTTGGTTCTCATTTGCTTTTTCGTCAGTAAGGATCAGTGGTTCTCAAACCTCTCCATGAAGTACCTCCAGCACTGCACATTTTGGATCTGACACACCCACTTCATGTCTTGCAGTCTCCACTAATGAGCTGATGAGTTGAATCGGGTGTAATAGATGAGGGAGACACACAAAATGTGCAGGGCTGGGGGTACTCCAGGGTGAAAAAAAATCTAATATAAAACAAATTAGCATTTGTAAATTCAGTAGCACTAATAAGTGAGGGTTTTTTTTTTGTGGAACTTTCTGTGCCTTCTTGCTGTCTTAAATCCACGTGTCTTTTATCCTGGACCTGGAGGTAAGCTTATTGGAGGTCACAGTCCAAGGAACAGATAAACACATCTCTAGACAGTGAGGAATTATCTGAAGCTTGGAAAATCCACCTCACTAACAGCAGGAAAGTGTCATGAACTTTTGTTCCAAACAATCCGGAGAGACAGCTCAGATGATACATCTCTGAACGTATCAATTTCTTATATTGTGTAGGCCTTTATATTGTACCCTTTTATGAATTTACACTTGGAGCACCAACCATGAAGAGAGTGATTAAAAAGATACAATTTCTTCATGCTAGACGCCTTTGGCGGAACATCTAACCAGCGGAAAATGCAACATCTGCTAAGCCTGTATGGTTTTGATAAAAATGTCTCATAGACAGAGAGGAAATATAGAGACCGACTGCAAGCTCATGGATCAGTCCATGCAGGGTTTGAGCCTAACTGGGATATTGTATAATGCCAGAACACAATCACATTAAGTCTTATAGTAGGCTCATTTAATTATTTATTTTTTAATGTTATTCTCAAAATATTATTCTTTTACAGTTTCAGAAATTGTCTGGGCTTTACTAAATTTCAACATTCCTAAAGCATTCAGGCATTTATAGATAGGTACTAAATAAAAAAATAAAAAAAATACAAATACTTTTTCAAAACAATGCAATAATTTAAGACTATATATATAAAAATCCACGTGTCTTTTATCCTGGACCTGGAGGTAGCTTATTGGAGATATATATATCTATTGGATATATATTATATATATATAATTATTATATCTTTTCAATTTAATAATAATAATTATAATAAAATGTAAAAATATATTTTTTTAATAAAATTTTTTTTTATCCTTTTAAAATTTTCCTTTTAAAAATAACTTTTGCCATGCTCCTCACAACAAATGTTGTTATTGTTCATTTTAACTGAAACTATTACAAATAGTTTTCATTAATCTAAAATGAAATATATATATATATATATATATATATAAACAAAATCTTTACAAGCTCATTAATGGAAATTAAAAGTATTATATTGGCTAAATAATAATAAATACTATAATATAATATATAATATAACTTTACAAATACTACTACAATAAGACTGCTCCCAAAAGCCCAAAACAAGTTAATACATAAAATACCTAATTTATTCCATCAGGTGTGCTGTCCTCTGGGTGGCACTAGACACCAGTCTATTTGCACTTTTTTCTCCAGCCAGTGCCCATTTTCTCATTTCAGGGTTTTTGTCCTCCACCCTCTCTAATAAATCCCACTGTAATATAGTGAACAAGATACCACACAGTTATTGGAGATTTTACAGCTCCCGCCCAGGAGTAATATAAGTGCAGTGATTCATGGAATACTTCTCTTAAAGGAAGGTCCATTGAAATGATCTAATAGATCAAATTATGTCACATAACACATATGAGTCAGTGTTTAATGAAAGTACGTAATCACTGCTAAATTTGCCAATTTTTTGTTGTTGATAGATTCCTTGTTTTATTTGGTGCATGGTGTACTTTAATTTAATTCCATTCTTTTAAATTACTGTTTTTAAGCTTGGTAAATAACTTTGGTCTCTTTTTAACATTGGTGAAGCCAAACCCTTTAAAAAATCTTACTGAAAAAAAAAATTCTTCATCTGAATAACATCTGCAATCCATAGAGAGGTCAAAACAAGAGATTCAGTCTGTGATGTGGGCACATCCATTCCTGTGGAGTCTTTTGGGAAGATGTACTGCCGGCAGATGTTGTGGAAGGAGAATAGTATTCCGGCTCTGTGGAGCATCTGGGAGTAGTGTAGCAGGGATGTCTGGCCGTCCACGTGCCTCAACATGTATCTACCCTCATTCCCCATGCCTCACTGGGAGAAAGGCTTGGGGGTGGTGATAAAGCTCATTGTACATTGGGCTATAAATCCAACAAGCTCTTCGTCTGACACAGCATGACAACCATGCATGCTTAATGACCTCCTCCCCCTAGACATCTGTGACAATCTGTGCATTCAACTGTCTCTGAAATGCTCCCAGCGCAAGATTTGGCTGCCAATTTGGGTAAAGCAAGAGTTTTTTTTCCAGTTTCAAGTGAGCCATTAGACTTGTCATCTTGAGCCACTATGAATCTGTGGGTTATTATGCCATCCTGCATCAAAACATCTGGTCCCATCCAAGAGTTTCATTAAAGGGATAGTTCACACAAAAATAAGGCTGAACCCTCATGTTTTCCAAACTCAGTTTTTCACACACACACACACACACACACACACACACACACACACACACACACACACACACACACACACACACACACACACACACACACACACACACACACACACACACACACACACACACACACACACACAAAGATTTTAAAAGAATAGTTCACTCAGAATGTTTTTTTTCTGTAAATGTTTTTTTCTGACCATCCAAGATGTAAAACACCTTAATGATGGATTTATTTCTTACAAACATGCAACTTTTTACTTCAAAAGATTGAAAGACTGGAGTCGTGTGAGTTATTTGTGGATTATTGAGATGTTTTTATCAGCTGTTTGAACTCTCATTCTGACGGCACCCATTCACAGCAGAGGATCCATTGGTGAGCAAGTGATGTAATACATTTCTCCAAATCTCTTCTGATGAAGAAACAAACTCATCTAGATCTTGAATGGCCTGAGGATGAGTACATTTTCAGCTAATTCAAATTTTGGGGTGAATGATTCCTTTAAGCAGGATGTTCATGCAGCTTTCATGTAATGTAAGTGAATTGTAACCAGGGGCTGCCAAGCTACAAAAGTGACTGAAATCCAAAACAAAATCCCCAAAATACCATGATACATCTTCATATTCTTGTCAAGTCAAATAACAGACTTGTGCAAGGAACAGAAAGAAATTAAAGTCATTATTCACAGAAAACCTTTCTCTCCACTGTCTCAAATCTTATTTGTGCAATTTGAATATGTGCATATTAAAATGTGGCATATTGTGGTACAACCAATAAAATATGGCATCACTGATGTCAAATCTGGTACGACACATTTTGATGTGACATATTTAGATATTTACATATGCGCATATGTGAATGAGATTTAAGAGTAAAATGCAGCAATCAAGAAGAAAATCATGAATATATTTGTCTGTTTTGCACAAAAATTTCAAACCTAAATTAAAATAAAATTTAAAATGCTGCACAGGACAAACTTTATAATGCCTTTTTTCCATTTTGGTACTTCACAAACCATGGTCAACATCCAATTTCATAGAATGGAAAAGAGCAGCATGAACATTCTGCTAAACTTCTCCTTTTGTGTTCCACAGAATAAAGTAAATCAACAGGTTTTTTGAGTAAATGATGCCAGAATTTGTATTTCATGCCAACTCCAACAAAATTAAGTCATTACTTAAAATATATTTGTGTTATTTTGTGAATGAATGCACCTCACGTTCAACAATCGAGATGAAGATTGATGTCGCTCAGTTAGCAGAACAGTTCCTGAGCAGCAGCAGGGGAAAGAGATCTGTGTGGTGTGTGTGTGTGTGTGTGTGTGTGTGTGTGTGTGTGTGTGTGTGTGTGTGTGTGTGTGTGTGTGTGTGTGGTGTGTGTGTGTGTGTGTGTGTGTGTGTGTGTGTGTGTGTGTGTGTGTGTGTGTGTGTGTGTGTGTGTGTGTGTGTGTGTGTGTGTGTGTGTGTGTGTGTGTGTGTGTGTGTGTGTGTGTGTGTGTGTGTGTGTGTGTGTGTGTGTGTGTGTGTGTGTGTGTGTGTGTGATGTCCTGTGAGGCCTAGCATGCTGTGTGGGGGTTGATTTGAGACAGTGCCAGCGTAAACAGTCCCAGACCACATGTTCTCTTAGGGCAAAGCGCCTGGCCACTCTCCAAGCACATCTGCACACAATCCCCCGCCTTCACCATTCACAGCGCTAGAGACTGAGCTGGTTACAAAGGGGGGGGGGGGGGGGTGCATGGGGGGAGAGGGAGAGGAATGGAATGTGTTCCCAGACTCCACCTGCTGCAGACAGGCGGGAGTACGAGAGATGAAATTACAAAAGGTCCATGTAATGATTTATTGAATTGAATCACTCCCTGATGATTTGGTTCGCATGGTATTTTGCGTACATGCATCTAGTTTACGTTATACTAAATTAGTTTCTTGCTAGGAAATGGAGCCGAATACATGACAGCTCAGTAATAGCTCATATTGCATCGCTGCATTGAGCTTTGCTTCTGTTACCTTTGAGCATCACCATAATGTGTAAGAGCGCTATGAATAATTGGCAGCAATTGAGACCTTTTCTCTAGTGTGCGTTTTTGTTTGTGTATGCGTGTGAACATTGGGTAAATTATATCACACATCTTGGACTGTGGGATGTCTGCTAGGCCAACATCACTCCTCTGGCCCTCAGCCTTGAGCAAAGATTGATAGTTGCATAAATCAGGCCTGTGAATCTCCCAGCCCTGCACTGCAGATGTCACCGAGCTCAGAATGTGATTGCATTTGCCAATGGTGACACTGGAAAGATATCGTTGCGGTGTCCTGTTTGTGTCAAACAAAATCTTTGCAACAACATATGGAAATCCTTACAACAAAAGCTGAACGTGTGCAACCGAGAGGTAACAATGCATGAACATTCTGTCCAAAAAAAGGTATTTCCTTCAAAGGAAGACGTCCTAAATAGCAGGTAGGGAAGTGAGCCAGGCTTCCACAGGGTGATAATTACCGCAAGGGCCATGCTGACAACACCTGAAGAATTCAAGGTATGCGCAAACACCAAAAATATTCTCAACCCCCATCAAGACTTCATTCTCCAGGTCCCTCTGACAGACAGTCGGTGTCTGAGCAAGATTTATTTGCTTTAGGCATGTGAAAAAAGATGGTGAAATGTATTAGGCCTCCATCAATTATGATGCAGTTGTCAACTTTAATTTTAAATAGGTGGAATGTTTATATATTGTATATGTGTGCTTTACTACTTTTGCTTATATAGTCACCCAGAAAGAAAATATGTATAATAATGGAAAGAGACAGAAGAGAGAAATTAGATAAACATTTTGTTGAATACAATGTATCATAATTATTTGTATAAATATTAGTAAGAAGTCTATTATCAAAATAATTTTTAAAATATTATTATAAACATTGTTTAAAATGAGGCGGTCACTACAAGTTTTTTGGAAATGAACACTTTTGTTCAGCATGGACGCAAAAAATTGATCAAAACTGACAGTACCACGTTTATAATGTTACAAAAGGTTTCTATTTAACATAAATGCTGCTCTTTTGAACTTTCTATTCAACAAGGTATTCTAAAAAATGTATCACAGTGCAACTGTGCAACTGTTTTCAACATTGATAATAATAAGAGAAGTTTCTTGAGTACCAAATCAGCATATTAGAATGATTTCTGAGGGATCATGTGGACCTTGTGGAACCAAAAATGGTTCTTCTATGGCATCGCTAGAATAATCTTTTGAAGCACCTTTGTTTTTAAGAGTGTAGGGTGTTTGTAAGTGTTTATCTGATGTTCTATTTGCTCCATTGAAGGCCAAACTGTTTATCTTCTTGTGTACATATGCAAATCAATAGCTCAGTGACCTTCATTTGTCCAGGACAACTCACAGGCTTGGAAATGCTTATTATTCTGTTTAAACCCCGATTTTCCGATATTACCCGATCTGAAATGTTATAAATAAAATGAACTGCAAGACTAAACTGAACTGAACTCTTGGCAAATCATAAATCATTTGTGGATATGGATATATACATTTCCATTCCTGTTTTTTAAGTCTCTGAGAACACCCAACAAGGCTTTAATCATTAAAATATACAGAAAGTGTAAATATGTCTCTACATATTAAACACTGTACCAACACCATAGGAATGTAGCATGTAGCTCTAATCTAAACATAAACAAGCAAAACGCCAGAGACCTGTAGACAGAGCAATGGAAGCAAAGAGATTTCATCTGCAGTGGCTAAACAAAACAAAAAAATCAGAGTTTTAAACAACTATCCTCCCACATTAGCCACTCATCTGACCTCAGATAAACACTGTCGGCTCTTCGGCTGTGGCTGTGATGCTGGAGAAGATGACTTAGTGGTGTATGACTGGGTTCTGCTGTGGGCTGACTCATGATCCCAAGTGTCTTTTATGCTTTACTGGCAACATGGTGTTCTTTTGCCTACACTGTAATAAGAAAAATAGTTAAATAGCAGGTGTGGTTGTTCGAATTTCCCCATAAAAATATGTTGACAGTGTTTCAGGGATTATGGGAGGATTTTGGTGGCTGCATATTTGATAGAATTCCTAACTTGCATATAACTTTCAAACGTATGGAATAATGAGAATCAAATGAGCACTAAATCAGATTATTAGGGTGATTTCTGAAGGATTGTAATGACTGCAGAACAATCAGCTTTTCCATCACAGGAATAAATTACATTTTAAAATATATTCTGATAGAAAACAATTCTTTCACATCACAATATTATTCATATAATTTTGTATATGTGACCCAGGACCACAAAACCAGTCTTCAGTCACGGATATCATCACACGGGTATTTTTGTAGCAATAGCCAACAATACATTGTCTGGGTTCAAATTATCGATTTTTCTTTTATGCCAAAAATCATTAGGATATTAAGTAAAGATCATGTTCCATGAAGATATTTTGTAAATTGTTTACCATAAATATATCAAAACTTAATTCTGATTAGTAATATGCATTGCTAAGAACTTCATTTGGACTCCTTTAAAGGCTAAGTTAATAAGTTCATTTTTCTGCACCCTCAGATTCCAGATTTTCAAATAGTTGAATCTCAGGCTAATATTGTCCTAAATTGTCCTAACAAACCATACAACAATGGAAAGCGTATTTATTCAGTTTTCAGGTGATGTAAAATGAAAAACAGACCCTTATGACTGTGGTCCAGACTCCAGGGTCACATATAATGCTCAATAATGTAGGCTTTTTGCTATATTTTGAACATAATTGTACTGTTTTTAACTCAATTAAAAGAACCCATAGCTTTCATTTACATAAGTACATGTTTTCCTTCCTAAATACACATTTTCACTGGGATTTTTTTCACAAAACATCATCTTTACAGTATTTTATAGGAAAATTGCATAAATTACCACATTGCATTTAATATAATTATTCATTTTTGTGGTGTACTGCACCCTAGTTGTGGTGGACCAATCATTTACATTTGCTAGTGCTTTTACTGAGTATCACAAGAAGAATACAGCCTATTAATTGTATTTATTTGTTTGTTTATTGAACAGATACAAATAAATAGTGTTGGGGAAAGTTACTTTTAAAAGTAATGCATTACAATATTGCGTTACTCTCTAAAAAAGTAACTAATTACGCTACTTAGTTACTTTTTATGGAAATTAATGCGTTACTTTACTTTTGCGTTACTTTCACATTACTTTTTAAATATGAGCTGGGCTTGATTGTTTGTTTTTAATATAAGAAATTATATTTATAGCAAATGTAAAAGCCTTTCACACCTAAACGTGTAAAAAAATAAACCTCAGGCTGAAGGAAAGTAAATTCACGTCTGTACAGTAGAATGCAGGAGAAAATTCAACACTCTTCAGCAATTAAAAAGCAATCAAGCACAATTGTTAATGTAAAGTCATTTTTGCTTATTAGTATGGTTGAACTGGATCATCAGAGGTCAGCAGCAAACACACTGGTTAGTAAAATTAGATTAGATATATTTGTGTTGTTTAACATATTTAATTATTGCAGGTTTGCGTCATATTCTGAGTTTGCATTTCACTGTTTTAATTAATTTTGATGAATACTGAATCTGTTTTTTTGCGAGTGGGATGAATTAATACACATTCACATTTAGTCTAGATTAGAACTACAGTAAGATCATGTTCACACAGCGCACTGTCAGTCAATAAATGGAGAAAAAGTAACTCAGATATTTTCTAGTAAATTAAAAAGTAATGCGTTACTTTACTAGTTACTTGAAAAAAGTAATGTTATTACGTAATTTGCGTTACTTGTAATGCGTTACCCCAACACTGCAAATAAACATATATATACAGATAACTGTGTGTGTATATGTTGTACATATTGTCATACCTGAGTCCATATGCAACTTTATACAAAGTTACAAAGTTGCAAGAATGGGTCTTTCAGTTGATTTCCTCCATTACGATCCTTGTTCAAAAAAGAAAAAGTTAATATAAAATCAAAACTCTTTATTAGTCATAAGAGAGTATATAGCCTAGCTTTCAATATGATTCAGAATAGAATAGCTGTGTGTGTGAACAGCAGTGCTGTGTGTGTGTGTGTGTGTGTGTGTGTGTGTGTGTGTGTGTGTTGTGTGTGTGTGTGTTGTGTGTGTGTGTGTGTGTGTGTGTGTGTGTGTGTGTGTGTGTGTGTGTGTGTGTGTGTGTGTGTGTGTGTGTGTGTGTGTGTGTGTGTGTGTGTGACACAAATTTGTATGACGACTAGGTATTACAATCTCTTCCACAGACTCCAGGCTGAATGTCGCCGGTGACGTCAGCGGACTGTTTTGGCTGTACTAGGCGCTCCGGACACAGCGCGCTGCTGCTGCTGTAAAAATGCTGCTCTCTGTGCCGACAAGGACAGGAATCAACCCATATAACGGCTATCCCAGCAGAACCATTAAAAAGGTAAAGCCCTCTTCATATGCGGTGGCGTCTGCGGAAAACGCGGATTTCTGTCGTTTATCTCTGTTGTGTGTAACTGCATGAGTGTGAGCTGCAGTGTCCTTGAAAGTGGAGCCGTGAAAATACTGAAGTGTATCATCGCGCGATCGTGCCGGGAGTGTGATACTGAAGTCAGCGTGTATTAAAAAGTGTGCATCTTAATGTAGATGGTTGAGAAGTCACAGACAGTACGGAACTTGCGGTCCGAAATGTTCACGGTTAGATATAGGCTACTTATTTATGGGGACTCGATGCTTGTGGATTCGTTGCAGTAAATCAGTATAACGTTAGAGGGCTATTATTTGTGATTCATGAGGAAAACTGCTTGATGAAGAAAAAAAATGATTTGTTTAACCAAGTTTTACGTTGAGTCATTCGCCCCACCCCTATAAATCCCACTACTACGACGGAAACATTTAGGTTTCGGATTGACTTTGCAGAGACAGAAAGTCAATGAATCCGACATAGGATGCCTTTGATTTACGGGTTGTTCATTTCGGAGAGAAAGGGGTCATAATGAGAGAAAAAAACGCAAAGTTTATTTTTATAAGAAGTTAATGGCGCAGTTCATTTGTAATAACGAACGCTTGTCCGACATATGATGCTGGATAGGCTACATGCAGTGAATTACTCAGTAGGCTATAACATTAGATAGACTAGCCAGATATGGCTCTAGTGGTTACATTTGCAATAATTTACATTCAGAAATGATTTTCAGTTAGATAGTTTGTTTTTTGACACAAATAAATCATCTAATAAAAACGTAACATGCATTACGATTATTTTAATAGGCTAGTATACATAGAAAAAGATTATAGCTATATATCATTTTTTACCTTTTTTTAGAAACAAATGTATTTTCCTTTGTGTTTTGAGTTTGGGTATGTACATGTACACATATTAGCTACATAAAGTTAGTTACTACATTGTTTTCCTGTTGTGCACACATTAATACAGTAGTGTAATTGTGTACTACTATTCTTTTGTCAATCTATAACTGACATGACATTAATACTGTGCAATGATATGCACTTAAAGTTGTCAGCCATATATTTTTAACATCATGAATGAACCAGGTGTGCTTTCTTGCAAGTTTATTCAAAGCACTCTGTATGTATCATCTGCAATCTTCAATGCACTTACAAGGTCATCATAATAGACTGAAATAAAATGACAGTGCAAAGCGAAGAAAGACTATTAACGTGTTGACCGTTATATGAATTATTGCCTGATAACTTATAAAATAGATAAAGTGAAGCTGTTTCACTGACATTGAGTATGATGGTCTATCTACTCATTAGCAGTTTCATAAGCATACACCCTGTGATCTGATCCAGCCTGGCTGTCTAAATGTTATTTCAGCTTCACGCCCATGCTTACGAAATAATCCAGAAACAAAGCAAAGATGCAAGCAGACCGGGTTGCTGATTTCATCTTACCTTTCAGTTTATGCAGAAATAAGAGAAGACCACAGCTATTAAGATTCACAGTTATACGTTTAACCACATTCATTGACCTCAATGTCCTTTTGTTATTAGCGCTAACCGTGGACTCGATTTTTACAAAACCAACATTTCACTTATAAGTGTTGCTGTAGAAAACATTGAGCTGCCTGATAGAAGAGCTTCCACCAGGCCAGCCGCTGAGCAGGCAGGTGTCCGAGCCCATGGTGCATCTTTTCTCAATAACTCGCACAGCGGGGCGAGTGCTGGGGGAGGAAGTGTAGGTAGTAGTGTGAAAAGAAGTAAGCTGTCTTGGGCAGGTGGGCTTCATGTCCCTCGGTCATAAAGAGGACATGTTTGTCATTACTGAACGGTTGTATATATTGCTACGGAATGTAGATATTATGCCATGTATCACCACAGGGATGGCAGTGAAGATGGTAGATGGTGTTTTTGGAAGCAGTTTTGGGCAGAATTGAACTCAGAACATCTGTTTATAATGAAAAAATAACCTGGTGATGTCAGGTTGCACTTCACCTGCTGGAACGGACTGGATGAAAAAGCGTTCAGTGGATTTGAGAAGGGGCTATTGGCCAAAAGCCTAGAGGCAGCCCTATCTGTTGAGTAAGGATGGCTGTTGTTGCTGCCAATGGAAGACCAAAAGAGGAATGACAAGTCCAGTTTGGACAACAATTTCAGGTTTCACTTGAAATATGTTGGACGAGTCTTGGCTGTAGTGTTTTGTGAAGCTGAGGGAGCACTCTATATTGATTTTTAGTTGCTGTAGCTATGTAAAAATGCAGAGGGAGAATGTCAGGTGTGGGTAAAACTACCAAACAGTATTTCTGCAGTGACTCTCAATGAGTGTGGGTCAGGAGGAAGATGAACCAACTAGTTGTGAGGCTAAATGTCTGTTTATACCAAGAAAGGAATAAGAAGGCTAACCAAAAGCACTCTCATTTGCATGTTTATATTGCGGATCATTTTGACCCATATGATTTTTGAGTTGTTTGGATATACTGCTAAAACTATGATTTTATTCTTGAAATGTAGAACTGTTTTGTGGAGTGTTTGCGTGCAGAATTTCTATTATGATTATTATATTATTATTATGTTGGCAGTTGTGCAGACCTAAAATACAATCATTCTTGGTGTATTTTGCTATGTCAGTCTCTCTGCCTCTGAGGGTATTTATCTTTGCATTTATTCATTTGGCAGACACTTTCATTCAAAGTGTACATTTTTATCAAGTTGTGCATGCTCAGCTTGCTGGATAGTGCCATGCTGTACTGTTTGAGCTTTAGGAATGCACAGGCTTCCTCTGTTTCAAAGTACAATGTTTTTATTTTTAATAGTTGTAATGTGTGAGAATCATGAATGTTTTTAAGGTTTGTTGCTTTTACCATTTTTTTATATATAGTGTGATTTAAATTTTAATGAATCTACAGTCAGGATCAATATGACCCTGACCATAATGACTTTTAACCCTAAATGCAAGATAATAATTCTAGCAATGCAACTTCACATGCTGTAATGCAGGATATATATCTGATGAATACAAATGGTGTTCTCGGTGTGAATAAGCTCTGCAGAAAATGTAATTTGAAACACTATTACCACAGCCTGTGTGCCTACGAGTTATCAGGGGACATTAATTTTTCCAGAATTTCTGGATTGTGAGAGTGTGCGTCTGCACTGGTCTCTAATTTCCTCCTTAAGTGCCCCAAACGTAGACAGGCTTCCTAAGCCCTGCAGGTCTGCTAAGCACTGCTGCACTGACTCACCCAACTGCTGTCAGCTCTGGCGGAATAAAATCCACTGGAGAAGGACACTCTGTGGGGCAGCAAAATGTTGCAAATCACTTTACACAGTATGAATATTTGAAGCTCATTAGAGTCTTCCAAATATTCTGTGACCTTTCAGGTAATGAAACACCCTTTTTATGCGAATCACTCAGTTTTGAATGTAAAGTTGAGAGTTTTGAGATGTGTCTTGAACAGCATAATATAGAGAAGAACAACGAGAGCCGGCTGTGGATGCTAAAAAAGCTTCTTATGCTTCAAAAACTTCAAACCCAATGTATTCCAGCTGCAAAATATATATGTATATATATATATATATATATTAAATATTAATATTAAACTATTAATACAATTATATTCTTGAATTAAAAATACATTATTTAAATATGAATATGATTAATATTAATATATGTTATTTATATTTTAAGTTTCATCACTAGAAAATGAAGGTATATGGTGCAAAACTATATTCAAGAATAGTTTAATGTTCTAATAAAAACATTAAACTGCAAACTTTGACTTGTAGCCTTTGTAAAGTTGTGAACTGTAACATTGTAAAGTTTTCTTCAGATTATGTGATTCTACTAAAATATTTGAATCACTCAGTAACGCATGCTGAAGATTCCTTGGGACAGGCAGAGTCTGTTTCTGTTGGTACCGCAGCGCTACAGAAATGTGTTCACTCACACGCACTGGCTTCGGAATTCTCCTTCACGGGATGGATCACTGCTGAAAGACACAGTTTTGAAAACCATGCAGCCTAGAAGAAGACTCATTCCCCTCCTTTCTGCACTCTTGGCAGGGATACAGATTGCTCAGAGATAAATGACTTGGAATTCCAGGAATTCCCGTCTCAAACATTGTGCGTGGATCCTGGATTACTGGCTGTGGCTAAGGTTTATTTAATTGGACATTTTTGATTAGCCAAAAGATATACAGAGAGAGAAGCTGAGAAAATGCCTGACAAGATTAAATCCTGATTTGTGAGTATAACTTGAAAAGGGTGGAGAACTGAGCAACTGAGGGATTTTTTTCAGCCCCTCCCCCTCATCTTTAATAATCCAGTGAATGATGCATATTTCACAATAATCTATACATGTGATTTAGAAACCAAAGCTCTATTCATTTCTCTGAGGAAATGGAAGTGAGGTACAAAAATATATTTAATATTCTGTTGTATAATAAATATTATGAAGTATATTTTACCTAATAATATTGTCTTAATATATTCTCATGCAAAGATTTTATTTTTAGTTACACTTCATTTTCGCATTATGTATTATATTATTAGGCAAGCACAGTTTTTTAATATTTATATTCAATCAAAATCTGACTCTAACATAAATCTAATCTAATCTATTTCTCACACCACAGAGATTTTTGACTAACTACACCTTAAAAATAATCACAAAATTATTGCATTGACCCAGATATCTATCTATATATGGTATTGTATTGTATTTTATTATATATATTATGTATTTTCAGAAATTGAAAACTAAAAAAAAATCATCATAAATGCACCTTTTACTTTGTTTGATTTATTTTATAAAAACAAAAGGATTGTCATTGTGCATATAGCTCCTTTCCAACATAACCGTATTTAAAATACATGCACGTTATTTTCACTTGCTATGGAAGACTGCATTATGCCGCAATGTGTGTTGGTAGGTCATTAAACGTCCATATTCCCGGCAAACCGAAAAGCATGCACCCACAATACTGTAACCTATGCAGATTGGAGACCATTTATTTCCATCCACAGTCACACCTGGTACCAGCTCTTTAGAGCCAGATCCCCTGCTAACTCTTCAGAGCTGCTTACTGCCTCCTGTGACCTCTATTTCTGCAAGCCTTCCCAAGAGTCTGCCCTAGTGGCACTGCAATGGAGTAATCAAGAGAGGTGCAAACCCCGCCATGCTCTCATTACCACACTGCGCATATCTATGGAAATGAAGAGGCGGCCTATAGCTGGTTCCACTGCAGTGCTGTCCTCAAGTGCAAATAAGGGAGGACTCTCGGGTTTCATTATAGTGCAACTGAGATGTTCAAGGGCAGCTTTGCTGGTATTGATTAGATGTTGACAAGGATTTGTTCTGCATTCAGATACATTGAATGCAATCTGAAGAAACAGAGCAGTGTGGATGGTTGCGATGCGTGAATTACTGTCAGCGCGGTTGTGGACTCTGAGGAATATCTTCACCTAATATATCACATGCTTTGCATGAACAAGAATTAAAGCTGTAGGTTTAACATATGCACATGAATGGGAGTTGTTTGTGTAGAGCCCATATGGGTCATGAGAAGTCGTGAGGAGAATACAAGGCATGCAAACTTAGTTAAGCAGAACTAAAATGCATAGTTAACTTGCATACTTAATAAAGTGTCCAATTTTACAATTGCACATATATTTGTTACATTGCATGTCGTGTCAATTAAACTACATTTAATGTGCACACTGAAAAAACTACAATTGGCATTTAAACAATGTTCACTCAGAAATTGGTAGTAATTTTTTTTACCAGTAATTACAAAGAAATAGCAAGTAGCTAAGACTTTAAAATAAATAAATAAAATGTTTAAGTAGAAGTAAATAGTATTTTCTTGTAAACATATTCTAAAAATATTTTATTTACAAATTTGAAAACACTTTTTTACAGCATAGTTTGGGAATACAATTTTCCTAAACTAGATAAACTTGACAAAACCTCCCTAATATTTCCGTTATATTATATATACACTAGTACACTACCATTCAAAAGTGTGGGGTAGGTAAGGTTTTATAATGCTTTTAAAAAAAGTATCTTATGCTCACCAAGGCTGCACTTATTTGATCAAAAATACTCTAAAAATATTGTGAAATATTATTACCATTTAAAAGAATTCTTCTATTTGAATATATTTTTAAATGTTATTTATTTCTGTGATGATAAAGCTGAGATTTTAGCAGTCATTACTCAAGTCTTCAGTGTCACATGATTCTTATTATCAATGTTAAAACTGTAAAACTTTTTTTATATAAATGGTGATACCTTTTATTCTCAGCATTCTTCGATAGACAGAAAATGCAAAAGCAACATCTAAAACATTTTGTAACATTATGAATGTCTCTCTCTCTCTCTCTCTCTCTCTACACATTTAAAATAATGTTAAAAAGATCAATTACATAAAGATAAAAAATTGAATGCACATATGCATTTTAAAGTAACCTGATTTTTTTAGATAAGGAAATAATGTGAAAACTGGAAATAATATGTCATGATTTGAACAACACATCTATCTGGATTGATATCACTAGGAGGTTTTGTTATTTTTAGCATGTAGTGTTTGTGTGGGGAAGACTGGTGTTGTTAGTGAATCTTGAACAGCGTTGCGGGGCAGATGGGCTTAGTGGGGGCAGTGGTTCAGTCATCTGTTTTCCCATGCAGAGGCAGAGTTAGCCGAGTAGAGCAGTCCTAATGAGACAGTGCTTTCTGACTGCACCCAGCACATGAGAGGGATTAGCGTTCAACGCTAACAAGCTCAGATCTCAATTAGACAGGCTTCTATAACTAAGTTCAACCGGCTCAAGAGGAGAGCAAAAGATAAGAGCCCTATATATGACATAACGTTTGTACGAGTGCTTCTGGATGTGCCCCTCTCCCCTTTTCCAACAATCTCAGCCAAACCAGTGAACTTGTGGCATGTATTAACTGCCCCATTGTTCCCTGTCTGAGATTTGATTTCACAGGCTTGGCTAATGAAATACTTCATCCTTGCCTGCCCCTCTGACTGATGAGGAGTTAATTAGAAAACTAACAGAACCTCTCAGGAGATGGAAAACCCCAGGCTTTGGACACAACAACAATCAGAGGCATTTTCTGTTTCAGAATTAGCTTGTTTTTGGAAACCAAATCACAATTTTAAAGGGACAGTTCAACCACAAATGAAAATTCTGTCATTATTTAGTCACCCTCATGTCGTTTCAAACCTATACCCTGTTAGTTTTATCATATCTCAAGTCTATTTAAGCCTTATAGCTTTAACTCAAAAGCCAAACAATTGAACCAGTGAGAAACTGATAAGTCCGATTTGTGAAGTGATCATTCTTTTGAGACTGTGGCTGCACCTGAAATCAAATACTTCCCTATGGTGAAAGTGTGCATCAGATGGACGCTTTACTGTCCCATGATGCCATAGGACAGGAGTTGTTAATAGCAGTTAGGTGACACAACTGATGCTAATAGGTCACATGTTAATGACAATGTATTTGTCCAAGTTTCATTCAAACAACACATACTTGTTTAACGGTCACAAAGGGATTATTTATTCAAAAGATGTACCTAAGTACCTGAAGAGTATGTGATTTAGGACACAGCCAGATACAGTTTCAATGATCCACTTGAAGAGAATTAACAGAAAATAATGTATACATTTTTGTGTATTCAGTTTTTCCACACAAAGCTTTTGGATGGCTTCAGGAAGACTTGGAATATAGCACACAACTACGTTTATGGGTCGTTTTTGTCACTTTTTTTGTTTTGTTGTTGCATGGAAATCTCCCTTTGTGTTCCATGGAAAAAAACTGCGTATGGGTTTGAAATGACATCAGGGTGAGTAATAATTACATAATTTTAGTTTCTGAGATAACTAATTTTTTAAAGGTTATATTCATGTTGCGACAGCATCCTTTTTATATTTCAGTGTTTTGCTCTGCGTATGGCAAGACTGAGTCACTAATGATCAGCACAACAACTCCTTCCACATAAGTCAGAGGACATTTCAAAGGAAAATAAAGGAAAGCCCTTTGGAATTTGTCTCTAATAGCACTGTATTGTATCTTGTCTTATCTCTGTTTTCACAGCAGGCGTATGCATCCTCCACCCAGCAGATGGCGCCGCCCAGTCCCAACACCACCACCAGTAGTAATGGAAGCAGCAGCTGTGGAGACCAGCAGAGCAAAACCAACCTGTACATCCGTGGTCTCCATCCAGGAACCACAGACCAGGACCTGGCCAAGCTCTGTCAGCCGTGAGTGTCCTTGTTTCACATGGAAATGAATTTAGGATTAGAAATGGTGGAGACAAGTAAGGTCAGGTTCATAATCAGCAGTTGGAGAGGGTGTATAATAAGAGCAGAAAATGCATAAAAAACAGAAGGAGTGTGTGGGAGAGAAAATCTCAGACTGAGCGTCCTGATTTGACCCTTTATGTCGAGGATAGAAATGCACTGCTGGCAGATCATTCGCATTCATTTCAACATGAGGTGTTTTTGGATAAGCCTATACAGCCTCTTGATTTAGTGGACGTTGCGTAAATCACACATTTCTATTCATGAGATTTTTTGATATTTTATAACATTTTGGTGCGATGCCTGAGGGGTGCTCGTTCTTCATCTTGGTATTGGTTCTCATTCCGTGTGTTTTGGTTGGTACTTCGGGAATTCATCTTTTGAAATAAATCTCATATTACTTTGTCATCATCAAATCCGTGCTTTCATGTTAGAAGATGTTTTGGTGGAATGTAATGACAGAAACTCAACAGAGGTTTGGGTTTCAAACAAAGCTCTTTTTTGTTAACCAACTGCAGTGTTTCCAACAGCTAGGCACGACGGTCCCCCTCCTCGCTCTTTCCCTGCCTGCACCTCACTTCCTTTTAGGGCTGATAAAAGAAAGGAAGAGAGAGATTTAGGCTTCGGCTTCTCCCACCTAGATCTCCCAACGCATACACAAAAATATTTAATGTTTAGAAATAGTTGTTTTCATCTATTTAAACTTTTAACAACACTTTGGTTCATTTCTATTTGACTTTGTGTTTTAGAGGTTTGATTTGATTTCTTTCATCAGTAAGTACATTTAAAATGGTTTGATTTTAGTAAAAAAAAATTCTGTGTTTATAAATCAACTGCAATGGAGTTGTACCTGTTAAATCTATGAACAAAATTTCAAATAAAAAGCTCAAATAAAATAGATGCAAACTTACCTTGAAAAATGTTACCTTGGCAATTAATTGAAATAAGTGAAAACTGAAGTACTAAAATGACTAAAACTGATATAAAAAAATGTAATCAAGCTAAATAGAATAAAAAAATAAATAATAAAAATGGCAAAAGCACCTAATTTCTAAACTGAAACTAATATGAAAATTTTAAATAAAAAAAAGAAAATAATGAACATTAAATTTGAAAATATAAAAATAAAAGCTAATTCAAAATATTAATACATTCTATAATTGTACATAAATACTGTTATAATAAATAAATAACACTAACTGCAAATCTAAATGTATTAGCTTATTATGTTTTTTATCTATTTATTAAATTGGTGAACAACTCAACTAAAAATGTGATGTATTTTCTTAAGCTTTATTGAAATATATATTCCATTTTAGGACAAGCTGCTCATATATTTAAGATGGCGTAGAAAGAAAGTGCACACAGAAGTATAATCCTGGAGATCGAGGCCCTCTCTGGAAGAAACGGCTGAGATGAGACTGCCCAGTCCTACAGGAAACTCTGAGCCCAGGGGGAAAGGGAAAGACAAACAAGGGCAACAGCTGGGAGGGAGAGAGACCAAGAGTTGTTGGTGATGGGGGTGGGGAGAAGCTGTGAGAGAGAAAGAGAGACTGAGAGAGGGAGAGATAAGAGCTAGTCAAATATATCAGGTGTTTCTTAGCAAAGAAGCTGTTGACGGAGGAGATGTTTGGTCAAGTAATTCCTATACCTTTATAGAAAGCGAGAGGAGATCACAAAGAGTTTCAGAACTCTACAGCTTGTTTTACAAAGTGAATGCTGCGGATATCTCAAGCAAGACCTGTGAAAAAACAACAGCCACATGAATATTCATGATATATTTGAGCATTATCATGAGCAAGAGTGCACTTCAGACCAACAACCCGATTGCGAGAATGATATTGAGTATAATGAGAAACTTACATTTTAGGCAATATTGCTAGTTATTTGACTAAATCAGTTGAGTGAATGATTTGTTGACTTGAGGAGATGAGGAGTTCCTTGACTTTGGTTCCTGAACGAATGAGTGTTTTGAATGAATCAATAGAGTGTGTTTTGTTGCTGAATAAATCAAAGTCACTGAAGCATTATAGAAGTAAAGCCCTCTCTTGTCACTAATTGTTGAGCTAACTGCCCTACCAATGCTGCAACAGGGTCAATATGAGTACTAGTTTTTCTGCAGCCCATCTCATAGTGCTTACTTGACCATGACTCTTGATTGAATCTCACACATGACTAACTGTCTGTTCACCCCTGGGCTGCACTGATAGTGACATCAGGGGAAAACAAAACTAAATGCAAATAATAAAATGCAATTAACCATGCAGTCATGCATATTTAGGATGGAAAAATAAATAGGCTTACAGTATGTTGTGGCTTGTGTGCACCAAACAGGTGCCAACACAGTCAAAACAGTCCTCAGAGAAGTGCTAAAACTATTTTAGTCATTTCAGTCAAATACTACTTTAGCTGAAACTTATTATTATTATTTTTTTTTTTTAAAGCTTAATATTTTTGCTGTAATTTCAATTCATCATTGATTATCATATTGCCTAGTCCATCTATGTCATTGTTCATAATTGTATTAAATATTGTTGGGCCTAAGCAAATCATGGCGTTATATATAAAGTTCAGGGGCAAGTTTTTTTGTTACATTTGTACAATAAACAATTTTGGCAGTACATTGGGTTTCCATCTGTGCTGTTTTATTTATTTATTTAATAAAAACATATGCTAGGCAGACATATTTGACCTAGTGATTGAAGATGTCTTGTGAAATTCAAAACTTTTAAAAGCATGTTTTGTTCCATCTCTTGTCCTGCATGAACAACCCTTAAAGTTCAAATAATGAAAAAAACTGAAACTACTGTAATTTTCCAATTATACTATACTATACTAATTCTATACTATAGTTATATGAAATAGGTTTAGTTCAGTCGTGAACATCAGCGTGAGGTTCTGTGCACTGTGCAGGCAGTAGGACCCAGATGAGGAGTGCGGTGGAGGGCATTGTAGGTTGATTGTTGTGGATCTCAGCCAGAGCTGTGCAGGGCAGACAAGGAGAACTCTCAGGTTACACTGCAAGCACATGCCTGGATCGAGAACACATACCCCCCTCCCCCTCGCCGTCCCTCAAACACCCGCAAGCCTCCAGTAATCCACAGATGTGTTCACCACCTACAGCTATATACCTGTATCATGCTGTGCAAATGCATTTTCCCATGCAAGGCAGCATGAACATGGTATTGTATCCTTTATTCAAAGAGCATTAACATTTGATCAGGGCTTCTCCTCCACAGCCGGCACCCTCATGAAGATTTAATGCAAATGATTTCTGTACATTGTGATTGGGGCAGCGCTGGTGCCCTGCATTTATGGGGTTTTGTGCCTCCGCTGCTCGCCTGTTTCTGGCTTAGATTACTTTGGCTCTTCCAAACTGTGTTTGACCTTATAAAATATCAGATAAACATCAGCAAGTCTTATGAGTTTGGAAGGATTTATTATTATTAAACTGTTTAAAATCTGTTTAAGGTGTTTATCCGTCGTTCAATTAACCCAAATGTTTCTTTTTGTGTTTGTTTTTTTGTATTGCACAGCTATGGAAAAATAGTGTCTACTAAGGCCATTCTTGACAAGACCACCAACACGTGTAAAGGTAAGATGTGCTGTATAATTTCATCTTTAAAGGAATAGTTCACCTAAAATTTAAGAAAAAGAGAAACTTTAATTAATGTGCTTTTCTGTTACTTAACATGAGATGAGCCGTCAAACTCCAAAAATGACAAGAAAAAAGTGTGAACATGCAGTTTGTTATATCGTGAAAATATTCCCTACAACTTCTGCCCAATATTACACATCCTCTGAAAAATGATATTTTTGTTTGACAAGAAGACTGAAATTTAAGTCAACATTGACAGAAAATCTTGCTTGAAAGCTGTGGGCAGAATGGAATGGAAAAGAGCAGCTTGGACATTTCTTCTAAACATCTCCTTTTTAAAATGATTTTTATTATAACGTTTTTGGGGATTATAATATTATTTAATGACAATTAATTATTCATAAATAATTATTTTACATTTACATTTAGTTATTTAGTTATTAGATGCTTTTATCCAAAGCGACTTACAAATGAGGACAATAGAAGCAATAAAAGAGCAATAACATGCGAGCGCTATGACAAGTCTCGGTTAGTCACGTAGCAAGAAGATAGAATAAAAAAGAAAGCTAGTGTTAGAGGTTCAGATAGATACAAAGAAGACTAATAAATACAAAGCATTTTAAGTTTGATCTTTTCAATAAAACATGTATCCAGTAATTTGTTATTTTTTATATAAAAAAAATATTATGTACGTTTTAATTCAATCAAATTATAAATTGTATTTGAATTTTTTAATAATAATATTAATGTAAAAATATCAATAATATATTACTAAAATATTTATATTAATAATTTGTTAATAAATAATAAAAATGTATTAATAATATATTAATATTAATAATTTGAATTTTTACATTATGTAATATTAATATTATTTTATATTAATATTAAATATGAATAATTATTTGATTAATATTTTTTGGCTAAATAATAAAAATCCTTACAAAATGAAAAACCCAAATAAATAGATTTTCCTATTAAAATTCACATTACTGCGATGGCCATTTTTGTGTCTAAACATGCGTTCCACGGAAGGAAGAAAGTGATTCATGTTTTGAAAGACATTTTGAGTGAACGCTTCCTTTTAACCCGTGAGCGCTCTTTAAATATACATCATCTATTTTATCTCTAGCTAATGTGTGCTGATGTAACAGGAATGAGATTGGTATTGCATAACCCTACATCTGTCACACAATGCTATGTGTGTGTGTGTGTGTGTGTGTGTGTGTGTGTGTGTGTGTGTGTGTGTGTGTGTGTGTGTGTGTGTGTGTGTGTGTGTGTGTGTGTGTGTGTGTGTGTGTGTGTGTGTGTGTGTGTGATATGTACGTGTGTGTGTGTGTGTGTGTGTGTGTGTGTGTGTGTGTGTGTGTGTGTGTGTGTGTGTGTGTGTGTGTGTGTGTGTGTGTGTGTGTGTGTGTGTGTGTGTGTAGACTTGGTCTGATAGCTCTTTTCTCATCTGGGACAGAGAGATTACCAGTGTGAGTTAAGGTGCAGAGGAGTGATAGGGAACGCTATTAGCTTTACAACTAAACTCTGAGCAGTGATCACTGATCCTCTCTCTCTGTCTGTGTGTGTGTGTGTGTGTGTGTGTGTGTGTTCAGGCTATGGCTTTGTGGATTTCGACAGCCCGGCCGCTGCACAGAAAGCAGTGACGGCACTAAAGTCCAGTGGAATTCAGGCTCAGATGGCAAAGGTAAGAGACAGAGGAACTAAACACCCTGTCCCTTAACGGCTCTTACTTGCTGTAAACATTGTATGGCACTTTGAAACAGCTTCAAACAAATTCCAAACGCTAGCATCACTATCGTTACTATGGCTCATACTTAAGTTTGGGATTTGAACTAACCCCTAAGCCAAAGTATTCGACTTTGGCGCAAATTGTATCCAGCATGGTTTCTGAAAGTAAATACCACCAATCACTTTAGTGTAGGACAGGATTATTTTGCCACACTTGGCCTGTCTGTGGGTGTTGAACTGTGAAAATGGAGCTGGTGTCCCCATTAGGCTCATGCAGGTCTGCCATCAAGAGCAGTTCAAAGTAAGTGCCTGATGAGTATTTGTCCCGTTTCTGCTCCTGCGTGGTGCTCCAGCTCTACAAAGAGGTTGTGTGTTCTCTCTCTCACCCATGGCTGAGTCACTGTCTGAGCAGCTTGGCTGGTAGTGCTGCACTCTCTCCGTAGAGGCCGGCTCTGCTCCTACCCTGGCCAAACACTGATTTCAAAAGGATTAAAATATGATTTTCCTCTAACAAGGTGTTTGTCACAGCTCCAGACTTATTTGTTCATTAATGACGTCATTTACATTTAGACATTTACATTTAGTCATTTTGCAGACGCTTTTATCCAAAGCGACTTACCATTGGGGAATACATAAAACGATTAATCTTGAAGAGGCAAACAAACAGAGGAAGTGCCCCTAACACCAAGTCTTAGGCATTGTTCAAATAAATACAAGCTAGCAAGGGAAGGAGAGAAATCTTCTGAGCTTAATTTGTAATTGTAATTTGTTTGAAAGATAAAGAGAAAGATGAAGATATAGAAAAGGGAAGGATTTTTTTTTTTTTTATTTATGATGAAGTCAAGTAGTGTTGAAAGAGATGAGTTTTCAGTTGTTGCTTGAAGATTGACAGGGATCCAGCATTCAGGATGGGGGTGGGAAGATCATTCCACCAGCCAGGAATGGTGAACGAGAATGTTCTGGAGAGTGATTTTGAGCCTCTCTGTGATGGTACCACGAGGCGTCGCTCACTAGCAGATCTCAGACTTCTGGAGGGGATGTAGATTCGTAATAGGAAGTAGGAGGGTGCTGAGCCTGTGGTTGTTCTATATGCAAGCATCAGTGTCTTGAACTTGATACGAGCTGCAACTGGTAGCCAGTGCAAGGAGACAAAGAGAGGTGTAACATGCTCTTTTGGGCTCGTTGAAGACCAGTCGTGCCGCTGCATTCTGAATCATTTGTAGAGGTTTGATTGTGTTTGATGGAAGTCCAGCCAGAAGAGCATTGCAGTAGTCCAGTCTAGAAATGACAAGGGCCTGGACAAGAAGTTGTGCAGCATGCTCTGTCAGAAAGGGCCTGATCTTTCTGATGTCATCAGAAGTCATCAGCGACTAGTCGACTTCGACTTGACTTTCATCACATAAATTTAAAAAATCTAAAGTCATTCAACCCCTAATATATAATATATATATTAATTCTCATTAGCTTGTCATTAATGCAATACAGTATTTTTGCTAGTTTTTTTATTTAAATCATAAAGGGACTGCAAAAAATAAGCATGTTACTTTTTATATTAATTTCTTTGCATTACAGTAATAGCATTGATATTTTTTGCATTGCGGTAATGGGAAATGAGTAATGGGTGTGCTTAATTGTGCTAAAAAATAATGTCACAATACAAAAGTGCTACAAAGAAACATGATTCAATTTCTTTTCTATTTTTTTCTCTTTCATTTTTCAGTAAATGTGACCTGAATATATTCTTGAAAGATTTAGTGAGATTCACATATTTAATCTGTAGATCAGCATAAAAGGGCAACCTCTTCACACAAGAACATCATGAAGCACCCGTCTTAATTACCGCCGGTTTAGAGTCTTTTAGCGTTCTCACCTATTTAAGAGTCTGTTGAGGCAGTTTTCTTGGATTTTCCTCCCATTCACTCTGTGGGAAAACGCAGTGTCTCACGGCACGATTAGATCAGAAATCACCTTCATCGCAGGTCACTGCAATTAGACATTCATTATTCATGCTGCTGAGATGAACTAGTAATACCTTTACAGCTCACATTTTAATCTCATCTGCACACCAACGCAATGAATATGCAAATCAGCAGCGGGTGAATTGAAGGTTTGCTGTCTTGCAGCATCTTTACTATCTTTCTGATTTGTTTAGACAAGTTAACACACAACTCTTGCTTCAATGAATGAACTAAATTAATTTGAGCTGTATAATATGACTAAAGGGTTTTGAGATCCTAAGATAAGGAGGTTCCTGCTCACGCCTTATGCAGGAAGCGGGTAATCTGTAGAAGACACGCAAGCACAGGTTTGTGAGAAAGGTGTCACTTTGTACTGTTTGCATATTTTCTGTCATGCCTGCGGCTTCAAATGAAGCTAATTAGGTGTTTATATGGTAATGAGCTGACTCAGTGTTGGCCTTGAAAACGGTCATTTTGACACTTTTGTACAAAAAAAAAAAAACATGTTTATGTCTAAAACTCCAGCATAATTATGCAGAGGTAAGAGATAAATATGGTTTAAAAAAAAGTGCTTTATTTACACTTGTGGCCAACAGTTGGGAATCATTTCAGAGTTCTTCATGTTTTGAGCGAAGTCTCTTATGCTCACCAAGGCTGCATTTATTTGGTCAAAAATGATATAAAACTGTAATATTATTACAATTTAAAGTGAACTGTTTTCTATTTGAATATACTTTGAAATGTAATTTATTCCTATGGTGGTAAAGCTGAATTTTCAGCATCATGACTCCAGTCTTCAGTGTAACATGATCCTTCAGAAATCATTCTAATATGCAGATTTGGTGCTCAAAAAACATTTCTTATTATTATCTATGTTGAAAACACTTATGCTGCTTAATATCTTACAGAAACCAATAAATATGTTAGTGGATACAGTACCATTGAAAAGTCTGGGGTAGGTAAAATAAAAAATATATACTTTAATTTAGCAAGGATGCATGAAATTATTCATATTCATTAAAGAATCTAGAAAAAAATGTTTCACAGTTTCCACAAAAATATTAATCAGCAGTTTGTTTTATAAGATTTTTTTCTGTCTTTTTTAGCTTTGCCATCACAGGAATAAATTCGATTTTAAAATATATTGAAATAGAAAATAGTTATTTTAAATCATAATAATATTTCACAATATTACTGTTTTAATATATTTTTGGATAAATAATTGTAGTCTTAATGAGCAAAAGAGACTTCTTTCAAAAACATAAAAAATCAGAATTATTCCATACTTTTGGCTGCCAGTGTGTATTTTACTTTCTATTTCTTTTTTCTTTTAAAAGCAAAAACTTCCAACAAGCTCATCCCCCGGTTTCACAGACAAGGCTTAACCTAGACTAAAATATAAATCTGACTATTGAATCTGACTAAATCTAAAATGTCTGTTTTCAACAGAAAGAAACTTGCACCGACTGATCTTAAAACATGTCAGTGCCTTTGTTTTATCTTAAGATGCACCCCAGTAATGCTTTTTTCTAAGGCATGTTTATAAAAATGACTAAAATGTCCTAATTAAACTATGGCCTAATCCTGGTTTAGGCTAAGCCCTGTCTATGAAAGGGCCCGTATTTCACAGTTGAACTCTGGGCAGCAGCTGAACCAATCTTATCCCTCCAATCTCACACAAGTGCATCAGTGCATAAGGCTGCTGGCTCAGCAGTTTGTCCTACCTGTAAACTTCTGAACTTCACAGTCAGTTCGCTTTCCTTTTGATTTCCAACACATTTTAAAGCTGGAATGTATCATCACTGGATGAACTCAAGGACATTCCCAACTTAATATCTGTATGCAGTATTTGTGGCATGTGGCATTATGTCGATTACCACAAAACCGAGAAGGGACATGGAAATGATGTGATATAACTCTGTAAAGCGCTCAGTGTTTGATGTGCTTTAATTTGGGCCTGACAAGGCTGATGAGGCCCTGACCTCAACTACCCATAATCCTAACCTTATTGAGCCTGTAAGGCCGATCAGACCTTCAGGAACAAAGTATGGGCACCTTGCAGATATCCACCTACAGGAATTATGTCAGTAACACAAACCAGACGTTTCTCCACATAGAAGCAGTGGAAGTGAATGAGGACTGATGCAGTCAAGCTCCAAAATGACAAAAACACACCATAAGGGGCGTTTCACACCAAGTGCATTTTTGCATTCAACTGCACTGCTTTTCTATTGTTTTCTGTGTAAACCTGAGCTCGACGGACATGCTTGGGCATTCCACTCGTGTCTTTTGCAGCAATGACACGGCATTGAATAAATGCAGCATCTTACACACTGGACCTGGCTTTTTTCCATTCCACTTTTCTGCATGTTTTCCTTGTGAACATCCCCTAAAACCATCATAAAAGTAGATTATGAAGAATGTGCTATATTTATTATTACGTTTATCATAAGCCATATGATGGCTTTGTGTAGAAAAACAGGTTGAAATTGAAGTCTCTATTCGCAGAAATGATGACAGAATTGCTATTTTTGGACATTCTTAAAATTGAAAATAACCCAAAATATTAATTTAACCTAGTCATGTCCATGCATTTTAGCATTATTAGTATTAATAATATTCATACATATTTTGAATCAGTTTTTAAATCTATGTATATTCAGTTTTCACTGCACTTCTTTTGTTATATTTATTAGTTTCTGTTGTGTTTTGCTTTTTTTTCACACACACACACACACACACACACACACACACACACACACACACACACACACACACACACACACACACACACACACACACACACACACACACACACACACACACACACACACACACACACACACACACACACACACACACACACACACACACACACACACACAATATTTATATATACACACACTATATATATAGTTCCAATTACTGAAAATAGTTGTAGTTTACAATATATCCTAGAGATGATTTCCTATTCAATATTTACCACGTTTGTTTCTCTCTTCTTGATGCAGCAACAAGAGCAGGACCCCACCAATCTGTACATCTCTAATCTGCCTCTGTCTATGGATGAGCAGGAGTTAGAGAGCATGCTCAAGCCCTTCAGCCAAGTCATCTCCACACGCATCTTACGCGATGCAATCGGCACCAGCCGCGGGGTTGGTTTCGCCAGGTACTCCTGTCCTGACCAGCTCTCATATGTAGAACCTAACATTATCATGATTAATATTCCATTAATAATGCATTTGCAATTACTCTATGTCAGGATGGAATCGACTGAAAAATGTGAGGCCATCATTCAACATTTCAACGGCAAATACATCAAAACTCCTCCTGGAGTAGCAGGTACTACATGTGGGTTGTTTTTCATATTGAGTTTTGTATTGACCAGATGGTTATGACAAATAAATAACGAGTGATATGTTGTCATTAAGTGCCCACAGAACCCTTGCTGTGTAAATTTGCGGATGGGGGACAGAAGAAACGTCAGAATCAGGGGAAATATCACCAGAATGGGCGGCAGTGGCCGAGAGAGGGCGAGACTGTGAGAGAGCAACTTTTTCTACTTTTTCATGTTGATTTCAATCGAAAGTCTTAATTCACTCTCTCGTTCTTTCACACATACAGGGCGGGATGACGCTAACATATGACCCTACTCCTGCTTTACAAAATGGGTGGGTTCAGAACATATTACTCAATAAATATTGTACTTTGTGCTTTTTATCATGATGCTGCATGGTAACAGCTTTCTTTAAAAAATGTGTTTGCCGCCCCCTGTAGGTTTTACACTCCTTCCTACAGCATTGCTCCTAACAGAATTATTGCTCAGACTTCTATCTCTCCCTACATGCACTCACCCGTATCCACCTACCAGGTACGGAGAAGCCATTTGTTTAGCAAGAGCCATGCTTCTGCTCAATATTTCAAGTCTTTTGAAGATCTAGTCTTTATATATGAGGAATTTAAGTTCTTGTTTATGGAAAAATCTTCATTCTTTCTAGCTTATTAGGTCTAAATAGATCTGAATCATATAGAATAACAACACAAATCGACGTTTAAAATGTGTGTCGTTTTAATGTCAGGTACACAATCCCTCCTGGATACATCACCAGTCTTACCTCATGCAGCCCACGGTAAGTTGAAGTTAAACCGCTGCTCTTTTTCCTAAAGCACTTTTGCTTGTTAACTTTCTTTCTCTTCTGTGTGCAGGGTACCGTCCTTACACCCACAGTGGACCACACCATGACCATCCAGCCCACTGCCATACTAGGACCTCTCACACAGCAGCTCAGCCACCTAACCCTGGGCAGCACAGGCACGGTGCGTCCTCCACAGATCCCACTGAGAATTCATTACAAATGTCTTGGGGAAAAAACATATTTTATGAGTGGCATTAAATTAGTTTTTGTTCTATTTGTCTTTTCTGTTTAGTTTTGGTTTTCTTTGTTAATTTGAGTTAATATTTTTTTCTAGTTTCACATTATTGCATTTTAATTTAGTTTCAGTATTCTGGAGCTACCAGAATTGATAAAGTAAATGGTATCATTTTAAATATTTAACTGTGTTAAATTTCTGGTTACAGGTTTTATAATATTACCATGTATCAAAAACGTGTAATTGTATTTTAATTGTATTGCAATTATACTTTATTTTAGGTAGTTTTGGTGTAATGAAAATTTCAGTTCGGTTTCAGTTATTAATATTTGTGTTAGTTTTAGGGCTGCATGAAATAACAATATAAATTCAATATAGCAAAATATGCAGCGCATATAAAAAACATTTTGACAGATTAAGGATTGAAAATTAAGAAATTGAGACATAAATGTTAGTATTGTATTTTTACAGTGTGCTATAAAAATATTTGTATTACTTTTATTAAATGTTCAGTTTATTTTATAGTACAATAGTTTTATTCCAATATATTTCTTATTTATTTAATATTATAAATAATAATCACAATAAAAATCATATTTATAGATTTAAAAATATATATTTTATGGTCATATTGAATTAGTCTAAAAATAATTTCCCTGCAAAATCACCCCAGTCATTATAGAAAAATTGATTCCAAAATCAATCTGCTGAAAATTCTTATATATTTATTTTCATAGTGCAATATATATCACAGAAAACTAAATATCCCTCGGCCAATTTCTTTACAATATCGTACAGCCCTAGTTTTTTGTAGAAATTGCCATGTATGGAATTACAAGAATTATGCATAACCATATGAGCAAGACGTTCATCCACCTAATATATTCCTTAATGTGTACTATCTGTGAATATCACACATTTGTCAACATGTGTCCATCTGTCCTCAGTATATGCCTGCAAACACAGCTATGCAAGGGACCTACATACCACAATACGCCCAAGTGCCTCCTTCAAGTGTGACAGCCGAGGTACGAAACCCTTACATGCTGAATTATTCCAAGTGTTTCGAAGCCTGATTCACTCTGATGTATTGTCAGTAATGTTGACCTTATGCCACTGCAGGAAAATAGCGTCCAACAGCAGCAGGTTGCCATAGAGACACCCACAGACCACACAACATACTCCTACCAGCATGGCAAGTGAAGAGGAGGTGGGCTACTTCCTGTTGCTTTGGAAATGTTGTGGTCTGTAATGGAAAGAGAGAGTAATACCTTTATCCATAATTTTTTTTTATGATGTTGTTTTGGCATATCTACTGTATCCAAGAAATCATATGATCAGTTCTTCTGAACTAAATGGATGAGTAACTCATGTTGTTATCTTTTATAAGCTTCTTTTCGGACTCTAATATCTTTCTTTCTCTTATTTTAATACATTCATAGGAGTGATGGAGGATACTGAACCACCTCTCTTGGCATAAAAACAAATGGACATTGTGAAAAGGAACTGAGAAGCGTGTCTCTTTCCAATGAAAGAAAGCAGACATTTTTGCAACCTTTTTTTGTTTCTTGGAGAAGACCAACCGATAATGAAGCTAAACCTATTTTAGTAAGTGAAAGACTCGGATGGAGAAAGCTATGACTACAACATGTCAAAAGTTCACAAAAAGCAAAGTAAGCTTTTTTTAACACAAAAAGACTCACTACACACATAACACAACACAACACACACTCCAACACACTTTGAGAAATATTTTCCTGCAGCTTTATTTTATAAAATGTTCTGCAAAGCCAGAAACAACTACGATGTTACAGCACCATGTGTCATTTTAATTTGATTTAATCTTTTTGTAAAATTCTTCAAAGATTTTGTTGACTGCTTTTGAACCGTCTGCTGCAAAAGGAGGAATTTTTACATAAAAAAAACGTTTTTGCAAAGATCTTGCTGCATTTTTCTTGAATATCGATTTAAGGAAGTCCTGAGGAACCAGCTGATCCATGCAGCGAAGTCGATTTGATAGATCTACAGAAAAATGTGCTGTATCCAAGAGCATTGTAAATGCACTCATTGTTTCCAGCAAGTTTGTGCCAGCAAGACGAGACTGAATTCTGAAACCAAGACCTCATATCCTCTCACAAAAAAATGTCCTTTTTTCCCCTTCCAAAATGCTGCTTTATCTTGTAAGTTAGGTTATGCTCTGTTTAAATGTTGAGATTTATTTTTGTATTTGAAGATAATTTTTTAAAGAAGATTTCAAAAAGAAGCTATTTGGATGATAAACTTTTATGGCTTTGTTTTCATGTCAATAGTTCCGTCTTGCCTCTTCATACATGTGGGTTATATGTCTTTTCTTTTACACATTGTAAGGAGTGCTCCTCCAACGTTGTAATGTAGGCCTGTAAATGAATTTTCTTGCCTTGGTGAACTTTAATAGTGAGGAGGGTGTCGCCTGAGATATAAAAATGGCAATATAATGAAAACCAAGAGTTCTTCCCTTATTAATGGAACACTCCCTCAGTTTCCTTCCTTCTGAGGTAAAAGATTCTGAGACTGCAGTGGTGATTATTTGTGTTGTGCTCGGTGCATAAATATAAATGCTGAAATGTCGCCTATATTTAAATTTGATGAACAGGACAATAGTGATGTATGAAATCAAATATATACTATAATATAAAACTATTAAGATAAAGGAGGATTATACGGTCTCATTAGCTCCGTTTTATCTTACAATTGCATTCATTTACATCATTAGTAAATATATTGTCGCAATGGAGCCAACATAGCTAATAAGAAATTTAGCACATACTATAATTTAGCACTGTTTTGGGTGCTAAATCTACTTTTTAGGGTTTGGTAAAACTATATATCTATATTGTTCAGATATAACGTTAGTAATTAAGCGTCTGATAAAACAAACGTACTAAACTGCATAAATAAACAGAGCCCCACTGTTTTAGTACTTTGAAATGTAGGCGACCAAGTAAAAAGTAATTTTTTTTTGTTTTTTTTTTTTTTTTTGGGGGGGGGGGGTACTTTTATCGTTGAAGATACAGTGAATCTTCAACGTCACTGTAAAATATATCATTTGTTGTGAACGAGTTCGCTGGCTGTAATGCGATCATATGAAACATCGAAGAGAAAGGCGAGGTTGCTCTCGAGTTGCGTCGCGTGCAAACAGTGTAGTCCGATTCAAGAACACAATTTAACGCAGTTCATCAAAAAACGTACCGCGCAAACAGCGTAGCCTAGGAGCGGGTTCTTTTAAATTAAGTTTAAACAAAATTATCGGTTTGAGTAAGTCTGCATTGTATTATTTACAGCTTTATGAAAAACAGAAATTCATATGTACCTAATACATACACCTAAATGAAGATATAGTCTTATTTAGAGAATCACGACACGAGTCGATTCAATCATTTTGAACAAAATAGTTATCGGTTAGAATCAGTCTACACGGTATTGTGTGCCATTTTATCAGAAAGAATTTCATATGTTAAGAAAACATAACTGAAATTTACACAAATAACTGCAATTTAATTTCTAAAGCACATTCAAGACGTTAGCTTGAGAGACATGAATCAAACAAAGATACATTTGAAATGATTTCATTTATCCTCTGATACACAGATAACCTCAGGAATTTACTTCCAATAAGATCTGTACCCCATACAAAAACAGATAATAAAAGGTACAAAATGAGTATTAAATATGTCTTCAATTTTACCGTATAATCACTGTATATACAATAATTGTCAATATCCTGCAGGGAAAAAACTAGAAATAGTTACCAAAAATAGTTCTCTTTACACAAAAGGAAGAACAGAGTAACCTCAAGTAAGAACAGAACCGAAAAACAAGTTGCATGACACTGCTGGGTTGCAAAAAGCAAATAAATGTTAAGTGCTGCCTGTCTGAGACAACCAAAATGACCATAAGACTAAATAATCACAAAGCCACCAAATACTGATAACAAAATAACCATATGCCTGCAAAGGCAGAACTCCATCCCAAAACATACTGAAGTCAAAAGCGTTGCAGCACGTTTGTGTTCTGGTTTCATCTCTAGGAAAAAAAGAACCACAAAACTCACTAAAACGTAACAAAAATAGTCTTTCCTAAACGACAACTCTTGAGTCTTACTTAAAATATTTGTATAGTTAATTATCTTGACAGCATCTGTATAAAACACAGGTATCAAATATTAAGTAAACTGCTGTTTTTCATTAGAAAACCACTGAGTGAGTCTGTGATTGTCAGTTCCAGCTATTTTACTAGTCCTAGAGTGAAAATCATATTACTGTAACATTTATGACTTCTGATGATTTGAAATCAAGCACACTCCCTGCTAATTAACATAAATGATCATTTGAAGTCATCTTAAGACAGGCCTTATATTGACAGCTACTGCAGAAGAATGGCAGCATAAGAAAATATTGAAAATATGAAAATAACATCCTTCCATAGTCAGTCAAACAACATTTGCTGACAAAGAAAAAGCATGTCAAGTTATAGGGAGCCATAAAGGGGCATAAAACCATTGCCCTGACTCTTAAAGGCTGAGACTGTCACACTTAGTTGCATGAGGACTTCCCAAGTTTCATTTAAACAGCATAGAAACGACTGGTGATTGAGGGCATACCACATTTGTCTCATAGTTCCTGAAGTGCACAGAAGCCCTCATATCCATACATGTCAAAATATGTTCTATACAAAAGAATAATCCAATCACAACAATTTCTGGTTCATAATCTCCCATACCATTCGTCTTCTGAAATAGGGCATGTGTTTCTGTTTGAGAAATGAAAGAAAAGTTCAAATTAAAAATCCTTGTGCAAGTGTGACCAACCAATACTTAAAAAAAAAAAAAAACACGCAACTGATGCTCACCTGTGTGAATGTGATTGGCCGGTCTTTGGTGATGTACTCAGCATATTTGCATGTGAACATTCCGCAATCACTTCCATTCATTTGCTGAGGAATCTCCTAAGGATTCGGAAGGCAAGTAAAAACCTTGAAATGATCCTGGAGCTTTTTTAGTCAATTTAAGCCCTACATAATACTTATGTTGGAAAACTCACATTGGGTCTTTTACTTTTAAGAGCCCATTCTGATGTATCAAACTTCTGCCCCTTCTTGTCTCCACTTTCTTGTTTCAGATATTTTCTGTTAAACAGAGACACAATTAAGAGAATTTTGACAATGTCTAATCATGCATAATTTATTCCATTCATTTCTTAATGGGTTATCATGGGACTCATTTTGAAAAGGCACTACTTGCAGACCGGTTTCATCATGTAATCCTCAAGCAGCACTTACATTAATATCCTGCAGGCCTCGTCGTTGTTTCCTCCCATTGAATCAAAGTAAGTGACGCTCTTCTTACGAAAATCCACCACCTATCAAAAGGAAAAAAATGAGAACAATTTTAAACAATGCTACTCCTGACTTGAGAGCAAATCTATTTGAATTATTAATTCCTTTATTAAACTGACTGAAATGTATTACAATACTATTCTGAATTACTTGTAAAAGTCAGGAAAGAAAGCAATGCATCTTCCATGTATTTGTCCTCAATGTGACCTTGGTGCTGGTTAGCTACTTACAGACAGGCACCAGTGCACCCCCAGGTGGACAGGCACCAATATGATGTCTACAGAAAAGATGTCCACTTTCTTGGTCCAGCGGCGAACAGCATTGTAACCGGAGCTCCGCAGCTTGGGAAAGAAGAAGGTGTTGAAAGTGTAAGCGGAGGGCAGGTTGGGCTGTTTGCTGCGCTCCACCAGCAGGTTCATGTAGAAATTAATAACCTGAAATGGAGAAAATATATCAGTCAGGGACTCAATTCCTAGAGAAACTGATAATTATGGCATCGCCTGACACAAAATGATTAAGAGGAGACTGTTCAGAATCCATTCACGGGCAGGTTTATACAGAGACCTGAATGATGTAATAAAGCTCTGACCTCATCATTGAGCCAGTTGAGGTTGTTGAGCGTCTGCAGGTCCTTTCTGGTGATGGTGAGGCGGAAGCCCTCGCTGAGAACCTCATCCTGACTGCCGCCTCTCAGAGCTCTGCTCACCTCACTCACCATGTCCTGTGAACACCATGAGCAGTAAACATGCCACTGAGTACTTTTATATTCCGCAGAAGAAAGTCAGTCATTCAAGTCTGGGTAGGGCTGGGCGATAAATCGATAAAGATGATTGACATATCAGTAAGCCCCTCCCCTCGAACGCAGACTAGCCAATGGCAGTCGAGTATCAGTTGCACGGGGAACGGAACTCGGATGTCTTTAGGACTCAGCGCCATAGAGAAACATAGTAATATCCGAAGCTCACATCGGTTTTATGGGGTTTATGTTTCAAAAATTGAAAAACTGTGTGCCTGGTGTACTTGTAACACTGATTCCAGGTATCCTGAGAAGATGGGCAATATAATTTATTTTATTACATTTCCTGAATCCAAACAAAACAGAAAAATGTCCCCAAGTATTCAATCCCAATACAAATGAAGACAAAAACTTTCATTTTCTGGTTGTCATACACTCATTAAGTTACACTTTTCATCTGCTCAAGCTGAACGTTAATGTTATCTTGTGCTTCAGCAAGGTATCTCTGGCTAAAACTAGCTAACGTTAAAGTTAATGAGTTCATGCTAACGTACAACCAAAATAGCGGACCGTTCTCGTGTCTTGTACAGTGTAGGTCTAAATTCTACATTTCAGTGCCTCTTCATATTAAACTGGTTAAATGTACATTAATTAAATCGTACCCTGCAGTATATGAACAGTGTTGATCCTGCATATTGTCCTCCGCATGACCGTATGAGACTTCTCCCGCTTGCATTGAGATCTATACACCCTCGCTTTGAGTTACCCACCGTATTTATTTTTTTATATTTTATAAATCCCTCCATGCGATATTTAATTCCCATTTGGTGGCCTTCTGTGTCCAAAATTTAGCAAAAACATCGTGGGACAAGGTTCTCACACTGCAGCTGTCATTGTAAGACAGAGCAACTCCGTTTGTTTGTCCGAGGGAGCAATAGTAAATAAGGGGGGCGGGGCTTACCGATATGTCAATTATCGTGATATAACTGTTCCTTGATAAACGATAAGAGGTTGATAAATGTTTGATGCAATGTTTATATGGCAAAAGCGGAATGAAACCGCGCTACTCATTTAAACCGTGCCTCACGGACCATTTACCTACAAATGGCAGCGCAGCGCGAGCTTCGAGCAGATTACTCGCTGATAAATCTCAGTCACGTGACCACTAAACAGCACTGTGAGACCCAGTGTGAAGCGCTTTAATTCAGCGAAAAACACAAATAACTGATTTAAACTAGTTTAAATCTAGATGAAACAGTGCTGACAAACAGGAGAAGCAGGGTATGCAACGATACTGTTCAGTTTACAAACCACCATCATTTACCAAACATTTACTGTAGTAACACTAACTGCACCGTGGTATTGTGTCAGAAATGTGAGTATCCTTATCAAATTTTATTATATTATTAATGTAGACATATTAAATGTATTAAAAGAGCAACAGAACATACAGTATTTTTATATATCAAGCTATATTGTTTGTGCATTTATACCAAATGTATTTAGACTTCTGTTTTCAGGGGTTAAAGAAAAAAAAATTCTGAGCCTCAACTTTTTTCCCGAGTGGGGGATTGGTTGCGGGGGTGGACACATTCACGGGGTTATAAAAAAAAATATAAAAAATAAACCTTTGATTGATTTTCCATGAAACTAACTAAGGCTCAGACTACAGAAATTGTTTTGTTCAAAATAAATAATGGTACATTAAATACTAGGAAATGAATATAAAATAGGAAATATACAAAGACAGTTTACTACAGTTCATTGCTAAATGATTCAGTATTTTGAACAAATCGGTTGAGTCAAAGTTTCATTAGCTCATGCATAAACATCTGATGAATCAGCCATTTTAACAAATGTGAAAACTGAATGACTCGCTCATTAAATGCTCACTACTGGCACCTACTGGTGTTTTAATTTTGTTTAAAAGTATCATTTCCACCAGCATTTCTTGTTTATATATTCAAAAAATATTTAAAACAATCTCATAACATTATTAAATGCAGTTGTATATTTTTAGTGTAAATTATTTAATTTGATAACGTATAGATAACAATAATCACATTATTATAATTGAATTTATAGATTAAATGTAAGAATTTTAAATGAAAGATGAAGTATTAATGAGGTTAATACCCTTAGATTAAATATAAAAAACATGCAGATTTATGTCACAGCTGATAGAAAGCTGATGATGATTATTTATATATATTGTTTGTTTGTTCTCATTTACTGCGGTCACGTGTCTTTAATAATGTTATAACTTTATATTTATTTTTGGCTAGGTATTTTTCCTGTGGTATTGAAACTTAAAGAATTGTAAAATATTATTGATATCTAAAATATTGGTGTCATATAAGCTTATTTATTGGAATACAAGATAACATAGATCAGAAACAATTATAACAGCAACTATTTAATTTTTTGTGGCAGGGCCAGTGAAAATGTTGGAAGGGCAAGTCAAATTTGTACCACTGGCCCGACCGAGCCAGTAGAAAAAGTCCTTAGCGTTGATCCCTGCATATCTCCCAGGCCAGCCCTACATGAGCATCAGTAAAAGATGACAGTTTTCAACTATCCCTTTAAGAGCACTTACCTCTGTTAACTCTGGGAATTCTGGCTCCTCTTCAATAAGCTGTGGCTTTTGGATAACAGCTGCAACAGGAACCTCCTTCTCTAGTGGGACACGAACCTTTAGCTCAACACTTGCAGGGACGGCTCGACCCACTCCAGAGAGGCGCTGATGACATAAATGAGAGCATGAGTGGGATAGTTACATAAAACACAGGTGTAGCATAAAAAGAGGGAAAACTTACTCACCTGGCGCAGGAGCTGAGAGGCCAGAGCCTCCTGTTTTTCAATCAACCTCCATCGCTCCTGAGCTCGAGAGTCATAGAGGCTTGTCCTGAAAATACACAGCAAAGACTATTCACTTCCACAAACTAAAAGCACTGATACTTGTTATCTCTTGTCTAATATGTACAAGTACTCACATTTCTTTGATCCACAGTTCAGCCTGGAAGCATGGCACACTAGAAAGGGTAAGATAGGGTTGTGTAAAAAAAAAGAAGAAATGGATGAAAAGAAGACACTCAAAATGTTCTTCTACCTTGAGCTTTCATGCTTCTTGCCCTGCTGCTCCTTTACAAAAATGACTGAATCTCCGTCATGAGCTAAAGAAAGTGAAACAATATATTAAGACAACCTTGAAGACAGGATTACATTACAAACAAGAAAGAAAGAAAGACTCACCTGATGACTGTGTGTCCTGAGAGGAGGTATCCTGAAAGGCAGATGGAGATGGAGCTGAGAGAACAGCTGGTCCTTTTGCGCTGGGCTCAAGGTCATGGGCCCATAGCTGAGGCTCTGGAATGCTGGAGGACGCTCCAGGACTGGGCAGGGCACTGGACGCCTGGCTGGACCCAGGCTGAGGGCTGGGAGGCAGACTGGATAACCCGTAGGACGACACTCCAGCGCCGGAGCCTGCTGGAGAGGCACAATGAAGAGGACTTCGACTGGACGACAGGAAGCTGGAGCTGAAATGAGACCAAATGTTTTGCTGTGAATAAGAGAAAACATTAAAGGAACACTCCACTTTTTTTGGAAATAGGCTCACTTTAACCCAAGAGTAATACAGTTGAGTTTTACAGTTTCTGAATCCATTCAGCCGATCTCCGGGTCTGGTGGGAGCACTTTTAGCTTAGATCACTGAATCGGATTAGACCATTAGCATCTCACTCAAAAATGACCAAAGACTTATGATATTTTTCCTATTTAAAGCTTGACTCTTCTGTAGTTACATCGTGTACTAAGACCGACGGAAAATGAAAAGTTGCGATTTTCTAGGCCGATTTGGCTAAGAGCTATACTCTCATTCCGGCGTAATAATCAAGGAACTTTGCTGCTGTACCATGGGTGCAGCAGGCGCAATGATATCCTGAAAGTAGTTCCCAGCTAGGTAACTAGTTATGATGAGCCTATTTCCCAAAAAATTGGAGTGTTCCTTTAACAATGTTCTTAAAAGTAGTTCTCCCGAAAATACTTCTTAATGCCATTCCAGCACTTATGGCTATATTCATGGCGAGAACCAGTTAATCCATACACAAGTCGGGAGGACAAAATAGAATGTTCAGTTCACCTAACCTGCATGTCTTTGGTCTGCGGGATGGAAACCGGAGTACCCGGCGTAAACCCACACTGACACAGGGAGAACATGCACCCACCACACAGAAAGACCTCCTGTCGTTTATATGGTAAACAGAAGATCAAAAGTGCTTACTTGACGAGTCTGTGCTTCCTCAAGAACCAGCGAGATTTGTTCATGCATCAGGGTTCCCATTCTAAACCAAATGTCAAATTGCCTGACTAAAAAGCTGAATTTCCATGACCTATAATGAACGGAAAAACAGGCCGCTGTTGTGCTGAGCACTTGTGCTTTTACTCATTAAATGCACTTTGATATTTTTTTTCTTAAACTCAGTCTTTGAAGTGGTCATTTTGTAGCCAAAGCTCCTAAAAACATATTTGCCTAAGTTAACTGGTACAGCCTGGTGACTGCACTTGACTTAAGTGATTGCCAGTTGATGAGCAGGAAGGGAAATGGCGCTGAAAAAAATAGCCTAGGGCTCAACGCTAAGAATTTATTCAGTGGTTCAAATTATTACTCGCCCTGTTTATATTTTCACTAGCCTTGCCACAAATAAATAAATAAAATAGTTGCTGTTATAAATTTTGTTTTATCTATGTCACCTTGTATTCTTTTAAATAAATTTATGACACCAATATTTTAGATACCAATAAAATTGATTAAAATGTTAATACCACAGCAAAAACCACTAGCCTAATGAAGTTCAAACTAATTGCAAGTAATAGCAAAATTAAATATATATAGCACAAAGATAGAAATGAAATTAAAGGTACAGAAATTGGACAATTACTTATAAAATAAGATTTGCATATTCTTCACTCTGTTTTGCACCTTGATTTTTCATTGCCATTTGAAATTAGTGGCAAGGCAACCAATGCATTTAATCATGAATCAATCCAAAAAAGTACAATGTTTGATTTACATTAGACTGTACAATTTCAAAATCTGAAGTAAAAACAGAATGGTGTGAATTTAGCTTTGTGAAATTATGCTCCGTGGATGAACCAGAAACAGCAGACGAGCTGAATGAGACACGATTTCACTCTGACAGCAGGTGGTGCTTATAGAACAGCGATAAAGCATTTCCTTGGTTACCTATAACAAGTGATTCAGTTTACCGGTGTTCATTCAGCTTCATACAGCACACGCAGCTCAAACAGCTGCTATTTAAAACAGTGGTAGCCAATTAATTTGTTACTTTTTCAAAATCACTGAAGCATTATTAATAATAACCACCACTTTTATTTTCTCTTATTATTTACATCAACAATATGGTTAAGTAAATAATATAATTTCATGCAGATGGCTCTTCCATTTTATTCATCCATGGCACATGCATTTTGATTCTTTACACATGTAATGATGTCCAATGACCTTGTTTGCATTATTTATGCATTATTTTATTTTATTTGTGAGAAATTTTATGGCGAAATTTAGTAATGGGAGAGTAAAATATATATTTTTAAACTTACTCTGTTCAAACTAGGCTGCTTATGTTGAAGTGTTTGGGATGTGGCTTTTAATGATGAGACTTTTTTTTTTAGTCAGGCTCTCAAAAAGTATATAACATTTTGGATATAGATTTATCGGCCAACATATCGGTTATCGGCTTTCAAATATAAAGAATTATCGGTATCGGCCAAAATTTTCATATCGGTGCATCCTTAATTTTAATTACACATTTTTTATATTTACACATAAATTGCATTTGGGAAAATTATTGCAGTGCAACTTGTGTGCAAGCACAGAAAAAGATGCTTTCAATAAATAAAAAATGGCCGGTCGAACGGGTGCATGTACTCCACACAGTAAAAATGTAATATAGATTAAACATTGTTAAAGCTACAAAGTTACTTGCCAAGACTGGTATTTTTATACTTTTGTATGCATTTGCGCATTCAGGCGCAAGAAAGACACAGAGAGAAACTCAATTCAGGGCTCGTGCGTGTCTGAGAAGTGGCTGTTTGTGCGCGCTGTTTACACAGAACACAGCACGCGAGTAGAATACTGAATGGAGTTGACAAACAAAAATCCCTGATATTCCATGACTTGGACAAAAAATAATAATTCCCTGACTTTCAATGTCTGGAATAAACCTTTTAAAATTCCATGATATTCCAGAAATTCCATGACCCATTGGGAACCCTGTTGCATGTCAAGTAAGTTGACTTCATAGGTGAATAAAAGCCTAAATTAAATAATATAAAGTGACTGTCTCTCTTCAGAAGACTTGGATTAAAATGCTTGATCTTTTAGGGACTATAGACTTTCAGTGGATGGACAATAAGAATGAGAGAATGCTAAAAATATTAAAGGGTTAATTTGTATTCTGACAATGAAAGGAAGTCTTGTGTGTTTGGAATGATATGAAGATGAGCAACAATGACACAATGTTCATTTTTGGATAGACTATCTCTTTAAACAGCTCAGGTTTAGTCACAGACAAAGAACACGTTTTAAAGTAGCATGACACAGATACTCACAAATCTCGATGCGAGCGAATGCTGGAGTGAGAACTTCCATTGTGAAGGAAGGTCGACTGGCCACCAGACACCACTGCAAGGAGCTGCCTGTAAACCTCCTTTTCTTCCTCACTCACAGACTATAAAAACAGTAAAAGCAAAGTCTAATTAGGGCTGAAAAATCTAATCGCAATTTCTTTGATTAAAAAAAATAAATACAAAATAAAAAAAACAATATCCAGATTTGCTATACTTGTTTGTAGGGCTACATAATTTGGCCCAAATAACGGTCATATATCAATATGTCTATACAACAATAATAACAACATATTATTATTACTGCTAATAAATGAAAATATCACAAGCTAAACATGTGTAAATGAAAACATTCTGCTCTTCACTTTGAAACATGCTGCTGCACACTATTTATTTAAACCGTATACCTTGTTATTTGATTATTAAAATTCAGTTATAATCTTATTGTGCTGTCCTGTATATAATGAAGCAATTCTACCATTTTTTATACCATGAAATATTTGGTTTATTAAGCAGACTGGTAAAATGAGTGTCTGACCTCCTGTGCTGTACAGCGGGCTCTAGCCCGGAGGCGGCGGTTTGAGCTGCCATGTAAAGGACTCTGGACCACTCGGATGGGAAAGTTCTTCTCATACAGGCATTTTCCTGTATAAGTGGCTTTTCCTGAACTGGTCTCAGATGACAAAATGCTACAACAGAAACAAATTTCCTTTCAGTTTCAATACCTTGCATTTATTACACTCTTTTGAACCGGAACAATAATACCAAACAACAAAAAATGTAACAAAAACCTAAAATTTGATTACTTATGATTGTTTCTAGAATAAATGTCATGATATAATACATTTAATTTTTAATCTAACCTGTGTGGTCGGTGGTACAGGGATCTGCCCAAGCGGGGAGAGGGGGATGGTTGTGCCGTGGAGGCAGAGGATAAATTAACAGAGTGTCCGTTAGCTTTGTGTGTCTCGTGGGGTGGATGGTCCATACAAACTTGTCTTCTGCTCACTTTCGATATGGTCACTGATTGTTCAGTCCATAAGGAATCTGTCAAAACAAAAAAAGACTAAGTCAGCATATGTTATTTGCAGAAAGAAAACAAAAATGTAACTATTTTTATCCTTACCAGATTTTGTGACAGTCCTCCAGTCAACTGAACTAGATGGAGCTACAAATGTGTCCTCAGGTTTATCACGTGACCGATCCCCAAACTTTACGAAAAAGCAGAAAATATATAGCAGAGACAAAATGAATTCAACTGCATGATTGCTTTTGATCTTTTGTTATACCTGATCTCAAGAAAACTAAGTAAGGATGAATCCCATTTCTCTGTCTTACCCCTAGCCCTTGTCCTTCGAAACCGAGTGGTAAGCGCTAGGGGTGAAAACATACCCCTATGAAATGAGACGACACTTGGTTACTGTTACGTCATCATACATCGTCGCTAGCTGGCTGCTACGTCACCAGAGGTGACAAGTGTTGATCACAAACTTGCCGTCTAAAAATGTCGATTGCATGGGTTTAAGTGATGTTTTCTCTAGTCAGAGAAATGCGGGACTGTTGTGCAAATCAGCAACGTAACGTTAGCGTGAAAAAAAAAAAATCGCGATTTTTAAAAACCTTTCAATTGAGAACATGGCTGCAAATATATATGCAAGTTACAGGACTGTGTAGAGCACAAAACAAGACTGTCGTAATTTTAAATAAATTATTTAAGCCGAAAATACTCTCTGGATGATCTGGCCGCAGTGTGTTCTGGGTACCCCTTGGTTTCAAGTAAGCTCGTGAAAATTCTTGGTTTTAAGGGCTATCTACCCCTTCCCCTTAGCCCTACCCCTCAATCAAAACGAGAATTGGGACAGCCCTTACTCTCACGTGAACGCGCAAAACTAAGGGGAAGGGGTAAGACAGAGAATTGGGATTCACCCTAAACCCACTAATATATTGATGAGCAAAAAAATGACCTTGTTTTCCGCCCACATAGATGCTGATGTAGCAGAATTGGCTGCGGGTTCGGATGGTATTCTTGTTTGAGGTGGACCCGTTGATGCTGGCAGCACGTTCCCCGGGTTAGGTACGACACTGTTCTTTACCCAGTACGAAACACTCGAACCATGGGTCTTCACTCCGTCGGCTGCATTTTTCACTGTATCCATAATATCTCCTAGAGAACAAGAAACAAAATCTTACTGTAATTGGCATGAATCAGTTTTATCATGTATTCAGTATAGTGTTATTTACCCATTCGACATTTCTTCACCACTTTCTCCTCCTCCTGATCAACTGAATCTCCATCTTCCAAACTATAAGAAAATACTAAATTAATACAGATACTTTATTACTATTAATTATTTACTATTATAGATCTACTAAATAGATTTACTATTTACTATTATTATTACTACAATTAATACTTATATAAAGGAAATATATTTATAAACAAAAATAAGTGAATAGAATATTATAACATTAACTTGTTAAAGGTTGCTCAGTTGTTTTATTTAAGCAGCAAACGCACAAATATATTCGGGAAAACAATACAGATTCACACAATAAACGACAAAAGAAAAGAAAAATAAACAAAAAAGAAAGATAATGAATGGTTTATCAACAGGGGTGCCCAAGCTCGGTCATGGAGGGCCAGTGTCCTGCAGAGTTAGATCCAACCCCAATTAGACACACCTGAACCAGCTAATCAAGCTCTTTCTAGCCAAACCAGAAACTTCCCGGCAGGTGTGTTGAGGCAAGTATGAGCTAAACTCTGCAGGACACCGGCTCTCCAGGACCGAGTTTGGGCACCCTGGTTTATCAGGAGCTCCAGACGTGCACGCGTTTCTAACGTCATCCTATCAAAACTGTTCGCGCTTTAACGACCGAACCAAAACATCACGACTCAAAAACCAGACCTAAACTTTCATTGTAAGCCCAAACGATAAATCAAATAAGTTATTTGACTTATAAGCAAATCCCTTACACTTATTTGCACATATAAACAATCTTTTTACCAGTCTAGTGGTCTCTTTCTCCGTAATGTCCCGTCCTGATCCACCCTCACGGAACCGGAATGAACAACACCAGCTGGAGCTCCGTTTCGCAGACTGGCGAATCCGGTTCCGATCCATTCGTATAACTTATTAAACATGATGAAAGACTGAAAGCCTCGATTATATTGGGATAAGTCCTTAGGGCTGTCAGCGCAGTCCCAAACGCGGGCTCCCTCTGCCCTTCATCCGCATGCCACTGCTAACCAGCTTTGTTAGATAAAAGTAGCTGAATCCTTGCCTTAAACACAACTAAACCAGTTCAGATTAACCCACACCGCTGATATTTAGCTCAACCAGCTAACCAGCCGCTAACACGCGAGACACCAGCCCAGCAACATTACATCCGAGGTGAAGCGTGCTCCAAATAGCTGCCCGTGTGTGTTACTATCGGTTGTGGATATGTCCTAACTGACTCAATTTACTCAGAAGCCGTAAGCGATACTGTGAATGAAACATTGAGAACACAAAGTTGCATTAACGCCTCCCGCTTCTTCCTTATTTAAAAGCAGAACATGGCCGAAGCCCACATGCTAAATCCGCGCTTTCCTATTGGATGAGCGGAGCGGAAGAGCGTCATCAGTGCGCAGTGTTTTGAAAGATGAATGGTGGGATCATAAAAAATAATAATGGTGGGATCATAGTTAATCTATCAATATGATACAATATGTGGTCAAATTTGTTTTTCAGACTAAAAAATAAAATCTTTTCGCTCTTAAAAGGAACCAAGCCTTGTTCTACTTGTTAAATTTGTTCAAGTGGGAAATGTTTGAACGTTTTGGGGGGGGATCTCTTTTTGTCTTGGAAACTGAGAGGAAAAGTAGGGTACTTTTCACAAAAGCATGTCAGTCGGTCTGTTCCTCTGGACACAAAACCAGGTAAAAGTGTTGACCAGCTACTCTTTAATTTTTTATAAGCGTTCAATATTAGAAATAAATATTAGAAAATCTGTTGTAATGAACACATGATAAAGAGTGTCTTAATTTTTTGGATTTCAGTACTTTAAGTTACATCTTCAAGATCAATTGGCTTAAACAGTTTAGGAAGAAGAACCCAGTGTATTTGTGGAACTTTATTCCCAATTATGTTTTCTCTCAGTTTGGTGGACTTTCTTCTAGAAATTGATAAACTACCGGCTATATTATCTGCTTTCTATAGGCAGGTTCTCTTGGCTTGGTCGCTAATATTCAAGCACAACTTTTCACCCCACAGATCTTTTAGTTGGAGCAACTGTAATGTCTTATACAAGAGTAAATCCATATTTTTTCAAAGTTGGATAAAAAATTACTGTTGATCAGTCAGTTAATGGACGTTCAAGGGTTGTTATTTTCATATAAAGACATTTTAGATCACTTTCAATTTCCTGTCTCTCCAAAATAATTGTTAATAGTTATGGGGTCTATCCCATCAGGTGTTGTTGCTTTACTGAGAGGTTTCCATCCTTTATCACCGGTTTCTCCTAATTTGGTTGTTACTTTTGTAGATTGTGTCTTGCATCTCCATGCAAAAATAATAATAGTATAGTTCGTTCATTATTTCAGCAGAATATTATTACTCTGCCAGCTGTGACTGCTTATTGGAATAATGCAGTGGGTAACATCTGCTGGAAAAAAGTGTGGATGCTTCCTCATACTTATTTACTAACTAACAAAGTAAAGGAGATTTCCTACACAATAAATCATAAATGATATCCTGCAAAGCATTACATGAAAAGATTCAAAAGTGAAATTTCCTCCAGTTGCTCTTTTTGTGATGACTCTGTTGAAACTGTTCGTCTCTTTTGGAACTGTCCATTTACAAAGAAATTTTGGCAAGATGTTTTAAGTTTCATTAGAGTAACATTTATAATGAATGTATTCTGTTATGGAAGGATGTGGTATTGGGTTTTATTGAGTATGAACAATCTAAAAGGAAACAGAGGCAAATATCCACAGATGCAAATATTTAAACTCTAGACCTCTCTTCTTTGTTTTTATAAAATAATTTGAGCAATACCTTTCATTAATCCAGTTGTCTATGAATAAAAAAGCCTTAAAAACTTTATTATTCTGTAACTCTTTACCTATCTTGAATGACAAGTCTCAATTTTATTATTGAAGTTTGTAATGTATTAACATCCCTTTTTCCTTTTCTTTTTCTTGTTTGTTTCTACTTAATTTTTTGTTATTATTGTTTATCCCTTGTATGTTGATGGTTGTATTATTCTATGTGTACTACTCTTGATTTTTGAGCATTAATAAAAATTAAAAAAGGAATGGTGGGATCATGTCACTGTGGTTTTTTATTCCAAATAAGACATTTGACCAACTCGTTGACGATGAGCCGAGTGCACGGAGAGTGAACAAACAGAATGAATCCCCTGCTCTCTCGCTCTCTTCTGGTTAATGGGTGAGTTTACTGATATAAAATCAGGGTTTGCTCTACTCCCTTCCCTGGATCAAGTGTTTCTCAAGTTATTAAAGGGATAGTTCACCCAAAAATGAAAATGTGATGTTTATCTGCTTACCCCCAGTGCATCCAAGATGTAGGTGATTTTATTTCTTCAGTAGAAGAAAGTCTCGCACAAACTGATCGTTTCGTGTCTTAGGACATCAATGTATCGTCACGAGCAGCAGGGTTTTGTTTGAATTTGTCTGTGCATGTTTTTTTTGCTCTCAAAGATTCTGTGCCCATTGACTGGCATTATATGACTGACAGACTGCAACGGTTTGAGTTAAAATTCTTCGTTTGTGTTCTACTGAAGAAACAAAGTCACCTACATCTTGGTGCCCTGGGGGTAAGCAGATAAACATACAATTTTCATTTTTGGGTGAACTATCCCTTTAAACAACACGAGAGGCTATTTTTTTAATCAGAATGAGCTTTATTGGCCAGGTATATTTACACATACATGGAATTTGTTATAGTGACAGAAGCTCCATAGTGCAACAGAATGACAGGACAGGACAGGATACAGGCAATGTACAAAATGGCAAAAACACAATATACAATACAGACAATTATGTGTGAGGTCTGACGTGCAAATTTGAAAGAAAAAAAAATATGTGTGGTGTATTAATAATTGTATAATAGTGTTGTGTGTTCCACGTTTAATGTCAAGTGTTCATGAGATGGATTGCTTGGGGAAAGAAACTGTTTCTGTGTCTGGCCGTTCTGGTGCTCAGAGCTCTGTAGCATCGACCAGACAGTAACAGTTCAAAGAGGAAGTGTGCTGGATGTGAGGGGTCCAGAGTGATTTTGCCAGCCCTTTTACTCACTCTGAATAAGTAGTTCTAGAGAGTGCGGAGGGTTGTACCAATGTTTTGCTCTGCAGTTCGGACTACCCTCAGGGTTCGTTCGGGTGCTTGAAATCCTTGAAAATGCTTTAATTTTAACGTAGAGCATTAAAGCTTGAAAATTCACCTTGAAAGTGCTTGAATTTGAATTTGGAAAAGGTGTAAGAACCCTGTACCATCCGTAGTCTTCTGAGGTCGGATTTTGTAGCTGAGCTGAACCAGACAGATATTGATGTGCAGAGGACGGATTCAATGATGGCAGAGTAGAACTGTATCAACAGCTCCTGTGGCAGGTTGAACTTCCACAGCTGACGATAATGAAGTGCAATATCAGTCTTTACAGGGATAGTCCACCCCCCAAAAAATGAAAATTCTCTCATTTACTCACCTTCATAATATCCCAGATGTATATGACTGACTTTCTTGATATAAAGATTTGTAAGAAAATAATCCATCTCTGAGAATCCACATAACACAAGTAAATTGTAACCCATGCACGTATGACAGTTGAATGGAAAAGTTACAATTATTAATGTTTTTCTTATCTGTTGTTTCACTTCAAAATATACTGATTCAACCACTAAGGTCAGATGGATTACTGTCATGGTCGCTGTGTGTGGTTTTTAAAGCATCTTTAGGAAGTTGAATTATTGATTTTGCCTAAAGAAACAGAAATTGATTGTTTGCCTAAAAATCTTCATTTGTGTTTACTTGTCCAGTAGAAATATAGTACAGTAATATGCATTTGTGACAGCATGATGACCTGTATTGACTGGACTAAATCAAGACAACTTACCGCAAGTATCCTGATAACGACGATGATTGATGATAATGATGATAATATCATTCGCCGTGCTATTCCTAATAAATCATCTCATCAATGTAGTGTAACAGCAGAACAATACTGATAAAATACAAATCTTTATGTATCATTTTATAACATTAAATTGAAATAGGAAGCCGCTAACAGATACTGATGCTTTCACTTCCACGTCAAGAAGCTGTCAATCAAAAACTCAGTAGCCAATGAGAACACACCACTACTAGCCCCGCCCCCACAAGAGATTTGTGCCAGAATGGCGAACGAAAACGTTTAAAGCGTAAATGAAAACTCTGGAAGTCCATTTGTAAGTACAGATCAGCGAATGAAAGAGGAGAATCAGATAAAAAACACGCAGTATGTTAAAAATTAGGTAAAAGCTTTTGTCTGTAATTTTTTTTTTTTTTTTTTATGACATTTTATTCAGTTTCAGTTTATATTTTCACAAGTTTCTTGAAAAATTACATTCATTTTAATTGGCACGAATCTGATTCCATACGAGAGCAATACCAGAGCAGATGGATCCCATACGCGTTCGAATCACTCTCGCGTTACTTTGATGTCATACACTGATCATTCTGTGCAGCGCCGCGCCGCGCTTCGGAGCTTTCGTGTTGAACGTAACATCCCTCGTGATTCGTTCAGTGGCTCTTTCTGCAGGTTACAATGTTATGCCAGTAGGTGGCAATAAATGAATTGTGTTTTTTGAGCGAGTTACTGAATCTTTCATTCAACCGAGTCTTTCTATCTTTTCTTGAAATTGAATGTCTACAAATATATTAACAAATCTCAGGAGTTTTAAACATCATACACATTTCCCCATAAATGACAACAAATGGGTCTATTATTCCTGATATTCTAATTGATATATATTCAATCGTAAGGTACCCATATATGAGATGTAGGCCTACGCTTGTGGTTTCATTTACAAGAGAGACAACTGTGTTGTATATAATATTACACACCAGCACACAAAGATATAGAAGGGAATTATATTTGTGTTTTCAGAGAAATTCAAGAACATTCACAATTATTTACTCAAATTAACCTCCCAGATTTCTAGAGTTCCTAGAGAACTGAAACATACTTGGCATTTAATAAATTCATTTTCAATAGATTTGAATTAATTCCATTTATTGATCATATACTGTTTCTATTCTACAGGAAAAACTATAATATGTAGCACTGCATTCTGGTAAAATCCAGTGACTTTGCACTCTTTTAGTGAACACTAAATCTATGTACACATCCAAAATCATTCACAACTCATTTTCTTCAAAAATAGATCTGTACTATGATAATATATTAATAATCCTCAATGGAATGAAAAAAAAAACATTTAAATTAATAACACATATACGCCTAAACAAAATAAATAATGCTCAAAAAGCATATCTCAATCAAGCTGACCTAATGGCAGCGAAAATCAAAATAGAACATTACTATGAAATATTAAGGTAAATTCAAATAGAAACACTAATTATTAAAATCAAATTTGTACAACTGAGCTCAGAAATGTAAATGTTACTTTGATTCATATGTGCACTCCTAAAACCCATCCAGCTATTCAAAAATCTTGAGGTAAACAATTAACACTTATGAAAATATGCATCGCAATATCTAGTTTCTCAGAATGATTTTTTTTAAATGTCCTCATGCGGTGATATCACATGAAACTTTTGCAGGGTCAGACACAAAGAGGAATGCGGTGGACACGATGGATAAATCCTAATACACAGTTTCACCTCAATGTGATGCTCTAATTATTTCATGCACTTTCACTGCTAATAACATCATACAGGTTTCACAGTTGACACCGGAGTATTTCATATATTCTGTTTTGTTTTCTATGACACCAGTTGTAAAACTAGCTGAATGTTGTTAAAGTTTTACCAGGTACATAAGCAATGTATATGAAAGACTTCCTTCACGCTACATGATAAATGCATGGCACATCGTAAAAGCTGAGGTGAGCTTAAACACAACACATTGCACTGAAGATCAATATCATGCTGGAAGGACATGATCACTCAGATCAGAGAGACATAAGAAGAGTTGATGGAGCTTCAGTTTGACAGCACATTCACTGCCGTTCAGGAGTTCCAAACAACTGGAGAAAGAAAGAGAAGATGTAAACAATGTCCAGGTATAAGCTGAGGGTGGCGAAGATGTATTCCTCAGGACTTATGGTGTATTTCTTTTTCCCCATCAGCATCTGTGTGTCAAATGCCAGGAACTAAAAGACAAAAGAGATTAAATACAATGACAATAATTACTAACAAGCACAAGGGATAACGATGTGTCCAATGGCAATAATGATATACTGACTGTACATTATCCTTTTACTCTGTTACTCAAACAAATAAATAAAATGCATGGATATTTAAACCCTATAAAGCCTACTGTTATCATATTTGATACACAAAGGCCTCTAAATGTAAAATGTTCCTAAAAACTACTACATTCCTTCTTTTGTCTGATTGACAGTTTATACATTTTAGCAAGTAAAATGCATTTCAGTTAATGTCTATTTTTTGAGACTTTAATAAAAAAGGAGAATAACTTTTATATTGTTATTTCGAGATGAACACTTGCTGGGCTGAAGCAACATGAGCTCCATATTCCCAATATATCATGCCATAAAAGCCTAACGTAATGGATACTCAACGAAAAATATATTCAATATTAAAAGAATTCTGATTATACCATATGTCAGGCTTTATAGGGGTTAATGATTATATGAGTTGAAATAATTTTAGAATTATGTACCATGCAAAACAGTATTGCTCCCAAGGCAGCGTACACAGTTTGCAACCATGGAACCTGTAAAGAGAAAAGAGAGAAACATTGGTGAAAGTACATTCTTATTTCTGTTAATATTAAAGTCCAGCACCCTGCTGAGAAATAATAAATCTACCAGTCTACTGCTGACATAGGTACTTACATATCCAAAGGGCAGGATGACTGCCAGGAAAATTCCACAAATAAATAATACAGTGCAGAAAATTAACAGCACGCCTTGGTATGAAGTAATATCAATCTGTAAAATCACAAACATTTGAGCAGAATAAATATACTACAGATTACAGTTACAAATTATTGCATTCAAGAAAAAATGAAAATATGTGTTGCTTTTAAAATACTAACCTTGGTTTGGAAGCTAAAGATAGTAATAACAAGACACACCAAGGCAGTAATACCCAGGCAGATGATGACAGATTTAGTATTGTAGTAGCTAGAGAGAGGGGAAATATTTAAAGAAGAAATAGGCCTATAAAAACCTGACATCATTTATATGTAAAAATATTTCACTTGAATTCATTTTTTTGACATAACACAATATACTGTGCAAGTATGACAAAGTGGAAATATGAACATGAAACCACAAAATATGCAGAACATGTTTAACATTTGTTGTTAGCTTGCATTAAAAAAAGACATAATACACGTATAATGTGAGACTTTACCTGGACAGCATTCCTGTCATATAAGAAAGAGACAGAGTCTAGAACAGAAGAGGAGAGATTAATGTTTAAATAGAAGAGTTTGATGTAGTTTGATAACTTAAGACTTAAGGTTGTTTTAATACTCACAAAAACACTGAGCAGAATCAGATTCCATGGGAACTGCCTCCTGTAAGTAGAAAAGATAGAAATTATATTGTATATAATATTATATATTATACAGGTGCATCTCAATAAATTAGAATGTCGTGCAAAAGTTCATTTATTTCAGTAATTCAACTCAAATTGTGAAACTCGTGTATTAAGTAAATTCAATGCACACAGACTGAAGTGGTTTGAGTCTTTGGTTCTTTTAATTGTGATGATTTTGGCTCACATAAAAAAAAAAAAACACCAATTCACTATCTCAACCAATTAGAATACTTCATAAGACCAATGAAAAATTTTTTTTTAGTGAATTGTTGGCCTTCTGGAAAGTATGTTCATTTACTGTATATGTACTCAATACTTGGTAGGGGCTCCTTTTGCTTTAATTACTGCCTCAATTCGGCGTGGCATGGAGGTGATCAGTTTGTGGCACTGCTGAGGTGGTATGGAAGCCCAGGTTTCTTTGACAGTGGCCTTCAGCTCATCTGCCTTTTTTGGTCTCTTGTTTCTCATTTTCCTCTTGACAATACCCATAGATTCTCTGGGGTTCAGGTCTGGTGAGTTTGCTGGCCAGTCAAGCACACCAACACCATGGTCATTTAACCAACTTTTGGTGCTTTTGGCAGTGTGGGCAGGTGCCAAATCCTGCTGGAAAATGAAATCAGCTTCTTTAAAAAGCTGGTCAGCAGAAGGAAGCATGATGTGCTACAAAATTTCTTGGTAAACGGGTGCAGTGACGTTGGTTTTCCAAAAACACAATGGACCAACACCAGCAGATGACATTGCACCCCAAATCATCACAGACTGTGGAAACTTAACACTGGACTTCAAGCAACTTGGGCTATGAGCTTCTCCACCCTTCCTCCAGACTCTAGGACCTTGGTTTCCAAATGAAATACAAAACTTGCTCTCATCTGAAAAGAGGACTTTGGACCACTGGGCAACAGTCCAGTTCTTCTTCTCCTTAGCCCAGGTAAGACGCCTCTGACGACAACTGTAGCCAAATTCCTTGACACGTCTGTGTGTGGTGGCTCTTGATGCCTTGACCCCAGCCTCAGTCCATTCCTTGTGAAGTTCACCCAAATTCTTGAATCGATTTTGCTTGACAATCCTCATAAGGCTGCGGTTCTCTCGGTTGGTTGTGCATCTTTTTCTTCCACACTTTTTCCTTCCACTCAACTTTCTGTTAACATGCTTGGATACAGCACTCTGTGAACAGCCAGCTTCTTTGGCAATGAATGTTTGTGGCTTACCCTCCTTGTGAAGGGTGTCAATGATTGTCTTCTGGACAACTGTCAGATCAGCAGTCTTCCCCATGATTGTGTAGCCTAGTGAACCAAACTGAGAGACCATTTTGAAGGCTCAGGAAACCTTTGCAGGTGTTTTGAGTTGATTAGCTGATTGGCATGTCACCATATTCTAATTTGTTGAGATAGTGAATTGGTGGGTTTTTGTTAAATGTGAGCCAAAATCATCACAATTAAAAGAACCAAAGACTTAAACTACTTCAGTCTGTGTGCATTGAATTGATTTAATACACAAGTTTCACAATTTGAGTTGAATTACTGAAATAAATGAACTTTTCCACGACATTCTAATTTATTGAGATGCACCTGTATATATAATGTGACAATTTTGCTCAAATAGAAGTTAATTGCTAAAAAATATATATTAAAAAAATATTTTAGATTATAAATTAAATGATATGATAAATAAATAAAAAATATATTATATTATAATACTATATTATATTTATATGCATTTGCATCTCTACAAATACACTCACCGTGGTCCACGGCAGCAGGATAAGGTCAGATACGTGACAAAAAACACTGCACTGTTGAGAGTAAAAGACAATACAGCCATTATACAGTCACAGTGGATAACAATGTATAGCACCACAAAGTAAAAACTTGCACTGTTACTGAATTTCTGTTTTATATGCTGTCTATGTTCAAACTGAATTTTAAGATTTGCATTTACAATGTCAACCCAAAATAATAAATTGTACTTACTATGATGCCCAGTACCAGCCAGGGTTGGTCTGTATGTAATATTTCACAGGTTCACTAGAAGTTAAACAAGACATACTTGTTAATCAAGCTTGAAAAAAGGAATAATGCATTATGAACGTTTGTTCAGCTCACACACTCACCAGAAAGTGAAAACAGCCACAAAGGCTAATGTGATAGATAGCTGTATCATCAAGATGGTGTACACCTACAGGAAATAATATTACATTAATTCACTCCATATTGTCCACAGCAGCTCAGAACCGCTAAACAGAATTCAACAGTACCTTGCGGATGAATATCCTCCTGATGTTTTGGTCATCCCAGCTGAATTCTGTTAGCATCTCGCTATCTCTAGGATATTCTCCATAACAAGGGCTTTCTCCTTTCAATGCCAAAAGAAATTATGAAACATTTTGTTTCTCAAGTTGAAACATCCACAGTCAGTGTTCTATAGTATATAGTATATACTATATAGTGTACAAAATACATTTGTATTCCCTGAATTAAAGGGATAGTCTACCCAACAATGACAATTCTGTCATCAATTACATCATTATATATGCATTTACAGTCATGGCCATAAATATCAGCACCCTTGGTAAATATGATCAAAGAAGGCAGTGAAAATTAATCTGCATTGTTAATCCTTTTGATATTTTATTTTAAAAATATGAAATAAATGTTTTTCTCTAATACACATTGGCCACAATTAACAGTAAGTATTAAAATGCAATACTTTTTGAAACCACCATTTGCCAGTTTAACAGCTCTACGTTTTCTGCTATAAAGCCTGATGAGGTTAGAGAACACCTGACAAGAGATCAGAGACCATTCCTTCATCCAGAATCTCTCCAGATGCTTCACAGCTTCATGTTGGTGCTTCTTCTCTTCAGTTCACCTCTCTCATTTTCTACAGGGTTCAGGTCAGAGGACTGGAATGGCCATAGCAGAAGCTTGGTTTTGTGCTCAGTGACCCATTTTTGTGTTGTTTTTGAGGTTTGTGTTTGGATTGTTGTACGGTTGGAAGATCCAAACATGGCCCAGTCAGTCCCTTGTTGATTTTTTATCTGTTGGTATTTGATAGAACCCATGATGCCATGTGTCTAAACAAGATGTCCAAGACCTCCAGCAAAACAAATAGGCCTACAACATCAAAAATACAGCAGCATATTTCATTGTACACATGGGGTACTTTATATCCCTGTGTTCACCAAATCCATCTTGAGTGTTTGCTGCTAAAAAGCTAATTTATTCGTTTAATCGAATCAAAATAAAGCCAGTCCCATTTGACGTTCCAGTCGTGTCTGATACATGAATATGCTGGAGTTTGTTTTTGGATGAGCTTGGATAATTTTTCTTGAAACCCTCGCAAACAACATGTGGTAATGTAGGTGATGTTAGACAATTTTTTTAAAGGTTTTCTGACCCAGAGACTCAACTATTTTCTGCAATTATCCAGCTGTGGTCCTTGGAGAGTCTTTAGCCACTCAAACTCTTCTCCTCACCGTGCATTAGGACGATATAGATTCACATCCTCTTCCCAGGCAGTTTCGTAACATTTTATGTTGATTGGAAATTCTTAATTATTGCCCTGATGGTGGATATGGGAATTTTCACTGCTCTAGCGCTTTTCTTAAAGCCACTTCACTAATTTGTGAAGCTCAATTATCTTTTTACATTTACATTCATTCATTAAGCAGACGCTTTTATCCAAAGTGACTTACAATTGAGGAATACAATAAGCGATACATTATAAAGAGGCAAACGGACACAGGAAGTGCTTGTAATACAAAGTTCTAGGCATTGTTCAGAGCAAATACTAGCCAGATAGGGAGAGGTTAAGGGAAAGAGTGCAAAGTTAAGGAAAGAGAGCAAAGTCAAGTGATGACAGAAGAGATGACTTTTCAGGCGTCGCTTGAAAATTGTCAGGGATTCAGTATTCCAGACAGGGGTGGGAAGTTAATTCCATGAAAGTTCAAGTTCATTCCACGTGCCAGGAACGGTGAATGAAAACGTTCTGGAAAGTGATTTTGTGCCTCTCTATGATGGCACCACGAGGCGTCGCTGTTGCACATTTCTGATGTACTTTTGCTGCACATCAGAAATATATTCTTTGTTTTTTCTCATTCTGATGGATGATTAAGGGAATTTGGGCTTTGCTTTCCCTACTATTTATATTCCTGTGAAACAGGAAACCATGGCTGGATAATTTCATGTTCTTAATCACCCTGGAGTGCTCAAAATTGTGAATATGAATGAGAATATACGTTAGAGATATTTTACTCATAAGAATTTCTAGGGGTGTTAATAATTGTGTCCAACATTCATTTGAGAAAAAACATTAATTTCATAATGACCACCCCCCCATTTTAAATTCTTATTATCCAATGACAGGTTAGATTTTTGTGAAGTTTTTTAAATAAAAGATAAAAAGGATTAACACTGCGGATTCATTTTCACAGCTTTCTTTGATCATATTTACCAAGGGTGCTGATATTTTTGGCCATGACTGTATTTGTTCGGTCACTGTGAAACATAAAAATATTTTTTGAAGAATGTTGGTAAACAAACAGTTTTGGGTCTCATTAACTTCCATACTATTTCTTAGCACCCAAAACAGTTTGGTTACCAACATTCTTCAAAATATCTTCTTTTCTGTTGTACAGATTTGGAACAACATGAAGGGGAATAAATGATAATAAATGATAGGTGGACTACCCCTTTAATAATAATTTAAATGTGCAGATCAGTTTAAAAAGGAAATTCACTAAGGAAAAAGTAGTATTACCAGTAGTTGCCTCGTCGTAACTTGGAGGTGCTGAGGCCATCGGCTGAGCATCCGAGTCATTGTTTGACTTGTTTGTCACTGAAACCTGTAAATATATTAAACTTTATTTGTTATATGTGCACTCAATGGCAATAGCTTTCCATTAAAAATTATAGATAGATATTATAGAATGATTATTGAAAGGAGTCTCTGTTACAGAACCTGTTATTCGCTGTAATTCTGCCAGAGCAATGTTATTTATTATAACAATATTTTGTAGTTATATTTATTTATATTTTTCATATGGCTACACTGTGCATGGACTGGCGAATCGGTGTACGTAATGCCATCCAAAAGTGTGCGTTTTACATAACTGAGAATGGAGAGAGTGTGTAATTGAACTGGCCATTACTTATCAATGACTAGTTCACTGTAATAGGAGAGTTTGCTGCTGGTAAATGATATCACAAGGCACCTTAAAAGACGCTTTGCTCCTTTATATCCTGATCCATTTAATTCTAGAAGCTAAGAACAAACCTTGTTAACAAAAATAAAAAGTATATGTAATTGAAAGCATAAAAATTGAACAGAACTGTTGACTCGTATAATATAAATAAATCTGTTAAAGAGTTCTGCTTCATGATCTGTGGCTTTATTGACTACACGGCCACGATACTTCTTAACATTCGACTACCACACACTGAGAGGGGGCGGGGCTAGATAGAGTCACTTAGTGATGTCACATTTCAATGTACTACAAGAACCATAATAAAAAATATATGTATATTTACAACACAAGAAATGCCTTGTAGACCTTTTCTAACTCTATTTTTGCTCATGCAGTTGTAAAATGTTATAATAGATACCAGCAGGCTTCAAGAAATAAAAAGAATCTCAATTTAGCACTACAGAAATCAGTCCAAAAACATCATGAACAAATCCAAGACATGACAAAGCTTCTTTTAAGGGGAGGACCCCGCGGCCGCGAGCTTGTCAATTAAATTTCAAGGTTTGCTGAACTTGAAGCGGCGCTGCGCAGGCAGATCGGTGTTTGACATCGAAGTATCGCAAGAGCTATATACTAACGGACAGCTCTGCATGCTTTCCTATCTCATTGCAGTACTTTGATGTCAAACACCGATCGATCTGCGCAGCGCCCCCTTACGTCGAGTACGCATACAGATGACGCACCAGGGGTACAGTGCTGTGCGTTTAAAAACATTTAATGACGTTTTTGCTCCAAATTCATTTAATAACATCCGTCGAGTGTTTGAAATAAATTCATTTTGTGATCTGACGTGGTTCACAGAATGAGACATTCTATACATTGACAGAAAGGCTAAATCGATTAGCATTGCATTATAAATATATTAAGCATATAAAAAATACCCGAGATGGCTTGATGAACAGAGATACACCATTTAGTCACAATCGTATATTTATTGTCTTCATTCTTATCTGTTAAAACGTCCTTTCTGCATTGTATTCAGTTACTGCAGCGCTATACTTATGCCTTTGTCCCTATTAGAGATATCCTACAACGTGATTTTTGTGAGTATTTCATTTTATGATTATTATTATTTTTTAATTATGGTTTTATTGCACGAGGGCGCCCTCCAACTACCAGTACGAGCGAAACAGCTACAGTTACTCACTACAACTTATTTTGGGTAAAAATAGGGGAAATAATACTTCTCTCTAAGTTTTTCTCCAGTGTTGAGAATAGTTCTCTCTCTCTCTCTCTCTCTCTCTCTCTCTCTCTCTCTCTCTCTCTCTCTCTCTCTCTCTCTCTCTCTCTCTCTCTCTCATGGATGTATAAAATGTCCATACAAAAATTAAGAAATTAATGTTAATGATTTTTTTATCATAATCATTTATAATAAACCAATTAGACCTTTATAAACAGTTATATTCATAGGTCTCCTGCTGTTAACAGGTCATGCTGCGGTTTTCTGTAAAATAATTTTAAAATAATCATTATCAATAATTATTAGCCTACTTTGTTTAATGTGTTTAGCTAGCACTGCTAGCACGTACAATACATTACAGACATTCAGACCACTGAATTCACAGACAAGAAAATATCCTTGCTTTTGGTTAATAGCCAGTATTAAAGTCAAATGATACAATCTTAAAGCATTGTAAAGAAAATAAATGCTTACCTTTCCCTGGGTCATGGTCTCAGATTTAAATCTAATTTGGCTTCCTTAAAAAAGTCGTTGCGTCTGTCTTCAGAGCTGTAGTGTGTACCTGTCTGAGATGCTGCACACAGACGGTGATGATGCTGTACTGCTGTAATGACCGCAGCTCTGTGAGCACAAACCCCTCCCTTACTCCAAAAGGCACATTCTAGCAAAGTCGAGGTCTTAAAATACCATTGACTGAGGCTCGGACTGTACCAATCAAGCCGACACAAGAGGGGGGCAGCCTTTCCCCCATGACACGCATTAAACATTTGTACAGAGAGATCCAGAATTTTTTCCACAGTACCAAAACAGGGAGTAGTGAAGAGGATGAAAGACAGTAGGACATATTTGATTAGATATTTAAAGGAATATTTCTACCAAAAATGAACATTTGCTGAACATTCACTATATATAAAAGGTAGATCAGTTTTTTTCTGCATCTGAACAGATTTAGAGAACTTTAGCATTCCATCACTTGCTCACCAATGGATCCCCTGCTGTGAATGGGTGCCGTCAGAATGAGAGAATGAGTCCAAACAGTTTATAAAAACATCACAATAATCCACATAAAACATCCATCATTAAACACTGTATGAAAAGAAAAACTTTGCTTGTAAGAAACAAATCCATCATTAAGGTATAGCTTCTGGCCAAAATACAAGACAATACTTCATAATAACACTTCCTCCATCGCCTGTTGTCTACTCACATCAAAATCCATATTTTGAACATTTGTTTAGAACTGATTTGGGCTGTTTCACTTGTAAATGGTGATTGATCTGTTAACATTTGTGTCCTTATTCAGACGAGACAACATTTTCATAGAGAAAGCAATAGTTTGTATAGAGAACTCTATTTGGAAACATTGGTTTGAAGCTGAAATCATCATGGTTTTATTACAAGCAGTGGACTATAACGATTATGCATCAGGGGCCCGTTTCAGAAAGGTTAAATGAAAACTCTGAGTACCCTGAAATGAGGGAAACACTGGGCTTTCCGTTTCAAAATGGAAAATAGCAGGCTTGTCAAACCCTCGTCAAGCCCGTTTCTGAAAGAGGGGTAACTTATACTCAGAGAGAGTCAGTTACCGTGTTAACTCAGTGAAACTAACCTGGTCAGGAGCAGGTTTTCTTCGGTAAACCCAGTTTTTTTCGGTCTCCACCCCAGTTTTAAAGCATAAGCGATGTTTAAATACCTTATTCGTTCGAGTATTTTTGTTATCTTATTTCAAGCACAAATATCTAAAAAATCTTAAAATACATGTTATAGATGAAAAATGCACGTCTAAGATATTTAGTCATGTTTCCTGGGGGATTTCCCTTTTAAGTGCATTTTACGTAAAACAATTAAAATTGTCCGCCATAATGTAAGAAAAATAATCTTAATGTAAACTGAAACAAGAATATTTTTAATTTCTTACCCCATTGATAGATAATTTGCAAAATAAGATAAAATTACTTTAAAACATCGTAGATGCAGAGCACATAAGTCCGCTGTATGCAGATTTTACAGATTTAATTTTAAATTAGTATTTTAAGGAAAGTGTGCATCACTCTCTCACTCATTCTGATAATTTTTTCCTGTGCACAAATCCGTCAAAGAGGAGTTTCACAGGACAGGACACAGGTCAGTGGTGTAAAAATGAGGTCTAAATGAGGCTAAAATGACGTTCACTTGATAACATCTTTCTGTGACCTCTGGAAGTAACCCAAAAATCAGAATTTCCTTCAGGATTTCAAGCGTGGTTGGATGCATTGATGACAAGCATATCTCCACCATCGCTCCTTCTGAAAATGAATTAGCCTACAGCATGGAATCATATGGAAGGATGCCAGATGGATGAGTATCTACGAGAATTGTGTTAAATCAACACAAATTATATATATACAAAATTAGTCATCTTTATTTCCTACAAATACGAAAGCAAAAGTCATTATTTTGTCACGCCTGGGACTTGAAACCAGCGTGTGTAGTTGAAAGATCAAAGCACTAAACACTGTGCTATGGAGCAGCGAGAGCCCATATTTGCAGAGAATTACAAGACGCAGGATTTGAGGAAAGCAAATTGTCTTTACTGAAAGTCCTTCTAAATAGTCCAAGCTTAGGTTTAAAAAAATAAATAATAATAATAATAAATAAATAAACCTTGCCCAACAATTTGCATAGACAGAAGAACTTCAAGACTGAGCAATGTTACAAACAAATGCAGGTCTTATATATACACACACACACACACTAGCTCTAACAAGCCAGGCACAGGTGATTTCATTGAGCTAATAATGAGCAGGAAATCAGGAGGATGTTGTGGAAGGTCTTGCGCTCACTGTCTTCCTCTGGTGGACAGACCGTGGTGTGACATCTTTTTAGTTTTGTATTTTAGAATTCTTCCAATACTTGACCATCTCCTCTTCATCTGTCTGTCAGTGGTGCTGCTGCAGGTTCTCCCTCTGCCTTCTTGCTGTCGACAAGTCAGTAGTTAATTTTATTACGCTAATTAAGAAATGTAACATGTTGGATTAGAGAATATTTAATTATGTCAAGGTTTCAAGGTTTCTTTATTTGTCACATAATAAATTATACAGTGTATAATCAGAAGTGAAATGTAAATCAAATCAGGTCCGCTCAGTGGACAGTGCAAAGAATTAAAAATTAGTTACACAACACAAGAGCATATAGATATATATATAGGTGAGTAAAATGTGCAATAGAATAAAAAGTGCAATAAGATGTGCAAAAACAATAAGATGTGCAAAACAGTATACTGGGACTTAATAAATAGTAATATGAACAAGAGAGATGAGAGGGATGTGCAATTGAACCGGGTATGTACACTAGCAGCAATACGGATGATGAGAATATGAATGTTATTTACAGTTAATAATGAGTCTTGTAAATGTTATGAATGTTATGAATGATTATGAGACTGAGTTTGTGTTAAGGAGCCTGATGGCCTGGGGGAAGAAGCTCCTCCTCAGTCTCAGTTTTTGCCATCATGCTCCTGAAGCGCTTGCCAGATGACAGTAAACAGAAAAGATGGTTGCCGGGGTGATTTGAGTCCTTGAGGATTTTAGCAGCTCTGCTTTTGCAGCGTTTGAAGTAGATGTCCTGCAGAGAGGGGAGAGCAGACCCTGAGATGCGCTCGGCTAAGCGCACAACTCTCTGTAGAGCTTTGCAGTCCTGGTTTGTGGCGTTACTATACCACACTGTGGTATAGTAACGCCACAAATGTGAAAAGGGTGTTAGACTATGTAAGGGTGTTAGACTATAGTAATGTGAAAAGGGTGTTAGACTATGTGGAAAAAGCTGCAGCGCATTGAAATAGACACTGAATGATATTTAATGTCAAATGTTTGTAAAGTAATTTATCCCACACCCATGAACCTTTCATGCTTAAAGCTTTACCTTGATTGAATTGTGTTTTTATACTTAAGTTTTAGCTGCTGCCATGTTCTTGTTTGTTTTTCTCTATTCTTTGGCCATTTTGACATTGTGAATCGTAATTTCGGAGCTCCACTGATAAAGAATTTTCATAATCGTGGTGCACACGCTAAACTCAAGAGTGAACATACTCTCAACCTACTCCGAGTTGAACGAACTAACACAATTCAGCCATTCTGAAACCGACCCCCCCACCTCAATGTAAGTCAACTACGAGTTCAAGTTTAAACTCAAGAGTTGGTTGGACCTCCTTATTGAAACGGGCCCTTGGAGTGGTGTGGATTATTGTGATACTTTTATCAGCTGTTTGGACTCTCATTCTGACGGCACCTATTGACTGCAGAGGATCCATTGATCGGCAACAGATGTAATGCAAAATTTCTTCAAATTTGTTCCAATGAAGAAACAAACTCATCTACATCTTGGATGACCTGTGAGTTAGTACATGTTAATTTATGGGTGAACTGTTCCATTTAATTTGGTTTACAGAGTCTTACCTTGAGATAACAAAATCAAAACATCTACTTAGAAGCCCTCAATTCAAAGCTATTTATTCATTCAAACACCATAATGAATTAAAGAAAAATACACTTCAGTGATGTGTTGTTATACTAACAAGAACTCTGTGTTATCACATAAGATTAAACAGATACAGTACAACATCTCAACATAATAACATGTTACGGGTTGCTTTCTTTGGAATACTGATGTATTAAGCATAATTGCAATGGTAATTGTCTAAAATCGTGTTTAATTGACACACATGAAATGACTAATGGATGTGCCCTCCATGACCAGCATGTCCCATCGCTTGTATTTTAGAATTAATTTGCATCTAATTTGCATTGTTCCTCAAACCTGTAAGAAATATTTATAACCAGCCAAATATTTAGTTGAATGTATCGCTCAAACATCAATCCAGTCTAATAATATTACAAACAGTATGTTTTAGATCCGTTTGGGTTTCTAAGAACAGGTGGTGTCAGTTTTGCTGTGACAAACTGATCAGACTCTTAACATTCGTCACTGACATGAGGAATAACAACAGCAAACGACCAATCTAACAATGGCACCTAGGAATGAACAGGTTGGCTTTCAGTCAGAACACATACAATGGTACAATTAAAACACAATGCAAATATATAATTTACACAAATGCATTACACTAACATTTTCTGACCTTAAATTTATAAATTTCATGTTTTTGATTAAAACCAATAAATAGGCCTACTACACATATTTAAAATATTAGTGTCATGAGGAACTGTTTCTGTTAAAAGGCAGCTTAGCTAATGGTTGAGCAGCAGACTACTATATAAGCTAAATGTATTGTCAGGTTTACTATTCCAGCTATGTATGAAGCCACAACATGTTTGAAGGCAACAATAAGATTCAAATGTGACCTCTCATATTACAGAATGTCATTTTAGGAACACCAGCTGCCTGCCGCCTCACTTGGACAAATAACCTGTCATTGATCTCACAAAAGATATGTGACGCTTGTTCTAGTGCACTTGTAGAATTTAGAGTTCTCACTAAGCATGTTGTTTCTGCTGTGGAGGGAGACCTGGAGAAAAAGGCATTGGGTACCAAACAACGTAAGTCATGTACCACCCTAATATCCCACACATCGTCCCTATACCCTTGTCAATAGTATCATGGAAATACACAGAAGTGCATCCGAACATCCATATCCAGATGGCCACAATCGCATTGAGTGCTATATAAAGACAATCAAGACGAATGTTTCTGTCACTCTGCGGTATGTGTAACATGGGCACCATTTCCTCCACAATCACAAGAGAAGAGTAAGTCAAGATGAAGGAGTGTCCTGATATGTCAAATCCATCCCAGATGAATCCGTCCTTCCGGCACGCCGCCTTTGTGGTAATGTCACCAAGGATAACTTGCATGGTGTCTGACTCATAGCACGAACCGGTAATATCTTCGAAGTAGAAAAAAGCTTCAGTACAGGTGTACCAAATGAATGTTGCCACCAGTAGTGACGTCAGCCGCCTTCAACACAAATGTGTGGTTTCTGTTGTAAAGGTTGGAGTAATAGATGAAAGGCAGAAGTAAAACAATGGTCCATCCCCAAGAAACTTTCACAAAATATCTGAAAGTAAAAAAATGAAGTGAAAACGATTAAATGACTTTGGAGCCAAACATCAATGTCATAGTAAGTTGTCAATGACAAGCATTGCTTTTTGAATATAGTTTAAAGCCTATTGCTTTGATATAACATATTGTTGTTATTTTCTAAAAACGAACACATTTCTATTAAAATAATTTAGTTTTACAGTATTTAATTAAGTTCTAGGTAAAGCTGCCACCATATACTATAGACTTGTACTCACAGATTTAGAACATTTCTTCTGTTACTGAAGTAGCTCTCCGGCACGAGGCCCGTCGATTTCAAAATCGATCCTATCAACGAAATACAAAAGAACAAATGCGGTAAATAAGTGCGGGCACACTGCTGTCTCCAAAGACAAGCCAAACTGTTCACTAAGCTGCCTACTGCAGCCATGTTGTTCTGTGTGCTGTGTGTGTTTGAATGCGGAAACATATAAAACATCACGCTATTACGAATCCTACTATGGTGATGGCTTGTCGATTAATATTCATGAGCAAAGCCTTCGCCATTGGAGGACTACTAAGCAACGTTGCCAATACCTTATTAAATATCCAAGAGTGAGACGTCCGCCATAGGAAGGTTACCAAACACGTCGGCGCTGTCTGATTAATATGCATGAGCAAAACCTTCGGTCTAGTAGTTGTAATTTCGCAATGAGTTGTAATAATCATCACATTGTTGTATAGGATTATAATACAAAGACGGCACAAAAGATGCAGTTTGGTTAAATGTGTATTTAAAAGTTTGAACAAATATAGTTATTTTAAAACATATGAAATATTAACATTAAAAAACTCTTTGTAGAATGTAGAATGGGTGAGAGTATCCTTTAAGAGCCGTTTTGTCTCTAGGTTCACTGTCCAATAGGTGGCACTATAACATAGTCAGGAAAAATCTCTACTTTTTTAAAGAACAAAAACATTAAGACACTTTAAAATAGTCACCTAAGAGGTAACATACCTTTGCCATTTAATACGTTTTCGAACCTAAAGATCTACAGATGCACTTTAGAGAACAAACAATGTTCAGTTTGCAATTCTTAATTAAAATTCATAAAAAAATATTGTTGATGTTTTAAAATAATATGTTTGGTATGATTAAAAAAATAGCTTGGAAAGTTCCACAGGCTTGCCTTTGTTTCACTCTAAACTGGCAAGAGTGTATTTATTCAAAGGCAGTGTTTCCAAGCATGTGTGCCATTTGGCTAGGTTGTCTCTCCATTCTGCTTTCATTGTGCCAGACAGAGCAGTCTGACAGGATGTTAAATACTGGTGTTTTAAAAGTGATTGCCATGGATTTAAAAAAATATATTTGGAAATCTCTGAAGCAGTTACAACTGTACAGATGCATTTAGACCCTTATTTCAATCATTAAATCAAATTTGGACACTCTTAATGAACAAGAGATCTGTTAGGTGAATGGACCTAAAATGTCTGACAAAATATTTTATGGGAGAACCTAAGCCAAATTAATTTTTCTATTCATTTTAGATTTATTATTTAACATCATATAAAAACTGAAGGCTTTTAAGATTATGCTGAAGTGGTCAGATTTAAACATCAAATAAAAAGCTGTAAATATACAATTCTTTAAAATATACTGAACAAAATTATAAACGCAACACTTTTGTTTTTGCTCCCATTTTTCATGAGCTGAACTCAAAGATCTAAGACTTTTTCTATGTACAAAAAGGCCTATTTCTCTCAAATAGTGTTCACAAATCTGTCTAAATCTGTGTTAGTGAGCACTTCTCCTTTGCCGAGATAATCCATCCACCTCACAGGTGTGGCATATCAAGATGCTGATTAGACAGCATGATTATTGCACAGGTGTGCCTTAGGCTGGCCACAATAAAAGTCCACTCTAAAATGTGCAGTTTTATCACACAGCACAATGCCACAGATGTCGCAAGTTTTGAGGGAGCGTGCAATTGGCATGCTGACTGCAGGAATGTCCACCAGAGCTGTTGCCCGTGAATTGAATGTTCATTTCTCTACCATAAGCCATCTCCAAACGCGTTTCAGAGAATTTGGCAGTACATCCAACCAGCCTCACAACCGCAGACTACGTGTAACCACACCAGCCCAGGACCTCCACATCCAGCATCTTCACCTCCAAGATCGCCTGAGACCAGCCACCCGGACAGCTGCTGCAACAATCGGTTTGAATAACCAAAGAATTTCTGCACAAACTGTCAGAAACGTCTCAGGGAAGCTCATCTGTATGCTCGTCATCCTCATCGGGGTCTCGACATGACTGCAGTTCGTCATCGTAACCGACTTGAGTGGGCAAATGCTCACATTCGATGGCGTCTGGCACTTTGGAGAGGTGTTCTCTTCACGGATGAATCCCGGTTTTACTGTACAGGGTAGATGGCAGACAGCGTGTATGGCGTTGTGTGGGTGAGCGGTTTGCTGATATCAACGCTGTGGATCGAGTGGCCCATGGTGGCGGTGGGGTTATGGTATGGGCAGGCATATGTTATGGACATTGAACACAGGTGCATTTTATTGAAAGCATTTTGAATGCACATAGGTACCACAACGAGATCCTGAGGCCCATTGTTGTGCCATTCATCCATGACCATCACCTCATGTTGCAGCATGATAATGCACGGCCCCATGTTCCAAGGATCTGTACACAATTCCAGGAAGCTGAAAACATCCCAGTTCTTGCATGGCCAGCATACTCACCGGACATGTCACCCATTGAGCATGTTTGGGATGCTCTGGATCGGCGTATACGACAGCGTGTTCCAGTTCCTGCCAATATCCAGCAACTTCGCACAGCCATTGAAGAGGAGTGGACCAACATTCCACAGGCCACAATCAACAACCTGATCAACTCTATGCGAAGGAGATGTGTTGCACTGCGTGAGGCAAATGGTGGTCACGGATACGGACCCCCCCCCCGGACCCCCCAATACAGTAAAACTGCACATTTTAGAGTGTCCTTTTATTGTGGCCAGCCTAAGGCACACCTGTGCAATAATCATGCTGTCTAATCAGCATCTTGATATGCCACACCTGTGAGGTGGATGGATTATCTCGGCAAAGGAGAAGTGCTCACTAACACAGATTTAGACAATTTTTGAACAATATTTGAGAGAAATAGGCCTTTTGTGTACATAGAAATAGTCTTAGATCTTTGAGTTCAGCTCATGAAAAATGGGGGCAAAAACAAAAGTGTTGCATTTATAATTTTGTTCAGTGTATGTATACCCTAGATAGTAATTTAAATATTGCATGAGATTTTATTTATTTACATCTGTTAAGTGTGTGTGTGTGTGTGTGTGTGTGTGTGTGTGTGTGAATGTGGTGGGTGTGTAAGTGAGCAAATGTTATTATGTTTCATACAACTTTTTATTTTTGTACATAAACACTTTCATCATTTTAATATTTGTATGACCTTGGGTCTCACACATGAAATCACAGACCCCTCCACTACACATGCTTTTTTGATTTTACACAACATATTAATTTACTCTTAAAATAGTCCATAGAAATATAATAATATGGCACTCACAGCCACACCACCCGCAACGCCGTTTTAACTGTATGACTTTCTTTTCACGGCACACACGACACAGGACACACACACACACCACACACACTTGGGGACACACAGTTCACACACACACAACACACACACACACACACACACACACACACATGATATATATGAAAGAAAATGGGGTAGAGTGTTGTTTTGGTCCCCTTTGATTTTCATTGTATGGACAAATAGTTCTTTAGAATATATTATTTTGTGTTCAGCAAAGAAATGAAGTAAATGATGACAGAATTTTCATTTTTGTGACTATCCCTGTAATGATAGGACATCATTTTATCTATAACTGAACTACAGTTTTGGCAATAATTAAAGTAATTATTTTCTCATTCATGTTAGGAATTGTAATATTTCATCTTAGAAAGTCTTATATTTTTATATTATCTGTTATTTGCTCACATGTTTTAAATAGATAATATGTTTCTGCTATGATTGCCAATTCTTTTAGAAATAAATGCATAGTTTCCTGTAGCTGAACTGGTAGAAAATGCAAAAATATGTTCCAAACAAGAACAGAATTTAAATTTTTGAGGATAACTATAATGATTTGTGCACAAAATAATTTGATTGATCAATTACGATTGTTCATAATATTCAGCCAGTTTCATTTAATTAATTTAATTTGAATTCATTTAATTTAGTGATTATGTTTCTTTTCATCAATGTTATTTATTCATAGGTTTCACATGGTTGACATATTTCTGTAATGGTTGATTATTTTGAATAAAAGGCAAAAGCAACCATGGGTTTGATTCGAGGGAATGCTTTAATCTAGTGTCTAGTGTAATTGCTTTAATCTAGTGTCTGTAAAGTTTGTATCTGCATATGAATGGTTAGTTCCTCTGCTGTAAATTTGTTAATTCAATGTGTAATGAGAAAACGTGTGGTGTGATTTATTTTAATTCCAGTAACCAATGGTCAGAACAGACCCATTGTCTCTATTCTCCTCAAAACCATCCATCACCATGAACAGCTACATCACTTAGCAAATTTGTTTTTTGGTTCTGCCAAAGCAAAGTTTGGACTGCTGACATAAGAAATGGAGCGCGGCAGAGAATGGGAAGCCCTGGATTTATGCTAAATGACGTGATTCATACAAAGAAAGACCTGACTGCCCTTTCCATTGCTGCGGAGGAGATAATGGCACAGCTGTGCACCTTTTTAAGTCACTTTTCCCCTCTCATTCAATCCCACAATGCCCAAGGACCCTTCAGCCTTGTGCAGATGGGAAGCATGTAGTCAAGGTAACCATTATGTGAATGAATTAAGCTAACGTAAGCTATAGCTGGTTATACCTTTGATGTTTTCCAGGGCTGCTTACATGCACTGAATGATTCATTTGATATTTCTGCTCAACATTCGTCACCTCCTTTGATGTGTGATGACAGCACTATTAACTACGTGATAGAATTGACAGAGACATGCCTGTAGCTATTTTTAGACACCACACTCCACAAGGGCTCACTGTAGCTTAGAGTTCTGTATTCATCATATTAGCAAATAAAACTGTCAAACATTTGACCCGGGGACGAATGTTTACATATGCATCTCATCAGTGACATGACCAAACTTGTGTATTTTGTGTAAAAGGACAAAACCGTAAAGGTTGCAATATTACATATCTTAGGAAGTGACATCATTTGTTTGTCTAGAGAACAAGCCGCGGCTTTCTTGCTTATATAGTAAGTCAACAGAAAGTCTTCCAAACAGGCCTTTCGTTGAACCTTGACCCTGCTGACCGTGGAAGGTTTAGGATGACTGCTAACGTTTGAAGTTTCCTTTGAGGATGCTGAAGCTTGACTATACAGGTACATGCTGAATGAAAAATTAAAAAGCTAAATGAAAGGCTTTATTACTTTATAATATTTTTAAATAATGTTGATGTTATTTTCACTATATTTTGCTTATAATACTGTATTCAGTAATTACATTGGCTAGATCAGCCAAAAACAAACTGGAATTCTAAAGTATTGTCATTTAGAAGCGTCAATATCTTTCTGTTCTTTTATTTTTGACTATTAGCGAAGACTAGACTTTTGCTATTAGTTAGAAGAATGACATTCGCACAATGGATTGTGAGACTGACAGTGGCGTGGAGCATAAAAAGCCATTCATTCTATGCAAATGAAAGGTGCAAAACCCTGGATGGAAGCCAATGGTTCTGAGTTACAGGCTGTGACACAGTTTTTGGTGGATATTTTTATTGTTTAAATAATATATTGTGATATACAGGATTTAAATAAGATTTTCAGATGCTGTTTGAGTGCTTTTATTGTGGCTGTATTAATATTAGTGTATTAAATTATTAATTCAAATAAAGTTTGTGTCTTTCCAACATTTTTCCACCTAAAAAAACAATGCCTCTTTGCATCAGAAACGCCCCAAAGCACCAGACATGAGTGTTGCATTTTGAGCAAGATTGTTTCACGCTACTGGACACCCACTGCAACAACACTTGGTCTTTAGCTAAAAAAATAATGTCCTGTTATAATGTTATTATTAATCTTGCATTGACATTTAGTTTCTGCTGAGGTAGCTGTTTTCCAAATTATTGCCCCATATCAATTAATACTTCAGAATCTGTAACTCGATGCTCTCGATGATCCTGTTCAGTAGTTCTGCAGTCAAAGTTGTGCAGTGTGTATTGGCACTGCCCAGAGACTGGAGATATTATGGCAGCTGGAACAATGTGCTGACTTTACAATTTGGCCTTTGATTCATAGAAGAACTCCCTCACTTTACTAAAATCCTTGCCTGTGTTTATTCAACTTATTTTATTGAAAGGCCAGGATGGTTAAGTGCAGCTCCAACCAAAGCTCACAAAAAGATTACAAATGTCCAATATAAGCATAGTACAGAAACAGATTATTTAAAGGAAAAAGAGCCCAATGTAGCCACTATAAACAAGCATGGACAATTTATTTTTGAAAATTACTTTGCATGCACTGTATTTTAGTTACTATGTCCCATGATTTTCAATGAAAGACAAATGATGAATTCAGAGGTGAGAGTTGCCCAAAAAGCGGTAAGACAATATTTGAAAATCACAAAGGTAATGGAAAGGAAGAGCAATAACTGTTGAAAAGTCATCAATCTTAAAATCCCACTGGAGAGCATGACTGTTTGGAGCTTCCATACTGAGTGTGTGCTGAAAAAGCAAAACCTTCCATTAAATTGTTTCCTGAACCTCAGGAACATCCCTGTGGGGGAAGAAAAAGAGACAAGGGCTTTTCTTTTACGTCAAACGGCCTTAGAGAGTTGGCCCAGTTAAAGTTCGCTGCCACACATGTCAGAGACGTTGTTTGCAAAGGCCAGAGTTTAAGTGGAGATCTTTTCAGCTGCTCTTCTCCAGGCTGTGCTAAAGTGCTGGGATCACTGCTGAAGGTATGTGCTGTGAAGACCCCCGCTCTCTTCAGACTGCAGGACTACATTCATAAGTATATGCCAAAATGTACTTTTCAACAGCCGTTATGCGTTTTTTAGTGATTCAATTAGAAAAATTTTTTATTTTTTTTCATAAAGGGGTTTATTGAAAGGTCTTTGTTGTTGATGCACTGGTTTAGATGTTTACATGTATAATATCTTGAAAGAATGGTGAGGGCATTTGGGTGTAAAGTCTGTCAGTTTGTTTAAACCATGTGTTTTTGCAGTGTAGCCATACTGTAACCCTTATTGTAAAAATTGTAGTTTAAAATATAAATGTAACAATAACTTACAATTATATATAAATGTATTTAAATGAACTGTATATTTTAGCCTTTTTTGGCTTTTAAACAGAGTAGACATATAAATAAAACATTTTGATTGTACATTTTTTTTATATTTTCACAATTTTACCTCATGTTATTTCACAAAAGGATACTTTAGGCAATTTTTGGGTAGGCCTAACTATAAAGGTTTAGGTAACACAAGTAATCTGCTTATTATATCGATATGTTGACGTTTATTCGGTTACTCTGGTCTAAAATGGTCTACAGAAATTGCAGGATTAAACTGTACTTACACTTGAGTAGGCACTGTACCGTTCCTGAGCTTATTTTACTGGCTAATACAGTGAGAGATTGTTGACACTGAATTCTCTTTCCACAAATAAAGCACCTGTAGCCAAGCAGACAGAAGGCAGATGATGAGTTTGGCCTGCGTTCAGCTGTTCTTTGCCGCCACGTTGTGGACACTGCCCTGCACCACAACATCTGTGGCAGCGAGCAGCGCTACAGAGCTGCTTCATCTCAAAGATGTTTCTGTGGAGGCTCTGCTGAGGAACAGCAGCGACACCAGCGCGCCTCGACCGCGGCGGAAACGCTTCATCTCCAGTAAAGATATGACGGCCATTCTGGACTATCACAACCGCGTGCGCTCACAGGTCCTCCCACCCGCGGCAAATATGGAATATATGGTAGGACATTTTTATTAGATTTAGCCTACTATTTATTTACATTAGGCTACTAATGTTTTAAGGTCATTACATACACAGCATGAAAAATAGCCCCCAGTTGCTCTTACAATACAAGGTGACTGAAAATGTCTAGTTCTACCAAGTACTGAAGTTCACCACAAAAGTTTGAGTATCATAAAAGTGGACTGTATAACTTTAAATAGCGCGTCTTCTGAAAGTATGTGATATACAATTTGTATTATAAGCCTATATATTTATTCATTGAATCAACTAATTCATTAAAATGTGACCCTGGGCCACAAAACAAGTCACAAGGGTCAATTTATACATCTGAAAGCTGAATAAATAAGCTTTCCATTGATGTTAGGATGTTTGGCTGAGATACAACTACTTGAAAATCTGGAAACTGAGGGTTCAAAAAAAAAGTAATATTGAGAAATATTGAGAAAATCGCCTTTAAAGTTGTCCAAATAAAGGTCTTAGCAATGCATATTACAAATACAAAAGTAAGTTTAGACATTTACTGTAGGAAACTTTCAAAATATTTTCATGGAACATGATTTTTACTTAGCTAAAATCCTAATGATTTTTGGCACAAAAGAAAAAGCAATAATTTTGACCCATACAGTGTATTGTTGGCTATTGCTACAAATATACCCCAGCGACTTAAGACTGGTTTTGTGGTCTATTCAGGGTTACAAATATCTGATTCAAAATAATCGTTATCTATAATCTCTCTCCTTTGTGAGGTGTGGGATGAGAGACTAGCTAAATCTGCAGAGTCCTGGGCCGCTCAGTGCATTTGGGATCATGGACCGCCTCATGTTTTGCGACACATTGGACAGAACCTGTCCATCATCTCTGGAAGGTACAGACCCTTACAACAACGTACTATATGGGTACAGTCATATAACAGCATGAATTAATATCCAAAAACCACGTCAGTTCTTGATCATATCTACACTTTGTATTCTGACTGTGATAGTTAATATTTCTTTCACTTTGCAGATACAGATCGATCATTGACCTGGTAAGATCCTGGTATGATGAAAGACATTATTTCTCCTACCCCAACAGATGCAGTGGCTCTGTCTGCACACACTACACTCAGGTGGGTCTTAAATACATATAATATAGAATATTTTATATATAATAAAATATAAAAAGTATTTATAATAAAAAATATATTTTTTATTAATTTATCTATTTATGAGAAGTATTATGTTTAATGTAATACAGACACTTTTTCAGACCATCTATGTTTATTTTTTCAAGATATTACTAGGATATTAATTTTAGTAACGACTTTTGGATTCAGATGGTGTGGGCGACCAGCAATAAGATCGGATGTGCTATCAGAAGATGTTCAAACATGTATGTGTTCGGGAGTACGTGGAAACAGGCCACTTTCTGGTTTGCAACTATTCTATCAAGTAAGAATTATTACTGTATCCATCAATGCAATATTTTAATCTTAAAAGTGCAGGAAATAATGTTTGTTTTTTATGAAGCAGATTTTGGGGAAACTATAGAAAAGGGAAATAACCAAACACGTACATGTTCTTCTTCTGCTCCAGGGGGAACTGGGTTGGAGAGGCTCCGTATCAGACAGGGAAACAATGCTCTGCATGCCCCTCAAGTTATGGAGGATCATGTAATACAAACCAGTGTGACTCCAGATCAAAATCCAGAAGAAATGCAAGCGGTGCCAGAGGCTAATGGATAAAAAATCCCCCAAAATAAAAAATCTCTCTTAAATTTTGTTTAAAAATAAGTTGCACAACAGAAACCACTAAATGTAGATTTCACAATGCAAATTATTCCGTGGTCATTTTAAACTGAACGGCATTTATGTGCTGTCAAATCCAAGTGATCAAATGTGTAAATGTCAAATTGCATCAACTGTTACTTTGCTTGTTACCAACCCCATAGGTGTCAAATGTTGTATTTTTTATTACTTTATTAAGATGTTTAATGTTCATCCTTTGTTGTTTTTCAAGGCTCTGGACTGTTTGCACTGTTTTGCTTATAATTTGTTTGTACTAAGTTGCATCGCAGTGATAATTCACATTGGGAGTAAAGCACTTTCGTTCTTTCATTAGTATTATTTTGTCCTTTTTGTACAGGTAATAAAAGTTCTTTAGCTTAGGAAAAGTCATATGTTCAGTGGTTTCTAAGTTACTATCTTTTTGAAATGTCTATTACACTCATGTCATACAGAGGACATGACTGCACTGTAAACACATTTGTCCTCATAAAAACTGTCCTATTATTTACATTTTCTCTTATAACACAGACAGACTGTTGCCAACACCTTCCCAGCAGGCACATAGCCAATAACAAAGTAAATAAAATTAATTCAGCAAATAATAATTTAAACATTTCAATAATATATTAGAGGCAATTCATATTATTACGGTGTATGTGAGCAGCTGGTCAAGGATCAGTATTGAGAAGCAGAATGAAACCATCTTTTATCACCTCATTAATGTGTTCAATCCATCTAAAAGAGACCGATCTGCTGTAAACCACAACTAAAAGGCCTTTAAAGCCAATAAACGAAGCGGTGGGCCTTTATACTTTACCGGTGATTGAAACCATTCATCTGAATAATAAAACACGAGTATATTACAGTTGTTGTATTTTTTGGTTCCATAGGGCATCAATCAAAGTGTTGGCTTTTGAATATGCACATTCAAGTTTGGATTCAGTAAGATTATTTTATTAAAAAGTTTTATTCATCAAAGACCTAGTAATTTGATCAAAAGTGACAATAAATGCTGTTCTTTTGGACAATCTATTCATCCGAGAATCCCAGGTTCCACAAAAAAAATATACAAAAAATGAAAATGTTCAACATTGATAATACTAATTTTTTATTGTTTTATTTATTCCCCCCCCCCCTCCAAATCAGCACATTAGAATGATTTGAAGGACAATAGAAAGTTCATGTGACACTAAAGATTGGAGTAATAACTGCTGAAAATTCAGATCACAAATTACATTTTAAAATATATTTAAAAAGAAAAGTATTTTAAAAATTGTAATCATATTCACAATATTTTTTTTTACTGTATTTAAGTGTTATAAGTTAAATGTACTCACAATGATTCAGCTTTGCATCACAAATTACATAACATATTAAAAAGGAAAACAGTTATTTGAACTTTTAATAACATTTCACAATATTACTAATAATATTCACTACAATTTTACAGTATTTTTTAAACTAATGGTACTGTATATAAGTATTATAAAGCAAATGGACACAAAGGTAACGAAGAATTTAGAGCGTAGTTGTTTCTTTACCAGTTTGACAAAAGTGGGGGAAAATCTAAAGTTTCAAAACACTGACTTTCCCACGAAGCTGCTTAAAGTGAAAGCAACATTAGACTGGTGTAAAGATACACATCTGTCAGAAAGCATCATATTATATTCATGGGAAAAGTTGTTAAAACTAACACAGAATCTGTTAAGAAAAAAGGGCAGCATATTCAGTGAAGCATATGGCTTCATATTAATCTCAAACTGTGTAAAATCAAAATTGGATAGCATAATGGTGAAGAATCTAAGCTTTGAACACAAAGGTAAAGACTAGGTTGTCAGTGTTTAAAGACAAATAATTACAGTATAGCGGAAATGAAAGCTGATATGAGGCATGTTGTCAAACAGTACATTTGGATTATTTCTTATCAAAGTAATGGGAATCGGACAAATCAGAAAAGCTAAATGAGTCTGTGTAAACCCCCCACTCCGTTCATCTCTCACACCGGACTAAACTAAACTCTTCCTATCCTAATGATTCATTCCCAAACATGGCATGAGTTTAAAAAGATGCAGACTTTGAGAAATGGAGAAAAATTATAACAAACTGTCTATTTGAGTTTCTGTCATCCCGTTGCCCATAGCTACAGCTGTCATATGGATTGGTCTCTATACAAGCCTGGTTACTGTTTAACCTCTCCACCCACATTTGCCCAGATTAGGAAAATCAATAAGATAACAGGAGTTACCTCCTTACCTTACCTTGCGCCAACAACACCTTCACCAGAGACACAGAGGACTGTGCTAAACTTATATGTGTTAATTCTTCATCATCTTTCACTCTTAATAGAGCAAAATCAGTAAAACGGAGTGGTGGGGAGCAGAAGAGACAACATGGTCAATGTGAACGCTCAGGCCTGCACCCATATGGATCCACCATACGGTAAGTGCTCGGTCTCTTCCGACTGCTCTCAGGAAAAACATGGTGGGTGCTTTGGTGGAACGTGTTGTTGAATGGGCATGTTGTTTCTTGACATTCGTGAGAGCTTGTGGTGCACGGCTGTAATTCGGGAGGTGTGGCATATACACAATGACTGGTAAATAGGGCCTATTTGCAGGAGAAGATGAATAATGTGGACAGAATGGCTGAAGTTCCTCTTTTCTTGCTGGGATGGAATGACTCAAAGTAAAGTGCTGGAACAAAATGGGCATTATAAAAGATCTCAAAAATATAAAAGGTTTTAATCTTCAGACCAAACGTTAGTGATACAGTTAATAAGTGCAGCTAAACAATAGGCCTACAGCAGAACAATACACATGACAATATTGTATAGTAAAGTGATTTCATTTTTACTTAAAAATCTTTCGTAGCATTATAAATGTGCTAGAAACACTTTAGTTAAAGCTTTTGATGTATAATGCATTATAAGAGTTGCTTTAAATCATTAAACATGCCTTGTGATGCACTTTATAATGCATTGTACAATCTCATGAATAATTGTAGCCACAGTTAATACAGTACATTGTAATACTTATCAATTCATTGTTACACTATGCATTTTAAATTCAGTTATACTTGTTTATGAAAAGATAGAATGTATTACAAAGCACATTATGAATAATTATAATTCATTATAGCCTTTAATAACCATTTATAATACATTATACATAAAGGCTTTAAGTAAAGTGTTACCAATAACTTTACTCTCACATTTGATCAATGCAATGTTTTCTTGTTGAATATAACTATTATTTTTTTGTTTTTTCAAAAACCTTACCTGACAGACTTTTGAACAGTTGTGTATGTTACACTATTTATTTATTTATTCATTATTTTTTAATTCATTTATTTAAAATGATTAGAATTATAATGATAGATGCACACTGCGTTGCAAACAATGGAGCAGGCCATCTTTAGCACCCCTCTGTCTCATATAAATTGGCACTGGTTCTGAGATGCTTCAGTCAATTTCTTGTATAGGCCAGACATTCATATGAAATAATCAGTCATTAAGTCAGCATCTTTTAGTATCTTCTAATACACTTTGTCAAACAATTACAATCATACTGTACTGTATATGTCAACACTTGAATGAGTTCTGTTTATTAATGGCCACACATTTGTCTTAGTAGAGCTCTAGTCTGTACTGAAACATTTACATTATTGTTGCATTTTCGTGGCAACTGTGATTAAGCCGCTTTGTGGCCCAGATCATTTCAGAGCGGCTGTAATGTGTTCTTTGTGAACACAAAGAATGCACAAAGCAGTGCTGTATTAAATCCTACTGCAAAATCCTGCTGACACAACATCATGTAGAAGGAAGCTCAAACATATTAGCATACATTAACATTATCTAACACAACATGAATTAAACATGATCAATATTTTTACAGCATTTATTAAAGTAGTTTAATGTTAATTTCTACATATATATACATTTTTTAACAGTAAAACTGCTGTATATTTGCAAGATTTAAAACACCATGAACTACTGCGAACAATAGCATATTTCTAAATTAAAGAAACAGTTCAACCAAAAATGAATATTTGCTTAAAATATACTCACCCTGCAGGCCATCCAAGATGTTGAAGATATTTGGAACAGATTTGGAGAAATTTAGCATTTTAACACTTGTTTACCTATTGGATCAACAGCAGTGAATGGGTGCCGTCAGAATGAGAGTCCAAACAGCTGATTAAAACATTACAGTAATCCACAAGTAATTGACACAACTTAACATATTCAAAAATACAAATTAAATCTGAAACGCTAATTAAAATATTAATATATACTTAAAACAAGACAACTTTTTTACTAGAGAAAGTAGGAAAGAGGACTCATTTTAAAATGATTGTGTTGTGTGGATTACATGCGGATTATTGTGATGCTATTATCAACTGTTTGAACTCTCATTCTGACGGCACCCATTCACTGCAGAGGATCCATCGATGAGCAAGTGATACAAAATATCTGTTCTGATGAAGAAACAAACTCATCCACATTTGGGATAAACTAAGGGTTAGTATATTTTCAGCTAATTTTCATTTTTGGGTGAACTATTCCTTTAACAATAAGCAAGATATAAAGTACACAGTAATAATGTTAATTTCCCATGCAACTGTAACTAGTTTTTCAACCTTAATTGCATATCCATAAATATGATTAAATTTATATCAACACAAAGCTTATGTTACATTATAGCAGCATATAATGAGTAACATGAAAGACTTGCTTGCCTGTTAGAACTTGCTCAAATAGTTGACTTACAGGATCACCGTCTAAAATAAAACACAAGAAGTGCTGTTGAACACGTTTCGAGCAAGGAACTCTGTTTGCCCTGAAATGCCCAGTGACTTTATGGTGGAGGTCCAGCGGCTCCAGCTGTCATCTCAGAGACTGTTCAAGGCCAGAACAAGATGCCACCAAAGTCAACAAGCTGTTTGGAATGCAGCTAAAAGTAGAAATTCTACAAAAACTCTCTTCCATGTCTGGAAATATTTGTTCCTGATCTATAGTCACAGAAGTGTTTCTTTCTCCTGATCACAGAACTCATCTCTGTTCAGTGTGCAGCAGAGCTTTAGAGGCTTTCAAACCTGGAATTAAGCAACTGAATCCACATTTAACATCCTATACTTTAAAAGTGCTGCTTAACTCTGGACTTTTTATATTGTATATTTTATATGGATTTTTTTATATTAGGGAAGTTGATAAATACGTTTGGGAAGTGTACCTGTTCTGTGCTATGCCATGGTATTCACCACAATTATTAACAGCATTTTGCTAATTAATTTATAATAATTATGCATGTGGCTTTTACATTTACATTTAGCATTTAGCAGACGCTTTTATCCAAAGCGACTTACTCAAGATTCAGGATATACATTTTTTTGTCAGTACATGTGTTCCCTGGGAATCGAACCCACAACCTTTGCGCTGCTAACGCAATGCTCTAACCACTGAGCCACAGGAAATGCTTTTAGAATTTTGCATATCAATAGCGAGACTACATTGAATATTTGTTTTATTTGAATATTTGAAGGCTATATTGAAATTTAACATTTAAATAATTTGTCACATGGCAGGACTATTTAAAATTAAGCCTTTTAAAAGATGATTTCCTTTTACATTCATATACATCTTGATGATAAAAATAGATATGCGTTAGCAACAAAGAATACACATCTTTTACAATCAATGTATCTGGTATATACATCCTGTGCTATTTTACGCATCATGCAATGCATAAAAAACTTTAAATCTTTCCTAGTTAACAGGATATACATGATTAGAAGTCGAAAATGTATAAATTGGAAATAGATTGGATGGTGGAAAGTGGGCGTTAAATATACTTCTGTTCAAAAGTTTAAGTCAGTAAAAATGTTTTCAAAAATGATTTTTTTTTAAAGCAAGGACACATTAAATAGATGAAAAGTGATAGTAAAGACATTTTTAATGTTACAAAAATCTACATCAAATAAATACTGAAACATTAATAATTAAGCATCACAACATGTTCCTTGAGTAGCAAATCAGCATATTAGAATGATGTCTGAAGGATCATGTGACACTGAGGAATGGAATAAATTATATTAAAAAATATCTTTAAAACAGAGATCTGTTATTTTAAATTGTAACAATATTACAAAATTGTACTCTCTTTACAGTATTCAGGAATACAAATAAAAATAGCCGTGTTGAGCATTTTTTAAATCTTCCTAACCCCATACGTTTGAATGTTACCCACTGGAAACATGAACTTGTCATTTTGATGAGTGTGTGACACCAGTGTTTAGTCAGTGAAGATACTTCTGAATTGAATAGTTTCTGATGCTGAGGAGAGAATTGTATTGAGACATCACTTACAGTAAGCTGTATGAACTATTGGAGAGTGCTAACTAGTAGCCAATTTAGCCGAGTTTTAGCAGAAGTGTTCTTAGACAGCTTACTGTAAGTGATGTCTCAATACAATTCTCTCCTCAGCACCAGAAAACTATTCAATTCAGAAGTATCTTCACTGACTAAACACTGGAGTCACACACTCATCAAAATGACAAGTTCATGTTTCCCATCCAATAAAGGGAGAATCCAGGGGCCTCGGGAACAGGAAGTGCCAGATATGAATTATACGCTCTGTACACTTGACACTATTAGGCCGTGCGCTCAAGCCCCCAATCAAATCTCATTGTGACAGGCATTAAGAGATTAGGTTGAGCTGCCGGTCAGCGCGTGTGAGAACGCTGGGTGCCTCACACACTCTCACAGAGACACACTGAGGACTGAATGGATAGGTCATTGTGTGGAGGAGGCTGAGGAGCGGGGGGTCCCTGCCAGCTCTCAGGATGTATGAAGGACATGGCACGGGTCACTTCAACACCACACCAGGTACAGCGAGCGCAGATTCACTGCCTCTTTTAGTACAGTCGAGGCTGAAGGTGCGGGAGGTAGATTATGAGAGTTTGTTTACATTCTAAATAGAGTGGCGTTTACCAAAAATCAGTGTGACTTCTATTTAGTTTGTTGACAAGATTAAACATACGGGTAAAAAAACATGAAAAATAAGAACAATTTGGGCAGTAATGACACTTATTAGAACAATGATGATGAGACACTGGAGCACAATGAAACATTTTAAAGCTAAAAGTTGTTGAATGTCTTTAAAACAGAGTGTAAACTAAGTCTGGTTTGGGTTTACTTCTTTATGTCAGAAAGGCTGTTATGGATGGAAAACTGACTGCTTATTAAAATCACTGCAGACTTGAGACTTTTGTGAATTTCAGTTGATAACTGGTGAAGTCTTTGTGGTTCTACTCAGAAATGCCCAACACGGAGAACTTTGCTGATGTAATTGCAAGCTTTGTCCACATGAAGGAGCTGCCCCACTGTGCACACTAAACATGTTGGGACACATTCTCAGATGTGTTTATATATGAACAAAAATAACAAAAACTGGCTAAATTTCTAAAACCTTAAACATTTAAATGAAAAGAGAAAATATAAAAGTTCAGAATAACTTTATTCAAAATAAAAACTATGTATCTTAGTATATCAATGATACTAAAATAACTTTAATTGAATGACTTATTTGGGGCAGTCGTGGCTCTAATGGATAGAGCGTTGGACTTGTAACCCAAGGTTGTGGGTTCGAATCTCGGCTCTGGCAGGAATTGTCCACGACTGAAGTGAGACCCTTGAGCAGGGCACCGAACCCCCAACTGCTCCCCGGCGCCGCTGTGTCGGCTGCCCACTGCTCCAAGTGTGTGTGCACTTGGATGGGTTAAATGCAGAGAACACATTTCACTGCTGGTTATACTCTGTATAATTGTGTATGTGACAAATAAAGCTCATCTGTGCTTAATAATTTCTCAGAATATTTTTTTCAGAATAACTTTATTCAAAATAAAAACTATAATAGTATATCAATGATACTAAAATAACTTTAATTGAATTACTTATTTGATTAGAGACCAAAGAATTTCACATTATGACATTAATTTGTTTTACATTTGCAAAATTCTAAAATTGTCTATTTATTTACATTACACTTTAAATCAAATGTTACTTGGAACCTACTCTATATGCCCATAATATCTGACTCTGGATATAATCTAAAAAAACTTTTTATAGAATAATGACATAAGAAATGATCCGACAGGCTGATATCTGAGAATCTAAATGTGATGTATCATCACAGAAATGCCGACATCATCCAAGATTAATGAAAAACATGAAGGTTTTCAGAGTCTTCTTGTGCTGAGTTTCCATTGTGTGTTGCTATACAATTATGTACTTTGTTTTGTGCTACCGTGATACTCAGATGGCAAGAAAATGACTTGAACAGCACAAATTAGTAAAACCACACCAAACCCGTTAACTTATAACAAATTGAATAACCACATAAGACTCTTTAGCCTCGATAAACTGGGGTAAAGTTAAACTTGTTTGAGTAAAATGTTCTCGTGAGCTGTACACTGTGATGAAAAGGTGATTGATTGATGATAACAAGTGAGTGATAACTGTCCACACAGCATCACTCAGCCTGCAAATATCATTCGGTCAACAGCCAAACTAATTCCCAGCAGAAAAACAGTTAATCATTGAAAGAGCTTTATCAGAAGATGTGATTGATTTACAAAGAGCATTGCTCTAAATGTTTATTGATGCAATTGTTTACTTGAGTGACGTGCACAGAGCTACTTGAGCTTTTTTAATGTGATTAAAATAACAAAGAATCTTGATCATTTCAGTAGTGTAAGTTGCCAAATAGTATGTAATCCAATAAAGCATGTGATCACTCAATAAACAAGCAGGCAAGCTATCAGGACAAAATCCTATCAGTAGCTTTATCATGTTTCTGATGTAACGCATGACATAGAAAGAGATAAGCAGATAGTAGCAGCAAAGGTTGGCCAAATGTGACCCATTTTTTGTCAAACCTATTACCCAATGATTTTGAGATTTAAACTTGAATACTTTATGGAGGCTGTGCAATATTAGGCCCTAGAGGTTTATGATTAGCTAGACTACAAATACGTGATGGGTGAGGACTATGAGAACTTCATAGATAACTGTCTCTGTTAATCGTTATGGAGGAGGACAGTTTTGTCTCTTAAGAAAATGGCTTTGCTTTGAGTTATAAAGTATCTCTTTTAAAATCGAACACACTGCTAAAAACATTTACTTGACACAGTATGCATGGGCATTAAAGTGAACTAAAACTGAACTTAAACCATTAAAACAATTTAATAATATATACTGTATATGAACTACTAAAAATTACAAAAACACACAGCAAAATTAAAGGAAAATTGAAAATGGAAATATTATTAAAAACTATAAGTGTATATTGATCCTAAAATAATACTGGCAGTATCTATTTATTTAAATGCTTTGGAACTAAAATCAGAAAATTGACATTTAAAAATGCAAACACATTTGAACGAAGGAGAAAAAGGTTGTCGTAATAAAGTTGTTTTGAAAATCTGTCCATTGCTTATAAGGCTTTAGGTCTTAACTGGCCATCATAAAGCCACTAACAACCTCGTGAATTGCATCTTGGCAGGAATCACAGCTTTTGCTTGTAAATTCTCTTCATTTGCACCTGAGTTATGTATTAAAAACTTAACAAGGCTTGAACATTTGTCAAAGCAACAGATCACATGATTCTCAGCTTCTTAGTGCTGAAAAGAGTTTGATTAGCAAATACTTGAAATTCTTAGTTTAATTATCATCAGATAATTAAATATACAGTTAAAATTGAATATGAACCATCAAAGAAAAAACAATGAAAATGTCTGAAATGCTATAGGAATATTTAGCATCTGACCATCGATTTACACTCACGGGCCTTTAAATAGCCCCAAAGCCTTATGTTATGAGCCTAAAAAAAGTGTAGACAGAGGGGAGGGGCATTATCCACACTTATCAGCCCCACCACGCTTAGCAAAGATACATTTCATCAGTCGTACTTCAAGTGATATTAACACTGCAACAGTTTAAAACCACAAATAAAAGCCAAATATGCAAAAAAAAAGATATTTAGAGTAAGCAAAAGTAAACATTTTGCTCCCAAAGGAACATGAGCCGTGTGAGCTTGCATGTTACCAAGCAATCTGTTGACAATCTGTTGTGTGTTCACTATGTCGCCATACTCACATATCCGTGCCATCTACCCCAGTCAATCCACAGAGGCTTTTCTACTGACCTCGAATGAGCTCTAGTAAGCATATTCCTGTCGTCTTCTCCCATTCTTATCAAATATTCAAAATCAAAAGAAAGCAAAACACTCATATTCCCACGTAAAACACATTCCCGAGTACTCCAAGAGCATGTTATTCCTTGTAGGATACCGGTTCCCACAACATGTGCATTTCACATCCACCTTTGTAGTGCTACTTGTTATTCCCATTTGGTCAGACAGGTGAAATGAAAAAGAGTCATTGGAGAGAAAGTACAAATAGGCAGTGTGGAGTTACACAAATGGAGTTTGGTCAGTGGTCGGAGATCCTTATTGTGGAGATAGACAGGACTTTGTTCACAAACTGGAGTTTGAAGTTTCAAAGGGGAAAATAGGCAGAGGAGTTACATCAACCTTATGACTTTTAGCCCCAGGCAGGCGGTATGGGTGACTGATTATAGGACATGACATCGCCGCCTCATATCACACAGAGAAGACGATCAGGGCAGGACATGTGCTATATCATATTGTCTTCTGTGTTGAGACTCAAAGTATGATTGCACCACGCTGCTGTGTGCATGTAAATGTCCGTCTTGCAACACTGATCAGATAATGGTGGAATATTTTGACCGTTTGATGCAGGTTATTTTCAGACAGTGAGAGAGTTGCTTTGAATTTGTTGTACTGGTTCGGTCTCTGTGTCATCACGGATTCAGTAAGGAACAGGGGAGGAAATGAGGAGGGGAAATGAGTGCTGGGACTGTGCAAAAACATTACAAATATGAAAACCATGCAAACGTATTACAGCTGTGTGGAGGACAACAGTTGTACTACTGAGTTACACAACAGTGAAAGTAACTGTTTTATAAGAAAACATCTTCAATTCAGTCTGTCAATTAATATGCGGTCAAAATAAAATAAAATAAACTATTTGAAAGCATAGAATGTTATTAATAAAAAACAATGACAGTGTTTGATAATTCATTGCCTTGGTACAAAACAGAATTTTCTAATCAATATGATGATTAATAAAAAACATTATTATAAGAACAATTTTTTTCCATTTGACTGTCAATTAATATGTGGTCATAAAAGCAAAAATAAAATAAAATAATAAAATAAAATAATACATTCAAAAGCATTACGGGTGTGATTGAACATTATTAATTAAAAACAATAATGACAGTGTTTGATAATTCATTGTCTTAGACATTAGTTGGTGGAATATGATACAAAATATTATTAATTAATCATAAATTAAATTTAATTGTATACGAGGGAAAGTGCATAACTTTAATAAAGTAACTGTTTTAGAAGAACAAATCCTCCCTTCAGACTGTCAATTAATATGTGGCCATAAAAGCAAAATATTAATAAAATAAAAACATATCAAAGTGTTTTACATTACTATAAATCTTAAAATCAATTAAATAGATTTATCCATAAATATTTTACCCAAAATTCTAAATGTCCTGTTTTCAAATCAAATTATTAATTACACCTAAGGCCTGCCATGTTAATAAAAGTACATGAGTGACACACAAATACCAGTTAATGAATACATAGCTAACCAAACTGTTTTCTAGCTCCACATCAGCACATCCTGCAGATGTGTATCTGTTAATAGGTTTGTACACCAAGAGGCTTTGCCCATGTGAGGTAATGATCTAGTGTAGTTATCTACGCCTGCCTGCTCTGATCGTTGAGGTGCATGTGAGAAAGGGCCATAACTTTACAGATTATACTTTATAGAGGTCATTCCTTAGTTAACAGAAACATGGAGATGTGTGCTGCGATAAGGAATTTAATGGTGACTCAGATAAGATTTGTCCATTGAGTCATTCCTGTACACTGATTGTCATTACTCAGGTTAATTACTGGAGAAGTGAAGTCATCTCGTACAGAAATAAGGAAGACTAACAAGTGTTCCTGAGTTATAGGCTAAAAAGTCTGCAACGTCTTGTTGATTTATTTTGAGATATACGAGTCAAACATCATCCGGTCAAAGCTTTAGGCAAGACACGACCATACAGACACTACTTCTTGTGAATATAATTCACTTTTTATATTTCTATGAATATGCAAGTGTCTATTGTATTCAAAACCAGCTATCTTGTAAGTTTAGGTGTTTTCCAGCCAGTTTAAAACCAGCTCAGCACTTTTAGTCCACAGAGATGGTCAGGTGGGATCTGCCATTTACAGATAGTAAACAATGTCTGGGGTGTTTTAGCAAGCTCAACACAAAATACACAATCCCACATTCTCATTCAATTTCATGCGGTGGAGTAATTTAATTTAAGCTTAAAACAAACACGAAAAACTACCAATTACAGCAATCAAGTATCTCAAACAAACTTGATTTAAACAGCAAGAATCTTGGTTGTTCATCTGACAGTATAGCTACAGTAGCTCTATATTCTCTATATGAGCAGGTGGATTTTACAGGCTCCAGGGCAGGTCTGAACTGAGGAACGATGACCCATGGTTTGTTCTGTTGCTTTCTACTCTTCAAATATACATACTTGCCTCTGTTTGCACTGGCCCTGATACTTATGTACTAGAAGTTGGTACTTGCGTAATTGTACATCAAATTTTCCTGTTTGAGTAACAAATAGTATGATCCTCTCCCAAGAGTTGGGAAAATATAGATTGTTCTACAGATTTGGCATTACAATATGTGTAGAGATTATCATCTCAGTTTTTCTAATATCAAGGTAATTTAGAAACTGTTTTGTCAGAATCAGAAACCATTTTGGATTCCTCAAATATTTTTTTTCTTAGTGTGAAGAACATTTTAATAATCTACCCCCCCCCCTTTCTTTTGCAATGGGAAGCTTCCATGAATGTTAATGGTTTTTCATGGAACTATAGATGCCAATAAAGAGTGTTTATTTTTAAGATTTTCGTTTGAATGCCAAGTCTTGAATGCTAATATGTGGAGATAATAACAAATGTCACCAAACCTTAAAAATATTAGACATTTTAATGGGAAAGGAATACAATAATATGTAATGTAACAGAGTAATGTAAAATAATAAAAACCTTACTGTATTCATTGATTTAACAGGACAATACATGCAATTCTACTGTAAAATGCTCAAAAAAATTACAGTAAGAGTTACAGTAAAATAAATAAATAAATGAAATGTATTTATTGACTAGTAATTTAACTACTAACTACCCATTTTTACTAGGCGTACAGTGCCGTTAAAACGTTTGGGATCAGTACGATTTTTAATGTTTTTTGAAGAAGTTTCTTATGCTCATCAAGGCTGCATTTATTTGATCAAAAATACAGATTTTTTTTTTGTGAAATATTATTGCAATTTAAAATAACAGTTTGCTATATTTTACAATATAATTTATTCCTGTGAAGCAAAGCTGAATTTTCAGCATCATTACTCCAGTCATCAGTGTCACATGATCCTTCAGAAATTATTCTAATTCTGATTTATAATCAGTGTTGGAAACAGTTTTGCTCCTTTTTCCAGGATTCTTGGGTAAATAAAAAAAATATTTTTTTTTTTTAATAAATTAATACTTTTATTCCACAAGGATGTTAAATGGATACAAAGTCATAGTAAAGACTTTTTTTTTTTTTAGAAAAGATTTGAAATTAGATTTGAAAGTATATTAATATAGGAAACCAATATAAGAAATTGCAATAATATTAAACAAAATAATAGTTTTTTATGTATTTTTGATCAAATAAATACAGCCTTGATGAACATAAGAGACTTATTTAAGAGACTTATTTAAAAAACTTATTTAAAAATCATACTAATCCCAACATTTTTAACACCAGTGTATAACATTATATTGATATATGACATTAAAATGTCCAGAAACATTAGTTTTACAGTGAATTTCTGTCAGTGTTTTACCACAAATTCACCTAAATATTTTACTGCCTACCAAATGCCAATTTAGCACAGGTTTGATGAGAAGTAAACAATCTCTTCTGTACAACAGGAATGGAGTTGTGCATCACGTGCACATGCAGAATGTTCAACAGAACAATAAGCTCTTTTACATAAAGGCCACACATTTTACTCTGTGTGAGTTATTGCTGTTGTTTATTGTGCTAGAATTAACAGAGGTTTAGCAAACACGTCATTTGCACATTGAAATGCAGACCAGTTTCTTTCAATCTTATACATTAGAGTCAAATATGAATGACTTTTTCTAATATGTGTCTAATATATGTCAAGACCCAGACAGTCAACTTTATTGACCCCTAAAGCCCTTGTTGGGGAACTGAGATATAAAGCATAATGCTGAGACTGGCTATATCTTTCTAGTAGTGAATTGAGACAAAAAATAAGACAGTAAAACCCTGTTTGTCTCTGTCTCTGAAAAAACAACTGATTTAACACTTTAATCATTAACATAAGAGCCATCCCACTTCAGAATGGGGCCGTGCCCTGGGAGGAGGCCCGGACTGTCAATCACAGCAAGCCTCATCTTTGCCCTTGAGGACATGGCCCCTGTCACTCAGAGGTGTCTACCCCTCCGAGAGGAGGGGCTTGGCCTATGAGGGGGTGTCCAAACGCTGTGGAGAGGACAAGTCTTTCCCCCCAGCATCAGGTAGCTGAGAATGCGTTTGTCCAAACCTCTAGTAGACATGGAGATGGCAGACTATAGCGAGGCCTTGGACCCAGCCTACACCACCCTGGAGTTTGAGAACATGCAAGTGCTTGCGATGAGCACAGGTGAGTCATCTGCTCAGACCCGAGGTGAACTTTGAGACCTTTAGTGACTTATATAGGCTAGTATATAGTATATGGTAAAGTGTGGGAGGCAGATGTTTAACAGGGTTAATAGGCTTATAGTTAAGTGCCAATTGGAAAGTTCATAACCTTTGCACAGAACACCCAATACTGATTGTAAAAACAAATACAAAATGAATTTTTCATGAGAAGATAAGACGCACAGCATGCTCTGTCCTGCAGACAGGGTACTCTACAAGGAGAAGAGGTTCATTCGTCTCCTCTTGCTTGTTCTCATACAGTCGGCTTGGGATAAAGTGACTTGTTTGGATAGTATTTCAAGAGAAGTTTGACACCAGGATGAATGATTACTGAGCAAAGAGGGTGTCATGTAAATGTTTCGCAGCTAAGTCTCCCATGTCTAGTTTTTGTGCAACAAATTGATATCCAACTAGTATCAACCTGACAAAGTAATCTAATATGCATGGTAAAGTTATATTTAGGTAAAGCAGTAAGAGTCCAATTTAGAATTTTTTTACATTTGAGTTAGATTGACATTTGAAAATAAAATTCATTCATTGTAGAGGGTGTTTATTCAATAGTATATGTAAATTATTTATAATATAATTAAAAAAACTTTTTTGTAATTCTGAAATATTAAAGTCAATATTTTACATTTTAAAATTACATATATTTAAGCACAACAGTTTAGGGGATATCACAAATTATTCTAAATTTAGAAATAACCAAATAATCACTTGCACCGATGAGTCATTTAACAACGTTTTGACTTTGATCATTGCTTGGGTTCTAATGTAATTATCTTTGATTACCTCTAACATAATAAAAAACATTTAAATACTCACACATCTTTTGTGAAATTTTTTAAATCATTTAAATGTTTAAATAATTTCTGTCATCAACATAAAATGACTGTCATCATAACTTTTTTTCAAACTAACTCAATCATATACGTTAGTTACATTTTTTGTTAAAGTTGTTAAGTAGGTCATCAAGAACATTAATTAGAGTTCACATAATCTAAGATTATCTTGTTGTAGCTTTTGTACAGGTTTAGCACTAATCATTTCTGGATTACTTAGCAAACAGCCCTTTCCAGCTCATGTTCATGATGATGATTCACGGCCAATTGATTTAGCTATAAAAATGTCTTTTTGAGAGTATTTTTCACCCCATGACCTTTCCCCTATTTACTTTAACTCTGATTGGTCTGGAATCAGGAGTCAGACTGGTTCAATTTGCAACCCAGATATTTAAGTCTCATTCAGAAAAGGAATTTTTCACAGCATTACAATTGTTAATGAAGACGCGGCATACATTTTGTCATAGATATTATCATCAGATATTAGTTTTAGCTCGTCAACATCTCCTCTTAGTGACAGAAAAAATGTTTGTTAACGAATATTTTTCGTTGTTGTCTTCGTTTTAATGAAATTAACACTGCATTACATAAACCTAATTCATTGACTCTGTGACTCTGGGATCTTAAGCAGCTCTTCTTTCTCGCTCGCTTTTCTTTTGTTTTTTTTTGGGGGGGGGGGTGGCTTGAAAAGAATAGCTAAAAACAGAAAAAAAGAGAATTTAAATAAGAATTTAAATTCAAGATCCTCCGTGATTTCAGACTCTTCACCAGCTGAGAGTGCCAACATGAATGTTGCCAACCACTTAGGGGTCGCCTCCTTATGTGCCATCTGTGGGGACCGGGCCACAGGAAAGCACTACGGAGCCTCCAGCTGTGACGGATGCAAGGGGTTCTTCAGACGCAGCGTACGCAAAAACCACATGTATTCGTGCAGGTCAGAAACCTCAATTTTGGATACATTTTACAAATATAATGCCATTATTCTGCACAAAAGACCATGTTTCCATCCAATTTATCCAATGTCAAAGTAAACCTCTGACTTCTTAATGCTTCCATACAGATTTAACAGACAGTGCATAGTGGACAAAGACAAGAGAAATCAGTGCCGGTACTGCAGACTAAAGAAATGTTTTCGAGCTGGGATGAAGAAGGAAGGTAAATGATCATGCTGTTAGATTTCATTCATATAATGCTATTAAAGAAGTACAAATCAAAGATTAAACCCCCCTGCCCTGTTTGGGAGGCTAGGGGATGAGGTGGCGCAAATAGGAGATGTTGCAACAGCAGGGAAAGAGTTAGTGAGAGACATTTTGTTAATGTTCACTCAACAATGCACTGAGGTCTATGTCTGGTTTATGCTGAACAAACAGTTTAAAACCATCATAACTGCACACTGATAAAAAAGCGCAACCTTGAGGACTCCCCCCCCTCACAAAGTCAGCTAATATCCCTAATCTCTGCTATCTCAACTGGTTGTAAGAACTGGTTCACTACTACTGATAATGAAAGAGTATATTTCAGTGGTTAAACCAGTACTTCTATGTGTATTTGTAATAAATTGAATATTAATTTGCTGATTAAAAGTTTTCCTCTCATTCTCAGCTGTGCAGAATGAAAGAGACAGGATTAGCACCAGAAGATCCAGCTATGAAGACAGCAGCTTACCCTCCATAAATGCACTCATTCAGGCTGATGTCCTTTCTAGACAGGTACACAGTGTGATTCAAATCTAGGTTGAATTGTGTAAAACATGTTCTCTTAACCCAGTTGAAAGTGAAGAGACTACAAGTACATCTGTAGGTTGATTCCGCTGAAAAAGTATAAACACTGTGGCAAAGCTATCAAAACATTGCCCTATTTGTTTGAGCATCCCAATCAGAACCACATAGCAACACATGCTTAACCAATGGCGTGGGTTTGGGGCATGACTATCTGACCAATGGTAGACTGGGAGATTGTTCAGGAAACCTGTTTGAAAACAGTCAATATTTCTGCAATTTCACTGAGAGTAGCTAGAGGCACAGGAATTACAAAATTCACCTTTAAAATGATATGATTTACATTTATAAAGTTAAAATTCTCCCCTTATGCTACTACGCAGATCTCATCACCTGGTCCTATCTTGAATGGCGACATCAGAACGAAGAAAATAGGCACTATTACCGATGTGTGCGAGTCTATGAAACAGCAGCTGCTGGTGCTGGTTGAATGGGCTAAATACATCCCAGCATTCTGTGACCTTCCCCTGGATGATCAGGTAAGGCTCTTATTAAGAGGTAAGCACCTCTTATTTAGCTGCAAATGTACTCCCATAATATGTATATTTTTATAGATATTAAAGGCAGGGTAAGCAATTTCTGGAAGCCAATGTTGATATTTGAAATCAACAAAACAAACACGCCCCTACCCCAAAAGGGTCTCGCCCCTATTTTGATAGATCCGCCCCACATATACATAGCCTACGCAACCCAGGCAATGATTAGTTCAGTGAAACATAAGGCGCTTTTCCACCAAAATTACCTGGAAAAATATGTCCCAGGAACTTTTTCCCCCAGACCTTTTGCTGTCTGCGTTTCCATCATGTCTCGGTACCGAGAAGATTAGGCAAATAGTCTGGTGACTTAACGTTAGGTCTGCGCGTGTTTCTCAATACCAAGTACGCAAATTTCGGACTTGCATCCTCGGTAGTTCGGACTTCACGAGTTAGACTCGGGAGTGTGAGCTCCTGCGGACGGAACGACGTAAAGTCCGGTAATTCTGCAAACAGCAGCGTACTTGATAACATCAGTCAGCTCGCCTCGGCTACTGCAATCTTCCTCACTGTATTTACAGACGAAATATATCAAACACCACTGCCTCTTTTCGTTTTCATTTAAATATATTAATAGCAGCAGAAATGTAGTTACAAAATTCACACATTACAATGAAACAAAATATATTATATCAAACATTGCGTGTTTTCATTTTCATTGTAAAATATTAATAGAACAGTAGAATTAAGACCAAAGATTACCTGTTACCCAAATTACCTGTTTACCCAAAATGAATTATATCTTATGTTTAACCACTACAGAGACATCAGAGCCAGCGATAAATGTCAGTAGGACTAGCCGCGGTTATGCTCCTCTCTTCGGGATACATGAGCATTGAGCGCCCAGTGATCGCGTGGAGATCACGTCTCCGAAATCGGCAAAGCAAATGTTCAAATAGGCGCTGTTTTTATAAATAAACCACAGATTTGAGTTTTAAACAACTACATTCTTGCCTGAAATACACGCGTCCAATGTAGGCCAGCGCGGGAAAGCAGATCGGATATTTACACGTGTCCTGCTTATTGCTTTACCGTTCCACAGACGTTTTCCTCTTTTGTTTTTTTATTCAATGCAATTCAAGATTATTTGTATAGCACTTTTTACGATACAATCGTTGCAAAGCAACTTCAGCAGTAAACTTCAACTTCTCCGCCATCTCTATCTTTCTGTCACTCGGCTCGTCTTTTCACTGAACGCCCTCCTCCATATCATGAGTAGACACGCCCCATACTGCTGATTGGCTACAAGTTTATTTTGGTACTCTGCCTCAGTTTTCTAAAACGTTGGTGAAAAATTGCTTACCCTGCCTTTAATGCCAGTTGGCTCATATTTTTGAATCAGTCGGAAAAAAAGTTCAGAGATCTTTAATTTGGGTGGTTAATGTATTTAGATGGCTCAGGTTAGAATATGATGAGCTGGTTTGAAAGTTACATTTCTTCTTGAGACATTCAGAATCATTAACATGCTGAGCACTGAGCCATGATAACTGATCAGTGTTTTAGCTGTGGGTGAGAGCGCCTCAAACCGCATCTTCTCACACAAACATGCACGTGAAAACACACATGCACATATAGGCATGAAGACCAACCTAATTTTGCCTCTATAAATACTTCAAATATATCAACATTTAATCTCAAGTTAAAAATGAGCTGTTATGGTTATAAAAAAGGACTCTAACCAAACAAACGCTGGTTCATTTGTCTCAGGTGGCTTTACTTCGAGCTCATGCTGGGGAACATCTCCTGCTAGGAGCTGCCAAGCGCTCCATCCTGTATAAGGACATTTTACTATTAGGTAAGTTAAAAAGCAAGACACATTGGACATGTGGATATGACAGTCTTCTGGACTCAAGCTATTTTACTAATGTTTTACCTCACAATTTTCCATGATTCTCGCAGGTAATGATCATATAATTCCACGAAATTGCCCCGAATTGGAGGTGAGCCGTGTGACTGTAAGGATCCTTGATGAGTTAGTCCTTCCCTTCCAGGATCTCCAGATCGATGACAATGAATATGCCTGTTTGAAGGCCATTGTATTTTTCGATCCAGGTATACAAATTTTCCCAAAAAGAGACAAAACAGAGCAGAATATCAAGTGAGTTTTCAAACTGACCTAATGTGATGATCTTTCTCTATTCATGTAGATGCCAAAGGTTTAAGTGACTCAAGCAAGATCAAACGTATGCGATACCAAGTTCAAGTTAGTTTGGAGGACTACATAAATGACCGGCAGTACGATTCACGAGGACGGTTCGGCGAGCTACTACTTCTGTTGCCAACACTACAGAGTATTACCTGGCAAATGATCGAGCAAATCCAATTTGTTAAATTGTTTGGAATGGCGAAGATAGACAACCTGCTACAAGAAATGCTTCTAGGAGGTAACTGATTTCTGTTAATGAAACAAACATTTAGTAGAAAAGTAAAAAGTCATGGTTATCAGACAATTGTGGCACAGCACTGTATACAAATGACCCTTAACTTTGGATAGCTGTCAAAAGCTGCAAGATCTGAGATGCATGATAAACATCTGGGAACAACAGGAACAACTTGTTATAAAAGATAAAAAATGCAGCCTACCGAATTCGTAATAAACTGCTCTACATAGATCATTTAGACTGGAAAACAAGTTCCTATTTCACTTTAAAAAATATATATTGGAGAAAACTTAAAATTTTAAGGCAACCAGCTTCAGCAGATTTTTGAGTTTTCTCAACTTTTAACTTTTTACAGTGTTGATTTAGAATAGTAAATGATCTTCCCAATCAGAGATTTAATGACTCTCTTTTTCTGTCAGGTTCTGCTAATGAAGCTCCTCATGCCCATCATTCTCTACACCCACATCTGGTCCAAGAGCACCTCAGTAACAATGTCATAGTCACCACAAACATGGCCTCTCCAATTCACAATGGCCAGATGTGTAAGTAACTATCTTCTTGAACCGAGTGAAAGAAAATGTTATGAATTGTGAAAACCAGGTAGTCAGGGACAAACAGGCTTGTTGGAGTAATCCCTGCCAAAATCGTAGAAACTAATCAGGCTTATTTAGTCAAAGAAGGCTACTGTAATGCTTTTCTACCCTAATGCCTTCAGAAATTTAACAAGCGTGCTTATTTTGTGTAAACCAATGTTTTTTTCTTTCACATGTTATCATGCTATGTGAATTGTGTTTATTTAAGTTTCCATAATACCCTTATGTGGACCCTTCATCTAATGTATCCTCCTGCTTTTTTTTTTCTTCAAACAGCCACTCCGGAAACTCCAATCCCATCTCCCCCGATGGCCTCAGGCTCTGATCATTACAAAATGGCACTGGGGGTTATAGCCACAGTGCCCAAGCAACCAAGCTCCATCCCTCAACCAACCATCACCAAACAAGAGGCCATCTGAGTGCACAGAGAAATACAGATCAAGCTTTTAAACTTGGTACTTTAGGCTGTGCTAAGTGTGACATTTCATTCTCATAGGAATCTGGACACAGTAACACTGACATTTATATTCACTAGCTGTTCAATTTTAAAGTTTTTAGAAAAGACACTGTGAAATTATTCAGAATTTCCTATTTTAAGAACTTTAGACCAAAATAGTTGAGTTTAAAGGTGTGCAACAATCACACTTTAAATGAACTAGTGGTGCATATTTATACTACCCAAGGAGTCACAACAGACTTCAAAAAGTCAGAAAGGACCATATTATACAAAGGTTATGCAAGTTTTATTCTCCTTTCAAGGATAGTTTGAGTTCCATAAATGTTACAGCAGGCCTGAATGTGATCAGATGTTTGTTTTATTGTACAGTATTTTAACAGCTTGCTTTTGGCTCTTATAGTACTTTTACGGTAGCCTGATAGAATACATAACATTTTGTGCCTTGGAAATATTGTTATTTACCAAAATGCTGGTAATTATTTTATGTATGCTAGGAGTATGTGCATTTCATATTTTTCTGTTTGTGCCATACTTCAATTGTAAATATAATGATTTCCTTTTTTCATAAATGGATTTAGTCTATTCTAATTCATGATTTTAGGATAAAAAAAAAGTTTTTGTCTCCTGTTCAACCCCTTAACTGTAACTAGTGATGTGTATGTATGCATACAGTAAGAGAATGTCACACTCATTTATAGTTTTACATATTGGTCATTTACTGCCAATTTACAATGACTGCCTTCAGGGAGAAGGGTAATTTCAAACTTGCAATGTGAACTGATATTAAATGTCAAGGCTATATTTTTACATAAAAGCATGCTGTTGTTTCTTTCCATTCATATCTCTATAACTATCTTTTTTAATCTTATCTTTAGGTCTCACACGCTGCTATATAATATCGTACGTTTTTTTTCAGTGGGTGGTCTGAACAACTAACATCTAAATAATCCTTTTTATTTGTATATATTCTCCAAGAAAATCCAACTTAAACCAGTCTAAAATGGTTTGTTGGTCTGAATTTGGACAGGTTTCAGAGAAATATCAGGTCAGGCTAGGAGACCAGATAAAATCCAGCAAAGTAAGATTGGTTTAAGATTTTTTATTAATTGATCAATTTTTTCAGCAGGCACTTAAACTGTGATCACGCACCAACCCTCCATTTCCATCCAAATTTAAAGCCTTACTCAGTGACAAAAGTTTTTCAGAGGAACTTGTCAGGCTCATAATCATCTCCAGCCGTAAAACCTGCTTCAAAACAAGATGATAAAAGTAAGTGTACGTGGCAGAGAATGGTCAAGGATTTTTAGTGCTGGGGGTGTGTGCTTCTGAACACTGATAACAGACAATAAAACAATTCATAAAGCAGGCGCCTTTACTGATAGTTTCTCTTAAGAAATCTTTGTCACGTTAATCACATCTTTAATTCAATAAACCTAGTGCCAAGTAGCTTTCAAGATACAGCCAAAGACTAGAGACCTTGATATAACGTTAGCCTAGTTCAATTTTTTTTTTAAATGTCATAACTGTTTCGAACACCTAGGGTACTTCGATGGGACAGCATGTAACAAGGCGTGGCCTGTTAACAGCATATGAAAAGTAAAAGTCGATTTGCATAACCAAAACCAACGCCACTTTTGCTTAAAGCAAAAATACCCCCTTACCTGTACAGCGTCAGCGTCTGTAAACAGGTTACCCCATAGACTGGGTTACCCCGAATACTCATTGTGACTGCTGCAATTGGCCAAAAAACACATAGTCCCGCCTCCAAACCATCGCCATTGGTCGAGTCAATGTTGCGCTGCATAGATGCTCAATCCGAGCAATGTTTTGATACCGTCATAGACTGAAAGTGTTTACATTTTACTGTTAACCAGACTATAAGCTACTTGTTTATAATTTCCTCTGCATATCTCGATGTTTTATTTCGAAAAAAATAACCAATTCAGCTTTACAGGAAACAGGCAGAATAAACGTGTCTTTCGTCATACATCACATGATACAGAATGACCAATGGTAGAACGGCTTTTCACTGTACACGGAACTGATTGCGGATTTCTTAGGTAGGTTGTTTTTTTTCTGTTCGGTTTTACATGAAGGGCATCAACTTTTAAACGTTGAAAAAACTGAAGCTATCACGATACATGTAATCATTCAGCATTTTAAAGTACCATGCGTGGCTTTCATATATGTAATTATTACTGTGATTCATGAGCACCACAGAAGCGCCAAGATGATTTCATATTGATTTAGCTAACGTTAAGGTTCTGACATTAGATATTAAATATATATTTTTCTTATTCATATAATAGTGCAGTTCATTTTTTAAGCATATGAGTCCAGCTACAATTGTTTCTCATAAAATATATTGTTGTATTTATAAAATACTGTAGAAAATAATTCCAAGATTAATTTAATGGTCACCAGAAAGAGGTACATTGTCATTGTATAATTATGAACTAGCAAAAATCTAACATTTAAAAACAAAATAGATTTTCATACTAGTCTATTGAAGGGAATAGAAAATAGTTCTGAAATACCTTAACAGCTTATACAGTTTTCAAAACGTAGTAAAGAAAAATTAATTTATTTTTTAAACTGAATCAACATAAATGAAAAATGCTTATTTATTCCTTATGTGTTGTAAATTTTCTATTGTATCTCTGTATTGTCCAATTTTGAGACATTGTTTAAAATTAGCTAAAATTGTGAAAATGCATAAAAGTAGTATACCAACTTCTTTCAAATTACCTATATATTGAGCTTGATGGTATTTTTTTTATTAACAATTGCCTATAAACTGCTCTATGTTTGTCATTTACATTATTTTATGTTTAATGAGTCTTGAATATTTCTATACACCAATAGCCCATGGCAGACCAAAATGGTCACATTGATCTTGGCCCACCAAGGGAAGCGGTGGCAGGTGTAGGCTTCCCAGCTCCTCCCCCACCCATCTACACCTGCACCCTGACTCCTGAACTAGTGGCCAAGGCACGGGAAGAGCTCCAGGAGAAGCCCGAATGGAGGCTCCGGGATGTCCAGGCATTACGAGATATGATACTAAAAGACCACCCCAATCTGAGGACACGGTTAGACGATGCATTCCTGCTGCGTTTCCTCAGGGCCAGAAAGTTTGATTATGACCGGGCCCTTCAGCTTCTCTTGAATTATCATGCCAGCCGGAAAGCCTGGCCTGAGGTGTTTCAGGACCTGAAGCCCTCCACAGTGAAGCACGTCCTAGATCTGGGTTTTCTCACTGTCCTGCCCAGACCAGACCCTCATGGTCGCTACATACTGTGTTTACGACCAGGTAATGCTGCTTCTTGTTGTCTTAACAAGACCTAATCAAATCTTTGGGTTAGATTAATGAATAATAAAGAAAATAACTATGTGAAACCTGACATAAGACATAATAGTTCAGAAAAAAAATTGAATCTTTTGAAATGGAGTAGTTTATTGTCTCATATAGTATGATATAGTGAAAAAATGGAGCTCATACTCAAGATGGAAAAACACCTCAGTGTTATTCAGAGGCCCAAAATGGGCAAAAACATGCTATTTGGTATGGCTGATATTTCTATGACAAAAACGTCAGATGCAATTCTGATAGCTAATCAATGAGATATTATAATAGTATAGCAAACTTACAGAAAGTGCATATACATGTCAGTTGTCATTCTGTATCTCCCAATAATATGTATTTTAAAGATTATATTGAGTAGTTTCATGATCAGAGCTCTGTAGTTTTCATTGCAGGGGGAAAACATCTAATACAGTGCAATATAATAATACTTAGATTTTAAAATGATTTGTCTAAAAAATAATGTATGGGTAACCCAGTGAACCTAAGTTGCGTAAATGTTCATCTTAAAATATTACTATATAAAAGTAATTCATATGTCATTGGACATTTTTAGAATTACAAAATATATTATTAGAAATTCATGTATATGATACTTAGGCTTTATAGGACTAAAGCCTTTTGGAACAGTGCCTTAACTTTAACCAGAATGCTGTTCTCCTTTTTTCTTTTCCAAATATTGCATTGTTTGTTATTATGAATGATTTATTCGTGCACACAAATATTTTATAATTGCGATGAAAAGATGATTACAACAAACATTTTTTTTCTTGTCTTTTGCTTTCCTAGGTAAATGGAAGCCTAATGATTACCCATTTGTGGACAACATTCGGGCTATTTATTTGACATTAGAGAAGCTGATTCAGCCTGAGGAAACCCAAGTGAATGGAATTGTTATCCTGGTGGATTATACAGGAGTCGGCCTCTCTCAAGCCTCTAATCCAGGACCGCTTTTGGCAAAGAAAGTGGTTGGTATCCTTCAGGTAAGACATTGAAAAAGTAGCCCAGAGATTACTTACGATGAAGTCATTGATTTTTAACACTGACTGCTGCGTTTGTGTTTCAGGATGGCTTCCCAATCAGAATAAAGGCTGTAAACATTATAAATGAGCCACGTATCTTCAAGGGTATTTTTGCAATAATTAAGCCATTTCTGAAAGAGAAAATGGCAGAGAGGGTAAGTAACCGGCTTCTTATCCTGGAATATACACACAGACATTTCTAGCACAATAATACTGGACACAAGGGCCTGTCTTCTCCCAACAGTATGTCCTGCATGGCTCAGACTTGGCCTCTCTCCATCGAGTCATTCCTCAGTCTGTGCTGCCTCAAGAGTATGGAGGAGTGGCTGGAAGACTTGACATGTCTGCCTGGTCCAGAACGCTGCTGGAGGCTGAGGAAGAGTTTGTGGTGGAGTTCTGTCAGCCTGATCCTCTGGAGGGCGTCATTCTGCCAGACTCCATGCTGTTTGAGGGAGAGCAAGCTGGTGCACATGGGAGGACTCCTTCAGACATCTACGTTCCCAGCTTTATTATTGTTACTGACCTCCTGGCAATGTGCAATGGCTTCTTTTGAAAGATTTGTTTAGCTATGGCCAACTATGTATTCACAGGTCACCGGATGAGTCTGACCATTTAAAATATCTAATACAGACAGCCATTTAGATTCTGGATCTATTCTTATTGCTTTGGCTTATTCTGGTTACCATGTGTTTTAAAAACTTGATTCAATCATTTTCAGAATACTCATAGCCTTGTGTTTTAATGTGTCTGTATTTGTTACAATGAGTATTTAAATGTCTAATATAATATTCAGCACTACATCGTTCTTCTTTTATGTCACAAATCAAATATTGCTTGCCTTTTAACATTAACTAATGTTAACAAATGACACCTTATTGTAAATTATTACCATATTATTTTATCCTACATAAAATAAAATAATGAACATGTTTATTTCCAATTTGTGGACAGCTCTAAAATGTTGTTTTCCTTGTTTATGTCTTTTACTGTTCGTAAATGTGCGTTACATTTTTGTACACAATACCATTGTAATTATAAGTTACACGATAAGCTTTAAAATTGGTTAGACATCAGATAGTGGTACATGTAAAGCATATTAAGCTGAGGTCAGTTAGCTCAGTACACTTATTTACATCTCAACAACACACTATATTTAAAGTTAAGTGGCCTATTCACAATGTGTGTTTGTATATTGTCATTTGCCAAAATTGTTCAAATGAATATCAACCTTTAATGTTGTATACACCTTGTAAAGATAACTGGTTTGTTTTATTTGAAGTATTAAGGGATGTAATACAATTTTTGTCTTACTGAGCACATTTTATGCCTTTTTGTAAAGCCTTATGTTTAATGTCAGTATTGTAGACATATCTTATTATTTAAATATTTTGTGAAACAGTCAATAAAGATGATAATTTTTAAAGATTATTCTGTTATTTTTGGTTGTCTGTAGAAGTGCGGCGTAGTGTGGAGTTCACCAGAAGATGGAGACATTCACCATCTGACAGAAACTTCATCCACGCACACTTCCTTTCTTCCTAAAGCTGGAAAATGCCTTCACCGGCACAAAATATCATACAATCCTTCAAAAATGATTTCAGTAAATATTACAGTTAATATCGTATTCAAAAGTGTAACGTTTTCAGAAAGTATCATGCTTAATGTGTTCATTTTTGCAGAAGTGGTGGCTAAATTTCCACATTTTCATAATAAAAAAATCTCTGTAGTACGCTATTTCGCCGGAAACTGGTTACCATGGTAATGTTGAAGGGTATTCAGCACTCGCAGTCACGTACTGCAGCTTGGAAACTTGTTTCTTTTTCACAAATCTTCCTAAAAACAAACATTTCAAGATGCGGATTATTGAAAGTTACTGTTCAGCGCACATTGTCTCTCACGCAAGCACCTCCGCGTGAACAAAGCGAAGTGCTGTTATTGGTATGAGAGCAGACGGAGTGTGATTGGCTGTGGGATCACTCCATTTTGGAAACAGCTGTTTAAAGCCCTATAACTCTTTGTTCAATAGACTGCCAGTGGAGCGTTGGATGTGACTAGGACTATCCGAAAAGATCAATTCAATTCCATTGAATCGGAGTGTGGAATGCGGGAAGAGCTTTAGGAAATGAAGTTGAATCCCGAACACTGATCTATATATAATGTTCTCTATTATAGATCAGTGATCCCGACAAAGAGTGAATGGCGTATGGCGCGGTAACAAGTGGAAGAAAGTGAAGCAGATCAAGGTTAGTGCTTGTTACAGTGATGATGGTTTCGGTAGTAAATCAACAAGCGTTACAAATGTAACAAAACACACTTGACGTGTTACTTTTTTGGAGATCATGCTGAATATACGCTGGGATATTGTGGCAAAACTGCAATTTTGCGACGATTCGTGACGCTGCTTTGTATCAGACTTTCAAGTATGAAGAAGTAGTGATCATGTAAGGGGTTATTTGGTTTAATTCCGGCATTTTTACGTCTACACAATATTGAAAACATATTTAAATGCTCCCTAATCTAAATATGTGGTTGGTGTTGGTTTAATAAGATGGTTTGGGTTGTTTTTCTTTACTTGGCCACTGTTTACCAGTAGAATTCCCCAAGTGTTTGTGCTTTTATAGGCAAAACACAACGTTAACCAATGTGTATTCGGGAACCTTAAAGGGACAGTTCACCCTAAAATAAAGAATTACCTATCCTTATTTTATTCCAGCCTTTATTCTGTGGATCACAAAATGAGATGTTTGTGAAATGTAAGGAATTGACAACCTCAGTCACCCTTTCAATGACTTCTTTTCCATATAGATGCAAGTGAATTGTGACTGGGACTGTCATTCTGCCTGGTGTCTTGACAAGTTTTGACATGCAGACTAGTTAGACATTCATGGGTTTATTTCATAAAAAAAAAATTCTGTCATCATTTGCTCCCACCCTAATGTCCTTCCAAATCCATAAGATTTTCATTTATCTTAGTAACAAATTAAGATATGTTTTCTCTCATCAATAAGTTATGTCTATATAAAGTCCAACCAATCAAAGTTTTCTCCAAACAAGCATTCTATCGACTATGTTTGATGTGTATATGTATGTGTTGATCAGTGTTTATATCTGAATAAAAGGCGAAATTAAATCTATTCATCATATAAAGGGATCATATCTCTTCAGAAGACTTGGGTTAAACCGCTAGATTCATGTGGGGTTCTTTTAAGATGACTCTTTGTAATTTTTGAAGCTTGCAAATTATAGAACACCTCTTAATAGATGGGGGATAAATGATGAGAAAATATAACAAATATCTTCATTAATTCAAAATGGTTTTGGATTGACATGAGGGTGAGTTTTGGAACAACATTTTTGGGTGAACTATCTCTTTAAGAGCATTTTCCATGAGTTCAACAGTAATATAGTAACAATGAAGGCATCATCTATGCCACTTTCAGTGGTTCAATCATGTATTGATGTTTTTATTCTGATAGAGTGCTCTGGCGGCACAGTCCTGAAGATGTGCCAAAGACATTACAGAAATCAAATGTAATCAATTTTAGTGTGTGTGTGTGGGTGACCTGTTTGCGCTGATCTGCGCATATGCAAGATGGTGGTCTGTTTTTAGTTCTTTCACTTGTGAGGAGTCAGTTGTTTAGGTTACTACATTCATGGGACCCTTGAGCTCAAAGACATCATGGACTTGATTCACTGAGGCGTTTTGATGAGCTGCACATCAACAATGAACAATCCGAAGCAATACGATCTCAAACAATCACTTCATTGTCATTGGCTTTTGAATTTTTCATAGTCATGTGAGCTGTGTAAATGTATCCAGACGATTAGTCTGAAGCTAATTATGTAGAGTGGATGTTAATATTTGATGGTACAATGGACGTTAGGCTGCATTAAACAGGTTGGTGTTTTAATGAACTTTATGATATGTGACTTGAACTGTCAGTTTGTTCTGTGCAGCTGGTGTCTTTTGCTGCTCTCATGAGCTTTGTTGTCCTACTTTCTATCTATGGCCCAACAACTTCACTAGCAACTGCTGTTTTGGACCTCGGAGTCAAAAGATATTATTCCAGCAAGTCATCGTCCACTTGGCTTCTTCTGCTAGAGTAGGTTGATGAAATGGCAGGTAGTGGTACTCAGAGATGTGTTGTGACTATTCTCATTTATCATTGGGATGTGGCAGAAGCATTATCCTCTGCTGGCAGCACTCACTTTGGTTAGTGCTTTCATGGCTCTTTGCTTTAAGTGAAAAGTTCATTAGCATGACAAGTCCAGGTCAGTCTACAGCAAGAGTTTTGCATTAGTACTTGAGCCATTATCATGCCACAGTATTTGCAGAGGGCTTTTGTGGTTGTTTTTGTTTTCCTCTCTATTTTTATAAAGATTTTGCTAGTCGGGTAGTGAATAGGCTACATAACAGTCTTGCATTTTGTTGATGCTTGAATTTAAATATATAAATCAATTGGCTCAAATCAGAGGCTATTTGTGGGGTCTTTCACTGGTAGCTTTTGACCCATAAGCTTCACAAAATCGTATTTGTTTTCTCGAAATAATTTGTTTTGCACAAGTGCTTTGATTGAGTTTCAGTGCTTCAGTGTCTTGAGGGCCTCATCAACAAGGCTGTTGATATTATAACATTATTGCTGGGAAGCAATTCTCCGCTCAGTTATAGCCTGCTGGGAGAGCTGTTCAGATTATTATTATTATTGCACATGAAATGTACAGCTTTATAGTATCAATACAATTAAATGCATACAGCTTAATATATCTTGCAGGAATTTACACAGCTGTTGCTGAGTGATTCAGGGTTTGGCATATTCTCATAAGAAACATATAAATCTATATCCACAGTTCTCTTTGTATAAATATTTTTTTTCAGTCGAGGTCCTAATCAGACTTGTATAGTATTATTTATATACTGTTAAAGTGTTTTTATATATAATATCAGTTTTTATTTTAGTAACATTTTTTTGTCATTTTATGAGCTTATCCCTTTTTATTAGATTTTTTATATTACTATTTAGGTTTAATTTATTTAGTTTTAGTTTATTTATTTGCTTTATTTAGTTATTTGCCATACTTTGTTTGCCATACCCTGAGTCGGAACACTTTGTTCTGAAAACACTTGTCTCACAGCTGTTCCCTTTATAAATGTAAGCAGCATATTCTGAATAAATTAAATTACATGCATGCTCAATATTGCCTGTTCTTGCTTTTTACTTAAAAATTGAATCAGCTCATTAATTCTCATTCATGTCCTTGACAACAGCACACAGGAGCACATTGAATTGCAAAATGTCGGTGATAAGACTCTTACAGTGTTTTTGTCTGTTTATTTGTTTATTAATTTCTTTTAATGTTTGAATAAAATAATCAGTCTCCTCCTTGCTCAAAATCTTCTTCAGTGTGTTGATAGCTCTCATAATTGCTTTTATTTGGACATGCATATGTTTGCAATAATAACAATAATTAAAACCTTTTATTATTAATATTATTATCATAAGCCTATTTATGTATTGTGAAGTTGCATTCCACTTGGCTCAAATAATTGCATAACATTTATGACTGGAATATTGGCTGGTTAACGTGTTTACATGGTGCTTACCTCATTGACATAGGACCACATTTTGATTATTATTCTGAATTTTCACGTCCATATAAACAGGGTCAGTGTGGCTTTCATGCACTTATGCAGGCTCTGGCTAAAGCCATTGGTCAGATTCATTCAGGCTGTCATTCAAGATTTGAAAGCTTCAGGATATGTTTGGCTTGTTTTCCTCTCTTCACAACTCAGAGCAAATCAAATCACTTTACGCCCACATCCTCCCTGATCTGTGGGAGAGAGGCGTGCTGCAGCTGTGTGGGATCCGTTCGCTTCGGAGAGAGAGCGAGACGGGAAGGAGAAAGAGAGAGAATGAGAGGAGGCTCTCTCATAAACACTAGGATCAGAGGACGCTGCTTTCTGTTTCTCGTGTGGACTAAAATAAAACTGTCGTTATTCAGATCCTCAGAGAGCTTTTAGCACCATGTCATTAGTGCTCGGAGTGCGCTTGGTAAGTAATTGAAGCTGTGTACTGTGACTATAAGCTTGGATAATGGTTTTCAGCTTGAAGTATTGATAATTGGAAGTAAGAAAAGGGTTAAGGATGGGGCAGCAAAAAGAGTAAATATACAGTGACAGGTGGTTTTTAAGTCTTAACAGCTGTTTACCTTCGTTTGCTTGTCCAGGACATTTCTTTTTAATTGCTGTCTGGGTTTGGTGGCTGTGGCCACTGGGTGGATGATCTCGCCTACATGTGACTAAATGATAAAACTATCATAGAATAATATGGATTATTGTTAGAGGTGTTTTACCACAAGGATGTTCAGTTTATTTCCTAGTATTTTGTGGGCCTGCAAATACAGTTTTGTAATACAGCTGTACTTTGTTTGAAGGGTGTCCTTTTACTTTGTTTGGGCTGTCAAGCGAGGACAAAACTTCCCACAAACCCTGAGGTTGACCGTTCAAAGGACACGTATGTCAGTGACATTGAAGAGCTGTTAAGTTATGTGTCAAGTTCTGTATATCGATATTATAGACCCAAAAATGAAAATTGTCATCATTTACTCACCCTCATGTCATTCCAAAACCGTATAACCTTCTACAGAAGATATTTTGAAGAAGCGTTTTTGTCCAGGCACTGGAAGTCAGTGGGGTCCAATACAAAATATTTTGGGTGAACTTTCACATTAAGCATAATGCATATGTCTGTATTCCGTTCTTGTCTGTCTGCACACCAGATGTTCACTGGTACAGTGTTTCTGGTTTTGTGTATCTTCCTCTTTCTCGCAGTCAGACCTCGGGTGCAGGAGAAGGACATAAACGACAAGGACAGACATCCCACCTGCTTCCTGTTAAGGCCATGTGTTGTTTAATGCAAGAGCAGAACTGTGTGTAACAAGGTCCTGTCAAAGAGACAATATCCTTCCCTTTAGAGGAATGGTTGAGCCAAAAATGAACTTTCTGTCATTATTTACTTGCCCTAATGTCATTCCAATCCAGTAGGGGTGTCCCTGACTAAGGATTTTCATATGCGAATCGCAATTTTCTAATCTTGCCGATAGTCGAATCATATGTTTGGGGGCGGGGCAAAAATACATTACCAAGAGTCAAGTGAGTCAGGCATCCGACAGTCTTAAATACTGATGCACACAGCCTCGCAGATACAAAAATAGTATCCGTTCCGTCTCGCGCACAGCAGCATCCACACATCTTTCAAAGCATACTCATCTGCAAATAAGCACGGATTGCCGAGTTTGATACATGCACAGTACAATTGTTTGGACTGGCATCTCTGCTGCCTTTTTCTTGCGCGTGCACTGTTGTACGCGGTCTCAAAAAATTGCCTGCCCGCAGACAGGGTGCACGGCTGTCCGTGAGCCCTCCTGACGACGAAAATGATGTAATGAGGACGGTGCGCGGACGCGGATGACTGAAGTATACTTTGGCCTTTAGAATTTTATGTTGTCGCTTTTGTACTTTTATATTGTTTTACGTCTACTAAATGTATATGGCAAAAAACCTGTGTAAATTCTCACACTTTTTTTTTATACAAAATATAATTTGTCTTTATTACTCTCATTATTTTATTGTAAAATTAATGTAGCCCTATGGGTTACGACATGTGGTTGAGTAAATAGTGACAGAACATAGATTTTTGTGTGCACTCTTAACTCTCCCACAACTTTGGTCTTGCTTGAAAAATGTGTATGTTTCTTTACATTTGAGAGTCTTGTTTATCACTGGCATTGTCTCTATGCTTCTGTTTGTGCAGTATGTAATGGCAGGGTGCAGATAATGGTGAGCATATTTCAGTGTGTGGCATTTGGTTTGGATAGATACTGTAATTTGTGTGCAAACCATTCATTTTCCAAGCAGCGTGATTATTTTCGGGAGGTGTGTGACCGTTTAACTGTTATAGGCAAAGAGTTTGCATGTGCAAAAAATGCTGTAAACCTCCAATTAAATTTTTTTAGGAACAATTTAAAAGACATTACTTGTACAATGTTTTGCCTGACGTTTTACCTGTTCATAACTGTAGCCCACTACTAATGCACTATATTTTAAGCCGGTTGAAGACATACAACAGCATTGTTTGAGACCAAACAGACTGAAATTAAGGCACTGAAAATCTCCCCCTCCACTGTATCAATTAAATCTTATTCATGTGATTTGAATATGCATTAATTAATGCGAAGCAGAGTGCCTACAACCCCCTTAACTGTTATAAATTCACTGTAAACCACAGCTTCACCGGGCTTATTGCTTTTATAAAATTATTGCTTATTGCTTATTATTATTAATTATTGTGTAATGATATTAATAAAAACATTATTCTTCCACCAAACAATGTAGTTCCTCAGAAATGGTTGTGGTTGGCGAGCAACACGCAAATGTAAACAAAGGTGTATGTTTTGTAGAGTAATTTACAACAGCTTCGAACTTGGCTCAACCAATCAGAATCAAGGACCGGAACTTTGTTTTTATAAATTCCAATTTCTTACATCACGATTGGTCAGAAGATTCATGAAAACCAAATAAATTTATTAATTGAACTTAAACCTAGTGAAAGGGGTCTCTTAAGTATTAGTAAATTGCTTAAAAATCATTGTAAATTCCCAAAACTATTTAATGGTTTCAGAGGAATTTAAATGTAACACATGAATCACTTTATGTTTTTTATTCATTTTTGGTGCTTGAACTATGCTAAAGTTGTCCTCATTTGTTTTTCACAAAAGAGATTTAATTTACATGAATGAATGATGCATTTATATAGCGCTTTATTGTATATTGTTGTACACCCAAAGCACTTTACAATCGTGTGTGTGGGGTGGGGGGGTCTCTCCTCAACCACCACCACCAGTGTGCAGCATCCATTTGGATGATGCGACGGCTGCCACAGGACAACGGCGCCAGTGCGCTCACCACACACCAGCTACAGGTGGAGAGGAGAGAGAGTCATTGAGGCAATCAAGTAGATGGGGATTATTAGGAGGCCATGATTGACAAGGGCCAGTGGTGGGAATTTGGCCAGGACCAAATGGTTGGTTACACCCCTACTCTTTACGAGAAGTGCCATGGGATTTTTAATGACCACAGAGAGTCAGGACCTCAGTTTAACGTCTCATCCGAAAGACGGTGCTTGTTGACAGTATAGTGTCCCCATCCCTATACTGGGGCGTTAGGACCCACACAGACCACAGGGTGAGCACCCCCTGCTGGTCTCACTAACACCTCTTCCAGCAGCAACCTAGTTTTTCCAGGAGGTCTCCCATCCAGGTACTGACCAGGCTCAACCCTGCTTAGCTTCAGTGGGCAACCGGTCTTGGGCTGCAGGTTGATATGGCTGTATGAGCATGAGTAAATAATGAGAGAAGTTTTGGGAGAACTTTTCATTTTTAATCCCTTTTCAAGATTCCCAGTCTAATAAACTCCCGCTGTCGTCTTCAGAACGACACCATCTGTTCATGACTCAGCAAAGATTCCTCCCTTCAGTCACTGTTGTCATAGTCTGATGTGTGATTCATGGGGAAATCCTAAACTCTTTTAGCACACTCCCTCTCTCTCTCGCCTCCATGCTGCGAAATTTAATTGGGGAAAGAGCCACATAAAAACAATAATTGGTAATTATGCCTCCAAATAAACAGTGGATTGATTCAGACATCTGATACTCTTAGCTCAGACAGAGATTTGAACTCTCTCAGCAAACACTAATTTTCTGGCTGGATGATTGACTGTGACGGTTGACTGCAAACTGCATCATGTGGGCTTGCATGTCTGTCATCATTACTGTAGAAAAACTTTATGCCATCTTTCAGTGACGCATAGGAGTTTTGCTTCCTCTAAAGTGGTCTAAAAACCCTTTAGCAGACAGGAAAATTATTGCTTAATTGAGACTTTTTCTGCCCTCAGAACATTTCAAAGTAAAACTCTTCTGTGCTTTCATTAGGGGAAATAACAGTCTTCTGCATTTTCCGAAGAGTTCGAGTTGGTACGTTTTCATTCCTGCTTATTATAGATATTAATTGTATTTGAAGTAGGAAGGAAGACAAACCACAAGCTCTTTTCTCTTTATCTTTGTGAAGTCTGAAGGTTGGTGTTTCTTTCAAATAATGAGGCAAATACTTTGAGGCGTCCACCTGTGCCAGGCAAATAATGTTGAGACCGTTTTGTATGTTGGTGCTGTGCAATTATTAAAGATGGATTTGTGTCTTTGTATGTCGGCTCTAAAGTTCAGCAGGCTTGAACTGCCCTAACATTTGACGTGGTCTCCCTGCAGTGTCCTCATTATTATTTAATATTTGCTCTGATATCAAAAGGGCTGACAGGCCGCACAGGGAAAAGAAGCCCATCAACTCCTGCATTAGTAAAGAGGCGGAGGTCACACACCTTCATCTCCCCGAGCCTTTTTAAATGCTAACACTTTGTTTCATGAAATAACACCAAATACACGCTCGGTTAAAGGGCCCTGTGAACTAAAAGCCTCCCGACGTCAGTACAAGAAATTGGTTTTAATCTCGATTCGGCTATCGCTTCCAAATCTTCAGTTAATTGCTTCTTAGTGGCTTTGAAAATCTTTTGATTGTAAAGTAGCAGCTCTTTGCTCAGCACCCAGGGAGCTGAAACGGTCCCGATGACATGAGGAAAAACTTCCTCTTTCGCCTGACCGCAATAATGGTTCTGCATTAGCGTTGCAATTCTCGTCTTGATCCTCTGTAAACTCCTCATGGACAGAGTGGCGCTGGTCCCGTTGAGCATTAGAGGATGACGAATGAGAGTAAATTACGTGTGGGTGACACCAATCTCATCCACAAGTAGCATGACTGCAGGCCTGGCAGATTTTCTTCTTGCTTTCCGCAGTGTTCATGCCACCTCCGTGACCAATATGCCCATCACACATTTCAGAGCTATTTTGTTTTACATGCAATCTGTCTTTGGCATTAAAAAGCTGCTTATAGGATTTTAGACATCTGATCTATGCTGACAGAATTTTAAAATGTAGCCAAATATCTCTCATAATATTTGCATTATATGGGTAGTTGCCATGATCTACAGTAGAAAAACACAAGTCTTTTTTTCTTTTACATTTAGATTTTGCTAGTAAAGAACAGTATTATTTTTTTATTGTTGTTATTATTATTTTGTAACAAACACCCTGTGGTGTGACTGCACTAATCATGAATGGGGAAATTCACAAATGTCAATCAACAATACATTTATTTCCAAATAAATGATCTATTGTGGATCCTTGAAAATTTTGCTAATCAAGACACCAACTTGTTATTTACAATGGTGAATTGTAGGTACAATGAAACCTATTTGCTTTGCAGGTGTACATATGGGATTCAAATTATGAATCACTTGTCCTGTGGTGCAACATGCTAAACCCATTTTAAACTAAATGCTATGTATTACAATTTTAGTGTACGTAATTTTTATAAGCTCGTATTAATTAAAGAATCAGTTTAAGTAATTGTTCTTTAAAAAATATTTGTCACATCATTGAATTTAAATGGTAACTGCAAAAAGCTGATTCAAATAATGCAAATTATTTTTCTTATTTATTTTTTATAAATAATTTTAAGCTCAAATCTTTTTTGGTTTGTTTTCTTTTTTTCTTAATGACTTGTTCATGATTACCTTTATTGTGCTTTAGTGTTGTTTGGCGATTTGAAAGTAAATCCTCTGGGGAATGTGATTTAAAGATCCTTCCTGTCATATTTTAGGTGCAGTGGATGTGTAATGTATCAGCAAAGTTCCCTCGCGATGGGCTCATAACCTTTTCCATGGGATGCTGAACATGGGCCGTGAAATGTTACAGTATGCTGATAAGAGTCTGTGAAAGTGCAGCTGAAGTGCTTGGGGACTGTAACGTTGGCATTTAAAAAGTCATGATAGCACGAAATGCTTTGTCGGTGGAAGAAGGTGACCGTTCTTGGTCCTGAGTAATATCTCCAGTGTGGAAATACAGGCAGTGGCACTTTTGATGTTGCTTGAGAAAAATAGATGTGGACACACAAAGCAACGCCCTTCAAAAGGAGGAAGGATATGTAGGGCGACAGCAAATTAACTTTGAATTGTGAGATTTACCAATGCCAAAAAAACAAACAAACAATGCCTTCTCGTGGTTGTTTGGGTGTTTTTCCCCCTTCTTGTCACTTACGTCATGTGAACACAAAGTGTGTGTTGGTTCAGTTGAGCTGTGGGAGTGCTGGAGCTAGTGCACTTATCTAAAGAGCAGCTAAATGTGCTTGCTGCTTTAGACAGGCTGGAGTCTATTCAACTTGATTAGATGCAGCTCCGCTGTGTCCAGAAATTCTTCCCTGATAAAGACAGAATGTTGGGCATTTTTCAAGCTTACTTAATTCCTTGGGAGCTATTAAAAACTTTGTTCTCATGCCAAAAACAGGAGCTTTAAATGTAGTATCAGCAGACTTCTTCATCTTAAAATCCCTGTTAAAAGACCGGAAATTCCTGCAGTCAGCAGTGTGTGCATGTCTGTCTAATGGAAAAACGAAAAGGAGGTTGTCATTTCTATATATAAACTTGCCCCATTTGGGTGTTTCTTGTTTTTTTTGCCATAATAAGCAAACAAATGCTAGCAGAAATAATTTAGTCTGGTTGCCATGTTTCTATCACAGGTTGAGATGTACATCTTGTGGTGTTAGGCCTATAATAGGATTCAACAGGATGCCAAAAATGGCTTTTGAGAGGTATTACGGTATTCTGTTATTTGTTTGTCTTTGTTTCATTACTGATTCCATCATTTTTTTTGTTTTTATTTTTGTTTATTTATTTGTGCTTTCCTTTGTTTTTGTTTTCATTTGTTTGAGTAGTTCATTCATTATTTGTTCATTCATTAGTTTTTTTGTTTATTCATTTGTTTGTTCATTTATTTGTCTTTGTTCATTATTTTTGTTCAGTTGTTCATTAATTTGCTTCTTTGTTCATTCAGTAGTTAATTTATTTGTTAATTTATTAGTTTGGTCATTTATTTGTTTGTTTGACCAAATTCAATGTGAATTTCAACACCGGAGATCATATTGACGTTTTAGATTTTTTTTTTTATTTTTCATTAATTTGCTCATCCAAAATCTAAATGCGTGTTTCTGTTTGTTTGTACACTGTAGGGTCCAACAGTCTGAGCGCACACTGAAAATCTGAGATTTACAATTTAACTTCAAACAATAAACAAAATAAAATATTACTTTAATTTGTGATTTATTCTGAAGGGCTTGTTGGCAGATTCCGCTGCATTTTTCAAATGCAGGTTTATTCCTTTGGCAAATGTTAAATTACTTCATTTAAGGCTGTTTGTTTGGGCATATTGCAACCACCACTAGATAATATGTATTCATTACGCTCCGAGGCACCGAGGGTCCCAGTAGAATTTTAGCAGTAGACTTGTATCCTCTGCTGGGCTCCCAGGCCTTTGTTTGTAATATCAGTTAGAGCTCCCGTTACACTCTGTTCAGAAGATCTCCCATTCATTGTTCGACAAACACAAGGATGGAGGGCTATAAATGAAACCTATTTGCTTTGCAGGTGTACGGATTCACACTGCATTCATGGCTGCTATAAAAGGCTCCCACAACTGCACTGTGCCATTATATAATTAGAGCATCACAGTGACACAGAGAACAAAGGAACATTTTCATCCACTCTGAGACCGTTATTGACCGTGCTCATGTTACAGGAGGTTTAATGAGATTAGTTTGATGCAATAGCTGAAAACGGGATCCATTGGCGGCCTTTCAGTCCACAGGTGATCTGGGGGAAGATCCAGTGTCTAGAATGAATTTTGAGACTCTTGCTTTTATGGTTCATCTCCCGCTGCTGAGGAGTAAGGGCTTTTGTCCCAAGGGTCCCATCTTCACCATCCAGTTCCGGCCTATATGGAAGAGGCTCTTTATTGACTGAACAGTTTGCTTCAAGTGGCCACATGCACTTTCATGCCAGGGACTGATGGAGGAAGTCAAGCAGTTATGAGCAAAAAGTATTTAAACTATGCATGTAATTGCTTAGGCATACATTAACACACCCTGTGACCGGTTTGATGAACTGGAGTGCCAGAAACTCACTCAATATGCATTCATGTTTCTACACTTGAAAGCCACAGGCATATTGGAGATCAACATATTTGTCCATAAAACATTTAGCTTGTGGTGCGGTGTAATGATATTAACCTCAGAGCCATTTTATTTCCTTTTGAGTGTACATTTCTGAGCTGCACCGCTCTGTCTCTGTCTGAGCACTTTGCTTTTCATGGAAGTGTCTTTCCCTCTTGAGGTTGGTGAATTGTGGTCTAGAATGTCTTTCCATCACAGCCGTAACATTTATAATTAAGACAGATAATTTTACCGAAGGGCCATATATGGTGTTTTCTAGGAACAAGGTTGCAGGCTTCATAAACTGAGGAAGTGACATCATTTCTGAAGGAACTTTACAGAATTGCTGGTATTTTGAGTTTTCTAGTATTTTTTTTTTTATACATTTTATTATTGGCCTAGGCTAACCTTTACTGTACACATATTAGTTGTGCATGGACCAAAATGTAGAACACTATTGGATAGTTTACCCCAAAATGAAAATTCTGTCATTAATTACTCACCCTCATGTCGTTCCAAACACATAAAACATTTGTTCTTCTTCTGAACACAAATTAAGATATTTTTGATGAAATCCTAGAGCTTTCTGACCCTCCATAAGCAGCAACAGAACAACCACGTTCAAGGCCCAGAAACATAGTAAGGACATTGTTAAAATAGTTATTGTGACATCAGTGGTTCAACCTTTATGCATCGTGGTGCTCTCATGAACGTGCGTCCAAGACCGACACGGAAGAGAAGAAAGTCTTTATTTTTGTTTTCTTTGTACACCGTTATTCTCGTAGCCTTATAAAATTAAGGTTGAACTACTGATGTCACATGACTATTTTAACAGTGTCCTTGCTACCTTTCTGGATCTTGAACATGTCAGTTGCGTTGTGGTCTATGCAGGGTCAGAAAGCTCTCAGATTTCATCAGAAATATCTTAATTTGTGTTCTGAAGATGAATGGGTTTAGAACAACATGAGAGTAATAAATGACAGAATTTATTTTGGGAGATCTATTCCTTTAAACCATGAAGGGTGCTGAATGAGCCGTTTTAGTAGTTTCCATGATTGATCTGACTGGCTTAGGGAACCAAGAATAAAAACTAATGATATGTTCATTTTAAAAGATTAGTTCAATAAAAAAAAGAACAGTTTATGAACAAATAAAAAAAATGAAATTGGGTTTAGATCAACCTGTTCATTTAAAAGGATTGACTCGACATAATGATTTGTACATTTTTTATTTCTCTCAGGAACTCTCATTCATGTGCCAAAGAGAACTGGGGCAGATGTTAAGATTTAACTTATTTTTAAATGATACATTTTATTATACGTTACCATTGAAATGACAAGAACCACTGAAGTATAATAACAGAGCTTGACATCCTCCAGTGCTCCTCTCTTAAAATGGAGACCAAGATATTCATTATAAAATTCAGAAACATGGGTTTGGTAACACTTTGAGTAAATAATGACAGAATGTTCTTTTTTGACAGAACTATCCCTTTGTCAATATATTAGCGGTTGACTCTCATTTTGAGTAAAGATCTAGTCTGCTGGATTTAATTCCCATGATTGGGCCTACTATCTCACGACTTTTCCAAATATGGAAATGAGCAATGAGTTTATGTACCCAGTGGGCTGTGCAGACTGTTTAGACACTGGACATAACCAGAAACATCCAGCGAGAGTGGAAGCAAGACTCCTTCCACTGGTTTGCTGTTTTATTTATTTAAATAAAGGCTAAACCTGGGTGTGTCATTTGTTTAGGCTTACTGCCGACGCAGAACTCTTGCAAATGATGACTACGTCAGCACTCAAGGTAGTGTTTTTGTAAGTCTCTCACTCTTGATCCTATGAGGATTGCAGGCTGAGGCCGAGCTATGCTGTTTTCCCTCTGGTATGTGAGATGTTTGTATTGTGCACACACCTGTGTCGTTTGTCCTCTGACACAGACTACAGCTGCTGCTGGCTCCCATTTCCTCCAACTTGTAACGCCATCAGCAAATAAAAGATTTGTTTTAGTCAGATGGGCCACATGGAAAATGTATCAAATTACCTGTAGTGAGCCTTAGTGTAACTTTATTGTAATGAAATTTGGGAGAGTAAATGGAAAGTAACCGAACACTATACATTTGAGCCAAGCAAAGCAACAGCCCCCTGTTGCCTCAGATAAACCCACTAAATATAGAAACTTTATTTCAGGATTCCCAGGCTGGAGCACTTTATATTGGCCACTTAAATGCAGAGAAATGAAAAGAGATGGTAAAACATCTAACATGCTAACTATACTATAAAAAATAAATTACAAAAAATTATATATTAAATAATAAGAATAAAAAAAACACATACATAGGTACACCGTAAGTACAAACGTTGTGGGTTGTTTCTCTCACACACCGAGGCTGTTTAAAAAACAAAAAAAAGTACGAACAGTAATATTGTGAAATATTATTAGTCGAAAATAACTAGTTTTATGTTAAAGATATTTAAAAACATAATTATTCCTGTAATGCAAAGCTGAAATTTCGGCATCATTACTTCAATGTCACATGATACCTTCAGAAATCTTTCTAATATGCTGATTTGCTGCTAATGAAACATTTCTTATTATTATACCTGTTGAAAACGGTTGTGCTGATTAATATTTTTGTGGAAACCAAGATATGTTTCTTTTCAGGATTATTTCATGAATGGAAATTGTAAAAGAACATAATTTATTTGAAAAAGAAATCATTACAAATATTTTTACTGTCATGTTTGATCAGTTTCATTTGTTGTTGCTGAATTAAAATATGAATTTCTTTCTTTGAAAAAAAAAATCTAACTGACCCCAAACTTTTGAATGATTGTTTCTCTCTCTGTGTGTATTCACTTGCTTTTGGCCAGCACAAATGTTTAAGGGGTAACAAGGCAAACCTTTTGCAATCCACAGTAGCACAGAAATTCAACGCTGTGTTTCCAGACATCAGCTTGGGATGTTTAGCGCTTTTTGAGTTTTTGTGAAAGTAAGACATTATAATGTATACTTTTTCAATGAAGCACAGCTTGTGTTTTTTGGGGGAAGAGTCTCTTAAAAGCCTCATGCACTTAAGTTTGTATGACTCTCTCTTCAGTTTGCCTCTTCTCGGGGAAGTTGAGCTCTCTGCAGGCCACTGTTCCAAATCTTTATCAGCTGCTGTGACCCGAGCCTGACCTTTGCTGACTTGGGTCACAGCAATACAAAAAACCTCTCTTCCTGCATTACCTAGGACATGGGTGTACTAGTAATTAGATACTGCGGAAACAGGTTGATATGTGGAGAACACGTCAGCAAAGTTTGCATGAAAGTGAAATTGGCTCACACTTCTCAAGGTCCTGGCTGACAGTGAGGTTGGGCATATCGGCTAACTGACATGCTGGTGTTGGCAGACGTTATGTGTAATGACTCAGCCTGATAAAACACACAGTGGCCAGTGTTGAATGTGTGCAGGCTGTGATATGATAGCAAACAGCTGAGGAAAACACTGCAGATCCTCTTCAGTATAATGTAAACCAATGCCACGTGGAGCTTCCTTGAATGTTGCCTAGAGTGCCTTAGGGTTTTTTGCTAAATTTCAGATTGCATCAGAATACGGCTGCATAGCTATTGGAAAAAACTGACATTGCAATATTTGATAAGATGTTCAAAACATTCCAGGATTTTTCTCCATATAGTGGACTTCATCAGAGACCAATAGGTCGAAGGTACAAATTGCAGTTTCAATGCAGCTTCAAAGGGCTCTACACAATCCCAGCAAGATCGTCTTGCACTACATTTTACATTTATTAATTTGCCGACACTTTTATCCAAAGCAACTTACAAAATAAAAAATATATACTTTTTAACCACAAATGCTGATCTTACTCTAGCTCTGCAGTGCGTGTCCATGACTTCACGCATTACGTTGGAAAGTCACGCATGACTAACGACTATGTAATTCATGAAGACGCGTATTGCAGAGCTAGTGCAAGATCAGCATTTGTGTTTAAAAAGAATAGACATTTTATTTTATTTTTTCGAAAATGACCGATACATTAATCCTTGGCTGGGATAGTGTATAGCCTTTTAAAGCTGCATTGAAACTTTAATTTGGACCTTCAACCCAATGGTCACCATTGAAGTCCACTTTATGGAGAAAAACCCTGGAATGTTTTCCTCAAAAACCTTATTGGCTCTGCCGCTGAACACAGAGAGCATACAGTTAATCTAGCATGTTTAGGTAAGAAACCGCTTCACAAACAGTCTGTCCAACTACCCAGTATTATTTCTGTTTTTACAATCATTAATATTATCACAGAAATACTGGGATGAAAGCTTATAGTTTGGATATAAACATTGATGTCTATGGCAGCGATCAAAATGGAGCAATAGATCAAAATTGAAAGTAACTGGCGCTTCAAATAATGTTTGTCTATTGCATTGTTTCACCACTAGGTGGCGTATGGTTACCGGGAGAGGACATGTTTGGTTCACTTAAGGTGCTTTTCCACTGCATGGTACGGTTCAGTACGGTTCACTTTTGCTGGGTTTTCCACTGGGTACAGTACCTGGTACTTTTTTAGTACCACCTCGGCCGAGGTTCCAAGCGATCCGTTCTCTCTCTCTCTATGTGTGTCTGCTCTGCTCAAGCTCTTTACTTTAGCGGCTGAAAGGAGCTGCGCTTTCAGTTAAAACACAGATATATTGCTTCTCTAAATTTACATGGAAGTATATTCGAAATCATAGCTCAGCTATTGTCTTTATCTTATGTGTAGCCTATTTGGTTTTATCAGATGACCGCATGATTATAAATCAGGATGTTTGTGCAGATTAACATCTTGGAAGGGAGAACTTGTTATGTAGTCTTGGGTTGCGTTTCAGTTCCCATTGTCTGATAACAGAAACAATAAAATATACAAATGAAAACAGTTTTATTGAGAATTTAGCTGCATCAAAATAGGCTGTAGTATGTGGCACAGAGAGGCAAACATGTAATAATAAATGTACATTTTGCATGTTCAGAAGAAGAGTTGCCCTGTCGTGTGAAATGTAAACAGGGTTGTGTAAGTAAATTGCTCAGTGCAAATAAAGAGAAGTAATAGGAACCTGGTGTTTCTTGTTTCATGTGTCTAATAGACATTAACAAGTTCTTTGAAAAACATCTATGACCTATGAAACATTTCTTCATTCTCTGTTAACTATGGTTTCACTAATAATAAACATATATTGCAAAAAAGCATCCATATTTGTCCATGCACATGTTGATTAGAGTATTAAAAACGTGAAAAGTATTGAATTAAGGTACATCTAGAACAGATAAAAATGTGCGATTAAGTTGCGATTATTCACGAGTTAACTCATGACAATCATGCGATTCATTGCGATTTAAATATTTTATCGATTGACAGCCCTAAGTTAAAATGAATAAAATTAAATGTAGGCTTGCGCTGGTAACTCATCAGTGGATTTCCTCGTCAATATAGGCTATATTTTTCACACTTTTCTCATTCTCACTAATTCAAGTTTTTATATGAATGAACCTCGGAAGGGAACTGATTGTATTCAGAAAAGTTTCGATGGCATTTTCATTTTACCTGATAAAGTATAATTTATGAGCTGAGCGCTGCTTTGTTTACAGCCGTTACCGGGGAAACCGCTATATTTCTGACCTTCCAAAAGCACCTCCTACTGGAAGAGAATGAATGTGCGTTTTCAATAATCCAGTCTATTGAAGTTTTTGTTCAGACCAATGCAAAAAATCACAACGTTTTATTATAATAATGTTCTCATTAAGACACACCGGAAAGAATTTTTATACGTTTAAACTTGTGAGTGTGCACACCGACACGAAAAACGCCACGCGTAAAAGCGTCATTTTTTTTTTAAACGCCTTTCGTTTTTTGGTTTGACGCCCGCGTCAAAAACTATCCAAATGAGATTGGCGCTTTGCTCACGTGTCTGGAGCAAAGTTACAGTGCGTTCATCTTGCTGATAGTTGTGACGGTGATTTTCTTATTAACACACGATGGGGAGTTACATGTAAGCGCTGCGCTTTGACTTTAATATCAGTGTTCTGAAGCATGTTTAAATAAAATATAAGCAAATGTAAGCGCTCTGTTTTACTTTGTTTAATATCTTCTGTCAAGCAAAATAACAAATCAGCAAATTCTCATAAATGTATCAACAGGGATAAGGTATGCTGGACACACATATAAAAAACTGACGTATTTAAGTCATGATTATAATACATAAATAACAGGTTTATATTTATACAGACTTTGCATCGAATGTTGCACATAAGTGTACGCTCCAGTTGAACGCGCGTTATGATGACACATCATGAACACAGCGCACATTGATTCCACAAAGGAATCATTATACAGTAATGTTCTAAGATCGTAGGCTGCACAGTTGCAGCAGATAAATGACACAACACATAATTGATTGGCAGTGATATCTTCAATATTTCTGCAAAATTTTTTTTTTTATTCAAACTGGTTGGCACATCTGATAATTCAAGTTTTTTGATGAAGCGAAACATAGCTTTGTGTATTACACGGTCTTTTGCAGTTCAAATATGGTTTAAATACTGAGGCCAATACCGGTCTGAAACACTGCATTTATTTATTGACGCCGTATACCGTGGAAACTGTAGTAGCAATAATAACATCGTATTTGCATTCTGATTCAAACAGAGCACAATATTGTTAAACACACAAGATAAACTTGCACATGCAACAATTGTTTACATTTCATACTGCTATTTACAATGAAAAGTATCAGCACACGTCGCTTTAAGTTAATTTACAGTTCAGATCACACGATTTATTATAATGATGTATACATTTGTAAGAATTTCACATTTGTTTGCATGCTGCTATCGACCTAAAGTATGAGCATAGCGTTACGCAATGAACTCATCACTACTGGAAGTAGAAAATGTGCTTAAGTGTGAAACCTATTCTCCAGCATCGTAAGAATGTTATATACACGACAGTCCCAATCATAGTTATTAGTTTTGCGCTGCTGTTTGAGCTGCGTGCGCTGCGCTAAAGATGATTAAGCGTGCATTCTATATGTAAAGCAGATATACAAAATAAACACAATATTACTACGTACAATTGCACAAAAGGCTGCAAATGCACAAGCGAATTTAACTGTCATGGAGGTGTAGCTCCGTTGTGGACGCGTCAACGCAAACACAAAACACAGCGCACAAAGATTCCACAACGTCATTTACAGTAATGTCTTATTATAATTTTATGTAGCCTTTATAACAGACTGCTCTGCACATGTTGCACATAAGTGTATTGTCCTTTTCAAAGTGATTCCAATCATATTCAAGCAGCGCACATCTGAAGTGTCTCTGAAGGAAATAATGCATTATTTATCGGCTTAAAGATATCGGCCAAATTTTCTTACAGGCCGATACACAACAGAACAACTTAGCATTTATCGGCCGATACCGATATGGTGGCCAATATATCGTGCATCCCTAAAAAATAGTCATTTTCTGTGTATGCGATTTTAAACTGCACAAAGATTAAACTTGCACTGCAAAGAGTTTTTTCATAAATGTATTTGTTGAAAACTTCTCTTCTCGTTTGCATTTTAATCTTGGTCTGTCTTGTTTGGTTCTTTTCTGTTTTCTCTTTTAAATTTATTTTATATTGTTCAGCACTTTGGATAGCTTTGCTATGTTTAAATGTGCTATATAAATAAAATGTACTTGCTTGCATGTATAATCTACAAGCAGGGGTTTGTTTATTGAACCAGCCAAACTTTGACCCCTTGATTCACAAAAGTGATGTTTAAATTTCTGTCGCAACCCATTCCGACATAGGCATCCATTGCTCTTGGAGATTGCTTGCTGAATTTTATGCCCACGTTTTGGTGGATAACCAGTACTTTTCAAGTCAAATGTCCCTCCCACTTTCCAGATTGTTCTTACACCCCTGATTTGCTCAGCACTACCGGAGCGTTTGAGAATAATAGAAAGGGAGAGAGAACTATAAAAAGAAAGAGGAAAAAAAGGAGAGTTAGAGAAATACAGGGATGGAGAGAGGTGATTCGAGGGGAAGGAGTGATGTAGAAAGGAGGGATGAGCAGTGAAGACCAGCACTATGATTTATACCCTGTAATTTTCTCCCTCACTACCTCCCCCTCGGCTTTCAACACATAGCATCACATTTATTTGTGTTTTCCATCTTTCTCTTGCCCTCTCGTGAATATCCCTTCTTCTTCCTTTCTACATAAGGTCCAGCTGAACAAATTCAGAGTGGCATTTAAGAGTAACAACTCGCATAAAGTCAACATTTGTATTTACAGCCCAATGTGATGCATCTCTTGCGCAGGATATGCGATAACAAGAACTTGATTTTATCCATCATGAAACGATTGAATTGATTGGTGATATCAAATGAATAGGGAAAGATGTTTCAGAGATAGAATTAATACTTTTTTTTTTATAAAAGACTGAGTAGTACGTACTAAAAAAAATAGAAATAAGACCTATGTTTTAAAATATTGCAACATTGCTTTATTTTATTTATTTATTTTGTTGCAAAAACATGAATTTTGCATTACTTTTTCCACTAGTCTTGGCTTTAGACATTTATAAATCTTTATTTTTATTATAATTATATATATATATATATATATATTCACTACATTTTTGTTGTCAGTGCAATTATTATTATATAATAATTGTATTCTACAAAAATACAATCCAGCACAACTCCTAGACAAAGACAAAAAAAATATAAATACAATAATTAAGCATCATGTGACACTGAAGACTGGAGTAATGTCTGCTAAAAAGTTTAGATTTGCATCACAGGAATAAATTACATTTTAAAACATTTACATAGAAACTGGTTATCTTAAATTTATAGTTATACTTTTAAATATTTATTTAAAAAGTAATTAGGCTATTATGGTGTAAGAAGTAATATGAGCGTGTTACTTTTGAGACGTTATCGCCAGCACTGGTTAAAGTAAATGGGGTTTTCATGTTGACTTAGGGGACACTTAGTGAGCGAGCAGCTAATGTGTTTTGGATACTTTCTCTGGGAGGTTTCCTCTCTCAGCATAATGCCCACCCATGACTCTCCTTCCTGAAAGCAGTTTGATGAGCTCCAAAAAGTGTCTAATCGATCGCTTTGGGTTTTTCTCTTATTTGCGTGCCAATCAGGCTCAATTTGCAAGCTTGCACTGATACTCATGAGAAACGCTGAGTGTAAACAAGCATGAAAAGAATGAGGAATGCATCCAGGGTTGGATGAATGCTTTTGGCTCTCTTATATAATTAGGCCATGAAATGAGTTCAGCGGCTGAATCTATTAACTTTAGTGTTGAAATAGAGCCCCTTAAGTAATAATTACTCCAATTCATCAGATGGCATGTTCTGTCATGGGCATTACTGAACTGAGAGATTCACAGGTTTTCTGTGTGTTAGGATTTTCCTTTTCACAGCTCATTATATAGAGTTACTCAAAAGAGATTTTACTCAAACTGTCGGCATGCTTGCTTTCTTAAAAGACAGTAAATCTTCTCTTTTTGTCTTTTGTTTCTTTCAGGTGTAATGAGAGGGCAGTTTGTGAGCAGATGATGGACGTTGAGACGTCATATTCAGAGTTCGTAAACTGTGATCGTACAGGTCGCAGGAATGCAGTGCCAGACATTAAAGGAGAGGCAGTAGCGGCGGGGGGACCGGTAGGGGGACGGTGAAAACATACTCACTAGATGACCTGAAAGCTGAGACGCCACAGCTTGGTTACAGTTACGTCTTCTCTTTCTAAACCTCCTTCTCTTATACATCGTCGCTCTTCTCCTCTAACTGGCTGCTACCTTCAACCACCCCTAAACTACCACGTCTCCTTCTCTCCTCTGCCCCACCCTAGGCGACATCCTTCTCCTCTAGTGTTGATCCTCCACAAACTCCTCTTATCCTCCTCCTGTTTTTGTTACTACTTTTAATCTAGTGTGTGTGTTTTGTCGATTGCGTGGGTTTTTCAGTGATGTTTTTGAACCGATATACTATTGAATGCCAAAATTAATAATAACAAGAGCTCTGAAAAAAACGCTTTAAATGGGACTGTTAATAACAACAACATTAAATCAGTAATATTAATAATAATAACATAAGCAAATCACCCAGAAGCATGTAAACGTTAAAGTAACAACAAGCTGGAAAATTATGTAATAGCTCCCTGAAGTTTTTAAGCTAATAAAATGGGCAACAATTTAGTCAATCCAATCTTTTAAGAGCAACTGGTTTTTGCAAACAAATATACTATTAAAATTAAAACATGGAATAAATGCGTTTGTGTGATTATCTCAGGACTTGTGTAGATTAGCACAAAATATATTCGGCTAAACCGACTGTCGTAATTTTAAGTTCTGTAGCCTATGTAATAATTTAAGACGAAAATACTCTCTGGATGATCTGGCCCTCGCAGTGTGTTCTATGTATGGTGCGTAAATGAAACCCCTTGTGTTTCAAGTAAACATGCTCGCGAAAATTCTTCCATAGGCGGCTATTTAAGGGGTATCTACCTACCTTCCCCTGCATTCGCGTTAGGTAAATTCCCTATTCCCCCGCATCCGCAATCAAGGTTATATTGAGGTGTTTGCAACTTCAGTGTAGTGGATTGTGATTTATTGCAGCTGCTGCTTACTCTTTGAGAGACACTGTGATCACTGCGCAGCTCCAGTTAGCAAGTGCTCGGTGTGAACTGCCTTCGTTTTCGCGTTGATTGGTCGGACTCGGACTCCTCTTATCAGATGAGCGGTGGGCGGAATTGCTCTACACAGAGTGTTGAGCTCAGACAGGCTGCATCGGGATTCACCCTAAATCTTCTTTCTTTTTGTTACTAAATCTTTTTGTTTCTTTCATGTAATGAGAGGGCAGTTTGTGAGCAGATGATGGACGTTGAGACGTCATATTCAGAGTTCGTAAACTGTGATCGTACAGGTCGCAGGAATGCAGTGCCAGACATTAAAGGAGAGGCACCGTAACCCACAACTGCTCCCCGGCGCTGCAGGTTGGCGCCCACCGGTGAACTAACCAAGTGTGTGTGCACTTGGATGGCTTAAATGCAGATTTTCACTGCTGGTTATACCTGTATAATTGTGTATGTGACAAATAAAGCTCATCTGGTAATAATGTTGTACATCAAAGAATGCACAGCTTTTATATTTGAGCTATTAGATCATCTAAACGTTTTTACACTGAATGTCATGTAAACAAGAAAAATGTAACACTATAAGTGAACCGTAATATAAAGTGGCTATATAATGCTATGAAAGCTAACCTTTAAAACTTTGCAAAAACACTCTGCACTGGTATTTCCTTCAGTATATTTTTCGGTATTCTGGCGGCAGTAATTTACTTTAGTAATTCTACACAACTATCTGCTCTTTCATCACATGAACAGCACTAATGTCTCCTGACTGCCAGTGGTCTTTCAGGTCATATTTATAATAATAATAATAATAATTTGTTACATTTATATAGCGCTTTTCCGGGTACTCAAAGCGCTTTACATAAGAAGGGGGTATCTCCTCAACAACCACCAGTGTGCAGCATCCACCTGGATGATGCGACGGCAGCCATAGTGCGCCATAATGCCCACCACACACCAGCTTACTGGTGGAGAGGAGACAGAGTGATGAAGCCAATCAGTGTATGGGGATGATTAGGAGGTCATGATGGTCAGAGGCCAATGGGGAAATTTGGCCAGGATGCCGTGGTTACACCCCAACTCTTTTTCGAAGGACTTGGGATTTTTAATGACCACAGAAAGTCAGGACCTCGGTTTAACGTCTCATCCAAAGGATGGTGCTTTTTACAGTATAGTGTCCCCGTCACTATATTGGGGCGCTAGGACCCACACAGACCACAGGGTGAGCACCCCCTGCTGGTCTCACTAACACCTCTTCCAGCAGCAACCTAGTTTTTCCAGGAGGTCTCCCATCCAGGTACTGACCAGGCTCAGCCCTGCTTAGCTTCAGTGGGCAACCAGTCTTGGGCTGCAGGGGGATATGGCTGTTATAAATTATGCAAAACTGCATCAGTTTGGCCTCTGTAATGACTTGCTTTGTGAATACGGTAAGACTGTGGTACATGGACACTTTACAAGTGTCGTTCACAAAAGAGGACGAGAACAAAAGACTTTCACTGGCATTTCTTTCACAACGGCCCTCAATTTATCCAGGGCACGGCTCTGTAAGGTCACAGTGTCCAGATTGAACATGAATAGGTTTGGTGAGTTTGAATGGAGTCGGTCACCAATGACAAAGATTTATTATCTGCCCTCTCAACAATAACTGCTTCCTTGACCGTTTCCTATTCGAATGGGAAATTTCAACTCTTTCCTACTGAAATAAGAGCAGCATCTGTCTCTGTTTGACCTAGTTTCCTTAGTTCACATTCTTGGCACCATTTTCTCTCTGAAATAACCTGAGACTTTCCCATGACCACAAGGTCCCTGTTAAGAATGTTTAGCTGGAGAATATACTGGGCATGCAATATTGTAGCAAAAAGGTTTGTCATATCTGTGTCTTGTAGACGGAGATGCTTCTGGATCTCCAGCCCCTGAAGCAGAGGCATCTGGGAGCCAGGATAAACAGGGGACAGAGGGACCGTCATAAAGATGAAGAATGACCTGGAGGAGAGAGGAAAGCTGGGGAGTTCTCTCCTTTTCTCATCAAAAATCTCCTCATCTTTGCTCATCAGGCAGCAGTGAAGAGCTCCTCTCATAGACTGCCATTAAGGGGGACGTCCACCCATTGCATGCTGTTGAGTGCCTAAGAGACAGATGGAGAAGACACTGCTTTTGCAAACACCACTAAATGGGACGAATCTGTCGAGGACTGTATTCATTCTCAGCGTTGAGTAAGGGAAATTAGTTTTTTCTAACAGAGGTTGAACAGAAGCACAGGCGTTTTGATATTTTTCCATCCTAAAATTAAACTAAACAGTTCAATCTCGTGTTGAGTTACTGTTAAAACAAATACTCAGAGCTACTCTAAACTATAAAGTACCAAATATAGCCTTTTTGTTACAGCCTATGACATGGATGGCTCAGTTTTTTTTAAACAATGACCACTACAGTTGAAGGTGGTCTGATTATAGAACAGAATTCCCAAATATTGCCTGAGGTCAGAAGAGGTTTGTTTCTATACTTCATTATATACTGTAACATAATTAACAATATCTATGTAGTATCTGAGTTATTGCTTTCTGCTCCTGGCACTGTTTTGTGGTTTTTGTCAGACTCTCAAAAACACTTGTTGAAACACATTGCATTTATATTGTGACCTATAAATGGAAGTACCTCAAAATAAACATTATTGATTTCAGTGTCTTTATAGATTTTTTTTAAGTTGTGCTTGGATGTATTTGAAGAAAGTATATTTGCCTTGGCTTTCCATTTATCAAATTTATGAAAATTAAGGCAGGTGAGGGATAATGTATTAGCTACGTCATAATACTCGCCAGATATGTGGACATGAAATTGAAAATGTTGAACAGTTGATAATGTGTAATCTTCACATGTGTAATCTTATGTTTGCACTAAGCAAAATATTCCATTAAGTTCACACAGTTGACTATTGCTCCATTGTTTTTCTGTGCAAACATGCACTTAGTAGATGGGTGTGTAAAAACTCTCTATTTACCTTGAGCGCTGCTGCGTTCTTTTTATTTATTTTTTAATGCCAAGGTACCAAAGATAAAAGTACAGAGAAGAACAACATTATGTACAAACAGGTGACATTACCTGCAAAGCACCGTTTCTAGATGCATGTAACGTTAACAAAAAATAATCCAAAACAAAGCTTTAAAAGTTAAAAAGTTTTGAGAGCTTTAAGATTCTTGGAAGATGAAATAGTGTGGATATACTGTTGAACCTCTTTAAAAAAATAAAATAATGGATTTTAATGAGTGAATTTACTGCGGTGAATATGAAATTTAGCACGAAGTAATAGAGCGCTGCGTTTTAGAACGCAATATAATGCGTGAGATGATGCAAAGGAGAACGTTTCCGGTCGAAGAGAAAAAAACCTGTAAAGCAGCGAAGGGGAATGCGTTCTATGTGAACTTAAAATGTACAAAACAGGTGGCTTAGTAAAAAGACGAACACTACATCAGTTACAAAACGTTTTTATTAAAGTCTTCAGAGGTCTTTTTTATTATTTATCACAATTAATATTTGAGACGCAAGATGGCGCCAGTTGCGTTTGTATGAAACGAGAGACACTAATTTCATACATTAATGGCACTATTCTCAGTTAGGCTATGCGAATCAGCGGAATGATATAAATCGTGATAAACAGAGAAAATTCGTAAACATCAGGCCACGATTTACCAGTTGAGACGCTATGAAAACATAAAAAAATATTTAGTCATAAACAGGCCAAGAATCACACAACCATTCAGATGTAAAAGTATTTGTATTGATAGTTTACACAGTTACAAGCTCTCAGTCCCTTCCTTCCCACAGCATTTATAGTCCGTATGTTTTCCTATGCAGTTCAAACTAGACAACACAAAATGTGAAACCTGACAATAATTTTTCACTAGGCTGATTAACTCAATCCTGAGTTATATGAACCATCTTTTGGTAAATGCCCTCTGGTGTTGGAGCAAAATAATGACAATTATATTAAAAGGGTTTTGCACAGCATTTCATCATCAAACATCTAGTAACTTTAATATTAAAAATCAACGCGTACCCAAAAAGGTTTGTATACAATATACATTAGATAAAACCCAATATAAGATCATATTCTGGTTTAATGTTTTGGATTTATAAATGATTGCCATTGTAAAATTGTAGAAAACAGCTGAGGTACTATTCAATTTCATTCTCACAGCACCTTTCACATTATACAGGTTAACATGCTTCATATAAAGATTTTTATCTTTATTACATTATGGTCATATTCTGTGTGTATATTGAGAAGTGCATAAAGTATAGTGACTTAGACTTGAGTAAATATGAAATAAGATCGATATTTCATGTTTAGCCTACAGATATTGCAATTCTTGTAAAAATGTCAATGTAGATGAAAGGCAACAGCATTTGGTCAAAACCAGTATGCTGTAACGGTGGTCAATAAAATATAAACGACATATGTAATATTTATTTTAATGAAGAGCATTTTAACTTCTAAAGTTGAAAGTTGGAGGTTTTTATGTATGGTCTTTATTGTTTTTGTGTAAAATTTGGCTGAGAAATGTGTATGAGTTCTCCAGTTTGAAGGAATCCGGATCCACAATCATGTGTGAGAAGGCACAGGTCCTGAAAGGCTCTGCTCGCTGCATACTTGTTTAGAACAGTGCTGAGCTCAAAAGCCTGTTTTTTTCAGCATGCCATAGGCCTCATAGAGATGTCCAAGAAGCTCCTCTTTCTCCTTCGCAGGAAGAAAGCTGGACTTGGCTGCATTTATATTCTGTGAAAACAGAAGCAGACAGGATAATTCAAGTCACTTTTGCCATGACCAGAGTCCATTAGAAAGCCTGTTTTGGCAAATTGTGTCTCACCACTCTCTTGAACTCCTCTTCAGTGAAATCCATGTATTTCTGCACCACCTGGTAGTCAGAGTTCAAGGTGGAGTTGAAGATGGTAGGGTCATCTGTATTTAAGGAGTAGTTAGCTTTGTCCTTCTTGAATCTGAAACATTTTAAACCCCTGTGTTAAACTGATTCACATTCCCTTTGATTTTGGCCAACTTTGCCACCTATAGTGCCAAAATGGCAAGAAACATTGCATAAGTTTGGCAACGTCCAGTAAGCTGGCACTAAGCCCGTTTCTAAATTACAAATGTGGGGAACGCCTCTCACTTGTGTACATGCATACAACAATTAGCAGAAGCAAAAGATTATGCTTTATCAAGTTTTAAATAGGGATATTTTTCTTACAAAAACGCATTGATTCGCTTCAGGAGGCATTTATTACGGATGGATGCACTTTATTGGACTTCTATTGGCCGTTCACTGCCGTTACGAAGCTTGGAGGAGCCAGGATATTTTTTTAATATAACTCTGGTTGTGTTAATATACACCTAGGATCTTATGGAACTATCTATCCTTTAAGTGCAGTATAAATAAAGCCCAATGTAAATTGTCCATTTTAATTCTATAATGTGTCGTATTTCTAAGTGAAACATGATAGGGATTGAGGAAAAATGCACAGTAGTACTTTATTTTATTCTTCATGAATGAATTAGATGGTGAAAAGCAACAGAAGTCAGACTGAATGGAAGTTTGCTAAAGCAGTGCTAAAATAGCTATTTGGCTCTTTGTTAACATTATTATCTATTAGTCTAACTGATGTTAATGGAAAAGTGGAATAACTTGCACCATTTAATTGTTCACAGTAAGACCGGGAGCATGCATTAAAAAGTAAACAGTAAAGTAAATAAACCTATTCTCACGTGATGAGAGAATGTTTAGTGAAGTCTGGGTCACAGGCTCCTGTCAGTCTGCTAGAGACAGGACACATCTAGAGAAAGACAACACACAGTGACACTAAACATTGTGTAGATTAATAACCTAGATTAAAAATATAAATATTAGTAATCTGAGACACTGTCCAGTGACACATTTATAAACACAGATATTTAAAACTGTCCACCAGAGGGCAGCATGAGATTATGTTTCAGGAAATCTTCCACTGTTTATCAGTCCTGTTTCTGTCTTATCAATACAAATTGTATGCGTCTCATTAATCTTACATAATCTCATAAACCATGAGCTGTTACATACGAAAGATATCAGTGAAGTGCGTGCTCATAATGTATGCAATAAGTCTGGTTATCTGTGACAATTTTTTTCAAAGATAATTTATAAAAACATAAGTTAATAACAAAACTTAGATGAAAGTCGTTAAAAATGGCTCAGATAAGTGAAATTAGTTCTGACAAAAACTCTATCGGCATTGTTTTCAAAAGCTACTTGGTTAGTGACCCTAATATGTGAGTGCTTTGACCAAGAATGAGGTCTGGTGCAACATGCAGATATACATGACGCATTGTAAAGTCATCCACGATAATGGCATTTTTTTATATGATGTAAATGTAGTTGGGTGTGTATCTCGAAGTGATGTCTGTAACTGTCATTCTGTCTTACCTCAAAATGCATGTTTTGTTGGAGCAGTCGTTTGTACAGAGTTTGATCTTCAAGCGTGTGGTATCCATGTCCAATGCGTTCTGCTTTCAGAACATCCACAGCCTGCAAAGTGAGCGAACATTATGGAAAGAGTTGGCACATAGTTTCAGATTTCTGTGTTTTCTTGTGGAGTGGCATTTTGAAAAATGAGCTGAGCGGTTGTGGTGTTTTCTAAAATATCTGCCTTTTAGTACTTGGGAAGGAAATGTACTTCACAGACCGAATTTCCTCACAGAATGTCTAGTTAAAAACAGACTCAGCAGAGTTACACAATTTTCCATCTGTACAACAAATAGCAGATGGTGAATCGTTATGTTTTCATGAGAAGCACATTTTGAGTGGTTATTGTGTTCTTGCTGAATACATGATAATAAATGCTGAGCAAATGAGGAAACTCGTACCTCCTTCACCACACTGGAAGAGCCCACTTCTCCTGCATGCACTGTTCTGTGCACCTCACTTCTGACGGCTTCCTGTCAAAAACAAAACCGTGAACCCACAGCTAGAACACTGCCAGCAACATCTGCTTTTCTGCAGATGGGGAAAAAGCACCAAGCAGTATCAAAACACAGCATCTGTAGCATAGCATGTACTGTATTATGCTTGCCTTGTGAAACAAAAGATATTGCTTCCAAACACTGTGTTTGTACGATTCAGTTTAGATCACGGGACGATAAGGAACTTGTTTGTTTCCGGATCTCAGCTGTGGCTCTTAGCACGCAAATGGTATAAACAGATGTCTCTGTGTCTGTGTTATATAAATTATGGATTATACAAGAGTTTCCAAGTCAACAAAGTACAGTTAAATCTCTATAAGTTTTATATGCATCAACTAATCAAACTGTTTTACTGTGATGTTAGACTTGTACATGTAAAGCACTTCAAATAGATAAAGTGATTAATTTTTGCTAGGGGATTCACTATCAGGGAATTCAGGGGCAAAAGACCTTGACAAAACGTTATGTTGATAAGAAATACAATTATCATGTATGTTCTGTCAAATTCTGCGAATCCTGTTTCGTAACAAGGCTATTAAAGATGAGTTTCATCTAGATGATGCACAGAGAAAAATGCAGTCAGAGATGTTTTTCTGGATTCCCATTCTGAAAACAAACAGCTCATATGGACTGTGTGTGTGTGTGTGTGTGTGTGCTCTTACCTCGAATGCTCTCTTGTGTCCTGGGCATGACTCACAGTTCATGGATTCATCTCCTGCTAGGTCTATTGCCACAACTCCATCTTTACGATATTTTTTACACAGCTCAACTACGTCCATAGACCAATCTACAGCAAAAATAAGCATTAGATTGTAACAGTTAATAATGTAAGTGTATTATAATTTCCTCATATGATATATGCTGCATATAAAACCCAATAATTACATGATATGGCCAATTCCAGAATTCTGTAATATGATTTAGAATATTATATATTTATAGTATAATGAATGTATAGTTTTATAGTATTCTGAAATATGATTTAATATGATAGTATTTATATTTGAATTAGTGTATATATATATATATATATATATATATATATATTCTTATGCATAAAAAATGCAATTTGGATTGGAATAAATATTGGCCTAACTGACAGCAAATTAATATAATACCTGTATACTTGTAATATTGGCCACCTTAATTTTTTTAATAAATAGGTAATTTTCTTTTTCAGAAAGGATACATTAAATTGATAAAAATGACAATAAATAATTTGGTTACTAAATTTAAAATAAATGCTGTAATTTTGAACTTTCTATTCATAAAATAATCCTGAAAAACATCTATCATGGTTTCCACAGTAATATTAAGTAATACTATTAACTGTTTTCAACATTAATAATAATATTAATAATAACTGTTTCTTGAGCACCAAATCACTCATGTGACACTGAAGACTGGAGTAAAGACTGATAAAAATCAGCTTTGCCGTCACTGAAATATATTGCATTTTTAATACATTCAAATATGAAACGGTTATTTTAAATTGTAATAACATTTCACAGTATTAGTGTTTTTACTGTATTTTGAACAAATAAAAGTGAGCAACAGATACATAAAAAAAAAAAACTTACAACCCAAGACTTTTGAATGCCAATGTACGTGACAGATCATGAACTTGAATAGTGTCTCTATTAACAAAACGTCTCGGGTTACTTACGTAACCCTTGTTCTCTGAGTAGGGAACGAGACGCTGCGTAGCTTACCGCAGTGGATACCGACGTCACTGAACATAGACCCGTCTGATGCCCTCTCAGATTTTCATGCATGCGAATACCGCTAGCGGACGCAGCGTCGTTCCCTACTCAGAGAACCCGCGTTCGCCCGAGATGTTCCTGGCAGCAACGTAGCTTACCGCAGAACGATGTACGTCTCTTTCCCTACAGAACAAGGGTTACGTTCGCGCTGCCAGATCTGGCCCATTACAACCAACGCTGCGTAGCTTACCGCAGTGGGAACGATATACCACACACGCCAAGCTATCGCGCTGCCAGATCTGGCCCATTACAGACCAGAACACCAAAAACACAGCTGGTTCAAGCAGAAAGAACCTGGGAACCAGGAGCCGTGTTCACATCAAGGTTGTAGAACCTCACAAAAGTATGGGGAGAGGACCATCCCGCCGCCATACAAATGTCCTCTAGGGGCACCCCTCTAAACAATGCTGTGGAGGAAGCCACCCCTCTGGTGGAATGAGCTCTGATGTCTAGAGGTGAAGGCAGACCGCGCACCTCATAGGCCAAAGAAATAGCATCCCTAACCCAGTGGGATATTGTGTGTTTAGACGCGGCTAGCCCTTTGCGGCCTGCGCCAAAATACACTAACTGCTGTAAGGACTGACGCCATAGACTGGAGTGGTCCACATACATCTTCAGGGCTCTAACAGGGCAGAGCAGACGAAGATCATCGCCCTCACTCGAAGGGGAGGGAGAGAAAACCTGCAGCACTACCACCTGCGAATGAAAAGATGTAGAGAGAACTTTGGGGACATAACCCGGCCTAGGCCTTAAAAAGGCCTTAACCAGACCCGGAGCAAACTCGGTGCAGGACTCGCTGACAGACAGAGCCTGCAAATCTCCCACACGCTTGAATGAGGCCAATGCCAACAAAAGTGTAACCTTCAGTGTCAGAATCCTCACAGGGGCTGACTCAAGAGGCTCAAAAGGAGGCCCTAGCAACCCCTTCAGGACCACAGAAAGGTCTCAAGAAGGGAAACTAGCAGGACGAACCGGCCTCAAGCACTTAGCACCACGCATAAAGGAGGACACCAAACGATGCCTACCCAGGGGGACATCGTCCGAGTCCCTTCGAGCAGCGATAGCCGCAATGTAGACTCTCAGGGTGGTAGCGGCCGCTCCAGTCGAAAACTTATGCTGTAGGAACTCCAACACTGAACCAACCGGGCAGTTAACTGGGTCCCACAGCATTAGTCAAACACCAGGATTCGAAAACCCTCCATTTGGAGGAGTAAAGCTTCCTAGTAGAAAGGGCCCTGGCACTATCAATGGTCTCACAGACTCCATCCGAGAGATCAAGAGCTAAGGGCGGCCTATGATCTGCCATGCCCACAACTTCCATATCTCTGGATGTGGGTGCCAGATCCTGCCCTGAAGCTGACAGAGTAGGTCCTTCCTGACCAGAATCTCCCACGGGTCGCCCTCCAGGAGGGAGATTAACTCGAGAACCACATCTGGGAAGGCCAGATCGGGGCTACTAGGAGAAGGCAGAGTCTGCATGTCTTCACCCTACGCAGCACCGCTGGGATGAGCTTGACCGGAGGGAAAGCATTCAGCTTCATGTCCAGCCAGGTGTGCGCTAGCGCATCTATCCCCAGAGAGGTAGGGTGAGAGAGGGAGAACCAAAGGGGGCATTGGGTCGACTCCTGCGACGCAAAAAGGTCCACTTATGCCACGCCGAATCTTTCCCAAATCTGATCCACCGTACGGCGGTTCAGCATCCATTCCCCTGACCTGAGTCTTGACAAGAAGTCCGCCACTAGGTTCAAGACCCCTGGGACATGAACCGCTCTCAGGGACAAAAACTTGTCCTGTGCCCAAAGAAGAAGCTGGCGCGCATGCCTGTTCAGGGTGCGTGACCGGGAGCCTCCCTGGCGATTGATGTGAGACACCACCGCCATGTTGTCCGTCCTGACGATGACATGTGAGTGCGTCAGGAATGGAAGAAAGTGAGTGAGAGCTAGATGAACCGCTCTCAACTCCAGGCCGTTTATGTGCCAGGTGAGGTACTTGCCTGACCAGACACCGTAAGCCGGTCGTCCCTCGAAAACCGCTCCCCATCCCGAGAGGGAAGCATCCGTCGTTATCATTTGGCGACGGCAGATTACCCCCGTACGTACTCCACTCAGGAGAAAACTGGGGTCCCGCCACACTAAAAGGGCACGGAAACAGGCGCCTGACACTTTTAGTAGGCGAAGGGACGGCCAAGAGGGCTGAATACCCAGGGACTTCATCCACCAGAGGAATGGTCTCATATGGAGCAGTCCCAAGGGAAGAACCGGGGAAGCTGCCGCCATGAGGCCTAGGAGCCTGCAACACAGGCCCACTGACACGTGCCGACCTAGCTTGAAGCGGGCCTGCAACCTGTAGCAACTCTGAGGGGAGAAAACTTGAAGTGTCTCTTACCTTCAACAGCAGCTGAAGAGGGGAAGTGGCCTGCGCTCCTCGAGACGTTCCCAGTGGCGAGGATGGCGCAGTTGGCAGAGGAGAGAATCTCAGAGATGGACAGATATGCTTTAGCGGTCCATCGCAATCCAATGAGTTGGGGGAAGCTCTCCTTTTTCTGATACGTACATCAGGAGCGACCCGAAGAAACCGCCGTGGGGGGTTTATTCGTGCGTTTTAAATCCAGCCGCTTACGGGGGCGTTGGCGAGAGGCAGGACGACCGCGGGCATCCCAAAACCGTGTAAGGTGGGGGATGCATCGGCTCGCTCACTCTAACGACTGGCTCCTTAGGGGGCCGAGCATTCCCTGGATGTGCGCATGTCGCGGCATGAACTGCTTAAACGCAGCTGACTGCGTTTTAGCAGCCCTGAACTTATCGACGACAACGTTAACTGCATCGCCGAACAAGCCAGAGCCGGAGATCGGGGCGGCGTCTTCTCCTTCTCCCTGCTCCGTAAGATTCAGCCATAGGTGGCGCTCAGCACCAAACCCGCCATACTGCGCCCAACAGCCTGCACCGTATGCTTTGTAGCACGAAGAGCTAAGTCAGTGGCCCTGCGAAGCTCTTTAACAGCTTTGAAGGTCACACACGTCCCCCTCATCCATCTCCTTTCAGTACCTCCGCTTGGTAGGCCTGAAGGATGGCCATAGGTGCAGAGCCGCACACTTACCGATCAAAGCCGAGGTGGTCCTACACGGCACTTCCACGAGGGGGCGGAATTCGGCGAGAGGTGCGCAGCTAGCTGTCCTCGACCGCCGGGACTGTGGCGTACCCCTGAGAACCAACGAGGTTGGTGAACGATAGTGAGACGAGAGGAGAAGGGCAAGACCAGAAACCTTGGTACAGGTCAGGGAAGAAGGGCAGCTTTCTCCTCATCGGGCGCGAATTTGCGAGGCTCATCCGGCCAATCTAAGCTCAGCTTCTCAATGGCGCGCACCAAAACTTCCACGAGCTCAGTGTAGGCCGGAGAAGGCTGCGCCTCCTGGCCACTAGGCGGGAGAACGTAGAGTGACGCGGCCCAGAAGTCCCCAGAGTCGGAGGCCGCGGGATATAAAATATCCTCCAACCCGAAGGAAACGGCATCCCGTGCCTCCGGGCTGGGTGCAAGACAACCGCGAGAAAACTGGACCGGAGAATTTGCTCGGTGATGCCCAGGCGATGGAGGAAGAGAAAGTGAAAACTGCTCACTCTCCATGGCCTCGAGCTCCGCCTCCGAACTCCAGGCCGTGGCTTCACGGAGGAAGGAGGCCTCCGGAGCCGCGCGGCGAGGAAGAACGGCAGATTCTCGGTCAAAAACCATGAGTCTAGCACGCAGGGTTTTTAGAGTAAAATTCTTGCAGTATTTGCAGTTAGAAATGCCAAAAATAGCGTCTCGTGCATGGGCCAGACCCACACATCTGACACACTTACCATGCTGGTCTTCACTTGCGATGAGGCGAGAGCACAGCGATTGGCATCGACCAAAGTCCATTTCCACTCACCGCTAGGAGAAATAATATTCCACGGATGTGGTCGCTGAAGTGGAAAGTCGCAGATTAGCACTCTATCGCTAATAATTTGGGCCAGAAAAACCGCAGAAGCGAACGCTTCTGAAGAGAGGAAAATCTGAGGGGTGAAATGGCACGAACGCGGGTCTATGTCAAACACATTGACGTAGGGGCAGTATCTCGCGCCATCAGCCAATGAATTGGCGTGATTCTATATGGGCTTCAGACAATCGGTCATACCTAGGTGTTCCCACTGCGGTAAGCTACGCAGCGTTGAGTTACCTATGAAAGAGAACACATTACACATGAATCACCAAGGCTTCCAAATTCACTACAGCATTTCCAAACAGTCCATCTTGACTGAATTTAAGATGGGAACAAAAAATTCTGAGCCAATCTGCAGGAGGTTCGGCCAGTGCCATGATGATTAAACACCACTTTAAGCGGCTGCAGATGAATGGGTTTTTAATGAAGGACAACAGTGAGGCGTTGCCTCTCAAACACACAGCACACTGGGTGGGGGTGGAGGAGTGGAGAAGAGGTGAGAGTGTATTACTTGGCATGTGACGCATGCAGCACAGAATGGACCTGACTTTGGTTTTGAAGGCCTTCTCTCCCTCTTTGAACCCCTGGTTCACCAGGTCAACCACGTCATCGGGAGTGATGTCTCCTCTGGGAGGAAGAGGGGAGGATAGGCAAGAACAAAAACGAGAACAGAACAGGGTTATTGTGCAAGAGAAAATGTAAACCAGCATGACTGTTGTAACATAAGAACAATAAACAAATACATGCCATAAAACAGCTTTTGATTAGAGCAAATATGGTACACATACGGTTTTTGGTCCCAAGGAAGAGGATCCACTCCTTTATTGGCCAGCAGATGAGGGCTGTATCTGGCTTCAACATAGATCACTCCCTCTTCGGCCTTTGTCTCTACAAACTCATAAGCTATTCTCTTGATGGCCTCTCTGTCCCCTCTGCAGATGGAACATGAACAGATAAGATATCGTGACAACAACACCCCTACCCCAATAGCCCCTCGCCACCTTCAAGACATACAGAGTCTTTAAGAAACATACACACACGCATACATGTATAAACATACATATGAATATGTGTGTGTGTGTGTGTGTATGTATATATATATATATTATATACAAACAGTTTATTTGCAAAAAACGATAAATCTGTTCTTTTTAAATGTTCAAAAAACATATTTTTTATTATGTTTTACGTTTTGATTATGTTTTGAGATTAATGTAAAATCTTCTGTAAGATTATAAATGTTTTTACTCAAATTTTTGATAAATTTAATGCAGCCTTGATATATATATATATATATATATATACACACTATACTGCCAAAAGTATTGGGTCACCCCCTTTTAATGAAATGTTTGACTACTTTAGTAATATGAGTACAAGTCATTGGTGTTTGGTGATGAGGTTTTGGCTCAAGGTCTGCATTTAAAGTCACACCAGAGGTGTTCAGCTGGGATTAGGACTTGGCTTTCTGCAGACCAGTCAAGTTCTTCCACACTGACTGAATCATAATTTCTTATTTCTGACTGAATCATAATTTCTAATGCCTTATACACAGAGGCACGGTCATGTTAGAATAGTGAGAAAGAAGAGTGTAAAGACCATTTACCGTTGTTTTTGGGTTTAAGTATCGCTTTTATTTATTTTTCTTAATTCTGTTTTAGTTTTTATATAATTCTTACTATGCATGTGTTTGTGTTTGTTTAATTCCTACTATTTAAAATTTTACATAAATTATGTAATTTCATATCTTTATAGGTATTTTCTGTAGTTTTAGTTTTTGTTTTATTTTAGTAGTTACTTCACATTATGGAAATTTCATATATATATATATAATATTGTTTGGCTTAGTGTCATGTTAGAATAATTTTATACTGGTTGTTTTAATATTTGAAATGTTAACTTTATTTTTCTGTTTTTTTTTTAAATGTAAGTAAATGTTGTGTATTTGTTTTTGTTGTTGTTTAATTTCTCAAATTTTCTTAAATTATTAGTATTTATAGACTTGTAACTTATAGTGAATTACTTTTTCTTATTTGAAGTCGCTTATAAAAGCACGGTCTGCTAAATGACTAATTAGTAAAAGTAAAAAGTACGAATAGAAAAGGGTCCTGTCCAAACTGTTGCTATACAATTAGAAGCACACAATTCCCTAGAATATAATTATATGCATAACATTAAGATTTGTACTCATGGAAATGACTAAAGTAGTCAAACCTTTCATTAAAAGGGGGTGACCCAATACTTTTGGCAATATAGTGTATATACACACACACACACACACACACACAATATATATATACACATATATATACTAACCACATACAAACTGTGTGTGTGTGTGTGTGTGTGTGTGTGTGTGTGTGTGTGTGTGTGTGTGTGTGTGTGTGTGTGTGTGTGTGTGTGGTGTGTGTGTGTGTGTGTGTGTGTGTGTGTGTTGTGTGTGTGTGTGTGTGTGTGTGTGTGTGTGTGTGTGTGTGTGTGTGTGAGCAAACATCATCATAAAACATCATCTGCATCATCTACGAATATTCAAACAAATTGAAGTACACTATAAATGCTCAAGTTGTTTTATGATGTCATAAAAATTATAGCATTCATGACTTCTTCATTTATGGACAAAGATAGCACATGCTTCAGAGAGATGTTATGTGAATATAACTGAATGAACTAGACGTTACTTTCACTTACACACTCATAAAATCCTTCTTTATTGCATAACCATGCACTTGTTCCAAGAACACCCACAGCTGGAGCAAGATACCAAAGGCCATAATATTTTTTACAAATCAGTAACGCTTATGCTATTATACTTATTTTAAACATGAATTCTCTCTCTGAGTCACATTATGCTTTAAAGTGCTAAATAAAAGGGCTATTTGATTGTAACAACAAATAATTTTTTTCAGGTTACACCACATGACATGCATGAGCCTGTCTACAGCACTGGACACTAAAGAGCCCAGTGGGTGCCAAAAACAGCTAGCGAGTTCCCCATGTTGTTGTGGGGGAGGCGCATGCTGTAAACAAGACCCCTTTAAAGCTTCTGAGGACTAGAGGTTCATTTCCAATGAAGCATGTCAGCTGCCGGCCCACAAAACTAGCGGCTGCACTGCTTTTCAGGTCTTCATGTCAAAGCATCTATCTCTCACGTTTGTGAATCTGAGTGGAAACGTTTAGAAACTGCCTCATTATCAGACTTTTGTTTAGGGGACTGTGTGCTAGCGTAACAGAAAAGCCTGTGCAGAGGTTATATGTCCGTTGCTATAGCGACACGTCATGAAGATGTGACATGAGCTGCATGTAAAGATGTCTGCAGGACATCAGAAAGGATACCAAGCCCTTGAGGGTGTATCCACCACTAGCGATATGGTGAGACTCTCTTACTTATTAACCACTTGAGCAATGCTTCAGATTTGTGCCAGTGAATTGAGTTAACATCAATGGAATATATAATATACTTCCATGTGGTGAAGGGTGCAACAGCATAGAGTGGCCAAGAATAATCTGATTCATGGGGATTTTCTCAGATTGAAAGAGATCTAAAAATATACTATGAAATCATACACTCTTAAAAAAAGGTACAAAAGCTGTCACTGGGCAAAGCTGTCCTTTGTATCTTATTCATACCTAATTAGTACCTTATAGGTACATACAGTATCGGTTCCTAAACTGTACATATTAGTTCCTAAATGGTAGAATTTTAGTATGAAATACTTGAAACGGCATCGCACCAGTGACATCTTTTGTACCTTTTTACTTTTAAATTTCAAACTGTCAAAAAAGAGCAATTATTGAACCTGAACTCGATATCATACAATTTTTATGAAGTGGCAATTTAGTATGAATTCATACAATGTTATTTGTATGAAAACAAATGATTATTAAAAAAACAATAAGCATGAAAGGTCCGCACATAAACCTAATCATCAGTGGCAGATTGTACAAAAAGTTAAAAAAAGATTATACAAATTCGCCAAAACTAAAAATTGCTGTTCAGAAACCTTTTTTTCTGTGAGGGGAGAATAGTCCTGAGAAACTAAAATGTAACTGTTGTCGGTGCAAAAACTTAGGCTTCCATGCAATCTTCAAGCAAATCAGCAACACAACTTATTTACAGCCAGCAGATCTTTTCTCGGCACAACTACTTACGCAATGGCATGCATGTAGTGACTGAACTTGCCAAGGAATTCTGTGAGTGTGGCCGGCTCATGCATTATGACCAGATCTCTCATTTCATCCTCGCCGTTTGCAGGTAGAGTGATTCCCCGCCGCCTGAGACACAGTTACACCAGAGGTCACTGGTTAGAGTTTGAACATTTTAATGGAAAGACCACAGAATTGCCTAGAATTAGATCATAATGTCTGTTTACCCAAGAACACATGGTGCTGTTGATTCATTATAAAAAAAAATATTTGAAACTTATTTGATAACTTTGAATAGCCTGAGTTCTCAGCCAAAAACAGATCACAACTTCATTATTGACCACAGGCTGTCAAAATGTATCATTGTATAAATCCATAAAATCATTATAAGTAGATCATATTTGATGTTAGAGATGCAGTGAAGGTGAAATTAGCAGTTAATATTGACTTAAATTTAGGATTGTTTCTTTGGCCTCAGAAGGCTGAAAATGTTACATACAAATGCAATAAAAAATAATATTAAATAATTCATATACTCAATATTATTATAAATGCTTACTAAAAATATTCATATAATTACTCATTATATAAATAATTATAAAAATAATATTTCTGAGTAAATCATGTTTCATTTTTTGAGAACTCTTCTTTTAAGGAGCTTCTGAGTCACTAAGACATTTAAATTAATGGTTTTCAGGGTATTTATCACAGTATGTAATTGGAATATGTCACTTACTTTGCTACTTCTACAATGGTCTTTATTCGAATAGCACCATCAAGATGCACATGTAGCTCAATCTGCAAAGATAAAAGAACAGGAATAAGATACAACGCCCACTTTTTCACACCACTGAACCTCGTGACAAATGCTGACAGAGACACTTGTTGATGGCACAGAGCAGAAGCACATCCATCAAAACTCTGAGCTCAGCTTTCAGCCTGTCGCATTCAGATAGTTAGAGGAGTCTCCTTCCCGTGCAGCTGTGAAATGCTCCTTGTGAAGCGCATCTAGAATGTGGAATGCACGACTGGGTGAAATAAGTTCAGTGGAAAGGCCAGAGATGCCAGGGAGAGCTGTGAGAGAAGTGAATGTAATGGCTCCAATCTACTGAGACGTATTGAGAGTTGTCCTGACAGATGACCAAATCAAATTGTGACCCCACTTCACCAGCAGCTGTGAAAAAAACAGCAAGGAGCATAGAGACAAACCATAAAGAGAAACCCATTAAGTCTTGTCTGTTAGAGAATAAAAAAAACCCTCCATGTGGCGTCAACTGCTCTCATAGTATGTTTAATCACTGACTAAAACATGATTTGTGCTTCCTTTTTTACATTGTATAATTTGGGTACAAGTGTTGTACATTTGCTTGTCATCATACCACTGTGAATAGTGTATTCTTCAAACTATAACGTTTACCACTGAAGTTAGAAGAATGCAGAGAAAAGATGCCAGCTTGTCAGATTTATTGCTTGAATAAATTGCTTGAATATATCGTTTGAATCTTGTTACAGATTCAAGTATTTTATTGCGTTTGACTGAAAGTTGTGATTTGTTTATGTTTCATTGGATTCATTTTTATGTCGTTCTTCTGAAAGTTGAGTCCATGAAAGTTTGAGTTAGAATAGTAAGCAAGACCACAATTATACACCCAACGAGGCAGTAAAAGCAGATGAGTAGATACGTTTTCTTGTTTGGAGTGAAGATATTTAATGTCTCAAACAACCTCATTAGTCCCTTACTGCCCTACAAAGGCAAAAGACCTTAACTCGCTAGAGTGTGAAACTGAGAAAAATGACTTTAAAGTTTTTTATTTGTCCAGCCAAATTATTTATAGGCAGGACACTGGAAATCTGGCAATTAGATGTTTTAGTAATTAAAATTATCTACATAAAAAAATTGTGGGCTAAAACTAGTTTTTTTACCCCTATTTTGAAGTTACTGTACTCTGCTTTTGCATTGTCTGTAAAAAGTGAGAAGTCACACCAATTCAACAGGCAGTAACTTCCACATTATCAATATTTGTTTGCTGATCACCAGTTACAAAATCATTACAGTAACACCTGTATAAAATCTAGTGATCATGGGCTGTCTCATAAAGGCTATTGCATAGTAATGTGACTGTATCAAAGTTTTTTTTGACCGTAACAAGAAGACTAAAATAAAAACATGTGACTTTTTTTGCAAACAATTTATTTGCTATGCTCAGTAATGTAAAATAATGCTAGACATAGCATAATTGCTTTTATACTGACTTGAATGAAATAGCCTAACGAACGACTTGTGGATTTATGTGAATGCCAGCAAGCAGGAATAATGCTCAGAATTCTTGTGGATTAAACATCTCCGACGACATTCATTGCCATGGATTGATTTTATCTGGTTATAAGCAAAGCTAGGATATGGATTTAATTGCGAACTGTTAGAAGCTAATGATTTTATAATTGATCATGCTACATGCTACAGCATTCGAGTCCACACACGTCCAACTAGAAGTGACAGCCTGGTGAATAATCTGTATTATAAAAAGGGAAGAAAAAAATCTTTAAAAGTTATTCACGTTTACGTATTGCTGCCAAGGTATCTACTCTTTACAGTGCTTTGTTATATGGAGCTATTTGGTAGATCGCGGTTTATGTAATTAGTTTGTCTACACAGTAATTTAAATGCGGCAGACTGTAATGAACAGTAAAAAAGGAAGAACACCGTATAACTACAAGCTGTAACCGTAACTTTATTTTGATGCGATGTTAAACAAAGGCAGAACGCCGTAACTCAATTTGAGCATTCCAAACAAAGTGAAAGAGCCGTAGCTGGTGTAATACGGCGTTCTGCCTTGGTTTCTCCGGGGCTTTTCAAAGTTATGGTTGAGACCACCCATTATTTTCTCGGAAAAACAACTAAATTGACTCAAGATACTTATGTTGTCAAGATGTCTTGAATGTCCCAAAAATATAAATAACTCATTTTCGACCAAAATCGAAGTTACGGTCTTTTGCCTTTGCACGGAAGCATTTAGCTACTTTTAAGGAACTACATTTTTCAAGCCAAGTAAAATGTTTAAAAAAAATCACAAGTAGGTATTACAATATTACAATATATTGAGCTTGTATTAATCACAGACCTTAACCAAACCAAAAATCTATTTAAAAACCCATTGACTTCAGGACTGCGAAATGGTAAATACTAAAATGACTTGTTTTCAGGTTTTAGTCTATAAAAATATGTCATCTCAGCTGCACTCTATTTCAGAATGCAAACTCTTCTCCATCATACAATAACAAAGTGTGAGCATGCACAAATGTGAACTATATCTCATCATGAGTAGCTGTTCGCTTCATTCCAGCTGAAATTGTTTGGGGAATTTCTGTTTCCAATTTTGGGGAAAGTTCACCAGAAATCCTCAAGAGAAAAAGGGGACATGGGATCATGGGATCATTGTGCACGTGTGTAAACAGCTGTACCACATCTTTGACCAAGCTGCTCTGCATAACAACCTAATGGCTGTTCAGTGCATCATATTTTTTATGCTCTCATATACAGTTAACAGAAGATAAAGACACTTTCAAAAGGAACAGACCCCCAAGAGTATGATAGGAACCAGATACTGAAAGAAGTCAACATTGATTAAGCAGTGTGATCTCCAGGGGCCAGTCGGACACAAGAAAGAACACTGCAGAGTATTAAGTCCCTTCCCCCACCCCCAGAGGAAAATGTGGCGTGCAAGCAGCCTTTTATATCAAGTGATATCAATACCTTCAGCCCAGTTCAATGACAGAAATGCTCAGGCTTTGTAAAGGCTTTACTTGAGGCACCTGGTAAATCTGCATAATTGAAAGGCACTCAAAGCAAAATGGGGTTGATGCAGGACAATAGAACTATTCTTTACATTCTTTTGCAGCACAAAAACCAAATGTGAAGTACTCACTCATAATAAAAAGCATAAATATCGACACTGTGTCTTTGGCAGAACTAAACAAGGATGATGTCATCTCTAATGCTTTCAATTCATTGGTCTTTAGCTCTCAGTTTCTCGGACCAGGTTAACAGAGCATGAGGCCCAGTGTGTCAGACCTGTGTCCCCATGTCTTGTGTCTCCCTTCCTCTTGTGCCCATATATGGTCCTTCCTGTTTCCTATTCATTATTAGTTCAGTTAGTCCCAGCCGTGTGTCTTGATTATGTTCCAGGTGTGTCTAGTTAGTTCTGTCTATTTATAGTCTGTTCTGCCCCATGTTTCCTGTCAGTTGTTAAACGTCATGGTAGATGTCATTCTGTGTGTTCCTCCGTTCGTTCTATACCCCTTTTGCAAGTAAAGTCTTCTGTATATTGAACTCTTCGTCTCCTCATTCCTGGCTCCCTCAGTGATGTGATGCAGTGAAACTACTTTCTTCAAGCACTCTCTGCATGGGTCTCCTTGCAGTCCATTTAAATTAAAATAAACAACTCACTGAATATAAAAGTTCCCAAAATTATGCATTTAAGCTGCAAAAGCATTCACTACGTACAATATTATGACCAATACTTTCGCATGCTCTACCACGGATGTTTTCCCTGCAATCATGCAAGCCATGTGTGCTCAAATATCAAAAGGAAGACGTTCAAGTGGAAAAACAGTCTTGTCTGTACAAGCCTAAGCTGTCACCCTCTTCATCATACTTGATTCAAATGTGCATTGCAAACGACTACTGTAGTTGGTCTAATATTAATGTCACTGGGTAATAGGGTGGGATTGAATATGCATGGACTGCATGTTGCTTAAATATTTATAAGGCTGACTTGCTTGCAACTGCTCACATTATGGAATCAGATGACTCTTAAAAGCTGCAAAGCTTGTTATGAAAATACTGCCTGGTTGTTTAAGGTGTTTTTGTGTACAGATGAGAAATCACCATAAAATTGCCCTCTTAAACACAAATTAAACAACAGAGTATCACTCTCAAAAAGAATGTGTTAACTAATAACACATTTTATGTGTTATGGCTATTTTAACACATTTTGTGTCATTTTAAGTTGATCATGTGTAAAAAGAAAGAGAGAGAGAGAGAGAAAGAAACAGCACAGTGTGTCTAACACAACATGTGTTAACTATCATCCAATCACATTGCTGCTACGTCACTCCGCAAGCAGTCAGGCATGTTCGCGCCTCTTTTTCCATCGGTGGATGACTTGGATGCACACATGTCAGGTATTTGGATTTATTTGTTATTAGAAATTGTCAAATGTATTTTATTGTTATTTTTTTCGACGGTCAAATGTGCGTTTAGTTAGCGACCTCTCGTGCGTATGGATAACGTATTTTCCGTAACGTTAGAGAGGCGCGGTTTTGAACAGGACAGCAACCGCGTTTGATAGTTAACGTTAATGCTTCACAAATTATTTTCATTTCCCCTCATACAATTTGGTAAGTTTGTCCCTCACTTTCTGGAGAGAACATTTTTAATGAGTTTTGTTTTTCTTTGTTTGATTTGTTGCAAATGACATGACGTCTGATAAAACGCTGCAGCTAACGTTAGGCAGGATTCTCGTTAACGAGTTTGACAAAACGTTACCACTTGTCTTGCTACCTGCCGCCTTTATTTCATTAAACAACAGAATGTATTGATGTTTTGTTAAAAGCCCTTAAATAATCACGGTAAAGTTTAAAATTTGATTGACCTCGACATTGGAGTAACGTCTCCATCTCAAAAAAGGATGTGTTAATTTGACTATTTTAACACGGTTTGTGTCATTTTGTGTACGTAATTGACACAAATTGTGTAACTATAACACATTGGTGTGTAGCAAATTAGCAGGAATAACATATGGTTGAGTTAAAAGTAACACAAAATGTGTTGTCCTTAACTAGACATACAGGTGTGTTAACACAGGATGTGTTGTTTTCAGCATTTAAGAGAAGCGTCGATCCCGGGGATGCAGGGTCTCGAGCACCCATGGAAAAACACGAGATAGTCTCCGTTCATTTTAACTAATAAGAAATGGATTGTAGCTTTTACGACTTTATTCTCGTTTTATAGTTAATTTGAGGGAGTTTTGGCGTTATTTTAATGGCAGATTTCGAGAGTGCATTATTGTGATACGAGACAAACCGATTCTGAATTCGGAACCGCATACTAGCACACTACTTTGACTATTTTTAACATAATGGAAGAGATCGTAGAAGTAGTATGAGGTAACAAATTCAGCAAGACTTCTCCATTAGAAATGGACGACCGATTTGTCGGAGATCAAAAGATTGCTTTGTTTATCTCGGAAGTTTATCTAGCTTATGCTAGCTTGATGTTTTCTAAATAAATATTGTTCATTCTAACACTGCTTGTTAACTGCTCTTTTATATTATGAATGTGAATAACATGCCTAATCAGTATATGTGTATATATATAACAGATTGGTGTTTTTGTTTGCCCTTTTGCAGCTTCTAATGGAGGACACTCCAAAAACACTAGTGGCTGTACTACTTGATGAAAAGGAGATATGCAAAAAACTGCAGCATCTCAAGAGTGCAGTAGAAATAATTGATGCTTCCAAATATCTCCTCCCCTGTGCTGCAGAGTACCACCGGATTTTGAAATTTAATGCTGATTTTAATGAATTTATTGACACCGACCTAACTGAGAAAGTGGAAACCTTGGATAAGTTTCAAGTTTTGTTTAAGTCGATTAAGACAAGTGGATCGCAGGCATTGGTATGTAATTTACCTTTTAATATAACTAATAATAAATTACCTGTGTCATGCATACAGATTCCAGTATTATTGTACTTTCCTTAAATATTAATATTGCTTTTCAATTTTGAGCAAGGTAAGAAAGAGTTCAAGTTGCATTTCGATTTAAACATGGTGTGGGATTATATGATTACAAATGATAATGTAATGTATTACAGTATTTTTCTAAATTTTATTTTTATTAGTATGGTACATAATGGTAGCTAATGAAAATTTATATTAACCTGTCACTAGTAAACACACTTTACTAGTTTGGAAATGTTTAACTTTGTATATATTATATGATCATCCACCATAGAATGCTTCAGGATTTACCTACAGTATTACACTCACACTTTTGTGTCACGTACATTGTAATTCTGATTTCATATTAAACAGAATATTATAAAAAAATCTCCATGCCATCTGGCCCTTTGACACTGTTTTTGCAAGGAGCGCCATTCAGACCAGAAGCAGACCACTTTATCAATTAAACGTATCCATTATTAAAAGATTACTTTAAAAATTTTGTGCATAACATAAGAGTAGATGCAGTTTCATTTTATTTCATATCTTTATTGTTGTACTTAATCTTATTACATTTGTTGTCCTTTCAGGATGAAAAATTGGATGTAGATGCAGCCAGTCCAAGTCATCAACAGAATGTATGTTCATGGAGGACTTAAGTATACTAATACAATGAACATACTTGAACATATTTTAATAGTTTTTTTTTGTTAGTTTTTTGAAGGTTGCACCAAAGAACATACAAGAAGCTGGTCCAAGCAGTCAACAGAAGGTTTGTATATATAACTGAGTGCTTAAATAACAGCACTCTTTTCACTATTGGTATCACTTTGTTTGCCCATTCCAGAGAAACTAATAGTCTATACACCTGTACATGTTGATAAGTGACTGTCTTTATAAGTGAGTGAATCATTCAACCAGTTCATTCAAAAATGCTGTTTCATTCTGGAACAATATAAGGGAGTGACTTTGATTAACCGAATCATTAATTCATCTAATTAAAACTACTTTGTGCTTTTTATATTTCCAGCATCAACGAAATAGAATTGATGTAGACACTCTGCGAGCACTAATTGAAAGCAAAGGCCCGAGTATATTTAAGGATTATGAAGCTTCAGGAATGCTTTCAGAGACATCAAGAAAACTCCTTGTGAAGATAGGTGTCAGTGCGTTGGTGGAACACAGTGGATTGTAAGTTTACAGTTGAGAAATTAATTTAACTAAAACAGCTGAATGTGATAATCATAATACAGATGTTGAATACACACTGATTACTTTTAATTATTTGAACATTATTGGGAAAAAACCTTGTAAAACAAATTGCTGATCAGCAGTAGAAAACTGGCTGAATTTGGATCCTGTATTTTTTTCAAATGTATTATGTACAAGTTGAATTGGTTAATTCTTCCATGTTTTGCTTATAGTTACCCTTGTAATGATGAGAAACAGATGTTGGCAGAAAGTGTGGTAACACTGTTTCCTTCCCTGAAGATCAAGATGGGAGAAGAGAATGAAGGATTTGTAAGTTGTACTTAACACACAAACCGAAAAAAATGCGTGCTGCTCACGCTTGCGGTGTGAAATGGGCGTAAGTGTGGTATGTTAATTGGTTAACGGGTTACAAATCAGTTGAAAATTTGTGACTTTGTAATTTTTTTTGGAAAGGGATTAATTTGTTTTTAAATTACCAATATTAGTTACAATAAAACCAAAAGTACATCCACTTTGCTGGTTTGCTCGTCACACATCATGGATTCTTGTAAAAATTACAATTGTTATCCTTCCCGTCTCATCCAGGAACATTTCTATGACCCAGTCTCCCACAGTGGATTTATTGAGATGAGACTTAGAAATCTACGGAGGAAACTTCATGATGATCAGCGTCGCTACCAGCGCAAACGTAGTCGAATCAGTGATAACTCTGGAGTGTCTATCACTTTGGAAATGACTGCTGAAGGGGAGGAGTCCTCCTCTCAGGAGTGGATGACTGTGATCAAAAGGATGAAACCATCTCCAGAAAACCTTAATACCATCAAATTGGGCATGGAGAAAACATACAATAATCGCAGGTTATGGATCACAAACAAGTCCCCAACAGTGAAAGAGATCTTTGAACAATATCCTCGATTTGTAGACATGCCATACTTGGTAAGGACCTCTTGTGTTTTGCATGGCTTTTCCTTCTAGCTAGTTATGAATAGACTTTTCAGCAAAGGGATAGCCATGTTGATATTAACAGTTAAAGTCCACATGAATTCAAAAAGGATATTTGTTTTTTTGTTTTTTTGTTAGCGCACATTGCTAGTCTTGTCGTGAAAAATTCATTATGCAATTTATATATAAATAAAAAGTTTGTCTTTGTGATCTTTAGTCATAATCTGGAATTTTTTTGGTTTTCCTCTGAAATGCTGTTCCTTCTCTTACGTTATCCTTTAACCACTCCCCTCAAACATCAGTCTGCTGCAAACTAGAGATTAAGGTGCACTAAAATCATGCCCGAACACTTTTTTTTTCATTCAGTTTAATTCGAATAATAATACTGAAGTATAGTTTTTTTTTACTGTTATTCATAACCTGGAATGGCCCACAATCCCTCTCTGAAGTTAAGATTGCATAAACTTGACTCAAAAAAGACTCGATAATTTGTGAACATACCGAGGAAATACAGTAGTGTTGTAATTGTGTATTCTATCCTGTGTTGTAGCTTGAACGAGTATGGAAAAATGTTTCCTGGGAAGGCTGACCTCTTTCTTCGAAAATGGGAAGGAAATATTGTTTCAAAGTTGCAAAAGTTGTCCACAATGAAAGATCCTCTGGTCGTGCCAACTGATAACGAGAGTGAAGGTAGGCTACTTTGCTCGTTCTGTCAAAATGTTGTTTTTGTTTCAGTGAACACCATTAGTTTTAGTATTTATCTGAAGGCAAGGTTGGAGTTTAAAGTCAGCCATTATACCAGCCCTTTAAAAAAAATATTTTGTTTTTTTCTGTCATACTACAGATTCCTGTTACAGAGCTCTTCAAATTCTTACAACATTGCTGCCCCCCACTGCGTCAGGAAGGAACAAAGGGTGGGCCAAATGCAGTACAAAGTCGGCCCTTGCTTATCTCTTGGACATTAAGCCGGTAAGCAACTTGATTGCCCTTATATGTTAGCTTTATTTTTTGTTAGTTTTCTGTGCAAGCACTTTGTGATGTTACTTACATGACTCTCTGATTTGCATTAAACTATACTGTTCATTTATTTTTCTTTTAGGGATGCATGATATTAGATTTTTGCAGATATTTTTCAACTCATTTGGCCAAGTGTCTTAAGGTTATTTGTGTATTTTCATTTCATTTACAATAGGCCAACAGCACCCCTAAAATAAATAAATGCCTTACCGAATGGGCATTTAGAACCCAGAGCAGGCTGTTGCTGCTGTTGTCGCTGATCACGCTAATCACTGTTTACTCTATCAAGCCGGACATGTCATTCTGTATGTACATTATCAAATTAAATGCAGCAATCCAAAACTGTGAAGCTAATCATCATTCAGGCAAAAGTTTTCTTCAAGAATGTCAACACTGCTGATGTGATTTTATCACTAGCACACCCTGAGCACATGTGAGCTATTCATCTTATCGGCAAGGCATATCAGTGTATTTTTTTCAAATCAGGCGATGTCGTTGTTTACATTTTAAGCCTTTATCATCTGATTCCAATAATATCATGCATCCCTATTTTCTTTTGAACAAAAATAGGAAAATTTACCTTGCCTATAGTTCAATTAATGCAGATTAATTAAAGGGATAGTTCACCCAAAAATTAAAATTGTCATTAATTACTCACCCTCATGTTGTTCCAAACCCGTAAGACCTTCTTAGTTCATCTTCGGAACACAAATTAAGATATTTTTTGATTAATTCGAGAGCTCTTTGATCCTCTGTAGACAGCAACACAACTGACATGTTTCCAGGCCAGAAACGTAGCAAGAATATCGGTTAAATAGTCCACGTGACATCAGGGGTTCAACTAATTTCACAATGCTATGAGAATACTTTTTGTGTGCAAAGAAAATGTAATTATTCTCCTCCTCATCACGTCTGCCGTGGTGTGCTGCCATTGTAGAGAGTCTCATGACGCATGCGCAAGCTTTCCTGTGCATGTAAACAACGCATGCGTGGTGCCTTGCTTACAGTATGCACATGCATCGTTTATATGCACAGGAAAGCCCGCGCATGCGTCGTGATACTCTCTCCACAATGGCAGCACCTTGCGGCAGACGTGATGAGGAGAATAATTAAATTCTCTCATAGCTTCGTAAAATTATGGTTGAAACCCTGATGTCACATGGACTATTAAACCGATGTTCTTGCTATGTTTCTGTGCTAGGAACATTTCAGTTGTGTTGCTGTCTACGTAGGATCCGAGAGCTCTCGGATTTCATCAAAAAATATCTTAATTTGTGTTCCGAAGATGAACGAAGGTCTTTCGGGTTTGGAACGACATGAGGGCGAGTAATTAATGACAGAATTTTCAACTATCCCTTTAAGAGAACCTCCAGTCACTTGAACTGTGTTGATAATGGATTTTATAAAATGTTGTTTTATTTTTACAGGCTGGAACCAGCATCTCTAGCCTCCTGGATAATTCCCTGACAATGGTGGAAAACCATCAACCCCACATTGTCTGTTTAGGAGTGCCCAGTTCTACAGCGCAATACATCATTGTGGCCGAGAATGACAAAGTCACCATTCCACTTGAGGATAACAGTCTGACGTGTGCCATCGACAAATTGTTCAAAATGTATTGGGTTTGCAATGTAGCATATCCTGTCCAGCTCACATCTGTCTTCAATTTCTTTGAAAATGTGTATGACATTCCTTTCTCTGGTGGGAAGAGATCTAAAGTTGTGGAGCTTATTTCAAAGCTTCAAGCACTTTCCTAAATTGTACCACCATGTACATATGTCCGAAGTGCAAAAAATCAACTTCAAAAGACGTCCGGAAACTTATAAGTCATCTTAGGCATGTCCATGCACTTTCTGATGGACAGGATTATACAATTGTTTGTAGTCAAAACAACTGTCAACGAACATACCATAACTTCAATTCTTATGCTAAACATCTCAATAGAGAGCACGCTCAAGCTGCAAACCCAGTACATTTAGAACAAGACCCTGACACCAGCATGAGTGAGGACTTCTCAGCTGCATCTTGCTCTGCTGCTGTTGATATTTTAGAGACTAATTTTGATGGCTCCAGTAATTGCAGCACTTCTGACTACCAAAGCTGTGCAGCAGCATTTGTTGCAAAAATGTACTCCTCTTCAAATTGTACCCTGACTGATGTGCAAAGAAGCATCACATGCACAAAAGAACTAATCTGCGAAACCCTGGACTCTTTGCAAGAGAGAACCACATCTCTGCTTAATCGTTACTCTATACCCAATAATGAATTGCAGACTTTGATGGAAGATTTTGAAAGAGGACGAAATATGTTTGAGGAAGTTGATACGCCCTACAAAATGACCAAATATTTTGCAGAAAACCACTCTTTTATTAAACCAACAGAAATCTTCCTTGGAAGCAGAGGTGACACTGCAAGAAAGCAAGGTAAATTAACTCAAGTATTAATAGCAGATACATGTCAATATATATCTATTATTGATACTCTAAAGTTTATTTTTGACAATGAACAAATGCAAAAGCTCTTTGTGGATTCAACTGAAAGTGATGATAAATTGCGTGACTACTGTGATGGCTCACATTTTAAAAATCACAAGTTGTACAGCAGATTTCCTCAAGCTTTACAAATTCAACTTTATTTTGATGATTTTGAAACAACAAATCCTTTAGGCTCTAAAACCAAAGTTCACAAAATGGGAGCAGTTTATTTTTGTTTGAGGAATTTGCCTGCTAGATTTAACTCGTCTCTTGAAAACATCCACCTATGTTTGCTTTTTAATTCAATTGACAAAGAAGTTTATGGTTTCAACAAAATATTTGAGCCATTGTTGGATGATATTAAATTTCTTGAAACCAGAGGGATAGAAGTTCAGATAAATGGCCAAAGTACAGTGTTATTTGGCACAATATGCTTATTCACTGCTGATAATCTGGCCTGCCATTCACTTGGAGGATATTTGGAGAGTTTCGCAGCCAACAAATTCTGTCATTTCTGTCTGATTGACAAACATGAGATGCAGTGTATATTTGACGACGATTGTTTGGAGTTGCGCAATGAAGTAAATTACAATGAACATGTCATGCTTAAAGATCCTGGTTTAACAGGCATAAAAGCAGACTCTTGCCTAAACTCTCTAGACTACTTTCATATTACTGATAATGTCTGCGTTGACATTATGCATGACATTTTAGAGGGTGTGGCTCCACTCGAGATCAAATTAATGTTGCAACGTTTCATCTATGAACAAAAACTTTTCACTTTAGACCAGTTGAATGACCGAATGCTTAGCTTTGACTATGGTGTGGCAAATGAGAAGAACAAGCCTAGTGCCATTCATAATTTAAGAACATCGAAGAACCCCATGAAGCAAAATGCCAGTCAAATGTGGTGTCTCATCCTTTTTTTGCCTTTCCTGATAGGACATTTTCTAAGTGAAGGTGATAGTCACTGGAAATTGTTCCTTCTCCTTAGAGAAATTTGCAGCATCATTTTTGCACCAGTTGTTACCAAAGGATTAGCTGCATTTTTAAAGCAGCTAGTTATTGATCACCATAACTTGTTTAAGACTCTATATCCAAACAAATCACTAATACCAAAGCATCATTTTATGACTCATTACTGGCGATTGATGATAAAATTTGGCCCACTGTCTAAATTTTGGTGCATGAGATTTGAGGGAAAGCATGGTCCTCTAAAAAGACAAGCGCAAGTTGTATGCAATTTTGTAAATATAAGTAAGACATTAGCCTACAAGAGTCAGGTTCAGACTATGTTTCATTGGAAATTGGGCAGTCCATTAACAGAAAAGATTACTGTCCCAAATGTTTTTCCAGTCATGGTTGGATCTTTGGAAAAAAGTGTTCTGTTTGTTGAAAGCATGAAAGACTTTGGCTATGAACTTGACACATGTAGCACTGTTCATGTTTCTCACTCTGTTGGTGTGTTCGGTCAGACTTTTCAAACTGGTTGTGTACTTGCTTTAAACTATGACTTAAGAGAAGAGCGTCTCTTTGGTGAAGTTTTACACATAGTTCCACAATGTGAAAAAGGAATTGTTTTAGTTTTTCTTAGAGTTTTATCACAAATGTATTTTCACCCACACTTACATGCTTATGCAGTCCAAAGAACAAATGAATACAAAGTGATTAATTTGAGCAATGCTGCTGATGTAAAACCACTTCACATGATTTCTTACAAAGAAAACCTTTTTGTAAATTCAAGATATAAAATTGTTTAAAAATGTCTTTATGAAATTCAAATGACATGTGAATATTGACTTTGTGAAAATGTAGCAGTCAAGTTTTAATAAATGTATATATTTGTAAAAAAAATATTTTGCATTGCATTCATTTGAACTGGTCAAAAATAGCACATCTATGACACAAATTGTGTGATTTTTATGACACATTAGTGTGTCAAATATTTTAACACATTCCCTGTGTTAAGAAGAATAACACATTGGTTGAGTTAAAAGTAACACAAAATGTGTTGTCCTTAACTAGACACACAGGTGTGTTAAGATATAACACCGGTTGTGTTGTTTTTAACACATCCGTTTTGAGAGAATGTGTTTACAATGAGCAATCCAAAGAGAATGCTGTACTTTACTATCGCAGCCTCTTATACTATACTGCTGACATTGGAGTAGATTCACCATAATTATTATGTAATATCAAATAAACTTTAAGAAGGGTATCGCATAAGGAAGAATAGACTAAGGCTTGAACGCTACATTTTATCGACTCCCATATGGGTTATTGACACTTCCACAAATTATGTGCTTATCGGCATGTTTCTAGTATCAGTTCTTCAGGCTGGCTTCTGCTAGCTCAGTCAGTACAATAACTCCAAAGGGCAGATATCTCTCTGCAAGGCCAAGTGTGAACATTATCCTGGAGTGTTCTCTCCTTTGCCATAAACCAACATGTTCCTTTTGATGCATCAGCCGCAATGGCGAGATGTTTTTGTGTCTTTTTATGAATGTTTAAATAATTTTATGATCGTGTTTCTTCTTCTTTAACTAAAAAAAAAACTCTGAAATTACCTTTAACTTCTCCTTATTAAGCATCAGATGGCTTTAGGTCTTAATCTTATACATATCTACATTCAATATGACAATGTTTGCATTTTAATGTGAGCTGATTGTGCTGTATAATCATTTATTAAAACAGCATTCAACCCCGAATGTATAGCCATTATCTGAAGAATAACTACAATAACAGTAATGACACAACTAACCTTAGGTTTATCAAATGCTGGTTTTCCATTCTTTTCTGCCATTGTCTTTACTCGAAGTGTAAATCTGTCGGGATATAACTTGAACACGCGCTCTCCGGAACCTGTCAGCTCAAGCGGCGAACTTCAGCTTCCCCATGCGCGTTACTATTATACACTCCAACCCAGGCGCGGACAAAGAACACGCCTTATGAACAGATAATATGAGCTATGAACCCCGCCTCTACAACATCAGCGAGCAATAACAAGCCAACTAAACAGGGCTGAACACAACAGAGTGACAATAACCGAGCAAACTAAACTGACAAGCGCACCTGATCTACGAAGAGATTAAACCGGAATCCTATTAGAAGCTTTTTAGAAGCACAGTAATGCCACATGTACAGTAGGCCTAACTACGACGCGACGCGACGTTGCAAGCGAGTGTGGCGGAAGCGTTCTATTTGCGTCGCGTCGCGCTTGTAGCTAGGTTTAGGCAATGTTTACGGAGCTAATAAAATTTTACGTTTATTAAAAAAAAGCACGGCTTATGGCTAGTTTATGTCAGTTTGTGACATACAAGGAAGAGTCCGGTCAGTATCACGACTTTGAGTTTCTGCTACGTAACTAGACTGGGAGTTACTTTTTAGGAGTGTTGAATAACTTATACTAAATGTTTAAATGCAAAGTAATCGTTACATAGCCTACTTAAAGAAGCCCTAGGTAACCGTAAAACCATGAGAAATGCTGATACATTATGTTGTGTGATCGAATTTGATCTTTCTGAATCAATTGAACCTGGTCACAAAATCGGTCACGAAATAAATCAAGCTGTCACCGAGCAGTTCGGAAATTCAGCTGAAAACATACTGGATAGCATTTGAGAGAACCTTGACAGGGGGAACAAAAAGTAAATAGAAGAAAATCAGAAATGTTACAAACTGAAAATGTTAATGACTCGAGTGTATGGCGGTTGTGTCAACAATATCCTATATGAAAGAAACTGAACATTAAATTAATCATGACACAAACTGAATTAAAAAACAACATTACAATATTAGTTCTTGAAATTAATAGGCTATTTTTTTTTAACCTTTTAGAACATGCCAAACGGTAATGTCTCAGTCGATGACATAATAACGTAAAATAATACATTTCTGAACTAGTTTCTTGAAAATAACTAATCGATTTCGCAGAAAATGATTCGGACTTCCCATCGCCTCCTCGGGTGGATATCAAGGCCAGGACAACGTTTATGCTATTTTTTATGAAGAACCAAGATTTAATTTAATAATTACATTTATATTATTGTCATCTGTTGTTAAGGATGATTCATCTCCGAATTGGGGCTGGAAGTATCCTTACTAGTCTACTAGACATGTAAACGGCATTGCTTACAGTAGTTGGCCACTAGATGTCAGCATAACATCATAAGTGTATTCATGTGTAGTAGAGATGAACCATACTCGGATAGTGTCGCCTGTATGCCTGTCAACGTGATTAGGAAATTATTGGTTGATAAGAATGTTATTACGAAAAGCTGACACGTCTACATCATGTTCATAAAGTGGCAACGGCATATACGCACATCTCTCATTAAACTAAGATGACATGTTTATCATTGTTGAATATTTGAATGCACCACTGGTCATTTTTTGCCACATGTTTGTACTTGAACAGAGCACACCATAAACCATGTACAAAATCACTTGCTAAATAAGAAACATTTCCAATAGGAGGCAACATAACATTTACTGCATGCCTAAAGCATTACATTTTAACACAGTTCTTTCTAAACCCCTGCTGTTAAAGCAGTTCCTAAACAACAACCCTTATTTAACTTGGCCTAATCCAGTAACTCTAACCCTGCGTGAAGCCACATGGGCCATTTTCTGTTTCCCAACCAGCAAAAACATCCCATTAAATGTGTCTGCTGGAACAGTGCTTAAGAATGTGGTAGCACCACTCTTTCTATAAATCCCTCAGTGTGCTCATGCTAGTAAGACATGGATAGAGATGTAAAGCTTTTGAGCAGATGTAAAAACATAATTTTTTCCATTTTCCATTTAATTATAGCTGCTTGCATGACACCCCTGTATAACGGAATAAAGCACCACTGTTGTTCATGCATCTGTGACGTCTTCTTAACTCAACCCTGTGCTATCACTCTAAAAACTGTCATCAGATATGACTCATACCCAAACCAAATGCAGTTTACACATGATGTTAGTTGTTAGAAGATCAAGATTCTGATTGAACGTTGGAAGTCGTCGAGATCTTCTAGCTTAAGAGCAGAATATCCGTTAAAAATATTGACTCTGCTGGCCACATGTTAGGAAGTAGCTACTGCAATGAATCTATCCCTTGTCCTGTATTTATTTGTTCATGCTTATTTTAAGGCAAGAACTTCAGTAATGGAAAAGGGTTGTCGTTATTTTAGTCTTATTATGACTAAGGGGGTATTTTCAGTATTTAAATTCAGCTTCCAGTAACCTGGTCAAATGAGTGATACTGGTGTTGTTTCAGAATATTATATCATTCAAATTTTGATAAATCAACACCCATATGACATGTTCATTTTCACAAAGCTGTGATGGAAACATGATAATCATTAGCACATATGCATCAATCAACCAATTCACATTTTCAAAACTGATTTTGGGGGGGATGTTTGTGTAATGTAATTTTATATGATAACTTACATTCAAGCAACAGGATGTGTTGAACTTGAATGACCGTGAAGAACAATTCAACAATCTTCTAAGCGTGAAGAATAATCAAACATCTAAAAGCAACCTTTTCCACTATTAAGAAAATTTTGTGTAATTCTTAATGAACCATTATTTACAATGGTGTCAATTCAGCTAAAGTCTTTTGAGCAATTTGTAGATTATTTCAGCTGAATTTGCCATACGATTAAAGTCAGTGGGGTCTAAAACACCCGCTTCGAATGATTGTCTAAAATAATACTGGAACTTAATTACTCATTAAGAAAAAACATATAACTACACCACTGTTCTGCAGAATGCTTCATCTCTCATACTGTACATTTCAATATGAATTCTGAAGTTTACATTGAAAGATTTCACAGATTCAGTTGAAAAATGTAAATATTCCCTTCCAGACGGTTGCTGGGTTCTTCCCATAAAGCTGTTACTGAATGTGGTTGTGTGTGTTGTCTGACATCTTTCCTGTGACTGTCAGATTTTCTTCCTCTCATACGTCATTACTTGACCCTTGCTTAGAATAGTGTTCTTATCAGAAACCAAAGGCTTTCCTGTTACGACTTGTGCAGTTTCACACATCTAGTTAGAATGCTTGGAACGTAGGTATCATTTCCTCCCCTCAAAAACAGTTAATCAGATTCAGGTTCTTCTTTTTAGAGGGTGATTTATCTACATCGCTGCACATATGGGCTGCAGCTGCGATTAATGTGTGAGAGGTCTGTTCAAATGAAAAGAATAAAGCAACCTGGAAACTAATGTTTTACTTTGCATCAATTTTGATGGTGAAAAAAGCTAGCACCAATGACGTCAGCCAAGAGAATATAAAAATGATAAGTCAGTTTGCACTGACAAGTTAATAATATAAAGTCTGTTCTGATTAATCAATCTTGACCGTCAGCCATTTTAGTGGTAGTGTTAATACAAGTAAAATTATAAATACATTTCAGCTAATATAAATATTAAATCATCATTTATTTATTTTGTGACTAGCCCTGTAAAAATCTGCTCTGCCTGTGTGTTTTTAGCAACATTGACTGGCTGGATATGGATTATCCCTATTATTCAGAAGTTTTTGTTTGCAAACATTTTTAGGTCTCAGTGTCTGGGTAGATTTAAGATTCATATGTAAGGAAATGTAATATTGTCAAGGAATACAAAGCAAAAACATTTCCAAATTTCAAAGTATTATCTACGACTCCAACTGATTAACTATGACACATATTGCAGTTGGGGCCAAATTCTTCAAACCTCAAAGGCACGCCAAAGACTTTTTAACATTAAGACAATAAGGAATAGTCTGGCGAAGCCTAAGAAAAGTTAGAATTATGTTCAGTTTTCTGGTCAGGCATGTCGGTTCATCAAGTAATTCTTCTTTATTACAGGGTGTGCAGTAACTGAGGATCTAGGAAGAAAGGAAATTGGAAAGGTCCTAAGCCAAAGCCCTGAAGATCACATGTGCAGCACACAGGAATTGATGTGAATGAAGGAGTAAACACAAAGACAACCTATTTCCAATACCAAAATGAGGTTTACAGAGCACAGAATATTTATTTAATGAAACCAATTACACCACCCCGAGAGAGGTTTCCTGCTAGGGCTGATGTACATTCATTCTAGAATTGCCATATGACTGAACTGCACTGTCATTTAGTATTCAGGGTTTTACTTTACTGTACCAAAGCAGGTGTTAAATGAAAGCACTCCTGCACATGGCTGGTTTAGTGTATGAATCAGAGCCTGCCTTTCCAGTATTCTGTATTCCTGTTAATTTAAGTCAGTTCCTTGGCACTTCACTTTAAGCAAGAACTTTTCCATGAGACATTATTGGCCTAGTTTTTAACCACAACTGGCTGAATTTTAGACATGAAAGAGGGAGCTTTTGTCCCACATCTGCTTTTCTTGCTCTGTTAATCTCCAAATATTTAAACAATATTTTTGTGGATCATCCTTCCAGAACAAATTTACACATTCCTGACACCCTATAACATGTTTCCACTGGACTTTGATGAACGTTTATTTAATACCATTTATAGGATAATAATATTTGGATTACTCTGTCCTCTACTCTTAAACTGAATTTAAAATCATTCAAGAATAAGACAATATTTTTCATTCTGAATACTATTACTGTGTTTTGCCTAAAGATATGTGTGCGTTGTTCCCTTTATGGGGATATTGTACATTCCAAACATTTTGATTTTTGGAAAGGATGTCAAAATAAATGTAAGAGTGGTTGGACAGAAGTTTTAGACATAACTAATATCCACTTTTGCTGTATCTGGCAGGCCACATGTGTTCCAGCTGAATTATCATGAGCTGTGTTATTTGTAAAAGTGAATTTCCCGTCTAGGTCTATTTATAAACCGTCATTCCCAGTGGGTCATCCTGCATTTCAAAAGGATTGTTTTGTCTGAGCACTTGATGTGAAAAATGCACAATGTCTTTTTGAGAAGCTCATTTTTTTCAGTGTAACCCACAGTTTAAATGTAAGCAAGTTCTCTATTTTAAATGCTATAACGATTTAAAGAAGAGCGTTCAAAGAGGGGTTCTTTCTGAAACTGAATCACTGAAACTTTTTAATGTCTGTATTACTTTTCAGACTAACAGTGTATTAGTAGTGATGATTTTTAATGATTCTTTCTACAAATTACATTGTTGTACTGCTAGGTGGTGAAGTAATGATCTTTAGAAGTTAGTCATTGAATCATTTACTCGACCAATTCATTTAAATCATTCAGGAATGAAACAATGTTTGAAAATCAAATGCTTCCCTACTATATAATATGCAAAAATGTATGCGAAAAGAATAGTATGTCTGAATTTACAGTATTCATAAGACAGTAGCAGAAAAGTAACCAAATTATCATAGCCGAGCTGTCTTTATTAGTGAGTCATTGAATTGTTTACTCAACGATTCATTTAGAACTACTGATACATTCAGGAGCATCATGACTGTGTGTCTTGGAGATTCTATTCTATTCAATTTGTTTTTTTACTTCATTTGGAATAATTATTCTGGATAAAACAAAATCATAACACATAAACAACCTTAAAATAAAAAAAATACATCCACTATACCATACAATCCATTGTCTTAATAAAACAATACCCCACAATCATAACTTAACACCCCCCCCACAACTTCAAATCAGCTGTTTTATTATTCAAATAAATTCCTCTACCAACCAATAAAACAACAATACACACTAACACAAACCAGAAACAGATGTCCCCAAGGTCAGACCCCCCCCAAAAAAAGCCAACTCCAAACCCCAAAACAGTCCAAAGTCCATGTTTTCCACCCCACCCCAGAACACAAGCTAAAAAAAACACAAAAGAAAATTTACCTTTTCCTGTTTGGAAATGGGCAATGGAGATGTGGAATTTGAAACATTTCTGATCCAGGTCCAGCCACTGTTTACCCTGCAGTCAGGCTATGACATCAGAGCGAGGACTTTATAAAAGTGCATGTGCACAGAGCCAGGCAGTGAGAAAACAGTAACACTAGAAAATCTCATTGTGGTGGAACACATAGCAGAACATGATGGAAAAGCTACAGAGAGACAGGAAAACCCTGATGGCATGGGCACTGCTGTTTTACCTGGGCTCACAGGTGAGATTCACGCACTTATGTGCATGCATGCATTTTGCCAGTGGAAATGTTTCTGATGTCTGTGTTCAGTTTTATGTCCCAACAGCTGTGGGATTTGATCTGGTTACTTTGTAAATTGTCTTGCTCAGAGTTGAGAGGAGGGAGACGTTAGTTTTTTATCAGGGACTTTTTGTGGGAAGTTGTGTTGTCTGTGAGAACTCTTTATTAAACAGCGTTTTTATGTAATGGAGAATTAATGCTTAATTAAAGAGTCAAGGTTCTGTACAAATGTAAGATTGCAATCTTTAGCTTGTTGGCTGTAACACGAGCTTATAATTACAAGCATGTTTTATGTATTCAGAGCCTGGGAATACTTACCGTAAGTGATTCACATGAGGGAAAATATTTTTCCTTTTGCTTCTCCATATGGATATTATCAATTTTAACCAAAGCTGCATGTTTTGAAAACCAGCAGTGCTATTATTAGAGGCATACATAACTAATATAGCATTAATGGGAAACTTGAAATAATTAAATTATATAAAAGTAATGTTTGATTATTGAAACTTTATGGTTTTCACGTTGTACAGATTTTGTAACAGATTCTCTGTTGCATGCTTTACATTAACACTTCTTCCTGTATGCTGTCTTAGGTGTGCTGTCAGCAGTGTGACGGCCCTTGTCAGTGCCAAAGCTCTGTACCAGCCTGCCCAGAAGGCGTTCCTCTCATTCTCGATGGGTGCCAGTGCTGTCAGGTGTGTGCAAGGCAGCAGGGTGAGGCCTGCAGTGAGCTGTATCTATGTGACAGTCAGCGGAGCCTGCAATGTGACTATAGTGCCAGCTTCCCTGGAGAGCCAGGAGAGTGTGTCAGTAAGTTTCAACCACCAAATACACATCATTAGCACTAAAACACTATTACAGCCATAATAGGTCTTGATGGCTCACATGGCTGTCACTTTTAACTTATTATCATAATTTGGGATGGCATTTTACACATTTAATTCATTATTTTTAATGTTGGTTTGAGCATTTGATTCATCCTTTAAGATCAATTATGCCGTGTTGGACTGATACTGGATTGATAATGAAATACAACACAAATTTATATATAATAATATAATGTATAAAATGTAATATAAATATGTATATATATATATATATATATATATATATATATAGTTTATGCTACAGTACCTCAAATGAGGAAATATAATTTTGACAGGGTTGTACTGGATTGATAATTAAAATATATTTTCATTATCAGATTTAAAATAGCAGCTAAAATGATAAATCAATATATCAAATTCAATTACATTTCCTCACAAATTATTTATAATATAATATAATACATAAATTGTAATTGTTTTATTTGAAGAAATTAAATAGCATTTGAGCTTTTTATTGGTCATTTTAGCAGCTATTGTAAAATAAAAATGTAATTTATTTTATTATTTGAGAATTTTATTTATCTTAATTTTGACAGGGATGCACTGGATTGATAATTAAAAATGAAATGTCAAACACAAATTCTATATATAATAATATAATATATAAATGATCACATTTATCGATAAAACATTTGTTTTATTTTTTATCATTTATGCTACTTCGAATGAAGAAATTAAAATGCATTTTAATTTTTGATTTATCAGTCGATTGAAAGTTTTTTTTATTATGTTACCTTAAACATGTTTTTTTTAATTAAAATAAATAATTGCTGCAAATTATGGCCAATCTTAATTCATGACAACCCAAAAGTTTAAGATTATATTAAAATAATAAAAACTTGTTAAATAAATCTATCAACTAATCTCACAGAAGTGAGTACACTCCTCACATTTTTGTAAATATTTTATTATATCTTTTCATTGACAACACTGAAGAAATGACACTTTGCTACAATGTAAAGTAGTGAGTGTACAGCTTGTATAACAGTGTACATTTGCTGTCCCCTCAAAATAACTCAACACACACTAAACCACTGTCTGGCATGTCTAAACCACTGGCCACAAAAGTTAGTACACCCCTAAGTGATAATGTACAAATTGGGCCCAATTAGCCATTTTCTCTCCCCGTCGTCATGTGACCCGTTAGTGTTACAAGGTCTCAGGTGTGAATGGGGGGCAGGCGTGTTAAATTTGGTGTTATTGCTCTCAATCTCTCATACTGGTCACTGGAAGTTCAACATGGCTCTACATAAAGATGGCGTAGGCTATAAGAAGATTGTCAAGACCCTGAAACTGAGCTGCAGCATGGTGGCCAAGACCATACAGCGGTTTAACAGGACAGGTTCTCAGAACAGGCCTCACCATGGTCGACCAAAGAAGTTGAGTGCCCATGCTCGGTGTCATATCCAGAGGTTGTGTTTGGGAAATAGACGTATGAGTGCTGCCAGCATTGCTGCAGAGGTTGAAGGGGTGGGGGGTCAGCCTGTCAGTGCTCAGACCATACGCCGCACACTGCATCAAATTGGTCTGCATGGCTGTCGTCCCAGAAGGAAGCCTCTTCAAAAGATGATGCACAAGAAAGCCCACAAACAGTTTGCTGAAGACAAGCAGACTAAAGACATGGATTACTGGAACCATGTCCTGTGGTCTGATGAGACCAAGATAAACTTATTTGGTTCAGATGGTGACAAGCGTGTATGGCGGCAATCAGGTGAGGAGTACAAAGAAAAGTGTCGCAGGGCAGTATTGCAACATGATAACGACCCCAAACACACCTCCAAGACGAACACTGCCTTGCTAAAGAACAGAAGGTGGAGGAGTGCAAGGTCTCTAACATCCACCAGCTCTGTGATGTCGTCATGGAGGAGTGAAAGACCTGTGAAGCTCTGGTGAACTCCATGCCCAAGAGGGTTAAGGCAGTGCTGGAAAATAATATTGTGAAAATAATATAAATTGTGGCCACACAAAATATTGACACTTTGGGCCCAATTTTGACATTTCCACTTAGGGGTGTACTCACTTTTGTGGCCAGCGGTTTAGACATTAATGGCTGTGTTGAGTTATTTTGAGGGGACAGCAAATTTACAATGTTATACAAGCTGTACACTCACTACTTTACATTGTAGCAAAGTGTCATTTCTTCAGTGTTGTCACATGAAAAGATATAATCAAATATTTACAAAAATGTGAGGGTTGTACTCACTTCTGTGAGATACTGTATGTATATATATATATATATATATATATACAATGGGGGCACATCAAATACAAAGCCAACCTCCACAGACCACAGCAAACCTTCATAAAAACACCACAACATCTAGACCTTCTGCACTGCATATAGTGTCATCAGTGTACTCTTCTGAACCCATGTTTTTAGGTCATAAAGAGCTGGGCTGTGAGCATAATGGAGTCTCCTATCAGGAAGGCCAGGTATTTCAGCCCTCTTGTGCTCTTCAATGTCACTGTTCGGGTGGTGGGGTGACCTGTGTGCCCCGGTGCAGTGAGGATGTTCTCCTGCCCACCCCAGACTGCCCTCATCCTCGAAGGGTTCAACAACCAGGAAAATGCTGTAAAGAGTGGGTGTGTGAAAATATGGACAACACAGTACTTCAGGACGCACACATAGGTACTTCATTACCTGTCTTAGTGTCCAGAAAACAAATCAAGCCATAAAACTGACTCAAAGGCTGTTGTGTGTGTTCATATAACAGTATTTCACAAGCTGGAAAGAAAACTGTCTCTCTTCTTTTGGGATTTTGCATAAATCTTTTTACATGTTTCTTATTCGAATCCCTATCTGAGAACTCTCTATTACATTCCCGTCTGAGGTTTTCATTGTGGGATTTTGACCATTTTAATAAAAAATGTCTTGCCAAGATGGAACCTAAAAGCAAAAATTCTAGCTTCTTCCCGAAGCCAACTTTCCATGATTCATAACAGGACTCATGTCTGTGTAGCACAACAATTAAACTCCAAAAAGCCAGAGAGAGTGGAACACCAGACAGGAGGGTGTTCAAAAGCAATGTCACCCAAGTGAAATCAGCTGAAATGGTACATTTTGTTCTGAGTGTGTTTACAGTGGAAAGTTCACAGGTTCATGTGCATAAAACACTGCCAATGAATGACTGATTATCATCTCACAAGGATGGAGGTTTGGTATATTTTGGATATTTGGTATTGCTTCCTTGGGATTCTCAAATTAATACAATGATTGTCAAATGGTACGAGCTGATAACAAATTTATGCAGCTCTATGTTTATGCAGCTCTATGATACAGAATTAAAGGGATAGTTCACCTTTAGGACCATTGTTCATCTTCGGAACACAAATTAAGATATTTTTTATATTAAGATTATTAAGATTTCATTTTTGGGTGAACTAACTCTTTAAAATGTAAACTTAAATTTAACATGAAATCAACACTGATACTATATACTGTAATTTCTAAATGCACATTGCATGACTTGTGAACAATAGTGTGTGTTATTTTAACCCTTTAAGTCCTTTTCCTAATTTGGCGTTCCCAGTCAAAAATGGCTGCCCTTAAAAAAGTATTATGTTCACAAAAACAGTGCATAATCTGAGATCAATAAATCAGTTCCAAAAAATAATTACAAAACCAGTACTAAGTGAATCCTCTCTCTATCCAAATGCTAACTAAAAAAAATTTTTTTATAATGTGAGCATTTTTGGCTTTAGTTATATAATATGATACATAATTTAAAAGGCATTAACATATTTTTATGATTAAAATACTTTTTAAATGTAATGAAATACACCTGGCTAAGTATAAAACTTAGTTCATTGGGTCTGTAATAATAAATATGTGGCAATTACAAAGTTCCCTGGTTCCCTTTGAAACAAGTGTAAGTGTTGTGTAAGTTTAATTGAACTGCGTAAGTCTAATTAAATTGTTTTTGGGATGGCAGCTTCGGGAAGTGATCAGACAATGCCTGCAGACTCTGCATACCAAACCAGACCCGGTTCAAACTGCATAGACCAGAGCACAGAGTGGAGCTCTTGCTCAGACACCTGCGGGCCTGGAAAATCCACACGGGTGTCCAATCAAAACCCGGCCTGTCGCCTGGAGATGCAGATGCGCTTGTGTATGATCCGACCCTGTCAGCCTGTTCTCCAGAGAAACCCACAGGTGAGTCTCCGATCAACCTTAGGATGCTTTGGTTTTGACCATTCAAACCATTCTCTAATCAACCCTGCTTCTATATTTTAGTGGTCAAGGAGGAAATGTCAACCCAGCTACAGGTCAGCAACCCCAGTGCGGCTTTTCCACCAGGGCTGTTATAGTACGCAGTTCTACAGACCCCGTTATTGCGGCTCATGTAAAGACAACCGTTGTTGCACTCCTTACCACACTGGCACAGCGCTGGTCACTTTCCACTGCCCTGGAGGACGACTGCTCAAACATGCTGTCATGACCATCAACTCCTGCATCTGCCATTTCAACTGCCCCTATTCATCTGGAAGGGCATATAGAGGGACACCGTTCTGGGGTTAGAAACTGAATCTCTTTCGATCTAGTAGCTTCATATTGGATGCTCTGAGTTTAAAATGTCTTTACATGGACCCAACTCAAGATTTGATATTTAATTTCACCACCACCAACAACAACAAAAAACATTAAAGAGCACATAAGCCATTTGAGATTTGACAGCAATGTTTTTTTCAGGGCAATTTCTTAAGCCGACAGGTGTCTGTACTGGTATCTTTGGTGTAATTAAAATAGTTTATGAGTTTAAAATCTGCCAGAAATGTCTCTCTCTCTCTCTCTCTCTCTCTCTCTCTCTCTCTCTCTCTCTCTCTCTCTCTTCTCTTCTATAGGGTTTAAACAGTGGCAAATGTTTTACTCAGAAAAAACTTTACACTTGAAAAATATCAAACAATTATATAGTAGTTATTTCTGTATCTTTGTCAGTTTTGTGCTTATTATTGGACAATTGTATAGCTTTCAATGAACTCCACAGCTATTAGCTGACAAAAGATTCAAATTATGTAAATGAGATCTACTGTTTTCTCCATTTCAAGAAATAGGAACTAAGAAAAGAAACGTCCTGTCTCAGACAGATTAGAAATGTACCTGAAATAACATTGTGAATGCAAAAGAATTGGTTAGATACTATGTGAAATAATTTTTTGAGTTGAATGTGGCATGTTCATATTTACTGCAGGCTTTTATTTGAAGACTGACACTAGCTGTACTTTAGTGTTTACCAATTTCATGCAAATGGGTTGACTGTGTATATATGTAAATACTTGTTTATGTTTGTATGCTTCTGTCATTAATACTAGAACCTTTAACATTTGTGTTATTTGGAATATTTCAAGTTTCATTGCACTGTAATTTGCCACCTCACATCTTTGCAGTCATTTGTCAGACCTTATGCAAACGGTTTTTAAAACTCTCATCATGAAAATCTCATAAATACTCAATAACACTTTCTCTTTTGTCTCCTTCTCTTGGGCTCTATTAGCTTTATAAACTTTTGACATTCACTTAGTATAAATAAATTATTGTATCTGCTATTTCAGCTAGCTAAGTTTAGCATACATAAATGTAAATATGGGGAAATATGCATTTTATTTTTATAGGGAAAATTCAACAATAGGCCTACCTACATTAGTAAGTTACTGAACTAAAATCTAGTAGCCCGAGTCACTCTCTACAGCGATTCAGACGTGTAAGACTGCCCTCTGTTGTTTTTATGAGGAAACCCTTACAAAAATTGCCTGCGGTATTACACGTGGTAAAACATTAAAAGTACTACACATAAACCGTGTGAAATATTATGTTGTTTTTTGGGACGCTTTACCACAGCATTTTTGTTGTACTGTATGTAATAGATCTGTGATATTCTTGTGGTACTACTGTCATATTTCTGCAGTAATACGTGGCTTTCCTGTAATAGTCCTGCGGTCCTTTTGTTATATTTTTGTGGTATTCCTGTAATAATTTTGCAGGGTTTTTTATGGTAACACTTAATTTTCTATGATATTCCTGCAAGAAAACCCTAGTTTTTCCGTCATAAACCTGTGGTATTACTAGCATACAGGTGCTGGTCATATAATTAGAATATCATCAAAAAGTTGATTTATTTCACTAATTCCATTCAAAAAGTGAAACTTGTATAATGTATACATTCATTCCACACAGACTGATATATTTCAAGTGTTTATTTATTTTAATTTTGATGATTATAACTGACAACTAATGAAAACCCCAAATTCAGTATCTCAGAAAATTAGAATATTACTTAAGACCAATACAAAGAAAGGATTTTTAGAAATCTTGGCCAACTGAAAAGTATGAACATGAAAAGTATGAGCATGTACAGCACTCAATACTTAGTTGGGGCTCCTTTTGCCTGAATTACTGCAGCAATGCGGCGTGGCATGGAGTCGATCAGTCTGTGGCACTGCTCAGGTGTTATGAGAGCCCAGGTTGCTCTGATAGTGGCCTTCAGCTCTTCTGCATTGTTGGGTCTGGCATATCGCATCTTCCTCTTCACAATACCCCATAGATTTTCTATGGGGTTAAGGTCAGGCGAGTTTGCTGGCCAATTAAGAACAGGGATACCATGGTCCTTAAACCAGGTACTGGTAGCTTTGGCACTGTGTGCAGGTGCCAAGTCCTGTTGGAAAATGAAATCTGCATCTCCATAAAGTTGGTCAGCAGCAGGAAGTGCTCTAAAACTTCCTGGTATACGGCTGTGTTGACCTTGGACCTCAGAAAACACAGTGGACCAACACCAGCAGATGACATGGCACCCCAAACCATCACTGACTGTGGAAACTTTACACTGGACCTCAAGCAACGTGGATTCTGTGCCTCTCCTCTCTTCCTCCAGACTCTGGGACCCTGATTTCCAAAGGAAATGCAAAATTTACTTTCATCAGAGAACATAACTTTGGACCACTCAGCAGCAGTCCAGTCCTTTTGTCTTTAGCCCAGGCGAGACGCTTCTGACGCTGTCTGTTGTTCAAGAGTGGCTTGACACAAGGAATGCGACAGCTGAAACCCATGTCTTGCATACGTCTGTGCGTAGTGGTTCTTGAAGCACTGACTCCAGCTGCAGTCCACTCTTTGTGAATCTCCCCCACATTTTTGAATGGGTTTTGTTTCACAATCCTGTCCAGGGTGCGGTTATCCCTATTGCTTGTACACTTTTTTCTACCACATCTTTTCCTTCCCTTCGCCTCTCTATTAATGTGCTTGGACACAGAGCTCTGTGAACAGCCAGCCTCTTTTGCAATGACCTTTTGTGTCTTGCCCTCCTTGTGCAAGGTGTCAATGGTCCTTTTGGACAACTGTCAAGTCAGCAGTCTTCCCCATGATTGTGTAGCCTACAGAACTAGACTGAGAGACCATTTAAAGGCCTTTGCAGGTGTTTTGAGTTAATTAGCTGATTAGAGTGTGGCACCAGGTGTCTTCAATATTGAACCTTTTCACAATATTCTAATTTTCTGAGATACTGAATTTGGTTTTTCATTAGTTGTCACTTATAATCATCAAAATTAAAAGAAATAAACACTTGAAATATATCAGTCTGTGTGGAATGAATGTATACATTATACAAGTTTCACTTTTTGAATGGAATTAGTGAAATAAATCAACTTTTTGATGATATTCTAATTATATGACCACACCTGTACTTGTCATAATCTTAAAAATGTTACAATTACAAAAATGTGACACACCATACTAGATCTGTCATATTACATTTCAATGTTTATTCACCATGTGTAACAACATCATCTGTGTACACTACAAACTAGGGTATATGACACAATAAAACAATATAAGGCACAATTAAACAAAGCATGTAAATGCAAATTCACAGTACTCAAACATTAACATCTCACAATTAAGCTTTCACTCATTTGATCATTTGTTGTGAGCAGCGTCTCTCAGGGATCTTGTGTCCACATTAGGATGTCAAACAACCAATCACAGTTAATTTCGTTCAGCGTCACGTTTCGGGGCGTGGAAATGTCTCCCCAATAACAGACCGGTGTGTAAAACTCTCAGACGAATTTTACAGATTTTTTGCCACAAACTTTAAATATTTCACATACTTTTAAAAATCCAGCGGTTAGTTGATCCTGATAAGCGCTCGTCGTCAAAGTTGTAAACATGACGACTTTCTTCTTTCATGAGGAGTTCGGCGTCACGGCATCTTTGTTTCCAGGTGGAACGTTAAAGAACACAACACACACACACACACACACACACACACACACACACACACACACACACACACACACACACACACACACACACACACACACACACACACACACACACACACACACACACACACACACACACACACACACACACACACACACACACACACACACACACACAAACTCACACACACACACACACACACACACACACACACACACACACACACACACACACACACACACACACACACCACACACACACACACACACACACACACACACACACACACACACACACACACACACACACACACACACACACACACATCTCCCGGAAATCCTTTTTAATTCAACCAATCCGATGAAGACTTCGAAACTCTTGAAGTGTCTCCAGTTTTGTGTGTCATATGTAACAGACATTTAGCCAACGGTCCATGGGCGTGATGTCTGAGGCTGAGACTAGGGAAAGCACATCTCACTTTTTCTGCAAAATAAAAAAATGGATATGAATAATTTACATTAATAAATAAATGATAAACGGTCCTGTAGGTTGGTTTGAAAACTACAGATATGTGTGTTGGAGCAGGTTTAGAACAAAGCTAGGACAGTTGCCCTCCAGGAGCCGAGTGTGATACCCCTGATATAAAGTGTTATAAAAAACTCACAGACTACATTCCTTTGTGGGAGCGCTGAAAAAATACTATTAGTGTTTAGTCTAAGTGTAATTTATTGCCTGAGTCATTTGTATCTTTATCCTAGCCTGTGTATCTCGTTTTTGTCTGATATCTGCCAGCCCTTTAGTTTATAGCCTGCCTTGGTTCTCTCTTTAGTCTTGTCGTTTTGTACACCTGTTTGCCGATCAAAGACCCACGCTTGCCCTAGGATTACTCTTGTGTCTTGCCCGTGCCATACCTGTTTGCTGTTGTTTGACCCTGCTTGTGATTTGACTGTTTACTAATAAAAGCTTGCACTTGGATCGGCTCGCTTCATGTCTCGTCGGCTCCGTTACAGCCAGCTAGATGTCATTGTTTTGGAAATATCACACAAAAACAATACAAATACAACACATTGTATTTTCTGTAGTAAGTTCATGATACATAGAAAGTGCTGGTAATCCTGTGTCATATTTAGCTCTGTTCAAATACTTCGGAAATGCCACTGAAAAACAACAGAAAAACTACATACGACATCTAAATACTTGTGATACTGTACAGAAAGTGCTGTGGTAATCCTGTCATATTTAGCTGTGTTGGAATTTCCACACAAAACAACAGAAAAACCACATACGGGACCTAATGGTAAATTCTTGTGATACTGAACAACAGAAAGTGCTGTGGTAATCCTGTAATATTTAGCTGTGTTGGAATTTCCACACAAAACAACAGAAAAACCCTACATAGCATCTAATGGTAAATTCTTGTGATACTGTACAACAGAAAGTGCTGTGGTAATTCTGTCATATTTAGCTTGTGTTGGTATTACAACACAAAAACAACAGAAAAACCACATACAGCATCTAATGGTAAATTCTTGTGATACTGAACAACAGAAAGTGCTGTGGTAATTCTGTTATATTTAGCTTGTGTTGGTATTTCAACACAAAAACAACAGAAAAACCACATACAGCATCTAATGGTAAATTCTTGTGATACTGTACAACAGAAAGTGCTGTGGTAATTCTGTTATATTTAGCTCTGCTCATTTGTTTTGTGGTAAATTTATGTAGTACTGCTGCAGTACCACAGGATTGCCACAGGACATTTGCAAGCAAGAATTGGGTATTTTGCATTTGATAGAATTTGTTCCATGTGGCAAGAGATTACTGTAGGGCTATGTATATGAATGGAAAATACAATATAAATAAAGTGGATATTCAGTGTAATGATAATAAGTGAGATTACTGACTCAGTGCATCTCAGTGTGGTATAGTAACGCCACAAACCAGGACTGCAAAGCTCTACAGAGAGTTGTGCGCTTAGCTGAGCGCATCTCAGGGTCTGCTCTCCCTTCTCTGCAGGACATCTACTTAAAACGCTGCAAAAGCAGAGCTGCTAAAATCATCAAAGACTCAAATCACCCCGGTAACCATCTTTTCCGTTTACTGCCATCTGGGAAGCGCTTCAGGAGCATGATGGCAAAAACTGAGAGACTGAGGAGGAGCTTCCTTCCCTCAGGCCATCAGGCTCCTTAACACAAACTCAGTTTCATAATCATCTACAAGACTCATTATTAACTGTAAAAACATTCATATTCTCATCATCCGTATTGCTGCTATGTGTACATACCTGGTACAACCCGTTTGCACATCCCTCTCATCCCTCTTGTTCATATTACTATTTATTAAGTCCCAATATACTGTTTTTGCACATCTTATTTGTTTTGCACTTTTTATTCTATTGCACATTTTACTCTTTATTTCTCCTTTTTACCTATATATATATCAGTGTCGGGCGCTTGCTTGGCCATTTATTGTGATTAACAGGAAATTGTGTTCAGCTGAATTGGAGTAGTATTTTGTTAGATGGGTATAAAAAGCTTAGTTTACCGGCGCAGCGGTCGCGGCAGCGTTGTGTGAAGCCCTCCTCGTGAGAAGACCGAAGAGTGTAAAGACCATCGACTCTACCGTGTAACTCCACCGGGCAGGACACGGCAAGGGATATAAGTATCGCTTTTTATTTATCCTCTTTCTTACTGCTTGTTTCACTTCTGTTTTAGTTTTATAACTAATTCTTACTATGTGTAAGTTGTTGTTTGTTAGCATGTGTTTTTGACAGTGTTCTTTTTTTAGGATTACTGATAACTACTGCCGTTTGATTTATCTATTTTAATTTTACATAAATTATGTATGATTTTCATATGTCTTTATAGGTATTTACTTTATTTTTAGTTTGAATACATTGTATTTATTTTAGTAATGTTACTTCAACATACTGCAATATATATAATATAAATATATATATATATATATGGGTGTTTGGCTTAGTGTCTGTTAGAATCATTTTTATACTCATGCCTTTGTTGTTTTAATATTTTGAAATGTTTTTAGCTTTATTTTTTGTTTTCATTTAAATGTTAAGTTTTGAAATGTTTTTTGTATGCATTTGTCATTTTATTTAATTTCTCAATTTTCTTAAATGTGTGTGTATATATAGTATTTATAGACTTGTAACTTATAGTTTTAGTTACTTTTTCTTATTTGTAAGTCGCTTTGGATAAAACGTCTGCTAAATGACTAAAAAGTGAAGTAAAAGTAATATATATATATATATACATACAGGTGCTGGTCATATAATTAGAATATCATCAAAAAGTTGATTTATTTCACTAATTCCATTCAAAAGTGAAACTGTAAAATGTATACATTCATTCCACACAGACTGATATATTTCAAGTGTTTATTTCTTTAATTTTGATGATTATAACTGACAACTATGAAACCCCAAATTCAGTATCTCAGAAAATTAGAATATTACTTAAGACCAATACAAAGAAAGGATTTTTAGAAATCTTGGCCAACTGAAAAGTATGAACATGAAAAGTATGAGCATGTACAGCACTCAATACTTAGTTGGGGCTCCTTTTGCCTGAATTACTGCAGCAATGCGGCGTGGCATGGAGTCGATCAGTCTGTGGCACTGCTCAGGTGTTATGAGAGCCCAGGTGCTCTGATAGTGGCCTTCAGCTCTTCTGCATTGTTGGGTCTGGCATATCGCATCTTCCTCTTCACAATACCCCATAGATTTTCTATGGGTTAAGGTCAGGCGAGTTTGCTGGCCAATTAAAACAGGATACCATGGTCCTTAAACCAGGTACTGGTAGCTTTGGCACTGTGTGCAGGTGCCAAGTCCTGTTAGAAAATGAAATCTGCATCTCCATAAAGTTGGTCAGCATCAGGAAGCATGAAGTGCTCTAAAACTTCCTGTATACGGCTGTGTTGACCTTGGACCTCAGAAAACACAGTGGACCAACACCAGCAGATGACATGGCACCCAAACCATCACTGACTGTGGAAACTTTACACTACCTCAAGCAACGTGGATTCTGTGCCTCTCCTCTCTTCCTCCAGACTCTGGGACCCGGATTTCAAAGGAAATGCAAAATTTACTTTCATCAGAGAACATAACTTTGGACCACTCAGCAGCAGTCCAGTCCTTTTTGTCTTTAGCCCAGGCGAGACGCTTCTGACGCTGTCTGTTGTTCAAGAGTGGCTTGACACAAGGAATGCGACAGCTGAAACCCATGTCTTGCATACGTCTGTGCGTAGTGGTTCTTGAAGCACTGACTCCAGCTGCAGTCCACTCTTTGTGAATCCCCCCACATTTTTGAATGGGTTTTGTTTCACAATTCTCTCCAGGGTGCGGTTATCCCTATTGCTTGTACACTTTTTTTCTACCACATCTTTTCCTTCCCTTCGCCTCTCTATTAATGTGCTTGGACACAGAGCTCTGTGAACAGCCAGCCTCTTTTGCAATGACCTTTTGTGTCTTGCCCTCCTTGTGCAAGGTGTCAATGGTCGTCTTTGTGACAACTGTCAAGTCAGCAGTCTTCCCCATGATTGTGTAGCCTACATAACTAGACTGAGAGACCATTAAAGTCCGTTGCAGGTGTTTTGAGTTAATTAGCAGATTAGAGTGTGGCACCAGTGTCTTCAATATTGAACCTTTTCACAATATTCTAATTTTCTGAGATACTGAATTTGGGGTTTTCATTAGTTGTCACTTATAATCATCAAAATTAAAAGAAATAACACTTGAAATATATCAGTCTGTGTGGAATGAATGTATACATTATACAAGTTTCACTTTTTGAATGGAATTAGTGAAATAAATCAACTTTTTGATGATATCTAATTATATGACCAGCACCTGTATATGCTCTTGTGTTGTGTTACTTTTATTTAATTTTTATTCTTTTGCACTGTCCACTGAGCGGACTTGATTTGATCTACATTTCACTTCTGATTATACCCTGTATAATTTATTATGTGACAAATAAAGAAACCTTGAACCTTGAACCTGATAATTTTACTACGGGTAGGCTATATAACGATATATAATTATATAATTGTATTATTACTTTATAATTATATTACTCAAAATATATGTAAACCAATATAGGTCCTTTAGAATTGACTAAATATATTATTGTATAAATGTATAGGCTAATATATAAGTGCTGTTTCTCTATAATCTAAATTAGATAAAGCTCAAAGTTCAGTTTTCTTTGACATGTGCTGTTCCTTTCTCTTTGAAGGCATCAGTCAACGTGCCCACTTCCTGTGACATAATTTCATGTGCTTGAATTGTCATGCATCTCCAACCTCTAACAAGAAAGTCTGATGATCGTCTTTTATGAACCATGGAGTACAATTCTTCCTGTAAATCTGTCGATATTAATTTCACGCACATATTTCTGCCCTCAGTCTACGTGACTGTTTTCATTCTTGGAGTTATTGGCAACTGTTTGGGGCTGAAATCTATGTATAATAACTGGAGGAAAATTGGTAATGTAAATATCTTTGTGCTCAACCTTTGCCTGGCGGACATTTTATATCTTTTAACCTTGCCCAGTTTGGTGGTTTACTACGCTTCCAGCAGCAAATGGATATTTGGAGATGTTTTCTGCAAGATTTTAAGATTGTGTTTCTGCATCAACCTGTACGGCAGCATTGGTTTCCTCACATGCATCAGCGTTTACAGGTACCTCGGCATCGTTCACACTTTGAGGGCTAACGGCAGAATTACAAAGAGACACTCGGTGATGATTGCTTCGCTGGTTTGGTTTTTTGTTTTTCTTCAGTGCCTGCCTGATATGTTCTTTGACAAAACCAACAAAAACGTAACATCATGTTTTGATACAACTTCGGACAAGAACATTAGGGAATACCTGAAGTACAGCATCGGAAGGACGGTTGTTGGATTCGGGATCCCGTTGTTAATAATGTTATGCTGCTACGGACATGTGGCGTTTACTCTGGTGACAAAGAAAGACATCGATGTCATCTTGAAGCTGAGGTGTCTCAGGCTGGTTGTCATCCTGACCCTGCTCTTCTCTGTGTGTTTTATTCCTTATCACATTTTTAGAAATTTAAACCTGGCAACTCGAATCTCCAAAATGGACGGCACGTGCCTGAAATGGTATTCTAATGTGTACATCGCAAACCAAGTTGGTAATGGATTGGCATGCATGAATAGTGCGATCAACCCACTGGTTTACCTCTTTAATAGCGATGAATTGCTGATGATGTGTTTCGTGAAGTGCGGACCAGCCCGCCAATCTGCTGCCGTGGCAGACTGTCCCTTACAGAAGCAAACTCTTGACAGCATGGCAAATGATTAGAGATGAATGGAGATTCTTTGTTGTGTGGTAACTTTTTCTCGCCTCGAGGACATGGGTGTTCATCGAGAGTAAATGAAACGATTCTTATCTTGTTCATCTTTGTGATAGTAGGTTATTTGGGGCCCACTCTGTTATGTACACAGTACATCTTGTGACAGGATATATGCTCTCATGCCTCACTGTATTCTGAAAAACAGAAGTGAGTTTGTACTTATTGTGTTTTATTTCAACCATCAATGTCATTTTATGGGATAATCATAGATAAATGTGGTGTATGTTGTGTGGTGGTTTACACATTGAATGACTGAAAATAAATGTTTGCTTTTTATGCTTGCATACAGAACTTCACACAGATTTTAGAGTTGGATAATGTACATTCATCAATATCACAGTAGTGCTCTAGTTTCCAAGCAACATAACACCACTAAAACAAACACAAAGTGACCTAATGGTTTTATTACACACGATTACACAGATGAACAGTGTTATAATATCCACATTAATATATGACACACCAAGCAATTTTATATGACTGCCATGTGGTAAAGTAAAAGCAAAACTGAAATATCTGAACTTTCCTCAAGACTGACAAGATGGATGGATGATAGACTTGCATCCAAATACATGAACAAAAATAAAGATATTATATACAAACAAGATGGAGATATTTTAATAAAGATCATAAAGATATTGTACCTTTCCTTTGATGAATTTTGTTGTTTTGTCTCTGCTTGATGGCTAACATAAAAAACTGCTCTCTAAAAAAAAGACATTCTTTATTATCCCCATGCACAGATTGTAAATACATATTATGCTTTTTTATATATTTGTTATATTCTTTTTTTAACATTGTGAAAGCAATACATTTTGAGGAAACGCTTGTGTCACTGTGTCATTGTTGTCTAGAACTTTTGGAGAAACATTATTTTTAACAGTTCCCATTGAAGTTCATGACTGTCAGATAAACACATCTTGCTTATAGGGATGCAAAGATGCATCAATATAATTGAGCAGATATCGTTCATATTGGTTATATATGAGCAAATAGCCTACTGAATAATTAATTGCGCATAATTTCTACAATTTTTATATTTAAATTATATTTTTTGACAGTAGTGACAGTAGTGGACAGGTTGTCTTAAACTTTATAAGTTTGCTTAGTGTGAGAAAGCAAATTGTTATTTTTTTAATCTCATATTGTGAAAATATTCTAATAAATATTTTTTTTCACTCAAAAAATGTAAAAAATCTAAAGTTGAGAGAACTTAAACGTTTAAGGCAAAAAGATTGAATCCAGTTTGGTGATATATAGCAGCAGATTTTTGAGTTTTCTGAACACCCACAAGTTGTTGCCCGAACAAAACCAGAGGGTTAAGTTAATATACAACAAAAAGTTGAGAAACTACAAAATCTGCTGAAGCATGGTTGCCTTAAACTTTTAAGTTTGCTCAACTTATTTTGACAGTGTACATCTGGATTTTATAACTATTAATAACTATTACTGTTCTTATTAAAATAACACCAGATCAAACCTAACAATATCTAATATTAGCAAACCTAGTGTGCTAGCGGTTTATACTCCATGTAAACTTAAAGACTGTGTGTGAGTGTTTAGGGGAAAGCGTAAAGGTTAAAAGCCAGAAGCATAGCCTTTGCTGCTGTTGTGAGGAGCCTGCTTGCCGAGCTTGTGAACTATTGGTCTGGCAGACATTAAAGGACAAGTCCAGGCGGCACAGATCATATGTCTACATGTCATCAGTGTGGGGGATGATGGGGGAGAGAATGCACAAGCTTCTCTCATTTAGTTTCATTAAAATGACCATCTGAAGTACATCATACTGCTCATGACAGAAGTTGGGGATCGATATTTAAGGTTATCTGCTAGTTTTCCCTAAAAATGGATGCACTTCCGAAGGAGTTCGCAGACGAACACGCTGTGACAGTGCCGGTGAGTTCAAAGTGTGACAACTAAACTGATTGAGCGTGAACGGGCATCAGATGGATAGTGCTGAGATAGTGTACAGTGTACAGACAGCATAAGCTGTCAAAATAAGACAAAGCTTCTTTTTTTTAATGATGATTTAAATTTTCCTGGTGTATTAGTGACCATTTGCTATAGAGCAGGATATAAAATTATAAATTTTACATGAAGCACAAGCAGCACATGTAGTCATGGGTGTGGTATGTGTACAGGAAGTGGTCTCGGGCGAAAGTGTCAGATATCAAGAGTCAAAGGGGAAGAGCAGTGAGTGCACACTACACCTGCTTGCTTGTATGAAAACTTCATGAGACATTATTGAGGTTGTTTTTGAACAATTCTTATCAACAAACACACAAACCAGAACATTATGACCCTTAATCTTTATACAAATAGAAATAAACACATGAAAACTCATAAGTAAACTTCAATACAAAATTAACATACACTCACATTTTACAAAATATATTTTTACAACAAAACAGATATGTTGTTCAACATTAAGACATGGTGCGTTTCATCTGTTTGCCTCCCATTTGCTTCTTATTTAAAAAAATGAATTCCCCAAAATATAACATGTTATTCATGTAAATGGTTAGCTTATATTATAGTTAATGTAATAAACTAGACTGAGTACATTTGAGACATACAGTTGAAACCACCTTAAATAACTTGCGTACACAAGAACCCCAGAGCCGTGAATTTTTGCTCCACACATGTGTTTTAGTGTTCTCTTTGATCGTGGGACATTTGAAATGTGTGCGTCTTTCCACTCCGAAGATATCGGCAAAAGTTTATTTTCAATGTCCCTTCCACAATGAATAGTGTATTAATATTTTGTGATTGTTAAACTTAACATATACCATTGCAAACGTTACTCTGTGCTCTAAAAATAGACATATTTCATGGCATTGTGCCATGCGAGGTCTTTTCATAATCTAGAGAAATGTGGGAGCATGTCAGTGGGGTACGGTTGAGACACAGTGTCCCCAGATTGGTGTCCTATTGCTTCACATGCTGTTTAGTTGTACAGTGTTATGATAATAGGATAAAAGTCACATTTACACATATGCTATGCAAATTCTGTTAAAAAATATATTTGTGATTTTTCAACTGTCTATTATTAAAGGACATATTTTATAACATGAATGTTAAAAGGATTACATAGCATTTTAAGAAATATAAAAGGTGGTAAAGTGGGTACAGTTGAGACACCCTTTATAGGTTGCTATGTACTGTATACAGTAACAGTTCAATCATTGAAAATAAAATGCATATAGAGGCTGTGTGTGTTTGTGTACTGGTATTACTGGGGACCAAATGCACAAGTGTAGTAATAAAAGTAAATTCACCGTATGTGTATATTTTTTAGGTCCCCATGATGAAACAAGCTTGTAAATCATACAGAATGATTGAAAATGTAAATATGCAGAAAGATCCGAGTGATGCGTAGGTTTAGGGGTAGGGTTATAGAATATACAGGTATGTATATTGTTATTTTTACGGTTATGTTTACATTTGTACTGTTTGTCATGTATTTTTGTAGTGTTAAATATTTGTTCCTGTTTTGTTTAACTAAATCTGAATTAAATAAAGCAAATAAATACATTTATTTTAAAAAAAATTATTTAAAACTGTAATTTTGTAATTTATTACATTTGCTAGAAATGGTTTTAGAGCATTATGAATGGGTGTCTCAACTGTACCATGCTACTGTTTTAACTGTACACGGTATGGGTGCAGTTGAGACAAAAATGCACCTCATGTTTATGAGCTAATTGTGGAAAATATAAACTACATATGGTTATTATCAATTTATGATATTTTAGTGCACAAGCGAAATAAATATCATGTGAAAAATCACTTCATTTCAGCATCTAGTTTTTGTGTAGTGATGAAAAAAGCAGAACGTGTTTCTACTGTAGGCTAAGTCTACCCTACACATGTTACTTTGCTACATATGTGTGAACTTGAGGGGAACTGACTGCAAGCATTAGTACTCAATTCCGATTTATGGCTCAGATCAGATTTTTTTTTTGTATGGCTGTTGACATTCATCATATTATTTTTTTAATGTGGCTAATATTAGATTAAAAAAAGCTAATATTAGATTAGCCTACCAGTGTGAAGGAGTGACGGTGTTGTGCCCATTTTCGACCCTTGCCAAATTATTACACCCTCTCGTTGAAATCGCTACCTAATCCTAACCCCTCCCCCACACCTAACCCTAGATCTACCAATACTAGGGGGGTAGTAATCTGGCGGGGGTCCGAATTTGCCACAACACCGGCCCTGAACTGACCCGTATGCTCAAAGGAACGATAACACAAAAGCATGAAGCGCGCACGGAGGCCACTGAATTGAGCGAGTGTTTACACGTTCATTTAGTCTATTTAAACTGAAGCACCGCGAAAGCAGCGAATTCATGAGCAGGCGATAAGGAGGACGAATACGAGGATAACAATGTCTACGGTACAACCCAGTAAGTTTAGCTTGTATAGAGCTGTCTCTGTGATACAGCGTAAAATAAACGCTCTGTCATATTCATAGAGTGATCAAATATTATACTAACGTTACCGTAAAATCTTAAGTGAATCCCGACAGCGTGGAATTACGACGAATGTCGATCGCATGAATTCCGTTTTGACTGTTCAGACTGCGGTCGCATTCGCATTGCAAAACATCTGACCTGAATCAGATTTAGCATGTTTCGAGAAGTGGCCCAAATCAGAATCTAAAATATCAGATTGCATGCGATTTGCTGTTCACACTGTTATGTTACACATCTAGCTAGCATATGAGCAAAAAAAAAACATTTGGGCCACATTTTTCTGCAGTGTGAAAGTAGCCTTTATCACCAGAAATAAAAGATCAAGTTAAAAGTGGCTCAGAAAATAGTATTTAGTTCTGAGAAAAGTTCTAAGTTAGTATTATTTGCGTGCAGATGCCACTTTATTTAGGCTATTATATCTAATGCAATAAACAATGAGGCTTTTTTGATTTTAGATTTAGACTTATGTTGTCACTCTTGACATTCATTGTGAATTTAAAGTTAAACAAATCTGGTTAAAAAAATAAAACCGCATGTGTCTTCTAAAAAACATACTAAAACCGGTTGGCTGGTTTAAGCTAGAACTAGCCTTAGCTGGTCTCCCAGCCTGGCTAAACTGGTCAAGCTGGTCTCCTAGCCTCACCAGCTAAAGACTATAGGTGGTCAACGTGTCTCTACAACCACTGATCTATATAATGACTCTAATAGATCAGTGTCTAAAACAGCCTGCTGACCAGCTAAATCCAGCCAACCAGCAGGTTTTAGTTTTTTTTTCAGCAGAGGAAATAACATTGTTTTGATTGTGCTTCTCTGGGATTCGAGCACTGATATATAATATAGATATATAGAATAGTATTGTTATATAGATCAGTGGGTTCGAGCCAACTCTATATACATCTTATCAGAGCTACTTTTATCTGTGAACGGATATAATGTGACTCCCATAGTATGCATTTCCCACGAAATCTGTCCACACAGCTCTGAAATCCAATATTTTATGGTTAAAAAAGTTTATTTGGATAAAGACATTAGAAAACTGATTTTATTATTATTTTAAAAACGCCATATATAAAAAGTGTAGAGTGTAGATTTAGTGTCTGCTACTTTTAGGGCATTTTTACCTTACAGTTAAAATGATATTAATGTCTATATTAACCGCCACATCTGAAGAACAAATACACATGCATCACACTGTATTTATTTGCAGCTAACATCATATCAACATCCTGTTTGCATGCTGCACCGCATTTTGATGTCACTACAATCACAGCAACCCCGTTTTAAATCACGTCTGTACTATTCCCCTCTATAGCCGTTGTTCTTAACTGGTTGGGCCTTTTGACCCACGTTTTCCCATGGTCATCAAGCCATGACCCACTTATATATATTTTCCTATATATATATATAAGTATATATCATTTATATATATATATGTAAACAGCTTTCATGCACATCTTTTAAAATAAAAGTCTTGCATCAGAAAAACATTAAGAATTAAAAAATGTTGTTATTGATGTCGTTTCTTTGCCCGTACACTCCGCGACCCACTCAGAACGGTCTCGTGACCCACTTTTGGCACTTAGAGCAACTATACACAGGCCTTCTGCAGAGGAGATGTTACATTATTAGCTATGATATCCAATTACACCTGGAGATCAGGGACCAACCTGAAGTCAGACACCTGCAGAATCAGACAGTACATAAGTCTGTCTGCAGTCTTGCTAATCTTGTTATTTACCACATCCTGATCAAGCTGCTTTTGAACTTGGCCTCATCATGCTCTACTACACACAACTGTGTGATGCTAAATGGGTCATGAACAGCAATATTCGTTCTTTCACTTTTCATCTGAAGATTACTGTATAGGGTCTCCAATCCTGCTCCTGGAGAGCTGCCGATCATTTATATTCAGCTCTGATTATCTTGATTTGCTGGTTTAGATGTGTTTGATTAGAGTAGGAGCTGAACTCTGCTGTTTGGAGGCCCCTGATGTAGTTGTTTTTTAGTTGGAATTAATTTAAAAATAATTCCAACATTGTTGTCTTGCAAAACTTTTCAAAAATGCAAAGGAAAAAATGCTCTATTTTTAGTACATTGTCATTGTGTAAATATGCCCTTAAAGGATATTATTCAAACTTTAGAATAAAAATGTTGTAAAACATACTTCAATAAGCTTTGTTTTGTTTACAAGAAAATACTATTTCTGTTTTTCTACTTCAAAATTTCATGTTTAATTCAATGTTTTACTTGCTATGTATTTGTAATTATTTTTTGAAGTTTACTAACAGTTTCTGAGTTAAAATTATTTCTACACCTAATTTTTTTGTGTATGAAATAAATAGCATCCACATCAATGCATGATAACATTCTGTTTATTATGAGCACATCCTGCAGTCATGTTATCTGACGCTTCAAATGCTTTAGCTCTTTACAGTGTGGCGGATTCCGATTGGCTGTCAGTGTTTTTATCATTTTTCTTGATAAATTGTTCTGGAAGTGATTCATATGATATCATTCCTCTGTGTCCTTATTGCTGTGGTTTGGACTTTAAGCCTCTAAGTACGTTTGACGTTTTTCTTTAAAATTACCATTTCTTTCTGGCTAGTGGCTACTATGTATAGGTTTCTATGTAATGTACTTGGTACTTCTGAATGGGTTGAGGCTGGGATTTATTTAATGCATTTGAAGTGAAAGTACTTGATGAACATATGCTATGTGTGGAGAGCATTCTCTCAGTATCATTATCTCATTTTTGACCAAGATGGCTTTTAGAGGCTTTTGCATTGGAACTCTTCATATTTTCATAGAATTAGAATGATTATTAAACTTTATAGATATAGTTATCAACTTTGCTGTAAACAGAACTGAATAACTACTGTAGATCAAAACCAGTATAAAGTGAGACTGTTGGATAAAAAATTTCTACAAAATTTACAGGCCAATTAAAAATAAATAAAATAATCAAATTTTGTTGTATTTTACAAATTAGCAAATAAACACACTGCATATATTCTAAATAGGATGGTATTTGACTGTCTAAATATATACATGGAGTAAGATATTTTAACATTATGCTTTTTATTTAAGAAATGGTGTAGTTTTTGTCATGAAGCCAAAAATGACTCTAAAGGGTTAACTAAGTCAATTACCCATTGGCAGCCAGGATTCTGTTGCTCCACCAACCCTGTCTCTCCTCCCAACCCTTCCCGCCTCAGTCAGGTGACCTGACCAGGAACAGGGTTGATGGGATCCCAGCCATGTGTTTTCAGCCGCGCACGGCCTAACGACATGTCCACGGAGCAGAAGGAGCTCACACAGACACCACTGCTCAAGATATGGGTGCCAGGAATGGGCAGTTCCCTAGGCCAGAGGAGAGGCTGTAAGTGTGGGGATCATTTAATTCACCTGACTTCCCTTTTACTATACTTGTTTATTCCCTCTCCTCTAAAATCCTTGGTGCATTAAGAGTGTTACTCTCTTGTAGATGATCAACCCGGGTGTTGTGAACTTCAGCCCAGTCTGGTTCTTTTGTCTACAGTTGATTGCTTCTTGAAGTTGTGTTTTTGAGAGCTTTGTTTCTTCAGTTGTGGCAACAGAATCAACAGGAATATTAAGTGCTGGAGTTGGCTTCAAGCCTCATGTGATTCCTTGGTTACTGTGGGATGTTCTTTCAGTAGTTGTCATACTCTTTGCCATCCAAGTCATTTGAATAACCCTGCTGTCTCAGTACAAATCAGTATGGAATGATCAACAAACTAATAATGAAGATGTACGGTTTTCATTGCAGAAGTCAGTGGATTACTGTATGTATTTTGAAGCTAATGTGGCAGCCCTCTTGTATCGCTTCCATTTTTCTAATTTCTTTCAAATGAAACAGACAATTATATTAATTTTGCATTGGCATTATCTTGTGAATGCATATGTAATCTCCTACTCCAACATCTCCAAGTGATTAAACCTTATTCAAACTTTAATATCAATGTTTTCTACTGGTTCACAGCCTCACGACCCCAGTTTACAAACTGCCCGACAATGATTGTGATGGTTGGACTGCCAGCCAGGGGAAAGACCTACATCTCCAAAAAGTTAACCCGATACCTAAATTGGATTGGAGTCCCAACTCAAGGTAAGTGTTTATATAATGAAGCTAATGATCAGCTCTTAATGGCAAGTATTTTGGTTTTGTTTATGTTTGTGCTTGGTATATGTACGTGTATGTATTTCATATAAAGTTATTTGCTGATATATCAGCATAATTTACATATTATACAAACACACACTCACACAAACACACATATGCTGTATATATAATGCATAGGTATACACACACATAGGTGTATTTATAAAATGAACATTAAATTGTTTGCTATATATATATGTAAAAATGTCTGCTAACTAACTTCACTTTTTTTTTTTGCTAATTTATTTTATTCTAAGTCTTTAATTTAGGTCAGTATCGAAGGGAAGTCGTGCAGACATACAAGAACTATGAATTTTTTCGTCCAGACAATGAAGAGGCCATGAAAATCCGCAGGTACTGTACATTTAGGATGATAGTATATAACTTCTTGTTATTTGATTAGAAACTCTGTCTTGTGTGCATGTATTTGATTAATGAACTATTATGTGTAATTTTGTTCAATAATATCTGTGTATTATGTGTTTTCAGAACCTGTGCCTCAAATGCTCTTAAGGACATTTCCAATTACTTCACTAAGGAGCAGGGACAAGTTGCAGTGAGTCAAGAATGTAATGGATAACGGTTCTTCTTGTCTGTCAAAGCTATGAATTCAACTTTTCAAGCCACTATATGAATTTGTCTGACTTAACACCAATACGATTGAGAATTTACCAGCTTAGTATGGGATTTTCAGCATTCTTATTGAGTCAACCAATCATTGAGGTAAATCAATCTCTGACAAATACACTTCACAGGTGTTTGATGCCACCAATACTACAAGAGAGAGAAGAGGAGTCATCATCAGTCTTGCCAAGGAGAAGGGCTATAAGGCAAGTGCAGGGTTTTGCTTGTTCAACACACTGCATTATGAAAGTCTGCCTCACATCTTCTTTGCATTGTATTTAATGTGATGATTGATGGGATGTTACTTAAAGACTGTAGTTGTACTAGTTATTTCATTAAAATATGATAAAGACTAGAAGAGATTGTTGTGCACCAAGCTTAATAATCAAATTGCCTCAGGTGCATAGAGCCAAAAAAAGATCAAAACAAACAAGAAGATTTGCTAGCTGCAGTGAATTTGATCCAGACTGGAGAAGGTCTAGCAAAAAAAAATTTTATTATATAAACTACAGGGTGCAAATATTAAACCTATGATATAAATGAATGTATTAATGTAAAATATGTAAACCAGAGCCATTCCTTACAGGGGGATCCAGCTAGATAAAAATGTGACCGTATGCTTAATGAATTGTTGTAATGCAGTCACTTAACAAAAGTGACTGCCTGCCCTCTAATCTTAACGTTTTATATTCAATATTCATTTTGGAGTGAGATATATTTGGATTACCCTATATATCCAGTGTCGCAAAGGTATGATTTGTTTTCACCACCTATTCATTTTCATTGTATCCGTGAATGATGATTGATAGAGGTAAAGCTCTGACTTTTTTTGTCTTTACAGTGACTTATTCACAGCCTATTGATTTGTTTAAAAGAATTGGACTCCCAGCACTTAATATAATCTGAATATAATACATTTTTGAACTGAGCAAAATAGTTTTAGATCCGAGTTTGAATGAGATAGCGAGTTGATTGTGTCCGCATGCTTGGCTGCAGGGTAACAACAACAGTAATGTAGTGTTTTGGGATGCGTTGACTACATTTTGAAAACCGTTAAACTGCTGTCATTTTAATTATTTAATAAAATGATGGTTTAGCAACCAACCTTTCACAAAAAAAAAATTATGTGCAGGTGTTTTTCATTGAGTCTGTTTGTGACGATCCAGAAATCATTGAGGCAAATATAATGGTAAGATTGTATGTTATTAAACTATTAATAATGTTAGACTATTAAAAATATTTTTGAGATGAAAGAGCCTTTATTATTATTTTCTTGTTTTTTGACAGCAAGTAAAACTGAGCAGCCCAGATTATGAAAACTACGACAAAGAGGAAGCACTGGAGGACTTTCTGAAGCGTATTGATTGTTATAAAATGTCCTATGTCCCCCTGGACGAGGAAAAGGACAGGTACACTGCTGCCGATGTTTCAAATGTATTAAGATGTTATGTGCATCAGTTCCAACTATTATGGACTCAACTCCTTTACTTCCTCTGCTCTGCCTCTCCATTTGTTTCATAGACACCTCTCCTTCATTAAGATCTTTAACGTGGGATCCAGGTACCTTGTCAACCGCGTCCAGGATCACATTCAGAGTCGTATTGTATATTACCTCATGAACATCCACGTCGCACCACGATCCATCTATCTGAGCCGCCATGGAGAAAGTGAGCTCAACCTGCTAGGAAGAATCGGTGGAGACACAGGCCTCTCTTCACAGGGCCAAAAGGTGATTTAGATCAGAAACTAAACGTAAAATCTTGGTCAAAGTAGATCAGCTTACACGTGAAAGTGTCAAGGTGTATCCTTGCTGAGGGTGAACATTGTAAATGTCTCACTGTTTTTATATACCTCTGTTTTCACAGTCCACGCTACAAAGCAAAAACAGCAGATTCACATTCATCACTTTGAAAATGCTGTCTCAGTATAAATAAAATTCCAAAATGTCAAAAAATAAGATGCTTTCTGATTTATCTGGATTAATGTGGATGCAGCATAAATTCTAGCATAACAAGCCATGCATTTCTGTGATTTTTAATCTTCCCTAAACACATATATTGACTAGACTTGTCTGTTTTGTTGTATAGTATGCTAAGGCACTTGCAGAGTTCATCAGGGGTCAGTCCATCAATGACCTGAAGGTGTGGACCAGCCACATGAAGAGGACCATACAGACGGCAGAGGCACTGGGCGTCCCATATGAACAGTGGAAGGCGTTGAATGAAATCGATGCTGTAAGCTAGTCATGCTCTATATATTAAAGGTGTATGTATGTGAAATGCAAATGTCAAGAAAAATAGTTGAACTCTGGTACATCTTAAGGGTGTATGTGAGGAGATGACGTATGAGGAGATTCAGGAATCCCGTCCAGAAGAGTTTGCTTTAAGAGACCAGGACAAGTACCGCTACCGATATCCAAAGGGTGAAGTGAGTCCTTTACACAACACAACTGTGTTCAAATGAGTTTGTGTGAAAATGTGCAATACTGGTCAAAAATGTTTAATAATTAAGTTTTTTTCAAATATTTTTTTATTCATTCTCTTATACTCACCAAGGCCGCATTTATTTGATCAAAAATACAGTAATGTGAAATCTTACCATAATCTAAAATAACTCTTTTCTGTTTTAATATATTTAAAATGTAATGTATTCCTGTGATGCCAAAGTTGAATTTTTGCATCATTACTCCAGTCTTCAGTGTCATTTTAAAATGCTAATTTGTTCAAGAAACATTTTTGCTGCTTAATAGTCTTTTGTGTAAACCAACATACACTGCCACTTAAACGTTTTGTATAAGAAAGATTGAAATCAAATAAATTAATATATTTATTCAGCAAGGATGCACTAAATTGACTTTACAATATTAAAGATAATTTTTGTTTCAAATAAATCATTTTTATTCATCAAAGAATCCTAAAAAAAAGTGCATCACACTTTCTACAAAAATATTAAGCAGCAAAAACTTTTCAACACTGATAAGTACTATTACTTTTAACTGTGCACCAACAGTAATCGATAGGAGAGTCCTAAATCAACATATTAGGATCATATGACACTGGAGTAATAGCTGCTGAAAATTCAGCATTGCCATCATACAAATAAATGACATTTTTAAATCTATTACAATTGAAAATGGTTATTTTAAATGGTAACACTATTTCACAACATTACTGTTTTTACAAACGTTTGACCTTTTCTGTGTTCTGCAGTCGTATGAAGACCTGGTGCACCGTCTAGAGCCAGTCATAATGGAGCTTGAGAGACAAGAGAATGTGCTGGTCATCTGCCACCAGGCAGTCATGCGTTGTCTACTGGCCTACTTTCTGGACAAAAGTGCAGGTCTAAACCAATAACAATCAGCAATTGCTGTCACTGACTATGAAAAAAAACTTTGTCACTGTCATAGCATCTTTCATGCAAATTCTATATCTCTGATTTCTCCACAGATGATCTACCATATCTAAAGTGTTCTTTGCATACTGTTCTCAAACTAACTCCATTAGCTTACGGTGAGTAGGCATAGCTACGGTTTTATTTCAAACATTGATCTGTTCATGAGTAGGGTTTAATTTGGGGTCCTGTTATCTTTGTTTTGTCTTCAGTCTGAGAGAACTACTCTGTAGATATGTTAGAGAAATACTTATAATAAAATGAACCCAACACGAAAAGTAGTTTTTGTCCAGTACAATCTTCTTTAATACATTAATGAAAAACCACAAAACAACATTAGAATTCTGACATAATCTGTTGCAATGATATTTAGTTGATCGGACGCAAACCTGCAACTACGTAATTTTCCCTCATTACATTAATTAAAAGTGCTACACATAATATGAGTATAGCATGTTCTTTTATTCCCTCCTTATAGGATGCAAAGTGGAGTCCTTCTATTTAAACATCCAAGCAGTGAACACACACAGGGACAGACCCACAGTAAGTCATGAAACCCTCTGGAAAGATGAATTTTAATCGCTGATCAGTGTCTTAATGCAATTTCTTATTTGCATTCCAGAATGTGAATGTCGCAAGAAAGCCAGACGAAGCACTACAGACTGTACCTGAACATCTATAATCATAAAAAATCTTACATTTGCACAATATAATCTACACCGAGATTGTGTAAATGGATAGCAAGGAAAGTCAGAGATAACATGTGTTTGTTTTCCCTCAAAAAATATAAAACAAAAATTAAGACATTCTGAAGTGTTTTTTAATTTTTAATTTCCAATTCAAATCTTTATGCAAATTGTGTGGTTAATATGAATTTTCCTTGCAAATTATAATCATGTTGTATTAAATTAGAAAACTTTCTGCATTTTCACTAGGGCTGTCAGACTTTTGAATTGTACTTTAGTTTTTCAAACTAAACTGAAAATCAATTATGTTTGTACTTTGTTGATAAGATTGCATTGGCCTAATGTTTTTAGTTGAAATGGATATTGCAATTTTTACCTTTTACTGGTGTAAAATGTGTAGTTAAAGAACAGGTAAAATCCCCATTGTGTGTGTCTTTTTTATTCATTTTAATATTGTGTTCTGGGCAATAATACCCTTTTATTAATTCGTGAAGTACAGTAATCAGAAGACGATTCAGTTAGTTAACAGCACCATGGACAGCAACCAAACAAATAAATCTATATTAGTCGTCCCGATGTCACATGAGCATTTTCAAGCCACTTTACTCCTCACAATTCATTATTTATTAGTATGTTCACGAGCGCCTGTCCAAAAACCCTCTCCAACCTAACTGACATTTCTAGAGTAAACATTCAGTATCCAAATACTTCAAATGTGGTGACTAATGCGGTTGTAAAACAATTTTGTAACGACTGAAAGCCTTCTGGCAACAATATTCGGAATTTTAGGCATTCACGGGTTAATGTTTTTTTTTCGTGCCCCCCAAAACCGTGGCGAGGCTCTGCGAAATGTCCAGTATGCACACGTGAAAAGAGCTCCCTTGAAACCCACAAATACCTGCGCATGATTGAAACTCATTTGTCATTATAACCATGTTATTTCTCCAGTCTAAATGAGCATCCATCTCTCTTATGGCATTATCGTGGCTTCAGCATCCTTTTTGGGCTCAGTTTGGAAGGGAGGGGGGAATACTGCCCCTTTTATAAACAACTCCGTGCCGTAAAATGTGAAGTTGGTGGACGACCTTACGCACTCGCCTTACGGGCAAACAGTGGTTTTGGCTTTCCCACACATTCTGAAAGCATGGCTGTTAAACTGGATTTGACTATCCACGCGGTCGTTTTCATCCTATTTACTGTTGTTCCTTCTGGATGTGCGCATTTAGACGCGCAATCAGTCCATCTCCAGGTATGTGTAATTGATAATAGCATTATTATTCATAATTTCACACTTAAACATCATTTGCCCGATTGTTCTGTGATATTTTCCTTTGATAAGTAAAATGTGAAGTTTGTATTGAGACACCGATGGAATTTTGCGCGACACAAACACTAATTCGCCTCGACACATTACGCGCGAAAACGCAGTCTGAAGAATCACACATCATTTAAGAATTTCTGTACCAGTGGAATGTTATTTCATTCTTAGAATTTGATATTGTTTATCTACTTATAAAACCTTTTTATATTGTATTAGGATGCCTTACGAAACGGAAGAGGGGTAAATAACATCATCTGTTTACAGTCCTTTTGGTAATCCTAATAGTCGTATTGTTAGCAACATTGTGTGTTCTTAAAGATGTAGTTGTAATTGTGCGTTACACTGGAATCTTAAAAAGTTGTAAAAGATTCCAACTAGGTTCCAAATTATGTGAGAAATAAAAATTGTTATTCTGTACGAATTTGCTTGGCTTTTGAGTCAAATAAGGAAAACCTACAGAAAAGGAAGGATAGCATTCAGGTGTTGTCCTTTAAGATTACTTTACTCGCATATTAGGCTCATTTACAGACTTGTCATAGTTATTTAGCAGCCGTTTTATTGTCTCACAAAATTAGTTTTAATAAACCTGTCACAGCAGGTTCGTTTAAACAGTGTACTGGAAAGTTATAGTAGCAAAGACACAGTTTTCCATATTTAGCTTTTCGTTTGTGTTTACAGCAATCTCCTGGAGATGTGGTAATATATATGCACAGCAGTGAATTGTGTGTAAATCCTCCAGTGGTCTTGTGTGTACAGTACTGATATTTAGTTCCTTTTCCACCCCTTTCATGAATTACTTTGATTCAGTCTATTTCAATGTAAGATCAAGTCCAAACCTCTGGCATCTGAGAATACTGGGAGTATTTCAAACTATTTTTTACTTCAATGGTAATTTGTGGTTGGTAATATTAGTTAATTAAGTTTATATGAATAATACAACGTTTGTATGCATATTTAAAGGTGAATGGCACTAAGGAATGAGGTTTGTTTTGTGATGCATATATTTATAAACTCTTAATTAATTAATCTTAATTCTTTGTAGATAATTTTGTGACATACTTTTACTGAATGTAATTTAAAAGTTCCTTATACACTCTGGATGGGAGATTTCAAGAAAATAACTGTAGGCATCACATATTATTTTATACTTTTTAGAGACTGAGACGTCAGACCTCAACAGCAAAACCAGCAGTAAGTATGACAGAAAAAGCCATGTTTTAGCTTTCTGCTAAACTGTAAATATTAAGATAAATGCCTTGTTTTGCTTTGGTTTATTGTGAAATACCATAAAGCACCAAATAGTGTTCTAGCCTTTTGACCCATGGGTTCCTTTTCATTTTAAAAATATGCACAAACATGAATTTGATTCCTTAGAAACCGGATGTTTATTCATATAAAACACATGAGAACATTTACATGAGTTAGAAGCAATATGAGCAAAACAATCTAGATCAGTAACTGGAGACAGAGAGCAAAGCAGAAGCAGACTTAATTGACATTCTATATATGCAATTATATATTATATATGTTTTATTTTCTAATTTATATTGACATTCTATAATCTTAAATATTTACTGTCAGACACTCAGGCCCAGGATAATATATTTTAGTCTTCATAGTTTTTAATTTGTAGATCTGGCTAATTGTGTTAATATTTAAGTGTTTCCATCACTTAATCTTGTCTTTAAATTATACACAGCTTCTTTGAGCATATGCTGTTGCATGCAGTGCATGAAAGAGTGCTCAGATAGACTGGCTTTTCTGTAGCCAGACCAGTGTGGTCTGAATCAGCTTCAAGTTAACAGATTTGATGTGACATGCAGTTCATAAGTCCTGAGAAATCAAAATCCACATTCTAATCATACAAATTGTTCAATAAAGTCATGTCCTGTTTTAATGGATGTTTCTCCCCCCAGATGTATTCCCTAGCAAACCTTCAAATATCCATGTTCATGTGCACAGCTTTTTTTATAGCTAATATAAGAAAATGAAAGATTTCAAAAATAAATAATGAGGCTTGGCGTATTAATGTGTTATTTTGATGTTTGTTGTGCCATTAGCTCAAGGTGACGGATTACCATGTGCGATGTTCTGTAGTGTCTCGCTATGCTGTAACCACAGTAGAAAGCACCGTATGGAACCAACTCCACATTACTAAAGAGGCGGCCTTTGAGGTGGATTTATCTTCATCTGCATTTATTTCCAACTTTACCATGTGAGTCCAAAATTACACCAAGCTCTTTGTTATTCTGGCTGTCAAATCAGTTTAAAAACAGTGACATTGCAATTAAATTGAGTATCGCTTGGCTTAAGTTTGAAGTTGTTCCTGAATAGACACAGCAGGTTTATAATTGCACTAAATGATTTGTTCATGTGGAAAGAAGTGCTTTGTGATCAAAAGGGATTTTTAATACTTGGATCTAATTTCCACAATTAAAAGATTACTTCACTTAAATGTTAAAGTTCTGTCATCATTTACTTACCCACATGCTGTTTCAAAAATGACTTCTTTCTCTGTTCTTCTGTTAAACGTGAGAGACATTTTTAATAACACCAGCTATAAGGTTGTTACATGAATGGGAACTTTCAAGCTGTAAAAATGACACAAAAGCATCATAAAAGTGACACTATTATCTAAATCTTCTGAAGCCATATGACAGCTTTTTGCGCGACAAACACGCTTATTGAGACAAAAAATCTGTGTCTGGCCTCCTTGGCACATTCATGAGAAAAGTAGCAATGTGCGAACAATTCATTCTTTTGAGTTAGTTTAGTAGTTGATCTAGTTCATAAACATTGAATGATTCATTCATAAATGGACTGATCTGTTCATCTCACTGATCCAGATTCAGCTGTTCAAGTTGAGATCTCAAAGAAGGGGAAGATATCAAGTGAATGGCTGTGTAAATATGGTCTGATTGTGACACAGAGCTTTTTATGGCTTGTGAATAATCATATAGGCCATTTAAAAAAAAATCATATTTTAAGGTGCTTTTGCATCCTTTTTGAAGCTTGAAAGCTTCAGTCCCCACTGATTGAAACTTCATGGAATACAACACATTGTTTAGAATTTCTACTTTTGTGTTATACTGAAGAAAGTCATACCGGTTTGGGACCCACATGAGAGTGAATAAATAATGGAGAATTGTCATTTTTGGGTGAACTGTCCTTGTAACTTTCACTTAATTATATTATATCAGTTGTACATTTTTTTGTACAAATTAAGATTGGTTAATTAAGAAACATAGAAGAGGACACTGGAATGGAGCAAAAGTTCACCAGAGTAAAATTTCTGTAAATCTCTTTTCCAGAAATACTAATTATAAATAATTTCCCACAAATAAGGCTCCATAACAGCTTGATAAAGCACACAGGGGCTGGATTTGGAAGCGGACGTGGGTCAAAAGTAAAGAACGTTCAGGCCAGATGAATAGCAGGCTTTGTCAAGAAAACTCAGAAAGCTAATAGAGAAAATGACGAGAACTGGCTCTGTTCACTCTCCCTTTTACCCAGCAGAGTTTACCAAGGCACACGGCCAAGGTACACATGCTCACTCATTTATGTGCATATAAATACACATACATGCGTGAAGAATGCACACATGTATCCATCAACAAAGAAAGCTTCAAGTTGCAATGTACATTATAGTTGTATACACACCCTCAAAGAATCACACAAATACAGACAGACACTTCCATCAGGCTCTGTATTTTTTCAAATAGCTGCGGCAAATGTATTTCTTTCGTGCAGTAGCATTTGTTAAACTGTGACTGAGAGCTCTGTGTTCACAGTGTCACATGCACAGCCACACATACATGCAGGCGCCTCATTTTCCACTGTGCTTTAAACTGTCCATTCACCCTGCTCTTATTCAAACAAGCTCTTTTTCAAGGCTGTTGGTTTATTTTGGTTGGTTCTTGTTGACTTTTATTTAAATATATTTGCTTATAGAGGCTGACCTTACTTTAGCATTTTCTCTGCTTGACCCTCATGTAAAGACACAAAGAGAGTATGGATAGCTTCGTGTGGGTAAACTCCTGAGCGTTTATGCAGAGGAAATTCTCCTGAACTGAGCGTTAAGGGGATTTTGGAATTGCTATAATTGCGAGAGTTTCTCAGTAATTATGGTTTGTGAGGGAAATTACATTTTCTTTTCACCGCGATCCATTTCCACTTGTTTGTGAGTTTAAATTAAGAAATACAAAACACAAAGGCAAAAAATCTGCACACCAAACGAAAGCACAGTTCATGGTTCTATTGAGCAAAAATGTATTCCTGAAGATTTACATAAAGGTGACAGCAAAAAATTAATTGTACAAACAAAAAAGTGACTACACACACACACACACACACACACACACACACACAAAGCAAACGTTTCAGTCCTTGCTGGACTATCTTCAGTGCTAAAGAATTTGATTGCATTTGAATTTGAAAATTATTGCATTTCTTAATTTTTTGTTAAGAAAGGCAATCATAATTGTGAGAAATAAAGACACAAATTACAATAAAAAGTGATTATGAGAAATAGTCACAGTTGTGAGATATAGTGTCACAATTTTCAATAAATGTACTACTTTGATAATGTAGTCACAACTGTGAGATTAAATCACATTGGGAGACAAATGTAAGATATGATTCACAACCATAAAAAGTTACAACCCGAATTCCGGAAATGTTGGTTCGTTTTTTAAATTTGAATAAAATGAAAGCTAAAAGAATTTCAAATCACATGAGCCAATATTACATTCACAATAGAACATTGATAACATAACAAATGTTTAAACTGGTAATTTTTAAAATGTTATGCCCAAAATGAGCTCATTTCAAATTTGATTCCTGCTACAGGTCTCAAAATAGACGAGGGCATGTTTACCATGGTGTAGAATCTCCTCTTCTTTTCAAAACAGTTTTTTGATGTCTGGGCATCGAGGTTATGAGTTTCTGGAGTTTTGGTGTTGGAATTTGGTCCCATTCTTGCCTTATATAGGTTTCCAGCTGCTGAAGAGTTCGGGGTCGTCTTTGACGTATTTTTCGTTTAATGATGTGCCAAATGTTCTCTATAGGTGAAAGATCTGGACTGTAGGCAGGCCAATTCAGCACCCGGACTGCTGTTGTAATAGCTGCAGTATGTGGTTTTGCATTGTCCTGCTGAAATACACAAGGCCTTCCCTGAAATAGACATCATCTGGAGGGGAGCATATGTTACTCTAAAACCTTTAAACATTCACGGTGCCTTCCAAAACATGCAAGCTGCCCATACCGTATGCACTTATGCACCCCATACCATCAGAGATGCTGGCTTTTGAACTGAACTCTGATAACATGCTGGAAGGTCTCCCTCCTCTTAAGCCCGGAGGACACGGCGTACGTGATTTCCAACAAGAATGTCAAATTTGGACTCATCTGACTATAGAACACTTTTCCACTTTGAAACAGTCCATTTTAAACGAGCCTTGGCCCACAGGACAAGATGGCGCTTTTGGACCATGTTCACACATGGCTTCCTTTTTGCATGATAGAGCTTTAGTTGGCATCCGCAGATGGCACGGTAGATTGTATTTACCGACAGTGGTTTCTGGAAGTATTCCTGGGCCCATTTAGTAATGTCAAAGACAGAATCATGCCGATGAGTGATACAGTGTCGTCTGAGGGCCCGAAGACCACAGGCATCCAACAAAGGTCTTCGGCCTTGTCCCTTACGCACAGAGATTTCTCAAGATTCTCTGAATCTTTTGATGATGTTATGCACTGTAGATGGTGAGATTAGCAAAGCCTTTGCAGTTTGACATTGAGGAACATTGTTTTTAAAGTATTCCACAATCTTTTTACGCACTTTCACAGATTGGAGAGCCTTTGCCCATCTTTTCTGAGAGACTGCCTCTCTAAGACATCCCTTTTATAGCTAATCATGTTACAGACCTGAAGTCAATTAACTTCATCAGTTGCTAGATGTTCTCCCAGCAGAATCTTTTCAAAATGTCTTGCTTTTTCAGCCATTTGTTGCCCCTGTGCCAACTTTTTTGAGACCTGTAGCAGGCATCAAATTGAAATGAGCTCATTTAGTAGATAAAAGTGTAAAATTTCTCAATTTAAATTTTTTTTATGTTCTCTATGTTCTATTGTGAATAAAATATTGGCTTGTGTGATTTGAAAGCATTTCATTGTATTCAAATTTAAAAAACGTGCCAACATTTCCGGAATTCGGTTTGTACAATTATGAGAAACAATCCCAATTAGTGATAGTTAAAGTTGAGGTATAAAGTCACATTTTGAGATATAGTCACAGTTGCTTGATAACTATTAATTCACTAACTATAAAAAAGTCACCACTGTAAGATATAAAATCACGTTATGAGACAACTATGAAAAGTCATTGCCAGAATGAAATTGTAATTTTTAGTTAAGTCTCAATTAAGAAAGTCAAAATGACTATATAAATCACAGTTGCGAGATATAAAGTCACATTTTTAGATATGAAGTCTCAATTGCAATAAAGTTGCAATATGAAAAGTCACAACTGTGAGGTGTAAAGTCACATTTTGAGACAAATGTGAGAAGTTGCAATTACGAGAAATTTCTTTTTTGGTCAATTTATTTTAAGGTTCAATTCTCGCTATTAACAAAACATTAACTACGACTTTGACTTCAAACTCCTAATTTGCTGCTTATTAATAGTTAGTGAGGTAGTTGCTAAATTAGGTATTGGGTAGGATTAGGGATGTATAAAATGGTCATGCTGAATATGTGCTTTAACTATTTATAAACAGCCAATATGTTAATAATAGGCATGCAAATAAGCAACCAGTTAGTGAGAATTGGTCTCTATGCTAAAGTGGTACCATTGTTTTATTACCTTTTATGATGGATGGGATGCGTTTAAAAACCAGTGAGAAGTGGTTTTGCACCAGCATATCACAGATGTGTGAACTAGACTGCCTGTTTGATCATTATCAAAATATTAATGTTTTCTGCTTTGATTTGTCTTTATTTATATCCAGCACCTCAAATGGTAAGGTGTACGTGGCTCAGGTGAAGAGGAGAACTGATGCCAGGAAGATCTATGACACCGCTAAGAAGCAGGGGAAAACGGCAGGACTTGTTGCTACCAAGTCAGTCCAAATTTTGTTTAATACCTTCTCTACCGGGACTTGCGTTTGGCAGAATCCCCTTGTGCAGCCATCCACTAAAAATTACAAAAGGCTGTTTCATTTACTCTTCAGTTCTTACCCAACAAACATGTTGTTTTGGAAATGAATGTTGACAAAAATCCCTACATTTTTTCTCATACGTTTCCAGATGTTTAAAACAATAAATCTTTTGTGTTGAATCATCCTGAAAGTAAATCAAAATAAATTTTCAGCTGAAGCATTATCTCATCACACATGGACAAACACTTTATTCAATTTACTCTGACAAACTTGAACCTGATTAATTTCTATTGTATTCAAAGGGAACGTGAGATAGAGAAGTTCCGTGTAGCAGTCAACGTGCCACCTGGGACTCGAGTCTCCTTCTCGCTGACTTATGAGGAGCTGTTATCACGACGTCTCGGCCGTTATGAGCTGTCTTTGGGTCTGCGGCCTGGTCAACTTGTGCAGAACATCTCCCTGGATGTCAGCATATCAGAGCGGACAGGCATCAGCTTTATCAGAGCTCTGCCACTGCGAACCAGCCGACTGCTAACCAACAATGTTGAAGGTACCCTATAAAATAACCACTTCTGTGATGTCAAGGCTTCAGAACAAACAATCACAAAATATATGGTTTATCTCATTCTCCCTAATCTTTCAGTGGATGCAGATCCTCCTCCATCAACTAAGGTCGAGCAGAATCTTTACTGCTCACATGTGTACTTTACTCCCACCATAAAGCAACAGAAGAACATCTCCCCCAGAGGTCTTAATGCAGACTTCATCATTCAGTATGACGTGGAGCTCAAAGACCCCATGGGGGACATTCAGGTCTTCACACTAATATATCTGATTGATTGTACAAAATGGTAGTGACCTCCATGTAGCATTATTATTGTCACTTCTTATTTTCTCCAGGTGGAGGATGGTTATTTTGTTCATTACTTTGCACCTCGAGGTCTTCCTGTAGTTCCTAAAGATGTCATCTTTGTCATTGACATCAGCGGCTCTATGATTGGCACAAAAATCAAGCAGGTAGTATCTCAGCCAGCTCAAAATTACAACATGTTGAGAATGAGATAAAGAATACTGAATTGTGTATTTCTCCATTGTGTTTTACATCAGACAAAGGCAGCAATGATCACCATACTAAGTGACCTACGTGAGGGAGATTACTTCAATCTTATCACTTTCTCAGATAAAGTCCACACCTGGAAGAAAGGCCACACTGTGCGGGCCACTCGGCAAAATGTGAGGGGTGCCAAGGAATTTGTCGGGAAGATAATTGCAGAGGGCTGTAGGTGTTTCTTCTGTATCTTAAAAGTATTTTTATAATTCAAAATAATAACATTGTTTGCAGAATTCTGTTTTTGATATTTATTTTTATAAAATGTATTAAACATTTACATATCTAATTATAATTTTTCCATAATACAAATTATACTTATATATAAGTCATTAAAATATATTTAATAACTGTTGAAAATGTGTATATTTAACTGTTATACAAACAATGAGTCAGTAGAATAATACTGAGTTTCATAAACCTTAAGTATATTATATATTAAATGATAACTTGTTGTTTAGTGAGTCAGATTGATTTAGTGATTCAGTAACCACTAATTAACTAATTGAGTTCAGTGACTGATTCAAACGAATAACCCGCAGTTTTTTAAGTTATCAAAGGATGTTTTTTTTGTGAATCAAATTTTCCTATATGCTGTTTTTTTTAACTCAATAAAAGACATGGCGTTCATTTGCCCTTATTTTGTGGTACACTGTATTTTGTCTCAACACAATCAATTCGGACTGGAAACTCTGGGATAAATATGTTTTAATGCAATTTATGTTGCCGTTAAGGTAGAGGTAAACGGCCACAGTGAAGATTCAGTTATGCAAGAAATACTGTAATAACGTTTTTCTCCTTACACCAGGGACAAACATCAATGCAGCTCTACTGTCTGCGGCTCAGTTGCTAAATCCATCCTCACACTCGTCTTCATCCACTGGTCTTGCGCCTTCGTCTCACCGTGTTCCCATGATCATCTTCCTGACTGATGGAGAAGCCACTATTGGGGAGACAGAACCAGATGTGATTCTGCGCAATGCACAGAATGCTTTAGGGTTAGCTTCGTTATTTGGCTTGGCCTTTGGAGATGATGCTGATTTTCCAATGTTGAGAAGGCTGTCATTAGAGAATCGGGGTGTGGCTCGGATGGTAAGTGGTCCTCTACGAGTATGCCTATACAAGAATAGTTGAAAGAGTCCCCAGTATTTCTGGAACACACAAACTCAATTAAAGGGATAGTTACTCCAAAAATTAAAACTATCCCATGATTTACTAATTTACCAATTCCTGGAATGACATTCAGCCAATCAGATTTGAAGACTGGAACTGTATAATAACAATTAGAATATTTTATTTAAATTATTTACATTAAATTATGTGTAAATGAAATAACAATAAATCTTTTAATTTGTTTGTTGTCTTTGAGGTATATGAGGACGATGATGCAGCTGTCCAGTTGAAAGGTTTCTATGATGAAGTCGCCAGCCCTCTGCTTTCAGATATCCAGCTGTCCTATCTAGACGATCAGGTGTACGATATCACTCGCTCTCTGTTCCCCAACTACTTCCAGGGCTCTGAATTGGTAGTCACGGGTCGACTTAAGCCAGGTGTACAGGATCTAAAGGTTACGCTAACAGCAAACGATTCAAAGCAGAAAGTCAAAGTGGAGAATGAGCTACCATTGGCCAAAGCAGTTGTAAATGGCACAGAACCGTCTCTGGGCTGTGCACAGGTACTGGATGGCATTCCTAGCTTTGTTCATCGGCTCTGGGGTTATTTTACTATCAAAGAGTTGCTCTTGGATAAAATTAACACCTCGGATGTGTTCATACAGCGCCTTCTTGTAGATAAAGCCACCAATCTTTCGCTGAAGTACAATTTTGTAACACCGGTCACATCGTTGGTTGTGATCAAACCAGATATCGATGAACCCGAACCTACTATTAGCTCTTCTGTTGTGGCTACTACTAGCAAGACGTCAACTAGTACCGTAGCTGGTTCTACAAACATGACAAATCAGACCTCTCACGCTGCACCTAAAGTATCTTTCACATCTGCAGCAGGAAAAAAATCCAGCTCGTTCTCACCTCCAAAAACAAGCAAACCTCCTGTCACCAAATCTGTACGAGCACAACCACCACCCTCAGGGTTTCACACCACAGGTCGACCTCCCAACACTTCTGTTTCCTTTAACAAAACAACCCCTCCTCCATCACATAAGAACACTACAGGACCACTTAAGGCCACATCTACGGCACTTTCCAGCAAGCCATCCTCCTCACCTCCAAGCACCATCAAAACCACACCGGCCTTGGCTAAGATTTCAAACACACCTGTCAGTACAGCGCAAACCACTTCTTCCTCTCCACCAGTCAAAAGAACGTTAGCCTCCTTACTCAAAACTGCACCATCTGTGGTGAAAGACTCTTCCACAGATGTTGAGAACTCTACTACCTCAGGACACACGACGCTTGAGCAGGGCAAACAAACATTAACCTCCACAACATCTACCACAGATGCTAATTCAGTAATTCAGGTTGAATTAGAAGTGGCCACACTGATGGCTCCTTCGTTTCTGCCTATGCCAGGAATGACAGATGCACCGAAGTTGTGGGAAGCCTCTCGTTTTCTGGGTGAGTTCCTTCTAAGGAGCAGAAGCTGACATTTTTAGCCACAATTTTACAGATATTTTGTAGTTTTTTGTTCTTTGAATGTTACGTAAATTTCAGATGAATGACCAAAGTCTCATTGAATGTAATGGTTGTTTTGTGTCCTCTATTTTCCATTCTTCTCTGTCCATCAGATGTGTCCTCATCCATCCAGATTCAGAGAAAAGGTAACGCAGTCCATTTTATTTTCATTCTACTTCTTTGGTTTAGACACCGTATGTGTCCACTAGGGCAGATTAAGTCACAAGATGGCCACAGCATGAACCGTTTTAAAAAGCTTTGAGTAATGAACCTTTTTCTGATACAATTGGGTTGAAAGCTTCATTGGTTCAGAACGCTTCACTTCGCCATTACTACTTCGATGGTCAATTACGCACACGCAGGAAAAACACAGAAAGGAGTAAAACTCAGTCCTCTGCACAGTACAACCACATGCAACAAAAAGGGCAAGTTGTGGACACAGACTCAGCTAATAAGTCTGTGAAATAGTTCTAATTGGCTTGAGATTGGGTGGGTGGAGCTTGGAGCTAACAGGGAACTGAACAGGCTAAGAGGGGTGTGGTACTGCTTTGAGGGTCACAAAAACTTCTCAACTCACATTATTTTACTTCATGCAACAGTTCTTTCTGGTCCTCGGATCTGATTGGCTGAGAGGAGTGCAATATTCTAGTGATAACAGAGCTCCAACCGTTTGTATCACACTACTAGCAGTATTTCTCGCACTATAATTTAAAAAATAATCACGGAATATAGTTTTAACAGTTTTTTCTGGCAAAAACGTACTTGTATAGACTTCAAATATGCAGTTTGTTAATAAAGATAAAGTCTATTTGAAAATTTGCTTCAAAGTTTTCAGAGATGTGAGCTCCAGTGTGTCAGCGGCTGTTCAGCGCTCAACCCGCCAAGAGCAGCCTCGGCCAACTCTTCTGGAATTTGCCGCTGGCTTTGAGATATAATTCGTTTTGGGTAAATCTAACGGGCAATCTTTGGTCTCGTTAATCTATTATTTGTTCCAGAGCAAATCGTTTTGTCTGAGGGCAATATCTCATTACGTTATATTTTATGTAATTTTAATGCTGTTTGTTGTCTTATGTATTTACGCACTCGTGCCGTTGAACTGTTGTATAAATGCAATATCACATTCGTAGCCATGCGATATGGCTGTATATTGGCGTGCTGTGATTACCTGCAGCCAAATCATAGCCGTGCCAATATACAGCCATATCGCACTGATACTTGTTTGATATTGCTGATTTAAGTATTGGAGTGATGCGCAGTGATTGGTGGGTAAATGTCCCTCTACAGTTACTTGTGACGTGCTATGTTGATGTTAATTCCCCTTATTTCCTATTCTGTAGCTGTGCTCTTTGAACAGAAGATGTCCTGATATTGTAATCTCACTTAAGATAAGATGGCAATATATGCTATAAAGTCCACTTCGCAGGGCACTTGCGGTTAAAGGAAATGCATCGTATTGTGGGAGTGAAAGCAGAGCACATACTGAGACGTTCGGCTTTATGCTATTAACAGGAGGAACACAAAGTGGCAGCCATAAAGCTGAGTGGACACATACGGTCAAGGTGAAATTAGGGTAAAGTTGTAACTTCTGATTTTGTGTTTCTTAATCTTTTATACAGATATTGAACTTCTTAAAGGTAAGTTATACATTTTCAAATGCTAAATCAGTTTGACACTGATTCCAAAAATAAACAATAACTGCCTAAACATGAATCAAATTAAGCCAAAGTTATATCATTGACACTATTTTGCAGATTATGATACAGCACATGACTACGAGTATGACTACAACATCCATTATGAGTCATGTGAGTTAAAAGCATTACAAATGTTAGCTTGGCCTACTTTTTCAGCTACCAGGAATTATGTAGTTTTTGGATTTGTTCCTTTTTCTTTCAGATTCCGATGCTGAGGTGTCTGGTAAGCACTTCCTTCATTTATCAATTCATAATCTGTGTTTGTGCAATAAAAAAACCTTCAGAAATGCAGTGCAACTACATCTATTAACTATAAACAGCACATTTTACTGTAGTACGTCTTCGATTTCAACAGACCCAGATAACCAACCCAGTTTAAGTTCAATTAGAGTGTTCTCCTCCTCAGGTATGACTCAAGGACAGAATATCTTATGAAATATTCAATTTTTCCTTTAGCTGTTATTGCACATTTAAAGTTAAATGTAAGATTATAATCTCATTAACATAAGAGTATTTTGTGTCTCTGAAAGTGGACGGAGACCCACATTTTGTTGTTCAGCTCCCAACGCTCCATCAGAACTTGTGTTTTACCATCGATGGCAGGGCTGCTGATATACTACGGCTTCTTGTGGACTCAGACAAAGGTGGTTTTATGTTTTTACATTGAATATATAGAGCTTATCGTGTAGATACTCTTTTAACGTGATTGATGGCTCTTGTTCCTGTTTTATACCATTAGGCATTATTGTGGATGGGCATTTAATGCTGGCTCCTTCTAAAGAGGGGCTGGAGAATCGTACTCGTACCTTCTTCGACAGGATTTCCATCACTGCAGCCAAAGGTGCCATTATGATCACATTAACACTGGACTCAGTACAAGTGGAAGTGGTTGGGAAGGAAATTGAGACGCTGCCCACCACTCAGAGAGGATCTGTGGAGCGGGATGGCATGAACATTACAGTTGAAGAACACAGCTGTTGGATTGAGCTCGGGGTTGGTGTACGGTTCCTCATCCTCTTCCATCGCTACAACCATCCCAAATACTTTCAAATGGAGCACCTGGGCTTCTATATTGCAGACGGAAAGGGGCTTTCTCATCTCACTCAAGGGCTGTTGGGTAGGTAACACCATTTCTTTTTTTAATCTTATTCAGTGAGATGTCAAATGGTTTTTCAGCCATATTTTGCCATTTTTGAGGACTTGTATGGGTATTTATTTCCAGGCCAGTTTCAACATACTCTTATGGAGGTCATAAGGGTTTCAAGGGATCAAGCTGGTTTCCATCATGCACAAACAAATAACAACACTTCACTGGCCATGGGTTTTCTAAAGAAAGGAGACGAGCATTTCCCTGTCACTCTACAAGACAAGATTCTGAAGGACTCGTCTAGGAAGCGACACTCAGCTCAGTGTTGGGTAGTGCCAAAGGTGGATGTAGAGAGACTTCTGGGCCAGTCCTATGAGAGCTATGTCGTGGCTCACCAATAGATAACCTTCATACCATGTCTCCACATCTACAGCGTTATAAACGGTACAGAAAAGACACTTGAATGTTTTTCTATTTGGCAGTGAAAGAACAGCTGATGGGGGAGAGAATAGGGATATACACAAGCTGTGATGAACTGAAGGATGTTTCTAAAGCATTGACTGGTCCAAATATTTGCATTTGAACATAATGGTACAATACCATTGAAAGGTATAAGATTTGTTTTGTTTTAGAAATATAAAAGTATTGTTCCCCAAGGAAGCATTTATTTAATAAAAAATGCAGCATATATATATATCTATATGTAATATAATTTATAAGGTATGTATATATATTACACACACACACACACACACACACACACACACACACACACAGTATATTAAATAAATTCTTCCTTGGTGAACATAAGATTTTTATTTCTAAAACAAAACAAATATTGCTGATATCAGTTCATTTGTATCAGTAAATTAACTATTTAATACAATTTATATTTAATGTTCTCTTTGGGATGAGATGAAAAAAAAATCTAAGTAATCAAAAAAATGTATAATCTTCCAGATAGTTTGCATTAATATATGTATGTGTGTATATATATATGCCTTCATTTACAATAATATAATATAGGAATTGTGTAAAGTGATTATATAATATTGTATATTAGTAATGAGGATTGAATGCTTTACTTTGTCCTGTTAGGAAAGGACATCTTTCTTCATGAGGCAATAACCAAACGTAACCAAAAAAGATTGAGTTTCATTTTAGTCATATTTATTTTTGTTGCACAAGACTGCTCAAACACGAGATGAAATTCACAAATTAAAATTGTCGAGTTTGTGTCAGTTTTTTTTTTAGATTTGTTTCAACATTGAAAATGAAAGACAAAATGAAAATAAATACAGTACAAAACAGTTAATCCAAACATATCCGACAATATGCTGGAGAGGTGCAAAAGATAACAAATATAGCAATGCAGCGTAATTCTATTTGATTCCAGTTATCATTAATTCACAATCTAAATTGTGCACAATAAGGAAGAGAGTTCAAGACCTGTATGTTTCTATGTGAATCTATAAGGCCATTAGTGACTTTGGCCCAATACAATTCAAGGATGTAATGAAACTGTCACACTCCTTGTTTTACATTAAACTAAATAAAGAGGGTGGAAAAACTAGTCAAAGGCTTTTTTCTCAGCAAAGGCGAGTATGGAAAACATGAGAAAGCTTGTATATTCTACACTGAAAGCTGTAGAGTGAGAGTTCAAACAGCACACCATTGCCATCTTCTCCAGACTAGTGTCTATTATATCTATTGATGGCAATTCAATTCATTTCAAAACAAGCATGATTAGATACAAGAAATGGTGAAAACGACCAGTCATTGTTCAATACTAAGTTTGCCTTGTGGTTTCTAACAGCCAAGTGTAAATGCAGAGACTACATGTGTTAAAGATGCAGACTGATTGCATGATGCAGTGAGAATCTTTACAGAACACAGGGAGAGGCATCGTGTTCATCACAATTCAAAGTTAAAGCATGTGTGTATTTAGTAGACTGGAGTCAGCCCGGTTTACAAAAGCCAGAATACCAACGAATATGGCTACTATCAAATACCAAAGGATCTGATACTCATTAAATTCACATTATCGTTTTCTTCTGCAGCTGTGGGAGTGAAAAGTGCTTCCACATTCTTATTAAGACTCGTTTCCCGTAACAGACTAAGCGATCGACTCATGTTTGCACACATTTGCATTCGATAACATCGGTCCGTATCGTTTTTCACTACAAAACAAAATGAATGATAGCAGGAATGTAGAATAAGGTCTTTAGAAATTGTGAGGTCATACGTTTTTAAGAGTTAGGACAAAGACTGTAGTGTTAGTTAAAAGCTAATGGCTTACAGTTCGCTTCTATACTGCATATTATACATCTCATTCAATTTAGTTGTCAAAAAAAAAAATCCACCAATAATAATAATAAAAAAGAATTAAATAACTTTAAAGACCAGTGAGTTAAAAGAGCGGAAAGATCGTGAATAGGAAATGCAATGATATGAGACTGTCAGTTCAGGTTTTGATTGCTAGTCCGATTTACTTTTGTACAACTTTGTGTTTTAAATATTATCATTATCATATTACATCCTTTTTTCAGGTTACAAACTGTAGTGTTTAATGATCTTACTATCTGTTTGTCAGGGACACTTTCCTAAAGTACAGGAAGGCTGCTGTTCACATGAAGCTGTTAAATGTCAAAGTGACGACAGTATGCTAAACTAACAGTCTGAGGACAGTTGGGTATACTTCACGAAAGTTGATCAGGAATCGTTTTAAATCTCCTTCAATATTCGAGGAATCGTTCACATGTATGGGCTTCAGTCAAAGACGATATTCAGAGAACAGAAAGACATGTGTTTCACTTCAACAGGATATTTTGCGCAAACAATGCATACTGCTTGTGTAAGAATCTAAAACAGCATGTTAGTGAGAGCCCACTTTGTAGTGCAGAGTTGTGGAATGTGAGCGATAGAGCGCTTGTGTGTCTGTGTGCTGAACTGTAAGTATCTGAATAGAGACACCGGAGGGGTGTGGAGACGATGAGCAAAGAGCACTCTGGGAAAGATTAGGTCGGTTGAAAGAGATTTACAGCGTTGTCGATTCTGTTCTGCGTAACCTCTGAACCCAGCCAGGTAAATCCCGTTCAGCCCGCCTCATCTCTCCCTCCATCTGATCACTACCTCTCCACTCCTCCGTCACTTCTCCACCCCTCACTGCTCGTCCTCGCCGAAGACGTCGTTCTGTTTACGCTTCATGTTCTCAAAGTCGAAGTCACTGCCTGTCGTGCGCTTGTAGATGTCCTTGATGTCGTTGCAAGTTGTTTCAAAATGAGTGGTGGCATCGTAGGACCGTGATGCGAAAATCTGAAAAAATGACATCAAAAGTGGTTATAATTTTGATTGATAAACAGCAGTGCCTTGTTTAAAGAAATGACTGTGAAGCCAGTTGCTGTTAACTAAAACTATTAAAATAGCTTGTTAATTGAAATAAAGCTGAAATAAAATTAAATATATATAATTAGATGAATTTTTTTTAAATAATTTTTTCATAAATATTAGAAATATTTCCTTGGAATAAAAAATAAAACAAGTTGAAGTACTAAAATTAAACCTGAAACAAAAATAAAGCTAAATAGAAATATTAACAAAATGAAACCATTAAAATCATTTTCGTTGACTGAAATAAAGCATACTGACGTAAAGTATACGTACTAATTTTAAGTATTTTATATAATACTTATATTTAATATTATTTCAGCTTAAATGAAAATGAGAAATGTTTCCTTGGAAACTAAATGAAATAAAAGCGGAGTAAAATATAATATATTATACACTGTAATTACTAAAATAGAAATAAAATATAATAATAAAAAAGAAAAAGCACAAAATAAAATTGATCAAACTTAAAAAATCAAACTGAATGAAAATATAAAAACTAATTCTAAATAATCATAAATACTACAATAGCAGATAAATAATATTAAAATAACTGTGGGAAGCTGACCTGGCTCTCTGTACCATCATCTGTGGGTTCATACATGTCACTGATGGCCACAAACCTGCAAAAATGACCAAATAAAAAGATTGCATTCATATAGTATGATATATGTGTGTTTAATACAACTTGGCTGTAGTCCATGAATTTAGCTGGCCAAGTGGCGTTGCAGATAACAGTATGTGAGTGGGGTGGGTGTTTGTCTGGAGGGAAGTGTATTTTTTAAACATACTAATACTAAATGGTTACATCCTTCTGAACCACGTTACTTGGTATTTACGTTATTAAAGTTCTTCACTAAAACAGAGCCAAGAGAGTAAACTGACTTTTGGTCAATGGGCTCGAGGAGTTCCAGAGCAGGTTCGATTTCAGCTTCAGGATCAGAGGTTTCCACAGTGGTGCTTACAATGGCGATGTACTTCCCCTGAGCCGCCACATTATGGGCGTAGGAGATCATGCAAACATAGATATCTACAGACAAACAAGAACAAATTGTGCATGAACTTTTCATTACATCACACTTTTACAGCTTAGCTCATTTTGATATGAAAGCAAGCAGCGCCCTCTAGTGGCGACAGCACACAAGTACTGATGCACACAAGCTGACATTATACACACACACACACACACACACACACACACACACACACACACACACACACACACACACACACACACACACACACACACACACACACACACACACACACACACACAGTTTTAATATACTGTCACTCACCTGATTTGCGGTTAACCTGGTTCTGAGGGATGATGATCTGGCAGGAATTGGCATCATTAGTGTTTTTAATGGGATGGCTGAGGACGCAGATGACCCGGATCACCTGGCCGACTTTGTGCACGCGGTCTGGGATGTAGCTAGGGTCGCAGATGAGCTGCTTGCAACGGGCAACCTGGAAAAATCAGGATAATTGAGGCAAATCAGAAGACAACACCAGATCTTATGCATATAGTAAACCTATGCATGAAAACCACCCATTTAATCTCATGATGCACGCTTAATGAAATTAACCAAATATAATTGTCTTAAAAAACTTATGCTCACCAAGAAAGCATTTATTTAATCAAAAATACAGCATATAATACACACGCACAAACACATATATATGTATATTAAATAAATGCTTCCTTTGTGAGCATAAGATTTTTCGTTCAAAAACATAAAAAAATCTTGCTGATATCAGTGCATTTTTATCAGTAAATTAACTATTTAATAAAATTAATCTTTAATGTTATCTTTGGGATGAGATGATGAAAAAAAGGAATCAAAATGTTTTTCTAATCTTCCAGTTAGTTTGCATTAATATGTATGTGTATATATATATATGCCTTCATTTACAATAATATAATATAGGAATTGTGTAAAGTGATTATATAATATTGTATATTAGTAATGAGTATTGAATGCTTTACTTTGTCCTGTTAGGAAAGGACATCTTTCTTCATGTGGCAATAACCAAACGTAACCAAAGAAAGATTGAGTTTCATTTTATTCATAATTGTCTTAACATTTTTTAAGGAAAAATCATGCATTGTCATTTTGTAATAAATCAGTTTATTTTTTTATAATTACTATAGTTTATTACTATTTAATTATTCATTTTTATTTAGCAAACAACACTTGTCTAAAGATTTACCTCTCCCTCCGATTTCACGCCCACCACGTGTCCTCCCTCCATCACTATCTCGTCCACTGGTTTGTTCAGCATGTAGGTTCCTCCATAAATAGCACTTAACCTGTAAGTTCACAAGGGGAAATGACCGTATTTATAACACAAGGACGCTCAACACATGATTACTAGGATGACTGGGTGGGAGGAGCGGCTGACCTGGCAAACCCTTGAGGCAGCTCCCCCAGTCCGTACAGAGGGTACAGGTATGGGCTCTTCCCGTAGCGTGCCAGAGACTCACTGTAGAGTTTGATCCTATTGATGGTCTCCAGACACGGCTGCTCAAGGTAACTAGGAGGAATTCAATTCAGTATATTTACCACCAATGCAAAACAATATGCTGTCATTTAATGGCAAACCAAAAGCAAGACACCACATGTGAATAGACAACTAATAGATATCAGAGTACTTCCTCAGCTGATTAATCACAGTGCATTAGGACGATGGTTTTGTTTTACAGTTTTTAAGGTGTTATGTTGACATGAATCTCTCTAAGACATCTCTTTTTATCACTCTGTAAATTAGAACATACTGTTAAGAGCCATAAACAAATCTATATATTGACATAGAAACAAACCCTCTTGTAAAATCATTAGAAAATAGAAGTTTGATGTATTTAAGTGCAACTGAAGTGGAAAAAATGTAAACTCATTTTGAGAAAAAAACTTTAAATAGTTGTGTTGTAATTGAACTCTACAGATGCAGATAAATACATGTAATAAAATAAACAAATGTGAAAACAATGTTTTTTCCCTTGCTTTAAATAATACGTTTTATGATGAGCAATGAGACTCTTGGGGTTTTAGTAACACTAGCAACACTTACTCGTCTGTCCTGTAGAGGGCCAGGGCATGTCCCGTGAAGTCGATGACGTCCTGACCTAAGTCAAACTTCTTGTACACGTCTCCCATTGTTGTGAGTTTGGGATCGACACCTTCAAAAGTCTTGGGGTCGTTCTCATCAAAGTTTGCCACAAAAACTAGGAACTTGCGGAAACGTCTCTTCTCAAACATTCCCATTAGGTCTAAGCAACACATGTCACGGCATTTTTATCAAAAACAATCATTCTTGATTTAGTCCTAGAGACAATAAAAACACTAGCTGGACTTACTTGAAGCCAGTGCCTCTGTCTCAGTAGAGGGCACTTTGTAGATTTTTCCTCCTTTATACACAAAGCTTCCCTCGACCACTTTGAAGTCAAGATATCTGGTCACTTCAGTGTATAGAAGCATCTTAACTAACTGACCTTAAGGAAGAAAACAATGACAAAATACAGTGCATTAATATTCGGAAAATTACAGATTTGCATGAATTAAAGGACAACAAGCTAATCCAAAAACATGTTTTGAGCAATATTATCACACCAACTATCATGTTACTTAAGTTTTTACCATTGGCCATTAAAAATTTAGGAATAAGATCCACATTCCAGTCTCTTCCCCGGCCCATTGACTCTGGGGGGCTGTCTGAAATCCCAAATCTCTTATAGAGCTGAGAGAAAAGCATGTAAAATGTGAGTGCATGCGTAAATGTTTAAAAATATAAACATTAATATTAAAATAATATATTAATTTGTTAAAATACATCGTTACAAATAGCAACATTTAGTCTTGCAATTAGGCTACATAGTTATAGTAAACGTGAAATATCAAGCAGACATGAGATTGGAGTAGTGACAGCGGTAAATGTAAAGCATCCTCACCTCCTCCAGGGGTGTGATGGAGGAACTTTCACCACCGTAGTATGGATTTCTGTCCATATGCAAAACTTTCTTCCCATTCACAGACATGATCCCAGAGAGAATGCATTCCTACACAAATAAACTTCATTTAGTTGAAATAATCGGTCATGGATATACATTTCTATTCTTCTGTTGATATGGTAGCGGGTATCTATCTATTGCCTTGACTTCCGTGTTAAACACTGGGATGGATGCGAGTCACCCCACCCAACTAGTGATGGAAAGTCCGAATCATTTCCGCGAATCGGTTCTTTTGAACAGTTAATGGAGCGCTTCGAAAACGAACTCTTCTGATTCGTCTACGTCATTCTGACATCCTAGCGTGGCCAATTAAATGTTTTGAAGTTTGATTAACAGCTGTGTTTATTGTAATTGTGTTGTGTTCCAATTCCGTTTGTTGCAGTCATGACATAAAACAGTAATAATTTAGAACCTACATTTAATTTACAGTTACGTTAGACAATGATATTTATTTACATCTTGTCTGAAGTATTACATCCACCTGTTTGTGTTTTAAAACTTCCATATAATCAAGTCTTAAATACACTTCCAGGAGGTATTTATATAATGTCTAATATTCGGCTATTAATGAGTCAACGACCGAAGAAGCCCCCAGATCGATTCACTGAAAAGATCCGACTCACAAGAACAATTCGTTCACGAACCCAGCCCTTATTATGAGCCTCAGCCCAGATCAGCCACTACCCTCCATGAGGAAAATAGAGGAAACGTTCGATAAAACACTTTTTGTTTTGTTTTTATTATTATTATTAACCATACTGTTTTTGCACGCATGTAACCAATGTCAAGCTCCCACATTTGTAAAATTGGGCTCTTTAGATAATAACAATTACAAAAATAAATACTCACTAAACCCAGAATTACAGGCAAACAGTGAACTAACATCACTTAAATACAACAGCTTTTACGTTGGCAAACCATAAAAGGAAAGATATCTGCAATAAATACATATATTTCCCTTATTTCGACGCCCAAGCAAACGGGATACCTGATGCCACTCCTTAGAACCAGACACTGAGAGAAGAATCATTCATTACTTTTTAATAACCGCCTTCATGTCTATATAACGATGCAGCCTCAATGGCTTTGACAATTCGGGGAGAGCTGTATTTGGGATGGATTGCACTCGTATTCATGCACAAATTGCGAGAAATGCTGGCTCACTACACAGACACAGTACAGTACTGGTCCAAAGGATGCGTCAGCAATAGGCCATCGGGTTCAATCTAACGCAAAGCATCTATTCGTACAGCCTCATCTATAAGCACCCGAGCATCCATCGGCAATATCTTAATCTGTTTCCAAAGCGAGCGAGTCATCAGTGACCCCAATGCGTTACTCACTGTGAGTCCGGTGCCCAATACGATAACATCATATTCCTCATCCATGTTGTATTACAGTGAATCTCCCGTCTTTAGCCAAATTTCCGCTGCAAAAAAATCTGCAAAACGGTGTTGATGCTACCAAATATTTATGCAGAACCAGTCTGTTGTCCTATTAGTGGCAAAAACGACCACTTTGTAAACAATTATCGCTCAAATAATTTGAAATGTATCACAATTGATCTCTGACTGTGGTGCGACCGGCGAGAACGACCAAAGATGGCCCTGACCGCAGCACGAGCTCCAGCGGTGCGGAGACATTCGCGAAATAATATAGTGCACCTCCGTAAACGGAGATGATCAATATTGCTGTGAATGTCATCAACCCAGAGATTCAATTCAGCTGTAAATATAGATGCTTTAAAAATGACAACTATAATTCACCTCCTGGGTATATAGTCGTATTGAATACATTTGACTACGCTTGGTGGCACTTTCATTTCCCCATTTTACAGCTGAATATGGCACAGGGCGCAGTCACAAATATCCCTCCGCCGACAACACTGTGGCTGATGAAGCCTCTCTCAATAATGCGTGAATTAACGTGGTGATGATTAAGATAAGAGCTGCTTTAGTGTTCTGTACGAATTTTTATACAACATGCTCATAATAATATACGATCTGTTGGTAATTTAAAAAAAGCTTGATTAAAATGCGATCATATGACAGAGACTGTCTGTCAATATTTAAGCCCAATAAAGTGGTCCTGAAATTACAGCGCCATTCCAATGCATAAATGCTAACTTTACATTGAGTATTAAGAAGCGGGTTATCTCTATGTAGTCTAAAGCAAAGGTAGTTTCTGATGAACAGTTCAATATTTTACAGATTATAAAGAGGACTGATGCATTTGGATTCTGCAGGTAGCATAGATGAGACAAACGAGTTAAATTGTTAAACTGGATTTAAAATCAAACGGTATTTTATCAAATGTTTCTGTTTCTACAGGATAATGCGTGAAACTTTATTATATATAATGACTGATAGATAGATAGATAGATAGATAGATAGATAGATAGATAGATAGATAGATAGATAGATAGATAGATAGATAGATAGATAGATAGATAGATAGATAGATAGATAGATAGATAGATAGATAGATAGATAGATAGATAGATAGATAGATAGATAGATAGATAGATAGATAGATAGATAGATAGGTAATCATTATGGCTTGGTTTTAAATTAAGGATGTTTTACAGCGGCTGGATGTTCTTTTTCTTGCTGGCCTAGCAAATAATGTAAATGTAGTTTATTCATATGACGCTCGCCTCGGCGTTGCGACGCTGCATCTCGCGCATGCGCACTGCCCAGAGGACGTGAACGAATCGAGTCAGAAGAGAATCACATGATTGAAGAAAAAAACAGTCACATGATCATCAGCGATCTGCCATTCACGTGACTGTCCCGCAGAATGACGGAAGTAGGAATGCGGCGTAGTAGTCTCTCAACAATGGCCTTCACCTCGGTTTTATTATGTATCTGCTCGATTTATAGCTGTTATGCTCAAGTGCCTCTGCTCATGTGGACCAGTGATGGGTACGTCACACGTTTGTCTCTTGAATATTGTTTTTAGATTGATTTCTATAGTAACCCCAGAACACTGCTGTGCTTTTTTATATATATGTTCAGCTAAATCAGCTGACAGTGACATTCAAAAGCGATTAGTAGAGGTTTCACTTCAGTGGACAAGGTTTAAAGTCAGCCTGGTTCTGTTGAGGGGGTCGCGAACTGAATGATATCTTCCATGTCCATGTTCCAGGTCCAACATGCCACATCAGGCTCCACCAGCAGCGGGTCAGACAGTGTCTGGTGGGCAGCTGGCGTCTTATCTGAAATCTGCCTTGTCCACTGCTCCACACAATGTGCTGCTCTTCCTACAAGATAAGGTAAAATGCCCCAGATGTGTAAAATGCGGGGTAAAATAATGCCCCGTAGACTAAGTGCATTCTTTTGATTAGTCTTATAATAATACAATATTATCTGGCTATATGACCATTTAAACTGGTTGAAATATATGAAACAACGAACAGTGTGGTGTATGTTGGACAAATGCCCTCATAAAGGTATTTATTGCCATTTGAAATTCAATTTCAGTTCCACACATTGTCCTAAGTTAATTTCTGACATTATTGAATAGCTTTACATTGTGATCAGTAAAGTAGAAATGTATCATTACAATTAATTTACAATACACTAATGCAAGTATTAGTGAAGTAGCTTCCTCCTCTCACACTGATATGTTTCCTCTCGTAGTGACTGGACTTGTCATTATAGTGTGACTTTGAGCCACAGTCTTACTTCCCCATCCATCTTCCTTTGGACAGACCAGGATTTCATTACCCTTGTACAATTTTGAACATCTGCAGACTGATATGACAAGATTTATTTAGCTTCATTGCAATATTAAACATCAGAGATGTGAAACATTTTATTCAAGTGTGATTGGTAGATATTAACAATGTATATGTGATCTGAGTTAGTGTTGTTATTGAAGACTGAAACCGCATAAACCGTTTTCAGCAACTGAAATAAAACTAAACTAAAATAAATTAGATGAAAATCGTATGTATTTCAGTTAGTTGCCATGGCAGCATTTCTAATTTTTAAGTGTGAAAAATTAATTCTGAAAATATCGAAAATAAAATAAGTATAATAGTATAAAAATAATACTAAAATAACATAGATCTATGTTATGCAACACCTACGGTTATTACAATTAACTGAAAGTAAAAAAAATAAAAATGTTGCTTGAAAATAAAATGTAAAAAACTAAAATAAAATGTACTAAAATTAACTAAAACTGAAATAAAAAAAACTTAAGTAAATATTAAAACCTTAAATAAAATTAAATGAAAACAGAAAATATAACAATAAAAACAAAATTCAAAGTATTATTACAAAATACATATCTCAGGGATACTAATATAACCAACTTTTTGCCTGCTCTCCTCACTTTATAGCTAAGTATGGAAGACTTCACTAAGTACGGTGGAGTGTTTGGCAACAAGCAAGACAGTGCCTTTCTGAACGTAGAGGTGGGTGTGCTCTGGTTTTTTATTCTGGAGGGATAAGCACAGCTAGATTTCTCTCAACATTTCTCTCTCGGTATTCAAGTCAGCACTTCAGACGTCCTCCAGTCCCCTGGTGTTGCCAGCCCTGGACTGGTCTACATCACACTCAATCCTGGAACTCCTCCAGGGAGAGCTGGGTATCCCAGCCGTCCAGATCGACCCCAGCACCCTGAAGCAAATCAAGCTGAACACCGCACAGCCTTCACTGCTGGCTGTCCATCTCCCTTACACGGCTGGGTAAGATGTTCTGTAATGTTATTTATATTGTCTTAATGCTGTTGTATAGTGTCTTACAAAAAGGGTTCAGATTCTTTTCATCTGAGTTACTTTCTGCAACACAGAAACTCAAATATAGCATTTTCAGCTGTTTCAAAGAATACATTCTAATACAAAACAACGTGATACATGTTTGTGTTTCAAAGCTTTGAAGTAAAACAAACACAGCACAGTATTTCAGTAAAATGAAGGAATTGATTCAATGTCTGAATGCTTTCGCAAGGCACTCTGACTTTCAATAATAATGTTAAAAATGCTAAACTTCCCTTTTATTACTGTTGATATTGTTAAAACCTAAACATCATTTAGTTATTGAAATAAAGCTGAAATGAAGTATAAATATTAGAGGAAAACGGATGCATAAAAAAAACCTAAGTGAAAATTAGAAATATTTCCTTGGCAACAACAAAAATAAAAATAACTGAAAGCTATTGAAAATGACAAAAGAGTACAACAAAATTTACAGAAAATGTAAAAATAAAACGTAATTTAAATGTTAATAAATACTATAATAGTATATAAATCATACAAAATAACTCTGTTTTTGCTTTGTTTGAATGTCAGGGATCAGACAAAGGAATTGCTTTTGAAAAATGGTGAGTAACCTTTTTTATATCAGGTTTGATAATGATTTTAGTATAATGATTGTGTATTGCTTTTTATGATTAGATTATTTCTAACTTGATGCAAACATGTGTTTGTCAGTATTGTTGTACTTTACTATATTATGTAAGATTTATTTTCTGATCAGATGCGATCATTGGAGAGGTCCTCGAGATGTTCAAATCTCAGGATGTGCCTTACACTGCTGTATACACCGGCCTGAAGCCTTCTAGAGTAAGTCCTCACTTTTTCCTTACATTTACATCAATGCATTTCGCAGATGCTTTCATCCAAATAAGGAAAATTACAAGGACCAAATTAGTATGTACTGCACATTGTTCTCTCACATGTTCCTTTTCATTTGACTCAATAAATTCACAACAGCTTTGATGAAATTAATTTTTTGTGGTCATTTATCCTTCTTTTGTAGGTGATTGAGGAGACCCCGGTAATGGCAGGACATTCTGTGGGCCGATCACTACTTCAGGCACTGCCAGAGTCACCTGTGAAACCTCCACTTGTCGTCAACAACACAGCGGGGCAGCCCTGCATCATGCTGTGGGCCGACACTCTCCTCGCTAGTTTCTCTAACGACCAGGCTGATCTGGCAAAAGACATCTTTAATGGTTCTGCTGACACGGCTGGTTCTGTTTGCAATGAAACACTGTCAAGGTCAGAATCATAATCAAGCAGACACCAGTAGACATTTCCATATTTCTCAATGCTTTTCTCTTGAAAGTATAACATATTTTGTTTTTCAGACTCGTCCTTAATTACCAAAATGTTCTGAATTTGCGATCCCTCCAGCTTATGTGAGTATTCTACACATTCCTTCACTGATATGTATTATTTGTAGTGCTGTCAAACGATTAATCGCATCCAAAATAAAAGTTTTAGTTTGTTATTATATGTGTGTGTTCTGTGTACATTTATTATGTATATATAAATGCACAAAATGTTGTTTATGTATTAAATATATTTATTTATAATATAAATTATATGCATATTTTGGATGCGGTTAATCGAACAGTTTTGAAAAAACCCTGCATTTTAACATGCATTTATAAAAGGTGTGTGACATTACACTCGTGTCAAGATTCACATCAATACACAATACTAATCGCACAATACAATATTCTCACAATACTTTGAACAGATAGTACTTTATTTAATTTTTTATTAATAAACATTGGTCCCCCATGTACAGGCCAATAGCGACCCCAAAATAGAAATATTATTGATTCTGCTTATCCTAAAAACAAAACAATAAAACCCACAAAATGTATGTTAAACATATACTTGCACGCTGTCCCTGACTATATACATTGAAATAGTTTTAAGTATTGTATTTTAGTATATAATGTATTTGATCTTTATTTGAATGATTTCTGAAGGATCATGTGACACTGAAGACTGAAAAATCAGCATCACAGGAATAAATAACATTTTGAAATATAAAATAACAAAACAGTTTTTTCATAATTTAACATTTTTTTTGTATTTTTATAGAAGAGACAAAAATTATAATTTTTAAAATTATTTAAAAGCTTTAACCAATACATGATATATACTGTTGTATTATAGTAATATATTGTCACACCCTTAATTTGCGATACTTCCCCGAAGCTTCTCTATGCGCAAGATCTTCTTTCCTGTATCTGCTCGCAACTGGTCAGTGTTGGAGCAGGTGGTGCTGGAGTATGACGGGCAGAGGGCCATCTTTAACGCCAGCGGTGGGATCTACTCTCCTGCAGAGTATTCTTTCCATTGCCAGAGCGTGAGCAGCGCTCAGAGCCCCCTGCTGCTGCCCCGCAGCGCTACAGACAACGCTACACAATGGACGCTGTCCTTCACTGATTTTCAGGTACTACGTCAGTGTGCTGTTTTGGACTGGTTGTGTTAAACGAGACTCGTATGCAGTATACCACAAAAACGCCACATTGTTTCCCACAGATCCAAGGCTTCAACATTACTGGTGAAGACTTCTCGTATGCCAGCGATTGTGCAGGATTCTTCACTCCGGGGATTTGGATGGGCTTGCTGACCTCTCTGCTGATGGTGTACATTCTTACCTACGGCCTGCACATGATCATGCAGCTTCGCACCATGGACCGCTTTGATGATCCAAAAGGCCCTGCCATTTCAGTGCCTCAGAGTGAGTGATTTGAGCCAAAAACAACCACAAACTGTCATGTTGTCAAAATTGTACAAATATACTTGATTTTTTATGTATGTCAAAACTGATGTGGTTGGTAATTTACGAATCTAGCATGAGTATTTGTGTTTTTAAGAGTATGTATATTCAAAGGCAAATCATATTTTTCAAATTTATTTTGATGTTTTGTAGAAAGTGGTACAATTAATTTTCATCTCTCCCTTATTACATGTGTAATTATTTAATTAACACTTAACAATAGGGTTCTATACATTAAATGCACTAGCTAACATGAAACAGTGAACACTTTTACAGCATTTTAATGTATATATACATACATATGCACAGATTATGAAGGAACATTGCTTAACACTGAATTTTATATTTGTAAAATTAACATGGGTCTAGATTAATAAATGCTGCAAAAAGTTGTTCATTGACATCTATTCATGATACCGAATGCATTGAATTGAACCTACACATTTCAGTACACATGCAAGTTTCTGTTAACTGGTAAACTATACAGACTTATGAATGCAATAACGTTTTTCACAAGTTTTGCATTATAACTTTTTTGGACTACTGTCTTTTATCTCGTCTTATAAATCTGGTGGTTTGTTACTCATACTGGATTTGTATATGTTTTTGCAGCTGTACATTTAAATGTGCCAATATTGAATTGTCAAATGTACAATCTAAGTGCCTAAGATGGACCAGTCACTGCATGGGAAATGAAAAGTGCTAAATTGATTTGTTGGTTGGTTGACTGACTAATAAAAGTGTCAAAAGTACCTAGTATTCATGTGTTTTCAATGGATAAAGTGTTTGAATTAATTTGAGCTGCCAAAATAAAAATTACAAAGATTGAATGGGGAGACTTAAATCAGTTTTTAAATGCAGTATAGCTTGTAATAATTTTGCTGTTGGCTGTGAATTGAATTTAAGTGCCTATATTTTGTTAAAAAGCTCATTGGAGCAATATGGTCCATTCAAATAAATGCCATGTCCAGTTGGATTCATGTTGAGTTTGTTTTTATTTTACAATGCTTTTTATTGGGCATGGTCTTGAAACATGCATTAAAATGCATCAAAGTATATACTATTGATTGAAATGAACACATTTGCAATCAGAGAGGTACATTGCAATTATCTTATAAACATGCTTTTGTCTAGTTTAATAAACTACAACTAAATATCTCAACTGATTGCTCCTTGTAACAATGCTTTTAGGGGGTATGTAATACGATGACTGAACATGGTTTTTGTGATACAGAAAGCAGCTATAACGGTTGAATTTTGCAATATGAGAGGCATCTACTGCTGGAGCTACTGGTTTTGCAAAATTAAATTTTTACATAACACTTGTCAAACAGAATCAATGCTTATGTCTGCAATATCTAAGTAATAAAATCAACAAACGGAAACATTGGTCAGTTAAGAACCCAAGTGTTCCTTTCCACATATCTCAGTGAAAAATAGAATCTCAAGAGGTGGATTTACATTGGATCAACTTTGTTTTCTAGAATTAGCCCGGTCACGCCGTGCACTCCTAGTTTAAAATGGCACAAATAAAGTAGTGGTTCAAAACCAAACAACAGCTAATTGCTACAATATGATACATTGAAATTGCAAACTGAAAAAGGAGTTAAACAGCCAACTGCAACAAAAAAATACATACAAAAAAAAAATTTTCGTTGTTAAAATTACATTACTACTTGTTCTATATAACAAATGCTTGAAAATATTAGCTGAACTAAACTACAGATAAATGTACTGCAATTTGGCAAGAGCAAATTAGTATAAATTACAGATTTTTAAAGAACTTTCCACAAAAAAGCCCAATAATAAAAAGTAATTAGGTCGCTGTAGGTATTTAGGCTCAAGTAATTTGGGCAATTCTGTAAATATGAATAACACAGACAGGCAAAATTAAATACTTAAACATCACAGAAAAGAAAACAAGTTTACAGAATTATCTTTATTAGATTTAAGTGTAGTCAAGAGCAAAGCATTTATAATGTAATTAGAACCTATATAAATGATGCACAACGCATACAGCTCGATAACACTAACACAAAACCCCTAGAATGAAAAGGCACTTTAAGTGCTTCAGTAGCATCAAACATTCAATTCAAATCTGCTCTGCAAACCATTCTGCAGAATATTTACTGGAAAGTTAATACACGTTATCCAAATGAAAAGTAACAGGCTAAATTAAAACAAAGGCTTAATTATTGTAAAACAGTTCACAAATACAATACTTACAAACTCCAGACATTCATCTCTTTTAAGTCACAAATTTGATCAGACTTTCTTCATAAATATTCAAGCTAAATGTAGCCTTCAACTAAATCAGGAGGCAAGGGGCAGTCAGTGAATCTTCAGATGTTCTCATCACTTTATCAACACAGTATTAAAAATTTAATTAGAAATGACAAGCAAACACTTTATAAAAGTGAAATCAACGACTTATTTGAAGACAGATCTGTTTCAGAGTAAAGGTGGTAAAGTTAGTGACTGCTAGAAAGGAGATGCTTCAAATTAAGCTGGGCTTCTCAAAGCAACAGTGGGTCTGATTATGGAGGAATTTGCTGCAGGAAACAATCCACATCTTGTCGGATTCTGGGAAGTGTGTACATAAATGATATATTTGCGGGAAGCTTCACTTTGGATTTTCTCCAGGACAACTTCATGAAGACCTGTAATTACAGGTGCAAAAATTATACGAGTCATTCACAAAACGTAACCGAATAATGCATGCTATTAATTAAGAACAAAGAATTAATTATATAAATCATATTGTTCTATATTTTTTAAGGTATGAAAACTGATAAATCCCAGCTATAGGTAAAAATAAGTCAAGTGTCTAGAAAACTGAAGAATAAATGACAGTTTATATGCAATATGGATATGCTAAATACATGGTCATAAATAAACTCAACAGACTTGTTCTTTAATTCTCATATTTTGGAATTGATGGGTTTCTGATATCAGAAACTGAACCAGCCACATTTAAACATCAATGATGCTTGTACAATGTTCAGAAACGACCTGTCTGCTCATGGTGAGGTACAGTAACAAGGAAGTAGAAGAAGTCTGTGTCTTAGAAAAGTTGCATAGATTCATAATTCCTATTGTCCTTACCACATATGTGAGGGTGTTATAATGGATCATCTTGATTATTAGTTGCCACCTTGTCAGAATATGTGTGTTTTGAGCTGCAATCCAAAAGTCCAAGGGATGGTCAGCATGCGCATGACTAAATAACTGGGTATATTAAATCTCAATCCAGCACACACTTACAAAGACCTCACCACATAGCGAAACACAAAAAAACCTTCCACCCCAAAAAATAAATACAAACAAAAAGCACACAGCTTCCTATACAGACTATCAGCATGAATGGTTGCCGAAGAATTTCCCACAATCATTTTTCATGGGAACTTCTTTCCTGAGAATAAGTGTGCACAATAAAGCTTTTTATGGTTTGATACAAACTACCTGCTCGAAAAAAGTGACCGTCCACTTTTTTAGCATTCTCTGCTGAAACCACCAAGATGAATCTCAAGATTATATATTTTGATTTGAAGCAAAAGGTAGAATTAAAACAGGCACTTAAATGCTAATGAGAGAATGATCTGCTTGTGAAGCATTGTGAATGGCATATCTAAAACAAAATTATACAACCGATTATAAAAATACATTTGACTGCAAATGTATTCAGATATATCTGCAAATATACTTCCTACTTTCCGGGGACACATTCGACACAGCATTTCTATATTGCCTAAAATTAACAGGTGTTGAGTTCTCTTCATGATTATGGGTGGTTTAGATCTATACCAGAGAATAGTCACTGCCTTTGCAGCTATGAGCTGCAATTCCAAAGTCAGCATGTGCATGACTAAACAGATGGCATATTAAACCTAAACCCAATTCCCATGGAAAATGTGTGGAAATCTCACTCGAACCAATGAATGCACAGTATTAATTTATTACCAATATGTGACCCTGGAGCACAAAAGCAGTCTTAAGTCGCTGGGGTATATTTGTTGCAATAGCCAAAAATACACTGTATGGGTCAAAATTATAGATTTTTCTTTTATGCCAAAAATCATTAGGATATTAAGTAAAGATCATGTTCCATGAAGATATTTTGTAAATTTCTTAACGTAAATATCAAAACGTCCTTTTTGATTAGTAATATGCATTGCTAAGAACTTCAATTGGACATCTTTAAAAGGCGATTTTCTCAATATTTTTTTTTGCACCCTCGGATACCAGATTTTTTAATAGTTGTATCTCGGACAAATATTGTCCTATCCTAACAAACCATACACAAATGGAAGCTTATTTATTCACCTTTCATATGATGTATAAATCTCAATTTCGAAAAATTGACACTTAAGACTGGTTTTGTAGTCCAGGGTCAGTTACAGAACAAGAGCCTAGAAATCACATAAGGAGCAAATGAGACCGTGAAGATAACTTACCGTTTGTTGAAATACTTGAATGCAAAGAACAGCAATCCAACCCCAACCACTAAACAAAGGAATTGCATCACAAATGATTAATCTTGGTTCAAATTTTTTTTTTTTTAAGTTTCAAATTCTTATTCTAGTAACATCAGAATCCTACACGAAAGCACAACAGAACTACTGTTCTTGAATATTTTACAAATACAGTGCATGCGGAAAGTTAGTACATTTTTTAATGTTAAAGCCTTATTCCAAAATAATTTAATCAGGATTCAGTCAGGATTTAATTCATCATTTCCCTCAAAATTCTACAAACAATACCCCATAATTACAACGTGAAAGAAGTTTGTTTGAAATCTTTGCAAATTCATTAAAAATAAAAAAGGGGGGGGGGGAGTCATGTACTTAAATATTACATAATAAAACATGTACATAAGTATTCACAGCCTTTACTCAATACTTTTTGAAGCACCTTTGGCTCCAATTGACCATTTGCAAAACCCACCCACCCATATTTACTCTTGCTATGCCCGACATACAATGCCACTCTCACACTACACATGTTCTCACGCAGTGAAAAATACTAGGGTTGTTCCGATACTAATATCGGAAACTCCTCCGATACCACAAAAAATTCTGGCATCGTTATCGGCGAGTACTTGAACCCACGTTCTGATACGATACCATGTTCTTACGCGAGACCTATAGTTATGCCCGATAGCTTTGCTTAATGCTACAAATCGGAAATCAACTTTTCTTCATTGCTCAGAATTCAAACACAGCTAGTTGTGCCGTGTTGTCACAAGCAACCACTATTTAGAGCAGCAAAGAAGAAATACAAAATGCAAACGTGCTGGCAGTACTGCCAGTAAATCACTCGCATATGCAACTAAATCTCCACCCTGGGCGACTAAATGAGGTTTCCAAAAAGGCGATTAAATCTGCAAACTTTGCATGCATGCATTACATTTCAGAACGTTTCTCAAATGCATACTAAAATATAGGTTATCGTGCGATTCCAGATCACAATAAGGCGCAAGCTAATATGTATTTTAATGCACAAGTAAATGTGAGTACAGTGCACATACTAGAAAGCATTTCTATTTTTTCATTAATTTTAAAAGTACAAACGAAAATGAAACCATTTAAATGCATAAAATAACTCCTTTTACAATCTGGCATTTATGTGTAGTTGTCTTCCTTTTTCACATTCGTATCACTAACTGCATGTCTCATCCATGAGTAAGTTTTGGGGGGTTTTGAGAGCCAGAACCAAACTGACAGAGCAATTAAGCTATAGTGAGCCCCTTTATTAAAATACCTGGAGGTGAGGAATAATACAAAAATTGTCATATTCTCTCCGTATTACTTGATATAATAATTCACAAATATCTCAATTACAATTAAGTAGAAATTTATTGTATTCAGCTGTGTTTTAGGCACTAAAATAGTCTAGTACTTTATAGTCAACCACATTTTTTTATTGAAATGAAGATTTCTGTGCCACCCCAGGCTGGTTGCTGGCCCCTCCCTGGCCACCCCCATGAAAACATCCTGGCTCCGCCACTGCACTAACAGAAGGCTGCTTTCAATTTCAAATGCTGAAACGCGCTTTGTTTGTGTAGACTGCTCGCGCGACTCAGTGTAAGTGGTTTAATGCACTTGGGTCTCAAAATGTTTTTATGACGCAAAATTAATGTAAACACAGCCAGTTATGTCTTAAGGGATTAAACCACATTATTTCTTATATTTCAAAAGAGATCCGTGCGTGAATGCAGCTTAATAGATCTCCTGCTGTCTATGATGTCACAGTAAAGATGAAGAAAAATCACTCACAGCTCTTGAATGGAAAACGTTCAGATAACCTTAAATACTGAAAGCACTTTGTTATGTTTCTATGCTCCTCTTTATTATTTGCTTCTTGCTTGTATGTTTTGAAGCTATATTAGTTTAAAATTCTTAATACAAAAGTAATTTTTTAATAATTACAAATGTAAAAAATTATTAAAATAGTTATGGAAGGAAATGTAAGGATTTTGAGATTCTCAAGTCGGTAAACTAAATTAATACAGGGGGAAAAAAGCAGATCAAGAATCGTTCTGAATCGGATCGTGACTCCTAGAATCGGAATCGGGTCGTGAGGTGACTAAAGATTCCCACCCCTATTTATCATCCTTTAACTTTTTTTTCTCTCAATGCATTTGTGGCCAAGTGTGAATTTTAGGTGAGTTTTTTGTTTTGTTTATTATAAAGATGATTGATTAGAATAAAAAAAGGTCAGCTTGTGTTTTTTAAAGCCTAACGCTGTAACAACTTGACAAAAGATGTTGTGATTGTATTGAATAAAAAGAAGATATAGGACATGTAGATTATCAGGTGAATTATGCAGACTGTGACTTACCCCCACCACCTATACCAAGCAGGGCTTTTCCCCATGTAGCTGTAAATAAAATAAAAACATTAGTTGAAGAAATTAAGACAACATGAACAGCATAAGACATATTCTTGCAACCTATCATAAAATACAAATCACTTTTATAACCCTTAACATATTTAAACGCATCCCAAAAGTAAACTGTCATTTAAAAGCAAGCTACAATGCCCAACCAGAAATATCAAATGACCTGCAGAATGCTCAGAACCAGCATATTATAGGATACTTTGAATCTCATTTACAGGAATACTACAATTATCAAATATCATAATCCACCATTTCAGATCAAAAAGAACAAGGAGCCAAGGATGACCATTACTGACAAGAGGAATCAGCTCTTTACTGAATAGTACAGTAAAAAAGGTTTAAAAATAATTATACTTACGCATACTTGTATCGTTTGGGTCTTCTGTGGAAGAAAAAGAATACAGTTAGGACACCGTCAAAGAGGGGTGGGGGAAATATTGATTTTTAAAGATTTATTTTTGTGTTTATTACGACAGGACAGTGCAGACAGGAAGCGAAGTGGGAGAAAGGTGGGAAGGGGGCAGGATCGGGAAAGGTCCATTAGTCGGGATTAGAACTCAGGACGCCAAGGGTGTAGTATTGGTTTGAACATTGGAGGAGTTGATGTATAGTGTTTTAGTTTGCTTCTTTATTTTTGTAAAATTGTCTTTTGTGCCATCATCCACATATGCAAAGTTGGTTGATAACATTACTGCAATAAAGCCTAGGCTACTTGTTTACATAGGATATTTGATATATTTTTAGGCACTTATAGCCTATAGCTTGACAGAATGTTCTAATTCAACGTGCTATGGGAAGTGAATCTAACTTAACATTTCTTACATTGATGTTTATGTCTTATTAATTCATCAGGCTCTTAAAAATGTAATCTAGGCCCTCTCTTGGAAAATCTGAAGGCCAGGTTTTTCCATCACTCATCATTAGAACCCATTTCACACATGGCTCTCGACTCTGACTTGTATTTGCTCTTATGAAAACGTACCATAATTCTTAAATGTAGAATTACCAGGCCAATAATGACTTTCTTTTATTAATCTATATAGTATTTGTAATGAGAATGCTAATTTAGAAGCAATAGCTACAACATGCCATAGCTGTTATGTCAATATATAGGTAAAGATTAATTTAAGATTAACTATTAAATCTCTTAAGAGATTAACTATTATAAATTCTACAACAAGCTAGACAACATTTACCACAATAAAATATGATACATTCTAGTAAAGGTGGTCATGAGTAGAATAAAAAGATTTTACTGTATGTTAGTGCTGGTCTTTTTAGTTTGTGTGCCTTTTTTCTCCATAGTATTGTAAAGTGGTAGTTTATTACAGCACAAGACATATCCTTGCAATTTATTATATAACACAAATCACTTTGTAACATAACCCGAATGTAAATTGTCATTTAAAAACAAGCTAAAATACCCAACAAATATGAATGCTTAGAAACCAGACTATTTGAATCTCTAAGCGGTCACAATCTGTCAAATGTGTAAATATGCATTTACAGGAATAATAGAATTATCAAATGTCATAATCCACCAGTTTCAGATCAAAAAGTTCAAGGAGCCAAGCGTGACCGTTACTGAGAGGAATTAGCTCTTTACTGAATAGTGTAGTAAAAAAGGTTTAAATAATACTTACGTTTATTTGAGTCTTCTGTGGGAGAAAAAGGATACAGTTAGGAAACAGTAAAAGAGGAAAAATCTGAAGCTTCAAATACAAACAGATGGCTAAACTGGATGGAGTAGATAAAAAAAAAAGTAATTGTAGTAGAGCCCTGCACGGGCCTCAAATTTTTAGTTTGTTGAATAAGTTTTTTATTTTTTTAAAGTAACAACCAAGCGGCCAGCGGCAGACCGGCAGGCTGATCATAACTGATGTTTGATCAATTTAGCCTTCTCAAATCATCACGACTTGCCTAAAATAAAATCTATAGGTATATAGATCACAGACATGATAAATATATCTATAGAAAGCTTTAAATTACTACTTAACGAAATAAATCAAAAACAAAAACTTTCATTATAATCATAATCCGTGATGCATTTCTCTATAGGCGCGTCTACTGAGGAGATAGCGAATCAGGAGGATCATCGTCATCTTTGCGACACGGACACAGAAAACACTAGTATTAGTAAATAATGAAAATATCGCCTTACTATTTCCCCCGGACACATTCATGGTAATAGAAGCGTAAAACAGGCCCGAGGCCTGGCCCACGTCTGAACTATGACGTGAAAATTGGCCCGAAGCCCGGCCCTAGAGGCGTAAAAAAAAATTCGGCCTGAAATGCAGGGCTCTAATTGGTAGGAAAGATACAGTAGACAGACAGTTTAAATGTATGCAATTATACCAGAGGTATAATTACTCTCATGCAAAGACAAAAAAAGTATTCCCCTAACAGTCCCATTATGAAGAGGTAATAACATTAAGATGTGGTTATAAAGCAAAACAAGAATCTTTCTGCAGTAGAACTGACATTTAATAATGTAAACGAATAAAATAATGGCCAATATTTAAAAAAGCCACAAAGGTATCAAGTCATCAGTACAAGAGTCAATATCACAAAATGCTACACAGTGTCATTTATTCTTAGAGTTAGTAGATATTAATGTAGATTTAACATTTTAAATGACAATGATATGGAGAGTTGTACTGACAGCAACTCATATTTTTATTAGGGGTGGGGGAAATTGTTTTAATATAGAATGATTCACTCACTGATCCACAACAAATAAAATCACCCAACTACAAAATTTTAATATAAACCATTATAATTTGGTTAAGTTAGTCAAAATTATCTAGCATCATGTAGCAGGATTACACGTGTCAAAAGTGTAATTTCTGTGTATGCTGTATAAACGTGTGCCAGATGAAGGCTTCCCCAGCTGAATCTTCCTCTCAAGGTCTTTCCTCATCTACTTTAACTGTATATAGAGCTTTCCTTCCTACTTTCGGCACTGTGCACGGCTTTATAAAGCACTGCTCTTAATAAAGCTGCTTTAGAACAGTGAGTGTCATTCAACCATAATTGAGTTGTTTTTCTACACAAAAGAAAACTTCTCATTAAAAATGTCTGCCTCATTCACGTAAAATTAATTGAACATGATTTTTTTTTAAATCTTTTCTAATGTAATGAGTATCCCACATTGAGCAGAGTTTTCCTGATGTTTAATTAATTTGCATAAAAATGCAGCCAATCCATGTCTGTTATAAGAGATCCATGCAACCTTTCCTTTACAGCTTTGCAATCTCTGCTAAATATAAGACACATATTTTCTTACTCTTTTTACTATTTTTGAAATTAAAATTATGGGTGGGGTACAAAAAACAAAAAACAAAAAAAAAAGATGCATCGTGATTCTCTCTCTCGAATCGATTCTGAGCTTAGTTTTTACCAGATGTTTGATGACGCCGATTTGCTTTAGAAAGCCCATTTATTCTGCTTGCTTACGAATTCATCACACACATTACACCACTCAAACCTTCCGTTAAAATAATCTTTCATAAAGTTAGGAAAGGTTGAAGCGAATGACAAGCACATTCACAAGCTTCATTGCACAGGAGCGCTGTGAGAGGACGTGCGCTTTGTTTGATGTTACACTGAAGTGTGCGGGCTCGCGCGCGTCTGTATTTTCCTTACAAATGTCTATGAAGTCACAATTTATGTGGTTTGGAATGCAGTGGGCTGATATATTTAAAATATGAAACCTCACTAACAGAGGCTGATTTTAATTTCAAATGCTGACGCGCCCTTTGTTTGTGGTTAACTGCTCGCTAAGGATGGTATCGTTAAGGTTTTAACGGTATTACTACTCTTACCGATACGGCTTATCAATTCGGTACTTTAACTGTATTCTTATTGATACTTTTTGTTTTTTATATATATATATATATATATATTTATTAGTGATGCGCGGATAGCTAAATCATCACCCGAATCCGCAGCTTCAAATTAATTATCCACCCGCCAAACGCCGCACCTATATTTTTGTCTGATTTAGATAACCGACCCGACCCCGATAGTCACATCAGGTTCGTACGGACATAAAAAAACGGAAAAGTCATGGAATTTTAAGACAGCAATTTCCAAGTCTTTATCGCTCTGAAAAATAAAAACCAAGACATTTTTGGAAAAGTAATGGAAATCTATTTCAAAATCCCCTGTATCATTTAATATGTCCTGAATTTCAGTGGGGTATAGCGCATACCGCATTACTCATTCCCGCAGCTTTCAACTTTAAAATGAGGGAAATACTGCAAAAAATGTATTCAATAGGCCTATAGCGTATATAGATTATACGAGTAAATAAATTCACACAAACCATCAGATCAAATCAGTCATTTGAAAACAGCGTGAGTGATTCAGCAGTGAGTCACTCTCTTTGACCGTCTCTCAGGCCCGGTTCTACGGGGTGCTAAGCACCCTCAAATTAAATCAAAAGCACCCTCAGTTAAAGCTGTAATAATGGCATATTATTGCAGATTTGGCTAACTATCCAGCACTTGGTTTGCGCTCTGGAGATCGGTTTCTATTTCAACGTGTTTTCGCAGTGTTGAGCATTGTAAACAATCTGATATATCTGTTGATTTCTTGAGCCTAACAGCAAATCGGAGGCGTTTAAGATAGAATCCACTTGCCGCTTAAATTGCCGGAGTTTTTGTTCAGGTGTTCAGCTACGATTCGAATAACCTCATTACTTGTAGACGCGATGTAAATAAGAGATTCCACTGTGCAGCGTAGAGACTTCATTAATTATAACAAGTTTGTGAGATCACGATGAACTAAGATGAATGCCAGCCTTTTAGTGATTAGAAGGGAGCCGTGCTGGCAAATGAGTTCAGTAAGGAGCGATTTTTTCCAAAATTATAATTTGTATTTCACATTCTCCATTAAAATACCTTCAAAATGATATATGATTTGTTGGCATCGACAAAAAATGACTGCGTAAACGATGATTTTAAGCGATAGATTCAGCAGAGTTGATTCTGAGAAATATGGAATTTAATGTTTCTGAAGATTCAGCCAGGCCCCAAGTCGTCCAGGAAGTCGACGAAGCGGCCCTGACGCGGCAACCCGGAGATGTTGAGTTTGCTCTTTCTCAGGAGACGGCGAGAACAGCGCCGCTCCTTCCCCCGGTGAGGGCCGGAGGAGAACTTCTGTTTCGTTTTGTTTCTGTTCCGCCGCTGGTCCGGGTACGTCGATTGTGCCGTTGGAGCCGCTTTGCACAGCGTCTGGAGGCGTGGCTCACGCTGCCCAGCCAGTCTCGCTGGCTCACGCGCACAATTCGACTCGGCTACGCGATTCAGTTCGCCAGGCGACCTCCCAATTCAACGCGTTCTCGAGACGTCGGTGGCAGTCCGGAACGCCCCTGTCTTGCGCGAGGAATTGCTGTCCTCCTGGCAAAGGATGCAATCGAGCCGGTCCCTCCAGCCGAGATGAGGCAGGGGTTTTACAGCCCTTACTTCATCGTACCCAAGAAAGGTGGTGGCCTTCGGCCAATCCTGGATCTGCGAGTCTTGAACCGGGCTTTGCACATGCTCCCGTTCAAGATGTCTGACGCACAGGCGCATGATCAAATGCATTCAGCCCCAGGATTGGTTTGCAGCGATCGACCTGAAGGACGCTTACTTTCACGTTTCGATCCTTCCGCACACAGACCGTTTCTACGTTTCGTTTCGAAGGTCGGGCATGGCATACAGGGTCCTCCCCTTCGGGCTCTCCCTGTCTCCCCCGTGTTCACGAAGGTTGTAGAGGGCGCCCTTACCCCGTTACGGAAGTGGGCATCAGGATCCTCAACTACCTCGACGATTGGCTTATTCTAGCCCAATCCAGAGAGCAGTTGGGCGATCACAGGGACTTGTGCTCCGGCACCTCAGCCAGTTGGGGCTTCGGGTCAACCTGGGAAAAGAGAAGCTCTCCCCTGTGCAGAGAATCTCTTTTTCTCTGTGTGGAGTTAGACTCGGTGAGTATGACGGCACGCCTCACGGAGGAACGTGGCCCAAGCAGTGCTGAACTGCCTGAGTTCCTTCAGAGGCAGGAATGTGGTACCACTGAAACAGTTTCAGAGCTCCTGGGGCATATGGCATCCGCAGCTGCAGTCACGCCGCTCGGATTGCTTCATATGAGACCACTTCAGCACTGGCTACACTCCCGGGACCCGAGGTGGGCATGGCGCCGCGGTACACTGCGAGTAGGTATCTCCCCGCAGTGTCGCCGCTCCCTCACCCCTGGACAGACCTTGCCTTCTACGGGCCGGAGTGCCCCTAGAAACAAGTGTCCCGGCACACTGTTGTCACAACAGATGCTCCAGCACGGGCTGGGGCGCTACATGCAACGGGCAGGCAGCCTCGGGGCTCTGGACAGGGCCCGACTGCTTTGGCAACATCAACTGCCTGGTCTGTGGGCATGCATTTAGCCTTGCGGCAGTTCCGGCCACTGCTGTTGGGCAAGCACGTGCTAGTCCGCACGGACACACTGCGGCGGTCCTCGTATATCAACCGTCTGGGGGGTATACGATCACACCGCATGTCACAGCTCGCCCGCCATCTCCTCCTCTGGAGTCACACGCAGTTCAAGTCACTGCGTGCTGTTCACATCCCGTGGCATCTCAATCGGCGTGCGACGCGCCTTCAACGACAGCTCACGTTCCCGGAGAATGGCGACTCCATCCCGAGACGAACCGGCTGATCTGGAGTCCGATTCGGGGAAGCTCAGGTAGACCTGTTTGCTTCCCCGAGTCCTCCCACTGCCCGCGTACTTCTCCCTGACCGAGGGCCCCCTCGGCACAGACGCACTGGCACACAGCTGGCCTCGGGCCTTAACGCAAGTATGCGTTTCCCAGTGAGCTTACTCGACAGACACTGTGCAAGCTCAGGGAGGACGAGGAGCAGGTCCGCTGGTGCCGCCCCATTGGCCCACCCGCCCTGTATTCCGAACTCATTTCCCTCGCGACAGTACCTCCCTGGCGCAATCCTCTGAGGAAGGACCTCCTTTCTCAGGGGCTCAGCACCATATGGCACCCGCGAACCAATCTATGGAACCTCCATGTGTGGCTCCTGTGACGGGAACGCGGCAGACTTGAGTGGTCTACCACCGCGGTGGTAGAGACCATCATTCAGGCTAGGGCTCTTTCAACAAGGCAAACTACGCACTGAAATGGAGTCTGTTCGCGACCTGGTGAACTTCTCGGAGAAGACCCCCGAAGATGCACGATTGGAGTAGTGCTTTCTTCCTGCAAGAAAGTTTGGAGCGTAGGCTGTCACCCTCCACCTTGAAAGTGTATGTAGCCGCTATTGCGGCTCACCACGATGCAGTGGACGCCGGTCCCTGGAAAGCATGATCTCATCGTGAGGTTCCTGAAGGGGGCCAGGAGGATGAATCCCTCCAGGCCTCCCCTTGTGCCCTCTTGGGACCTCTCAATCGTCCTGGGCTGGACTTCAGAGGGGCCCTTTGAGCCGCTGGACTCAGTCGAGCTGAAGTTCCTGTCTCTAAAGACAGCGCTCCTGACCGCGCTCACTTCCATCAAACGGGTCGGGGACCTCCAGGCGTTTTCGGTAAGCGAAGAGTGCCTAGTGTTCGGGCCGGTCTACTCTCACGTTGTCTTGAGACCCCGGCCTGGATACGTGCCCAAGTTCCCACCAAGCCCTTCCGCGATCAGGTGGTGAACCTCAAGCACTGCCCTCGGAGGAGGCAAATCCAGCCTTAGCGTTGCTGTTCCCGTAAGAGCATTGCGCATATACGTGACCCGCACCCGGAGCGTCAGAAGCCCGAGCCGCTCTTTGTCTGCCACGGAGGGCAGCAGAAAGGGAAAGGCTGTCTCCAAACAAGGTTTGGCCCACTGGATAGTGGAGGCCGTCGCCTTGGCGAACCAGTCGCAAGCGAGCCATGCCCCTGGGTGAGGGCTCACTCCACCATGAGTGTTGCCTCCTCCAATGCGTTGGCGCACGGTGCCTCTTTGGCAGACATCGCAGAGCTGCGGGCTGGGCGACACCGAACACCTTCGCAAGATTCAACAATCTTCGCGTGAGCCAGTTTCTTCCCGTGTATTGGGTAAGTAATGGGCGAGAAGAACTGGCCGGTGTCACCTTGCTGCGCCATTCCCCCTCACCCGGGGAACAGCGCCTTTTTCCCCCAGTTCAGTTCCCCGGAAAGGAAACTGGTGGAATCCTCCAAGCACCCCCTGCAGTCAGACTGGGCGGAGCAGTCTGACGCCAGGCCCAGTACTGGTGTTAGCTCCCCGGGTCTCCGGCAGCCCCTGTACTGGGCTAGGTGTCCGTATGGCCTGATTCCCTCTTCGGGTAATCCCATATGTGTATTCTTCCACGGTAAGGTTTCCCTCATGGTAAACCCGTGTCTTCCCTGTGACAGAGCTTCTGTCAGTTTCTGCTGCAGCCCTCCTCCCTACTCCTAGGGAGGATCTGCCCCAGAGTCCAGTCGTATGTAGTACTGCCCCAAGCCTGGGCCAGTCCATATCAGTGCTCCACATGTTACCTCCCTTCGGGCAGGATGTGCCTCCGTAGCGCCCTTCTATGGAAGGCTCGCTTCCCTGCCGATACAACAAGGCTGTAACAACAAATAGAAAGACCTGAAGCTGTCTTTCACTGAAGGTCGAAATCCCTTCCCGATTCCGTGGGAAAGGAACGCGGCTTGGCTATCTCCAGCAGCGATGTACACAGTGGTCCGGTGGGCACCAAGGTTAGCGAATTTGCACTGGAGCGGTAGGAAGGTTGCAACCTCTTGCATGGCATTTGTCTGTCACGCACTCGCTTGTCAACATCTCATGCCACAAAGTTGTGACGGGGATCAGCTTGTGGCGCTTTCCATAGGACCCCAATGTCGTCCACGACATAACTCGTAGTGACCGACAGATAGGAAACGTCTAGAACGTACGTAACCCCCGTTCCCTGATGAGGGAACGGAGACGTTATGCCCCATGCCACAATCTTGAACCATCGCTGGTTGCCAGGGACTCGTCCGGCTCCTCAGCAAAACCTAATGAGTGGATGCACCTGGCCCTTTTATACCCGTAAGCAGCACGGGGAGTGGCTCAGGTATGCAAAATCCACTAGCCAATTTCATGGCGTTTTCCTCTAATCAGAGATGTTCGTGGCTTCCAGTAAATCCCCTGTCGTCACGACATAACGTCTCCGTTCCCTCCATCAGGAACGGGGGTTACGTACGTAACCTAGACGTTACTTTGGATCCATGAGGAAAACTTCTACGTGAGCGGAATTCCTCTGTTAAAGTGACATGTTCACTTAGCTCGGGCAAACCACAATTCTCTGTGGAGATAAACCCAAGTAACATGTATTTTGGTTACTTTATTTGTTTGTTCTGGGTTTAGTCATTCTCTTACAATCAGTTTTATCAGAGACGAACTACTGGACATAAGGCAACACACACCGGACAATTTTTTTCAGATTTTTGTAAATTCAGACGCTTTGTTGGATATTTTGGTCGGAGGGGCAGCGTCAAACGCATGCCCAAAAGAGGGAAGCGCGTCTTCCGAACTGTGCTCCCAAGCATTCATCTCACAAATCTCCGATCCCCTCCTAACAAAACGGATTAACTACTTCTCCTCACAAACAAGGACTTTTCAAACTCTGCTGCATTGTGCTTCACTGAAACCTGGCTGAGTAAAACCATCCCGGGTAACGCGCTTCATTTGCCGGGCTATCAGCTGTTCAGAGCAGACCGCATCACGGAGCTAATGGGGAAAACAAGAGGTGGTGGACTATGTTTCTACATAAATGAAGGTTGGTGTTCAGTTCAGATGTGCTCTCCTAATTTAGAGGTGCTCTTCATAAACTGTAAACCTTTCTACTCGCCCCGAGAGTTTTCCTCTTTCATTCTCGTGAATGTGACTCCAAACGTGTGCGTGAGTGCCGCGATGCAACAGCTGGCCGAACAAATATCTCAAACGGAGCAGAGGTACCCAGACTCTCTTTTAATCATTCTTGGAGATTTTAATAAAGCAAATCTCTCCCGTGAATTTCCAAAATACAGACAGCATGTTACATGTTCCACCAGAGACAGTAATATATTGGATCACTGTTACACAATAATTAAAGATGCATATCACTCTGTCCCACGGGCAGCTCTGGGGCTCTATGATCACCGTTTGGGTCATCTCGTCACAGTGTTCCTGTGGCTCAGTGGTAGAGCATTGCGTTAGCAGCGCAAAAGGCCGTGGGTTCAATTCCCAGGGAACACACATACTGACAAAAAATGGATAAAAGCGTCTGCTAAATGTATAAATGTAATGTAAATGTAAAATCTTATACCGACCTACAGACAGAAACTCAAATCAGCTAAACCTCTTATAAGAACGGTTAAAAGATGGACTAATGAAGCAGAGCGAGATTTAAAAGCTTGTTTCGACCTCACTGATTGGAGTGTTTTTGAAGCTGCTGCCAACGATCTGGCCGAGCTCACAGAGACTGTAACTTCATATATCAGTTTCTGTGAGGATATATGCATCCCCACTAGGGCTGAACGATTTTGGAAAGTAATCTAATTGAGATTTTTTTTAACCAATATTGCGATTGCGATTTAATATGCAATAATTGTTTTAAGCTCTTTATATTCTGTATTATTCAACAAAGACAAGCAAATAAATCATTGTTTAGAATACAGTGTTAAGCACGTTACTTCGTAATTGCGAATAGCAATTTACTTTTCTTAGTAAAAAGTAATTCGTTATATTACTAGTTACTTCTCACAAATAGTAAGGGAGTTACATCATTATAAAATAAACTAATTACCAGGGAAAGTAACAATTGTTACTTACATTTTTTTTGTAAGTAACAAGCGCGCACAATTTTAGCTGTTTAGCGCGCAATATGTTTTAAGCCTAATATTCATTTATTAATCAAACTGTTAATATTTTTTTCAATAATATGAATTTTCATGCTCTTCTTTAAAATAGAAATGTCTTAGCCTTATGAGCAGTTGATAATTGACGGACTGTTCTGATAATAAATGCCGTCATTCGGTTATGTTATATTAATGTTTCAGCAATCGTATGTTACAACCATTAATTGGCTTGGGTTAATATAGACTATTCTCTAATTAATTAAACAGTTTGTTATCATACAGATTGAAAGCCTGAATGGTTTATCTCCCTCTCTCTCTGTTTATGGGTGTGTGTGTGTGTGTGTGTGTGTGCGTGTGCGTGTGCACGTGGGTAGGTGCATGGCATTTGCGGGAGGGGTGCGATTTTCGAATAGTAATCGAATAATACCCAGCGATTATCGAATATTACTTTTGCTTAAAATGCCCATCCCTAATATATATATATATATGGTCAAATTAAATTACATTTCTTTTAAACGTACTGCACAGTAATGAGGCAGCACCTTATGACAGATGAGACGAACAAGAAAGGCTATTAATAATCTTTCACTGCGCAAAAATATTATAATGCGCAATGCTCCAATACAGAGTGGCATAAAGCATTTATGCGCATCCTGTGCGCAGAATGATGCGCTTGAAGCAACACTGAGTCACAGCGTGCAAGCGCAGTGGTCCGGAGTCCAAGAAGTTCAAAGCACAAAAGGAAAGAGATTAATGCGTAGTGTATTAAATCTGTGCCACAGTTTGAGCCTTTTCTTTTAACCATTTTAAATTTCAGTTACTGTGCTCATGAAGAACCATTCATAGCGCTCATAGTGCATAGTGATCTAACAGACACCCGGAAGAAAGTAACACGATTTAGAAACAGCACGAGACTGTAGCTAGATAAAATCCTTTTATGCAAAACCACTGAACTTTATTTACAGATCAAGTATAATAGGAAAAGTGGGGAGAGTTTTATTGTCTTGACTCTAGTAACCGAACGCGGCACGCAGTTTGAATGCTGAATGGAAGATGACAGACAGCTGCAGCGGAGAGAAGTGTTTACGTGAACTTGACTTAAATATTCAACTGTACCAAATATTAAACTATGTAGCGGCTTCAGAACACTTGAAATATAGAGCACGGAAATTTTATGGTGTTTTATAATGTGTTTGTAGCTTTTGTGGGGCTTAACAATAAGACAGTAGTAGCTATGCAGAATATCGCATTTGGATCGGTCTCGTCAGACCGATACCCGATCTAGCAGAAAATGCCAGTATCGAATCAATACCGATCCTGTAAAATGGCACCTTTTTTTATATCCCACTTCGCATCAGTCAGTCAAACACTATGATATGATAATTTTGCATTACATTTATCATTATATAAATGATCGAACTTTAGTAATTACAATAACCATGTATGCATATTTGTCATGTTGACTGAATTTAGGACTGGTGGTGGTGCTTAATATATTGTTTGTCATTTAGCGTTTCTACAAAAAAAGGGGACAGAACTACAAATAATACTGATAAGATAAAACTACCACAAATTCTACTACTAATAACCATATAAAACACACTAAGGATTATTGAGCTGCTGGGTTCATGAATATTAATCCGGTTGTGTGCGTTCACTCGAATTGATTCGCTGAAATAAAAACAGGGACGATCATATGTGAGCGCCGGCCAATGAGATTGAATTTTGCGCATTAGTTCCGCCCACTACCAGAGAAACCGGCAGTTTTTAAAAGCTGAAGAAATCCAATGGAACTGTTATTTTGACAGGAAAACACAAAAGATTTAGTTCACATGTAGCGCGTTAATTCTGTATGTTATGCAAGACCCGCGGACATGAAAACAACCTGCGGCAAACAGTCGACATGGCAGCATAGCGTGCCAACTTGATGCTTCCTCTGAAGACTGCTTAGATGTTGTCGACTTGAAGCAGCACTGCTAGACCGACAGATTTGTGTCATCAAAGTACCGCGAGAGCGGACGTCTCCTTATGCTTTCTCTCGCCGTATGCTCGTCATGCATTACTCTCACGTGTCACGTGACAGTGTAATTGCAGCCTCTGCGGTTGAAGAATTTCGTTTTTTCATATCGCGATATCGCAAATGCAATTAATCGTTCAGCCCTAATCCCCACCAGGACATTTTTATCATTCACTAATGATAAACCGTGGTTTACTGGGAAACTCAAACAACTTCGTCAGGCCAAAGAGGATGCTTACAGAAGTGGGATTAAAATCTTGAATAACCAGGCAAGGAACAAACTAACAAAAGGAGATCAGAGTGCCAAAAACAACTACTCTGAGAAGTAGTAAAAATTAATTTCAGCAAACAATCCGGCATCAGTATGGACCGGTCTGAGGAACATCAAGTACAAGACACCTCACCCACAGTCTGTGGAGAATCAACAACTAGCTGATGATCTGAATATGTTTTACAGCCAATTTGAAAAGGCCAGACTGACACCCAGCACCTGCTCTAAACTTCACACATTCACCTACTCCCTCTGCAACCCCCCTCCCTCCCCACCATTCTATCTGCGCTTAAAATCTGTGTAGAGGATGTGAACCGGGTCTTCAGAAAACAGAAATCTAGGAAAGCTTCAAGACCAGACAGTATTTCACCTGCCTGTCTAAAAGTCTGTGCTTACCAACTGACCCCCATCTTTCCACAGATCTTGGATCTGTGCAAAGTTCCCTGCTGCTTCAAACGCTCCACCATCATTCCCATCCCCAAAAAGCCCAAAGTCACAGGCCTTAGCGACTACAGACCCGTCGCTCTCACGTCTGTGGTCATGAAGTCACTTGAGAGACTGGTCCTGGCCTACCTGAAGGACATCACTAGACCCTTGCTGGATCCTCTTCAGTTTGCTTACAGCGCAAACAGGTCTGTAGATGACGCTGTCAATGTGGGACTGCATTGCATCCTGCAACATCTCGACAAACCTGGGAATTACTTCCCAGTAGTAGGATCTTATTTGTGGACTTCAGCTCGGCCTTCAATACCATCATGCCTGATCTTCTCTCAGACAAACTGACACAGCTCTCTGTGCCCACCACCATCTGTCAATGGATCACCAGCTTCCTGACAGACAGCAGCTAGTGAGGCAAACTCACATCCAGAACTTTTACCTTCAGCACTGGCACCACTCAGGGTTGCGTTCTCTCCCCACTGCTCTTCTCCCTCTACACCAATGACTGCACTTCAAAGGATCCCTCTGTCAAGCTTCTTCAGTTTGCAGAGGACACTACAGTCATCGGCCTTATCAAGGACGGAGACGAGTCTGCTTACAGACAGGAGGTTGAGCAGCTGGCTGTCTGGTGCGGTCTTAACAACCTGGAGCTAAACACTCTCAAAACTGTGGAGATGATAGTGGACTTCAGGAGGTACCCCCCTGCTCTCCCCCCACTCACCATCATGAACAGCACTGTGGCTGCAGGAGTCATTCAGATTCCTGGGAACCAACATCTCTCAGGACCTGAAGTGGGACAATCACATTGACTCTGTTGAGAAAAGGGCCCAGCAGAAGCTGTATTTCCTCCGCCAGCTAAGGAAGTTGAACCTGCCACAGGAGCTGCTGAAACCGTTCTACTCTGCCATCATCGAGTCTGTCCTGTGTTCATCTATAACTTTTTGGTTTGGTTCAGCTACCAAAACAGACATCAGAAGACTACAACGAACAGTTAGGACTGCTGATAGAATTATCGGTGCCCCTCTGCCCAGCCTCCAAGAACTTTACTCTGAAAGTCACTCTGGACCCCTCACACCCAGCCAACTCTTTTTTTGGACTATTGCCCTATGGCCGGTGCTACAGAGCACTGTGAACCAAAATCGCCAGACACAAGAACAATTTTTCCACCCCAGGCCATATCCCACCTGGACACAGCATAGCACACACCAGTACTGTACATCTGTCAATAACTCAAACCTTCATCTGTACATAGGAAACATGCACATTCACAGTTCTGTCTATGGACATTTTTCTTTTCTGTATATTTTTATTTCATTACTATTATGCATAAATATTGTCTATTCTCTTCATCATTAGTGTTTTTATTACCTTAAATATATGTTGCAAACCTTAATTATATATGCAAAACTAAAGAGCTGATTGTGGACTTCAGGAAGAGACAGCAGCGGCCCTACACTCCTCTTATGATCAGTGGGACCCCTGTGGAGAGGGTGAGCAGCTTCAAGTACCTCGGTGTATACATCTCTGAGGACCTGACTTGGACTACACTCATTCAAACACAGGTTAAGAAAGCCAGGCAAAGACTGTACCATCTGCGACAGCTGAGGAAATTCAGGGTCTCACCAACAATCCTGAAAACTTTCTATTCAGGTGCCATAGAAAGTTTACTGAATCAGTGCATCTCAGTGTGGTATGGAAACGGCTCCAATCTGCAAATCTGCAGGACTGCAAAGCCCCGCAGAGAACTGTGCACTTCGCAGAGCGCATCTCAGGGTCTGCTCTCCCCTCTCTGCAGGACATCTACCTCAAACGCTGCAAAAGCAGAGCTGCTAAAATAATCAAGGACTCAAATCACCCCGGTAACCATCTTTTCATTTTACTGCCATCTGGCAAGCACTTCTGGAGCATGATGGCAAAAACTGAGAGACTTAGGATGAGCTTCTTCCCCCAGGCCATCAGGCTCCTAAACTCAAACCCAGTCTCATAACATCAACATGACTCCATTTAATAATCAGTAAGATATTCATTATTCTCCACCATCCATATTGTTGCTATTTATATACCGTTTGCACATTCTTCTTGCACATTCCTGCTTATATTATAATTTATTAAGCCTTCAGTATGCTGTCCTGCACATTGTATTCTTATTTTTTTACATACCTATATTTATGTATATTCCCTTGGGTTTGTGTTACATATAATTGCACTGTCTATAGAGTGGACCTGACTTACATTTCACTGCTGTTTATATTCTGTATAATTGTGTATGTGATGAATAAAAATCTTGAATTGTGCACTATGTTTGTACTTTCTGTACTGGAAGTTCCTAACACCAAGACAAATTCCCTGTGTGTGCAAACACACTTGGCAATAAAGCTTGTTACGAGTCGAAATCTGATTATTTCTAATGTCTATCTTTTAAACCACTTGAATTAGATAATTAGCTTGACTAACTATAACTCACTATGACTTCCTCAAACAACAACACAAGTATATATGACAATTTTCATTTTGGGTAAACTGGTCCTTTACAGAATGCAGTCAGTCATTAATAAAATAAATAATTTCAGACATACCAATGCATCGTGGTGGTTCAGGGCTCCATCCATTTGGTTACATACAACATAAGCTTCTCCTTCCATTGTATAGCCATCTACACATTCGTATTCTACAAAGTTTCCAAGCTTGTAGGGGGGTGATCTTCCACCGATTCTTTTTGCATTAGGAATTGTAGGCGTTGGACACCCATCTGGGGGGGGGGAAGAAATTCGAAAATGTTTATGTAAAAGAACAGTATTGATCATTAAATAGTATATTCATTAACAGGAATCAACTCACAAGTGATTTTTCCTTTCATCTCTTGACTGGCATTTGAGCCATAACTTACCAAAACATTTTGGAGGATCTGGTTTAAAGGTTCCATCCTCAGAACAAAAAAGTGTTGATTGTCCTATAAGATTAAGTCCTTGGTTACATCTATAAGAGACTGCTTGTAAATAATCATAACTGTCCAAAGGCTCATCATCAAGTTGCCCGTTTTCTATGGCTGGAGGAGCTAAACATGTCACCGCTAAAGAGAAAAAAACATATCAGGTGAATAGGTATTTATTTCAAAAACACACAAAATAAAATATTTGAATACAAACTGGGAATTGTTTTGTGCTCTTCAATATTATATGTAATTCAAATGTAAGGACTGACATACGTTCACAGAGAGGATCTCGGCCATCCCATCCCTGATCTCTGCATGTTCTTGTTGTTTCCTGACCTGCTAACATGTATCTGAAAACAATGATTCTCCTCTTACCAAATACTCAAACACAGCACACAACCTAAATTCCATATGGCTAAAAACACACTTAATCCACCACAAAGAAAGTGATTTTCACTTACCCTGTGTCACAAACTGGTTTAGCTGAGTCACCAAATAAATTTCCATTCATTTCATATCTCCCATGAAGAATATCTGCAAGGCTTCCACAGGATTTCCCTGTAATGTATTCAAGATATTGACTGATTTAGAATTGGTGCTCTTTAAATACTGTTGAAAATAATGAAAAATAATCTTTAGTGTTGCTTCATTTCATGATACAGGGATTTATTTTAAGAGCAAATATGTGATACTGTGATGCTTCCCGCTGTCAGAGGCAAAACCACTATGAGCTATTAGTAACTGTTAAGGTATTTAATGACTAGTTGGGAATAATATAACATACATCCTTTCACATGTCTAAATTAGACAAAAGACATTTTAGAGAAATATACAAATGTAGGGTACTTAACATGTTTAATGACAGTACATACTTGTGCAACTGAGTTCCAGTCTTGTCCACTGGTTTCCCTGACAGGAAACTGATCTAGATGCTTTTAAGTCAGTTGGCTTGTGTCCAATCACACACTCAAATGTTACAGTGGATCCATCTGGGAAACTTGGAGTTGAGAGAAGCTCTGCTTTTAAAATGACATTTCTTGATGCAAAAGAAGGCTGTTCGCATTGCGCTGTAGAAAAACAAAACATATGCTTTACAATAACCTGATGCAGTACTATTTTGATCATCATCATCATCATTATTTTTGTTAGTACAACTTCTCCTCCATTCTATTATTACATTTGGTTAAAAAATTAATTGGTGGTGAATATAAATTTGTATGATTACAAAATTATTACATCATTTGTATGACTCAAAGATATGCAGTTGAAATTAAGTCTCAATGCTTGAATGGGATCAGCTAATTTTAAGTGTAATACCATTTTTACTTTTTTCATGTGTTGCTGCAGTTGCTCATACTTTATCATCCACCCTCCCCTTTTTTAAATAAAGCCCAAATGTTGTCAACATTGGCTCTTTCATACACTAAAACTAAAGTAACGTTTGGATAAAAACACAACAGTGTCTAATGCTACACACAGGTGCTAACTACAACTGAGCCAATCATGTGCTGAAGTTGCTTTCATACAGTTTTATCACTGTTTTCACTGCAAAATGCATCAAGATTTCATAAATATTTTTGCAACGGGGACCAAATACATCTGCTGGCTGAGGTCATGATTAGATCTGTCCCCGAAAGCATTACAAGGGCACCAATAAACAGCCAGAAGATATTACTGTAGGCTCATATAAATGCTATAATTAATTTTGGGTTTATGCTTCAATTTCATGATTGAAGCAAATGGAATTCATTAGGGATGTGCACGAATAGTCGAACATTCGGTCTGTAATTATTATTCGAACAATAAAAACCATATTTGAATTTTACTGAGAGTTAATTTGCTGGCCGTAAATGCAGGGAATCCATGATAAAATCCTCAGCAGTTATAAGTACATGCACTGGGTGGCGCTGTGGAGCGTGTTAAATTGATGGTACTTGATCACAGAACGTTGACATCTGCCCACGAAGTTTAGATTTACTTTGATCTAAATTATCTTACTAAATTATCTGACAAAACGGAATTAATTCTTATCAAATGAATTAGTGAAACTGATTTATCATAATATCACCACCACAATGAGAAATCATGAAATCCAAACAGTCGACTGAGGAAAGACAGCTGTCCATCACTGCATTCACGACTGCAGGTGAGCACAGCTGTACTCCGATTGAGCCGAGAAGAGAGTTTATTTGTTAGTGAAATGATCTTCAGACATATATAAAGTTTACTCGAGGGTCGGGAGAGTGGTTTGACACAAAGCGCAAAGAAACTGTTAGCACACGTTATCTTTGTCAGAGCGTTCTTCTTGTTATCAGACTAAGGAAAAAACTTACCCGAGCATGTGGATATTATTGTTTCTCTCTCAACAAATATTCATTTTTTTATGAGCCCGAATATTCGAATGCAAAATTGTACCAGAGCATGTGAGCAAAGCGGAGCGGCTCAATATTACGATTTGTGTGCGTGCGCTCCGCTCAGTTGCTCACGGCCAAATCTAACGCTCCGCTAATGTTCCGCTTATTCAATAAATGTGACCCTCTCTGTGAAAACCTAGCTAAAGTCATGTTTTTTTGTGATTTGCTTTTTTCTACAAAAAAAATAATCCCTTCATATGGTAAAGAACATTCTGTGAAAATTTAACCTTTACATATTTAATATTGACTGAGTATAGTCATGTCAAAATGTGAAATTAATGGTAGGAATCAAACTTTGAAGCTTGTTTATCATAATTCGATTTTTAGACTTTAGCCTGGATTTTACAGAGAGGGTCACAAATGTATAAATTAAAGCAGTAGTCTGATAAGTAACAGTTGTGTTTCAGGGTGACGTTCAGCTTGTAGAATTGTATTAATTTAAATGTATTCAATTAAAATTATTAATTTAAAAATGGTATTGTTTTTGAAGCCACTTGGCAAACCTTCATAAAAAAAAAATCAATAACTGAAAAAGTAGCCTATACTTTTTGTGCAACAGAACATTCAAAACATGCACACAAGATGAAATGCAGATATAGGACTTTACAAAATACAATTGCTTATCAGGCCCATGACAGCACACACAAGATGAAATGCACTTAAATAATTATTTTGTGGCGTAAATAAAACACACTTTCTAAAATTAAAATAGACAAAAACTGTGGGATAATGCGGTCTATTAAAACGTCTGCCAATCTTCACAAGATTTTAGAACTTGTTTTTTAAATATTAGCTCAGACATTTGCTTAGCCTATTCCACAGATTCTCGAACTAGCAAACTAACAAATGGCATTTTGGGTTGAGCGAGCAGCGCTGAGCGTATTGAGCGAGCGCAATCTTCAGAAAGGTGCTCTCCACTATGAAGGAAATATGACCGCTACGCTCCCGCTCCACTCACATGCGTGTACCATGTTTACCAGAGAAGATTTCAGTTATTTCTGTGTACAGTTGCAGCATGCTATGACCCCGATTAAGATTATCAAGCTTTAAGCGAAAACCTTTGTTTGCAAAGCACTGCTAGTTGCTAGTATCAACATTATGCTACTAGGCTATACACTTCTCTAGTTTGTTCAGTGAATGAACTCACCAAGTGTACTTTCCTAATATTATATAACAGCACCAGCACTACACAATTCTTAGAATGGAAATATGTTATCCACCCATCTAAAGGCACATACTGCATTTGAAAATATGGGCGGCACTTCTGGTTTTGCAAAGTGTCACTCAAATAGACTAAAAACTAATTATTAGATATTTAAAGGGTGCACTACATAATCCTTAACTATATAATCTTATCTGTCAGATTGACCGAATGAGCTGTACATTTTCTGTCATTCTATGTTTTTCTATCAGGACATAGATATCACAAGAATATCAGTTTCAAGACTTTTGTTAGGCTCTCTGTGTTCTGTCCTTCTGATTATTTTATTTTTTCCACTGTAATAACAATATGAAAGACACAAAAATAAAAAGAGACGACACTATGCTCTTGTGGTCTACTGTCGTGATTTAATGAACCGTATCTTGTGAATAATTCACTGGAATGCTCTAAGAATCTCACATTTTAAATATTTAAAACATAACCTCATCCATCTTCTCACACTGTACCAGTTTTTGCTTATGTGGCATTATTAGAGCTAACCATTAAACAAGTTTATTGGCAGTATCTGTTTACACTTCTGTTCTGTGGAAGTTACTCCCACAATTTGAAAGCGTCATGTGGTGTAGGGAAAAATTGATATAATGCCTTTTTCCAGCAAAAACAAGAACCTTAGATGGTTTAATAAGGGCTTTTTCCCCTAGTGAGATCTGACAACTCTGTTTATGTGTCATGACTATTTGTCATGAAAATTTAAAATGTAAAAATTTAATACATTTAAAAAAAATTAAATGTAAATTGTACTGTTTCTTTTTCAGCACATCTGATTAAGGTTAATCTTATAAACTAGCGTTTAACGTTAGATGATCTTAAAACTAACACAGACCAAACGCCACAAAACTTTAGGTGTAATTTTTAATCGTAGTTAAATTCTTTATAGATAGATAGATAGATAGATAGATAGATAGATAGATAGATAGATAGATAGATATGATACTTACCTCGGACATGTTTACAGAGGATAAGATAGGCAAGCAGAGCAACACTGGGACACAGCACCTTATATCCCATCTTGTTTATGTCGGTGAATGTCAGCTCCAAACAAGGCCAATGTGTTTTTCACTACTGATAAATATAAATATCTTAGCGTAAGGAAATACCCTTTTTAAACACGTACTTTTGAATAACTAAACGTCAACACATTCAGTACAAAAACAAAAAAGATTTCAAAAACCTGTTAGCCGCTAGCATTACAAACAAGATGGGGGTTAAATTGTTGACATGTCACATTACTAGACAACATACATGTTTAGAACGAATGCATCAAAATGGTTTTAGCTAATAAACTAAGCTTAATTGATTGTTTTTATAAGGCTATTCGTTACGCTAAAAGAAAGTGGTACGCAGCGAGCAGGAAGGCCGTAACGTAAGTAATGGTCACTGCGCTTCCTCATTTGTAAATGTAATAGTTAATAACAGAAATCCTTATCTAACCCGACACACGTAAAATATAAATTTGAAATAAAGAATTTCACTAAAAACAAAATTACGTAGCCATATATTTTCTTTCTTTCTTTTTTGGATAATGGCGAAGGCCTTGTGGTAGTTAACTTACTGTAGATAACGTAACGTTATACACAGAGAAGCGAAAATGAAATTCTTGTTTTAAGCAATCTTACCTTCGGGTGTCTTAGAAGGTTCCTCGGTGTTCAGTGCTCGACTCAGACGGAGGTATATAAGGTCAGTCTAACTTCCAGGAAAGGAAAGAATTGAGGGCGGAGAACAACACTGGCTTCTCATGAAGTAATTTCTGTCTGAGGAGGGCGTTACCATGTGTCATAGATGTTGAAAGAGGGTGGGACGCTTCCGTTACTGATTCTGAGATGTCACTTTAGAACTTTAACCCCTGGTTTCACAGACAAGGCTTAAACCTATTCCAGACTAAAGTTACAGTCTGAGCTGTTTAACAGAAAAAAACTTGCACTGACTGATCTTAAAATATACAAGTGCCTTTGTTTTGTCTCAAGATCCAAGGCATGTCAATAAAAAATACTCAAATTTCCCAATCGAACTATGGCCTTATACTAGTCCTAGGTTTTAGTCTAATTCCTGTCTGGGAAACTGGGCCTAAGGTTTATAGAAAGAAGGTTTACGCCACAGTGGTGAATACAATTATAATAATGAGAAACTTAATTATTAATTTTAATAACGTTATAATGACTTAACATCTTATAATGAAAAACTTTCTTGAAAAATTAAAAACTTTTTTGTTAAATGTATTAATAATAATAATGGAGAAAGTTAATAAGTTACTTTTACGGTTATAAAAACACAGCTTTTTGAGTAGATAATTGCCTGAAACTCAAGGTGTCAGAATGAATAAAATATACGTTGAGGGTCTTAACAATTACTATTTTATTAAGAAAATCCATTAAGAATAATTCTTGTGACTCATAGCTGTGAAAATATTGTGGATTTAATCATTATATTGACAGACAGAAGCCAAGAAACTATAAATTTGATAAAGATCAGTAAATGAACAACAAATGCATATGTATCCTATTCAATAAAAGCCAGGATAAAAGAATATACATATTCATGGCATGGGGCAGGTCACCTCTTAGGTGCACAATTTAGCTTGTAACGTTATTAAATGGTTAAAACATTACAGAAATAAATGCACATGATCATTGTTAGAGAGTTAAGCTATTTCAAGCCTGCCAAAGTCACACCGTGTTCTGTGAGGTGCATAGGTTATATGAACAGGATATATCTGAAAGAAGCACAAAACATTTTGTCTCCAATTTTCTCCACGAAGACTTCAGGGTTGTTATCATGCCTAAAAATTAATAAAATAAGCAAAGTAAACAATTAAAAATGAATTATTGTAATATTAACTTGGACATATGTGAGTTAATGACTTGACTCTAATATGACTTTTATATTTTTTTCAATACAATAAAGGACAAGTAGCTGTTAAAAGTTTCCAAAAGAACAATAAAAAAAAAAAAACCATAAAGTAGTCTTTCAATGTATTCCAAGTCTTCTAAAGCCATAACATTGTTAGGTACAGGTCACTCATTGAAAAGCTTGCCTTCATTCTGTTCAAATTTGGTGCAGTAATGATAACACCAAAGCAGGAGATTTGTGACATTGGTGGAGTATGACTCAAGTTATCCAATGCACCTTGTATTGTAAGCCAATCATAAAAATACCTAGATGTTTCACAACAATCAGTAACCACTGACAGATATCTAAGTGGCGTAAATTATTCCTAACATTACAACATTTCCTTGTTCTGACTACATTGAATGGCTCACATAAATACGTCAAACAGCAGGATTAGCTTCAAGATAAACAGACACACACAAAGCAGTTTATTCAGAGTTGAATGTGCGGAAGTTTGAACAGGATTTGAAATAACAATGGAAGGCAAGATAGTCATCGAATAAGCCTTCAGTTTGTTTCTCATAGAAAAAAAAAGTTTACATAAGAAGTGGCATCAAGCGCTGGGAGTAAGGAGATGAGGAGAACATTCAAAAATCCCTTTTATTGAAGCGCACACAGGGAACATGTATCACAGGAGTTAGACAAACAATACCAGACGTGGGAGACAGGGGAACACAGGGCTTAAGAACACTAGGAAATCAAACGAGGAAGAAGTGAAACAGGTGAGGAGTAATTAAACACAGACTGAGTCTAATGAACTAATAAAGACAGGAACAGGAAACAGGAAGAACCAAATATGGGCACAAGAGGGAGGGAAACACGAGACATGGGCACACAGGTCTGACAAGAAGTGTATGGTCCCATAATAATTTAGATTTGTCTGCAGACATTTAGTCAAACATATAGCTATAGGTCACGGGTGTTTTACATATGGATGCAAAATTTGCGCTTGAATGATACTCTGTTGTACCATAAATATAAACTGTTTATATTTACTCAGTATATGTCTAGAGACTAACAATTAAGGTAAAGGTAACACTCTTAAATTGACTAATGTTACTTAGTAAATATGCTTTTATACATTTAAATGAACTATACACTTACAGTCATAATTTGTTGCAGCATTCTGGGTTAATGTTAATTTATATGAGTACTTTTTTTACTTCAGGAGTTGTTTTACATATTTTATAATAATATTGTTATTGATATCAATTCCTTTACAGATCGGTCCTTTGTATTGTAGAGTATGAATAGAGTTGGATTCAAGAATGCTTCGAACGTACCTTTGTTTTCGAAAGGCTTATCCCATCACACACAGGCCTTTCTGAAGAGGAAGATATTTCATGTCAGGTAAGTGTTCTCAGATAGCATAAAATACGCTTTTGCCACGTGGGTTAAGACATTATACATGATTAACTGTAATAATTATAACTTTGTGTAAAGTTAAACTTTACACACTGCTCCTTAATTCGATCTTTTCTGATACTAAATGCACAAAAGAAAAAAAAAAGAAAAACACAATGCTAATATAAATGTTTATCACATTAGTTTGACACAAGTTGGACAAAAAAGAAACATTCTACAAGCCAGTACACTTAAGAGAAGTGTTTAAGATAACATGATGAAAAACAGTTTCATTTCAATTAATTTTCATAAAATGATAGCTAGAATAATGCCCTACAAAGCCGTATTCACTGCAAATAAATTATTCTTTGATGAACTGAAAAACTGGTTTTGTTGCATAAATCACTACACTGTTTATTCACAACTTCACAAAAGCAAACCTCACAAGCAAAGACAAATTAATTATTTCTGTCCAATGGCATTTTAACTATAACTTACCCAAACATTTTGGCAGATCTTGTTTAAAAGTCCCATCATCAGAACAATAAAGTGACGAACGCCCATTAAGAAAAAACCCACTGTTACATTTATAGAAAACAGCTTCTATTTGCCCATTTTCTATGACTGGAGGTGCTTGACATTTCACTGCTAAAGAAAAAAAATATGCAGGTGAAAAAGGTATTTATATCCAGATTCCAATCAGAGTTAAGAGCACATAGCAATATATGGCTGCAGTTTACACACACACACACACTAAAATTATATTAAATAGAACACTTCAACCAAAAAGGTTATTCTGATTGTTGGATTTTATGGATAGACCAATATCACTGACATATCACTGAAAAACATCTGCATTTCAGTACAGTGTGACTAATTGTGTTATAATTTATTATTCAACATGGCCTGTTAAATCTACTATTAATAACAGCAAACAAAAGACACTAAAGCTGATCACAAACAAATCGCAATCAAAACAGAGTACTTACAGTATTTTTTTTGCAACTGAGGAGCAGTTCTGTCCACTTGGTTTCCTCACAGGTAATAGTTTTAGATACTGCTTCATCAACTGGCTCATATCCATGAACACACTTAACGGTTACTTTAGATCTATGTGGAAAAGTTTTATGTACGTGGAATTCCTCTGTTAAAGTGACATGTCCACTTAACTCAGGGAAACGACAAGGCGCTGTGGAGATAAACACAAGCAACATGCATTATGGCCATCTGATGTAAAACTCCAGGAACACATACTGTACTATTTTAGTCATTATAACATTATTACTAATTTCTATCTTTTTTTTTTTTGTCTTTTAAACTACTTGAATGTGATGGTCCGCTAGACTCAAAAAGTCTTCCCCAACAAACAATACAAGTAAGTATGACATCTCTCATTTTTAGGCGATCTCTTCATTCACTGTTGTCAATCCTTTCAAACAGAATGCAGTCATGCATTAATATAAGAAATCATCTCAGTTTTACCAATGCATCGTGGTGGTTCAGGGCTCCATCCATTTGGTTTACATACAACATAAGCTTCTCCTTCCATTGTATAGCCATCTACACATTTGTATTCTACAAAGTTACCAAGCTTGTAGGGGGGTAATTTTCCACCGATTCTTTTTGCATTAGGAATTATAGGTGTTGGACACCCATCTGGGGAGGGGGGAAGAAAAGAAAACAATGTTAATGTAAAAGAACAGTAATGGTCATTACATATTTTATTCATTAACAGGAATCAACTCAAAAGTGATTTTTTTCCCTTCATCTCTTGACTGGCATTTGAGTCATAACTTACCTAAACATTTTGGAGGATCTGGTTTAAAGGTTCCATCCTCAGAACAATGAAGTGTTGATTGTCCTATAAGATTAAGTCCTTGGTTACATGTATAAGAGACTGCTTGTAAATAATCATAACTGTCCAAAGGCTCATCTTCAAGTTGCCCGTTTTCTATGGCTGGAGGAGCTAAACATGTCACCGCTAAAGAGAAAAAAACATATCAGGTGAATAGGTATTTATTTCAAAAACACACTAAATAAAATATTTTAATACAAACTGGGAATTGTTTTGTGCTCTTCAATATCAGATTTCATTCAAATGTAAGGACTGACATACGTTCACAGAGAGGATCTCGGCCATCCCATCCCTGATCTCTGCATGTTCTTGTTGTTTCCTGACCTGCTAACATGTATCTGAAAACAATGATTCTCCTCTTACCAAATACTCAAACACAGCACACAACCTAAATTCCATATGGCTAAAAACACACTTAATCCACCACAAAGAAAGTGATTTTCACTTACCCTGTGTCACAAACTGGTTTAGCTGAGTCACCAAATAAATTTCCATTCATTTCATATCTCCCATGAAGAATATCTGCAAGGCTTCCACAGGATTTTCCTGTAATGTATTCAAGATATTGACTGATTTAGAATTGGTGATCTTCACATGCTCATGGAGATAATGACCAGTGTTTATTGTTTTATTGTTATTTTAGGTAAAGATTAATTCCAAGAGGAAACAATGCTGTGATGCTTCCTGATGTCAATTACTAAACCTCTATGAGCCATTCAACTACTCATATTAGATGTTTTACTTATAGAATCACTGGCCACTTTATTAGGTACACCTTGCTAGTTGGACCCACTTTTGCCTTCAGAACTGCCTTAAATCTTCGTGCATAGATTCAACTAGGTGTTGGAAAAATTCCACTGAGATTTTGCTCCATATTGACATGATAGCATCACACAGTTGCTGCAGATTTATCAGCTGCACGTCCATGATGCGAATCTCCCGTTCCACCACATCCCAAAGGTGCTCTATTGGATTGAGATCTGGTGACTGTGGAGGCATTTGAGTAAAGTGAACTCATTGTCATGTTAAGAAACCAGTCTGAGATGATGTGAGCTTTGTGACATGGTGCATTATCCTGCTGGAAGTAGCATCAGAAGATGGGTACACTGTAGTCATAAAGGGATGGACATGGTCAGCAACAATACTCAGGTAGGCTGTGGTATTTAAACGATGCTCAATTGTTACTAAGGGGCCCAAAGTGTGCCAAGAAAATATCCCCCACACCATTACACCACCACGAGCAGCCTGAACCGTTGAGACAAGGCAGGATGTATCCATGCTTTCATGTTCTTTACGCCAAATTCTGACCCTACCATCTGAATGTCGCAGCAGAAATCGAGACTCATCAGACCAATGTTTTTCCAATCTTCTATTGTCAAATTTTGATGAGCCTGTGCGAATTGTAGCCTCCGTTTCCTGTTCTTAGCTGACAGGAGCGGCACCCGGTGTGGTCTTCTGCTGCTGTAGCCCATCTGCTTCAGGGTTCGACGTGTTGTGCGTTCAGAGATGGTATTCTGCATACCTTGGTTATAACAAGTGTTTATTTGAGTTACTGTTGCCTTTCTATGATCTCTAACTAGTTTGCCCATTCTCCTCTGACCTCTGACATCAACAAGGCATTTTTGTCTACACAACTGCCACTCACTGGATATTTTCTTTTTTTCGGACAGTTCTCTGTAAACCCTAGAGATAGTTGTGTAAGAAAATCCCAGTAGATCAGCGCAATTTTTGAAATACTCAGACCAGTCCGTCTGGCACCAACAACCATTACACGTTCAAAGTCACTTAAATCCCCTTTCGTCTCCATTCTGATGCTCGGTTTGAACTTCAGCAAGTCGTCTTCACCACATCTAGATGCCTAAATGCATTGAGTTGCTGCCATGTGATTGGCTGTTTAGCAATTTGTGTTTCCAAGCAACTAATAAAGTGGCCGGTGAGTGTATTATATTATATATATATTTAAAGAAAAAAAAAAGATAATGCTGAAAGCATTTTAGAGGAAATTACAAAACGTACACATTTATTGTGCACATGAGTTCCAGTTTGTCCATGGTTTCCTGACAGAAACTGATCTAGATGCTTTTAAGTCAGTTGGGCTGTGTCCAATCACACACTCAAATGTTACAGTGGATCCATCTGGGAAACTTTGAGTTGAGAGAAGCTCAATGTATATATGATGTATACTCCAGTATCTCAACTAGTCACTGGGCAACATTTACCATTCAGCTCAATGACAAAAAGTACACTATTTGTTATGTAAACATGCTATGTTCATCTTTGTCTTTGTCTGTTGGTAAATGTGTACCTGACATTGTGTAGTTTTGCTGCTTGTCAGTGTATATATTTAACTGGAAACTTTTCAAGTTTTAAACGCTTTCTCACTAAATTTTTCATACAATTATTTACCCTTTTTTGTTTCTTAAAATTACAGACACAGTATCAGATGTGTATTTCACAATATAATAGATTGTTATGATATTCATTCATCGAAGCAATCTGAAAGATTGATGAGGATCAAACTCACCTCTGATACTCCCAGCTCTTGGAGGACACAAGACGAGGGCAGCAACACAGAGATTCAGCAACTTAAATCCCATAGTCTCTGAAATTTGGTGAACTAGCCCAATATAATTTCAGAGTAATTTGTTTTCTGGAACTTAAAAAAGCCCATCAGTGAAACAGCTAATTATAGGGTACATTCTTGATTTAAGGATGAATAGCATTTTGTTAACGCCCACAAGTTCATGTAGAATAAAATGTATTATAGAAAAACACTGAAGCTATTTCACATAAATGAACAAGAGTTTGGTCATATTTCTTTCTTTTTTAAACCATTAAAAGAAACTAGAGGGTGCATAAAAGACGTATATCTACAAAGTGTTATTTTTTTATTAAATATAAATGTTTTTAATTAAATATCCAACAAGAAATGGATAGCACATTTATATTTTGTTTTTATGCAGTAAACATTTTATATTTAAGAGCACCTTCCTCGATTCTTTACCCAGAAGTGTTTTTTTAATTTTTTTAGCAGAAATACACAAAAACATCTCAAATTTAATGCTAAAGTAAACAGTGTTAAAAGAAAGCAGATTAAAAGCTCAAAAGCATGTTGCTTTACTCACGCACACTGAAGCTGAGTCCTTCCAGAATATGTGTGTCCTGAACAACATGCATGGAAATATGAAGACTGGGGAAAACAGGATGGGTGTGCACAAGAAATCCTTTCTTATGTAACCTGATCCCAACAACAGGCAAAAATCTTAAATATAAAAATGCTTGAAAAGGTTTATTTTTTAGCAGTAGTAAAAAAAAAAAAAGTGTTTAATCAGCATGTATTGCAACTTGGGAAAAATTATTTGGCCACTATTATTAAAAAACAATCAATGTGTTTTAGTTTTACCGCTGTTGTCATCCCTGTTAGTAAGCTATTATGGTTCAGAGTTCATATTTCAATCATGTTGACCATCACTATGAAATCTGAGATTTGTTTTTTGACGTATATGTGCATCTCTGCAACTCTAGTGTTAAGAAGTAAATAGTGAATAGCCTATAACATTTCAAGGCCATATATTGAAAAATAAACCAAGGTGAAAGAACAGATTGTAGGTAGTAGAAATACAGATGATTTAAAAAAAGTGTATTTGTTTGCCTTGTTTATTTTTCACATTATATTTATAAAACTTTCAAAGTATAGAGAAAAATCAATTTTTAGAGTTCCTTGATCACTGTCCAAGCAGCAAGGTCACAAAACAACTTTAACAATAACTTATTGTGTGTGATATTTTGCTTTCAGGAAAGGCAGACAAGATAACAGGGGTCACTTTCAGTTTCACTCTTGCTTGGTTTCATTCCCATTGAATCGAGTCGATGATAAAACAGGATACAAGTTGAGTCCAGCAATGCTTGAAAATGTTAATTGCATTAATGTGGATATCTACTTTGAATGTGAGGATTGTCTGTCCATATACATGTTTTACATTTATAAATAGACACACCAAAAGCCAAAATATCTACAAAATGAAGTTTGAATAAATTAAGCAGTTTGGGGCTGAATTAATTGTACACCTTGTGGATAATAAGAACAAGGAAAACGTTTTAAGTCAATGTGAAAGGAATTTGTATTATTCAATATATCACATACTATTCCATATTTTCATATGTTCAATATTCTTTTATACCATATAATATCATATAACGGTTTGAGCACAGGGCCTGCTTCTGTCTTTCTCTGCCTTGTACGAGAATATTATAACCTGCTTGTTCTTGCCTGCAAATTCCTCACAGAAATTTGGGAAACACCTCAACTGATGTTATCACGCTTGCTTAGTCATATTGGGAGATAGCCAGTGAAAACATGGGGCAAAGGGGTATAAAAGCGAAGAACCATGTTCACTTATTTTTGTCACACATATTGCAGAGCTTACTGCTGTATTGTCTGACCTTCTTGCAAGAATAAAAACCCAAAAGACTTTGTCTCTGACCGTGCTATTTATTAAAGAGAAAAATATCTACAACATGAATTAAACAGAACGCAAAGTGTGTACAGCCCACCATAAATAAACACTTGTAATGAGGAGGCAAACGTGTTTCTCAGTCAGATGTCTTTGGGGTGTTTGCCTTGAACCTTAAGCCTTCTTGTTGTATATTTTGAGCATGTGTGCACTACACATAAGATGGTAAACATAACCGAGGAGAGAATCCAACGAAGACACTCATACCAAAGTGGCAAACCAGACCAGGACCTACAGAACAAAACGTATGAGTTTATTTAGCCTGCTGACAATTGTGTTGAACAACTGTGAAAAGATTCATCTTTTTTTTTTTTTACTATATATAATATAAAAAAGTCATTCATACAGGTTTGGAATGAAATGATTTTGGGTGAACTAATGTTGAATATTCTATAAATATATATATTTTTTTTACTAAGCATGTTCTCAAGAAGGAGTTTATTGCAGTTTTGTTTTTAATTTAAGTTTACCGTGTTGAAAAATAGCTTTCTGTTCATGTCTGATTAACTTACATAGTTTTATTCTGACTCCATGTGAGATGAGAAACTGTTGCAGAGCTCAGGAATGTCTCTGTTGTTTGGATGGATGTTGAGAGTGATGCTGTGCTTTTTATACAGTCATAGCTGGAGAAAGCTGGTCACAAAAGAGAGGTTTATATTCAGATATCGTAGAACCATGTAAACATCACAATGTATATTATTACTAAATAAATTAAATGCTACATGTCCACACGTTCACACGGTTCATTCTTAGTGTAATCCTCAACTAAAACACAAGATGACGGTGGTTGCATTAGTTTGAAATGAGCGCGAGTCTGTGGTGTGATCAAAGGACACGAAGGCTCTGTCCCAAAATGGCATTCTTAACTCTTGTGGACAGGAGGGGGAAGTGTCAACATACCATGGGGGGGGCATACCTGGGGGACATGGTTCTTAAACATGGGGGGGGGGCATTGTTTCTCTTAAGGATTTGGTTGATGCAATATGACAATGATCGGTGGTGGCCATGAGGACTGTGTCATGGTGAAAGGTAGAAAACCCTTTGACATAAGATTTTCATTTCTAAATTATAAGGCTGCTCACTAAATGGAGAAACAAATATTATTGGGACAGTTCGTGCTCTTTTTGTTTCCACAGTTAACAGTGAATAAAATGCAAATAATTCGTTTTTTTTTTATTTGTAAGTTTTCTTGTAAGGTGTTTAAATATTGTTGGCCCACTTTGGCTTTATGTGTTAGATATTCAAGTAAAGTGGGATTCAGGTAAAGTGGGCTGACCTATAACCTTCATTTATTATATATAAATTCATTAAATAAATTGACATTCACTGGTTATTTTATAGTTGACATGTATAATTGACTTTTTTAGAAAACAGAAACGAGTCTACAGTCAGGAAATTCAAGTCAGAGATGGAAGAAATGAAAGAGAGAATATAAGGATGTCGAGGCATTCAGATCAATGTAGAAAATGTAGATGCAGAATATAAAACTTTTAAATATGGACACAATTCAATTTCATTTAAAGTGTTTAGAGAACATTGACAGAAAAACATTTTTACATTTTGTTACCATTTTAAATGTTCTTATAATATTTTGACTGTTTGTTGTTGCTTGTGCTATAGTCACATTTGTAACATATTGTAGAGTTAATTTTGTCAATATTCTGATTTCTGAAAATTCTGATATTCAGATTTAATCAAATTTAATGTAAACACAACATGATCTTTCAGTTGTTTGGAATTTCACACATGAATTGAGATTAGGATTTACACATGATTTATTTTACTCATAACCTGTAGGTTATATATTTTGGGATTTGTTAAATATGTTTGTCTGATAATATGTATTAATAAATCATGTGTTTTTAATTAAGATGTAGAATATTTTTTGATAAATAAGGGATGGCCCACTTTAGGGGTGGATGGATTGGGCTGGGTGATGGGTTTGGTCCCCCTTGGCTAGGGGTGGGCAATATGGCAAAAATATAATATCACAATTTCTTTTTAAATATCACGATTCGCAATTTTATCATGATTCTTTGTCATGTTGGCTTTTCTATTTCACAAGTTGTTTGAGCATTACAGCCAAACTAATTTGCCTTTTTTTGACAGCCTTTTAAGGTAACAAAATATAAAAAAGAATGGTGGATATTTAGGCCAAAGTGGGTGAAGATAAAAATATGTCATTATTTTATCTTTGTTATTAAACAATGAGAGCAAAATTTACACATTACAAATACACAAATAAAATAAACAGTGTTTTATTTTCAGGTAGGCTACAATAGGTGTATTGAGCAGAGCATTCGAGAAATTGAATGAACAAATATAAAAATAAAACACTATATAGATTGATTCCTATTAAAGAAACTGTATTAAATTTTTTTCAGTCAAGAGTAGTGAGTGATTTTTCTCTTTGTGTTTTGTTGTTTTATTAATATTAAAGAATAATTCACCCAAAAATAAAAATAGTGTTTTTTTATACCATCATTTACTCGCTCAAAAGTTGTTTCAAACCTCAATGAGTTTCATTCTTCTGCTAAACATAAATGCTGTTTTGAAGAAGGTGGAAAACCAAACAGTTGCTGGTCCACAGTGACTTCCATAATATTTTTTTTCCTTCGATCAAAGTCAACGTGGACCAGCAACTGTTTGGTTACCCAGATTCTCCAAAATATCTTCTTTTGTGTTCAGCTCAAGAAAGAAATTAAAACAGGTTTGGGACAACATGTGAGTGAGTAAATAATGACAGAAATAAAATTTTAGGGAGAACTATCCCTTTAATTACAGTCGGCAGCATGTTTAGTTCTGTCCCTTTTAAGACCTGCACACATCTAATATACAGGCGCGCATCCATTTCTCTCAGCTGTTTACTTTCATTTTAGACAAAAGATTACTTAGTTCAGTTATCAGGCACTGTTTGACGGGCTTTTTCGTGCGTGGGCTTTGGGTGTACAGTATATGCTCAGAAAAAAAGCGCACGTCTGACCACCGTGTAAATGAAACTGCTGAGGAGCTCACCTCAGTGTGGGCTCAGCAAAAGTGTGTTAGAGGACATAGCAGCTACAAAGGGGGTGCTTGCAAGGACCCTTCTGAAAGCTAAAATGATGAATCGGACACCCTACAAACTCATGTGCCTTGTCCAAATACCCACACTTGCGGTCTTTGCACTTGACAACTTATATGACATATTTCCTGTGTTTGGCCCAAGTGTTCAAGTGAGAATGAAGACCACAAGTGTGTATCGAATTTTTCATTACCTGATGGGACACACTTATAGTGTTTTAAAAATACAAGTGTTTACATAGATTTATTTAAATTTTAAAGGGGTCATAGGATGCGATTTCAAGTTTTCCTTTCTCTTTGGAGTGTTACAAGCTGATTGTGCATAGAAAAGATCCCTGAAGTTGCAAAGACTAAAGTCTCAAAACCAAAGAGATATTCTTTATCGAAGTTAAGATTATGCCACACTCCCCTAAAACGACTCATTCAAACACGCCCCCACATGTTTACATCACCATGTGGAAATATTTGCTTAAGGTGTGGTTTCAGTAACCGCAGTAGTGTTGATGCAGCAGTGTCAGGGAGAAGCTGTGTGTTTCTTGGCGAAAGCAAAAGCACTTTATTTGGCCTCCCGAAAGTAGATACATTTAGGAATCATTAAGATTACTTACAACAGAACAGCAATGCATTTTATGGACATCCATTTCGTGAACCTAGGAGAGGAGTTAATTCTGACTTTGCTATGACAATCTGGCGCTTCTGAATCAGCGACTGTATGTTTTGTTATTAGTTTAAGTGTTTGCTCTTGACTATTCAAATGTGGAGTTTTGCGCGTCGTGTGTGTGTGAGAGAAAGAATGGATGAAACGCATTTTTCCTTCTTTCACTCCATCTCGAATCGCGCTCGCGGAAAGCACACATCTCTTCCTCCGTACGCTTTCAACTCGTTTTTTAATTCAAAAACAAAACTAAAATTAAAACATATTTGAGAGCAAGGGGGCTCCCTGGTCTTTCGGGGGCCCTACACAGCTTGCGTATTCTACGTATAGGGAGGATCGACTCTGTATCTTATTATTATATTAATATTTAACTTGCATTGGAAAGGTTTTCGTGACCTCTCGTGAGATCTCGGCAAAAAGTCTCACGATTTATTTCCAGAACATGATGCATGATGGGATACACTAAGCCTCAAATACCGCTCTGGACCTGGGACAGTCTTGCGCACTTACTTCAAGTGGCCAAGACATCAAGTGTGGGTATTTGGACAAGGCAATCAATGGACTTGTGCTTGAAGTGTGCCATTTGGGACGGGACAGAAGCAACAGCATCCTGAAAAGTGAAGCCAGAACATTTTGATCGCCCCCTGGTGGCTGGCTGCAGTATAGGTCACAAAGCTTGCCCTCTCCATGTAAATTAATTGGGCACACACACAAAAAATCTAATTACACTTCAAATAAATGTTTTCCAAACACATTTCTGTCCTTTTAGGTAGTTTTGTCATGCTGATGTTTAAATGTTTATTGTTTCAAGAAGGCCTAATTTGGCTTCCCGAATTACATTATGTCATTTATTAATGAGGAAGTCCGAATTCCAATACAAATATTCATTATCCGGTAATGTAAACCAGAGCCAAAGCTGGGATGTTTTTTAAATTATATCAAAAAATGAATAAAATGAAAATGTTGGGATGTTTTTTAAATTAGAATAAAATGAAAACTAAAATAATTTCAAATCACATGATACAATATTTTATTCACAATAGAACATAACATAAATGTTTAAACTGAGAATTTTTACAATTCTTTGCACAAAATGTGCTCATTTCAAATTTGATGCCTCCTACAGATCTCAAAATAGTTGGGATGGGGTCATGTTTACCATGGTGTAGCATCTCCTCTTTTCAAAACAGTTTGAAGACGTCTGGGCATCGAGATTATGGGTGAGTTGCACCAACAAGGATTAATCTTAAATCCAGATTAAATCAAGGTTTATCTAATAATTCTGTTGCACCAAACTTTAAACCTTGTTTAAAAATAAACATGTTTACATTTAAACCATCAGTTTGATCCTGGATTTATTTTATATTTAAAATAGATTAACATTAATCCTGTTGCTCCATAACTTTAAACTCAGATTTAAATCTCAATTAAGGATTAACTTTAAACTTACAGGTGAGGAGGTTTAAATACAATAAAGTGCACGTACAGTTACAGTATGTGGCTGATTGACAAACACAGAAACAGTGGGAGTGTTGTCAGGTCTCAGAGAGGTGTTTATTATAAATAAAAATGAAAATTAATGTGCACTGAGTCTGCAGATTGTGAGGGTCTTGGCAGTCTGTAGTAAAGTCGCGCCTGCTATCGAGTCAGGGATGTGAATCCGTCACTTATCTCGGTGCATCTCAGCGTACGACAAAGAAAAGAAGACAGGATCGCGGCCACACCTCTTGTTTTTCACAGCTGCTCCACACATGTGCTGGACGGCAATCAAACGGACGGGGCGCCGCTGTCACGAGCGGAGGTAGACATTCCATGAATCATGCCAGTTATTTTCTCTTATCTCGGTTGTTTTGTCATGAGTGATACTCTATTAATTGATACAATAATATTTCCAAGATTATAAAATCTGTATGCACTGCCTTTAAAGTTATCTTTCAAACATTCGTTCGGTATCTCACTATGGGAATCGCCTCGGGCACGACCAATCCTGAAAGCACCAATTACACCACGTCTGTCGGTTGACAGACCAATCACGACAGTGATGAGGGAGTCCCGCCTCCCCAATATCTACCACTGCATAACGGTCCATACCTCATTCTCGTTCTCTTCCCAGGTAAGATCCTTTTGGAAGTTATCCTCAGCAGATCCTCGTTGAGTGGCCGCTAAACTGTTCAATGACGAGCAGATTTTTTAGGTATGTCACCGAACACGGCTGCTATTGGTTGAGAAAATACTCTCTGTTAAAGTTAATATGTTCTTTCTGCTGTATTTTGTAGTGCAGACCAACGCGTCAAGGCATGTTCTCATTTATCGACTGGCCATCTCAGCAAGAGGGCCAGGGTGCAGAGAGGGATTTATATGATGGGAAGAGTCTGCCATCGCGTACTTCCCCAGTCAAGCAGCTGATACCAGCCACCCCAGCATGTATCGCAGAGATGCGGCGCTTCTGGGACAAACCCTTCTCTCATAGGGTTCCTGTTAAAGGTTTTTCTAGGCTGGACGTTCATAATATGGCGGAGTTGGGGATGTACAACCCACCTCCAGTCGAATTGTCGGTGGCAAGTCACCTCCACCCCAATCGACGGGCAGCTCTGCCAGAAAGGACAGAGAGGCTGTCTGCTTCTCTTTTTTAAAAAATGTACCGCTCCTCTGCCCTGGCTGTCAGAGCCCTAAATGCCACCTCACTGCTTACAGCATACCAAGCTGAGCTCATGGAGGAGATGGGGAGGCAGATTGATGCTGGGTCACCCGATTCAGCTTTTTGGGAAGAAATCTGCGTCATTGCAGATCTCAACCTGCGCTCATCAAGGGGAGCGGTCCAGAGCTGCATGGGCCTGGCCGTGGTGGGTGAAAGAGCCCTGTGGTTGGGTCTGACGGGCTTATCAGAGAGGGTGAAGGCAGAGTTCCTCGATGCCCCAGTGAAGCCAAAAGCCTTTTTCGGGACTGCAGACTTCTCGGCCACCCCAACCCATGCATCCAGGGTTTGCCTCTGCTTCCAGGGGGGGTCAGTCAGGGTACAGAAACCCTAGCCCACCCCACCCCACCTTAGCAGCCAATGCAGGTAGAGGTTCACCCAAAACAGCCCCAGCCTAGAGGCAAGGCCTCATTTGTGGCAGCAGCGGCTAAGCATCACCCAACTAACCCTCAGGGAGGGAAAAAGCGGCTTTTGAAGAGTTTTCAAAAACTTGTGATCACCAGAAATGACCCATTTTGAATTAAAAAATGTTGTACTCATTTTAATGCATTGTTTTCCCCCCTTTGTCTTTTCTGCACCCCAGAACATTTCCCTCCTCTATTTATTTTATTTAGGATAATTCAGTGTCATAATGTCAAATAAGCGATTGATACTCACTTGATAATAACATTTATTTTTAGAAAAAATAAAAAACACTTATTTCATCTTTGTTTATTTGTAACAAGTAATCTTTTGGTTATTTATACAATTTTATTAGAGAAGATTTTCACAGCATAATTTCGGCAAAAAATTTAGCTAATCAGAATCATGGATTCGAATCGATCTCAAAGCCCATGATGAACAAGACAAAAAAATTTTTTTAATTGCATTGTGGTTTGCTTTGGATAAAGTAAATGTAGCTTAAACGTAAGAGCCCTTGCGCAGATCTGATAAGACAAAAAGGGCTATTTGTGTTAGGCTATTTCTTTTCTTTTAGTAGGCTAGGTGCATTAAATGATTTACCAAGCTGTTATCAGCACTAAGACGTTAAATCTGTCATTGTAGCATTTTGAAGCTCAAATTTTGTTTGGCATTCTTAAAATAACCACATATCAGTTATTTGATCAATTATTTAGTCAGATACAAATAGAGAAGCACAATAAGATTACATTTATTTGAATGCATTTGTGAGAGCGCGATTGCATGTGAATTAGTCCTGCATGTTTGTGCAGCGTCTCTCTACTGGTGAAGTTGTGTTTTAATTATTTGTCCATTAACTGTCCATTTCCTTCTGTCCGATTTGAGTTATAGGGTACATCAGCATAAAGCTAGATAATCGCGTCAATTCTTGATAAAATGCAGTTATATTATGAGCTGTTGGCATTAATTGTGCTCTTGATGGAGCGGTAGTGGAGCGCTCTGAGCGAACGAAAACTACAACTTTCAAAAATTCCTCGCTTGAGTCAAAATCACGCAGCTCCATGATTTTCGCTCCGCTCTCACTGCACTCGATCCATTTACTCTGGTTTGGGGTGGCAAAGCTCATTTTTAGGGTGGAATTTTAAGTGTTAAATAAAGGAGACATGCAAAATGTGCAGAGCGGTGGGTCCCCAGGAACAGGATTGAAAACCACTGGCCGTTAAACTCACCGTTTGATGAGATGAGATAAACACAGTCCTTGTCTGAAGACTGAAGTAGTTGCAGAGAAACAATTTCGCTACTCTGGCTGCTGACATCATTAAAGGCAGAGCAGAAAAGCTGGCTGTCTTCTGTGATGTTTGAACAATGGAGATAGAGATCATTGGATTGGTGCAGGAAAATGTTGTTTGGGTGTCCAACTTTGTACCAAGTGTACCGCACATCTGTTCCTCTCTCACTCCTACAGCGAAACACAGATGGCTGACCCCAGCATGTCATCTCTGGGGAACTGAGAGGCCAAACGTTTGGTTTTATTACAGCCTCTGAAATGAAATTGATATTTCTTACTGTAAAAGTCAATTTTCAAGACAGGTGCACTGGACAAATTATCTTTTAGATTGGCTTAATCACACTGCACATGATGAAAATAAAGTCTTACCTTTTGTTACAGTGACTTGTATCCTTGTCATTATATCAGCATAGATTTTGTCAATCCCAACCCAGTATATTCCACTGTCATCCAACCTTAGATCTCTTATATGAACAATCAAGCCTCTAGAAAATCCATCAATGATTTGAGCCCGTGTTCTGTACACAGCGTGGGTGAATCCATCGGTGTCCATCAGAATTTCACACGAGGATCTGGAGTCTCCAGCACACCAGTACTTCTTGTTAAATCGGAACTGGGTTGTTTTGTAGGTGCAGGTAATGGTCAATGTGCTTCCAATTGTGGCTTGAATCTTTGTATTATCACACGGAAACTGCACACTTACTAGGGGGAAAGAAAAGTAAAATATTTAAACACTGTATAAACAAAGTTGATTATCAATTTTTTTTTTTATTCAAACACACTTAATGTTGGCATGAAATAAAGTCATCCTATTTATTTTCTAAATTTATGTTATATATATATATATATATTACTTTGAGCAATCCATCTGTGCATTTGTTTCTCTCTTTTTTCAATGTTTTGATATCCTATAATCAATGTCAAAATTGGAACTTCCATGGAAACATACTTTTCTCTGGTGACGTATACAGGATTTTTCCAATCATGTAGTATATTTAAAGTCACCCCTGGTGTCACGATACTGTGCCGGAGGAACGGACACGGAGATGAAGATCAAAGAAACAGTCTTTAATTCAATCGACGCAAGGGGTTTTCCACACAAGAACCACAGAACACACGTACATAATGTTAAGACCCGACAAACACTAACTGAAACAGACAAATTAATTGATAAACAGGATAATAAACAAACACACCTAACATGACATTAAGACCTGGGGTGTGACCACCTCCGGGAGGCGACCTCACGGCAATAAATTCCGGAGGGGAGGGAAGCTATCAGAAGCTTGTAGACAGGGCCTCATAACTTGACTTGAACACCATGGCCGGAATTTCAAGTCAAGACCTTATTTTATCAGCGCTTTTAACAATACATATGGTAAAGCAACTTTCCAATCAAAATAGAAAATGTGTAATAATGTAAAATGACAAATTATAACACAATTTTCAGCTAAAGAACTTTCAAATTCCAGATGTCATCGTCCAATCGTTCAGTTAAAATAGCGGGAATCACTCAAAGATATTGCTGGAAATGAAGTTCCCCACTAGCAAGCCATAGGCACGCAGAACCAAAACTTTCCACATGACAGAATGGACTGACCCTGGTCAGGGGCTGGAGCCTGCACTGGACTCTGGTCCTCAGTGAACACTCTTCTCCTCATCCACCTTTTTTGGGCTGTGTTAAAGAAATGGTGACATAATAGGACTTGAGAGTGAAGCAGCCGGTGGGCCTGAGAGGTGAGACGGCCATTTTCTGACACTGGATAAGAGGAAGGGAATGCAGATTTCAGGCTGAGATTAAAAATGCTGGGTGAGTTCCCCATTGACAGCGCTATTAGAAGTCCTCAGCTTGGTGACACAGGCGGAGATGGGGGGTCGGAACCATTGGTTAGGCAGTGAGACATAGTTGTGGTCGCGTAGGGTAGCTGGAGAGGCAAGTGTGTTTCAGAGGAGGCTGGATGAGGATGGATCACATCTTCCTTAACTTCTTCTACCTCAAAATTTAAACCATTTATAAATGAGATAAATTAACTCGAAAAGAGAAATACACCAGAAGACAACAGCGAATAGTTTTCCTCATCTAGACCCAACAGAAAACCAGCATCTAGTGAAGCATAGGCCAGCTCACCCAATGGGAAAGCCAAATTCCTCCACATACCTTGTCAGGTCCTGTCGGTACTGTGCCGAGGATACACGGAGATGAACGATCAAAGAACAGTTTTAATTCTCGACCAAGGGGTTCCACACAAGGAACCACTAGAAGACAAAACACTATGAAGAGACGGGACGTAAATCATAATCATTCGGAGACAGAAACTAAGTCCACGGAGAATCATGGGAAAGAACACACACAAACAGTCCTGGAGTGTGACACCTGGGACTATTCATTTGTCACTTTTAATACGCCCACATCTCAAAATCAATCAATATCCGTGTTAACAAGTCCCCACAATTTTTCTTTTTCATTATCTGTCATAGTTTATGTCACAAACAGAACAATTACGTTAGCTCGTTTTCACTGTGACTTTAAGACAATTTCCATTTGACAAGGTTCATAACAGCTCTCATATCTAGGGGGACTAGGATGGTTATAATACTATTTGCTTTAACATTTGTAACTAATTTAGTTCTGAATTATTTATATCATACTTTGAAATTATTTTCCCACATTGATTTGTTAAACTGTATAAATGAATGTAAAACTCTTCAAACTAAAAGTATTTTAGCATTTTAATTTAAAAATCATTCTAAAACCCATAACAGACTGTTTGTGCAAGTTTTTCAGGTCATTCTGTTCAATCTATGTGTCCACAAGAATTAAATGTGTTACAACCACTGAGAACAGTGGAGAGAACAGAACTCTCATCGTCTGCTCAGATATGACATTTAAAGATTTTTTACATTTAATATTTTACTTACATTTTGAGCAAAGGCTACATATCAAATTAAACAAAAAGATTCACAATAGAACAAAAGGAGGTGACTCAGGTGATGCCAGTTCAGGTCATTAAAAACATAGCAAATTAAAAAAAAAGTTTTTTTTTCTGCTTAAAAGTAGTCCAATAACTTGTTTGTGGCTCAGTGGTAGAGCATTGCGGTAGCAGCGCAAAAGGTTGTGGGTTACACACATACTGATAAAAAAAATGTATAGCCTAAATGCACAGTAAGTCGCTTTGGATAAAAGCGTCTGCTAAATGCATAAATAAATGTAAATGTTTGGCGGTCATTTATAATAGAGACGTCATCCTAATTTGTAAAACTGATGGCATTAAAACTCTGAAATCATGCCAACAATGGTCTCCTTAAAAATAAAACTATACTCTGACAGTAATTTAGGTTTAATTTAAAAATAAATTAATATAGAAAGAAATAAAAGGCAGATAAACACCAAAAACACATGTGAATAGATCAGTAGAAAGAGACTTACTCTGTGCTAAAAAGCAGTATATACAGGCCCTTCATAATGTTGATGAGAGTGTGAAAGCTATGCTACGTGTTGAAGCACCTTGTTGCGAGCTAGTTAGAGAAACAGGATGTAAGGCAGTCATGGACGAACTGTGGTTTTCAAATGGCATTATAGGGTCTCTCAATATGCTGACATACTGTATACATACATAAACACACAAGCAATCTTTACTAAAATTACAAAAGTGAAAGAGCACTCTTTATGCAAAAACCTAAAAGAATAAGATTTATAATACAGAGAATCTAATTTTTTGGTGTGAGATAATAAAGTTATGTATATAAAGGAAATTGTGTAATAGAACATCTACACAGGAAAAGGTCAAATACTGCAATTCTAATAAACAGCCACGAGAGGAAAGATGTACCTTCCTGGTACCTATTGTAAAAGCTGTTGATTAATAAATGATTAGTAATATGTATTTATTGTGTGTGAAATGTAAGTAGAAAGACAAAAATTTTTATTTTCTTGTCATTTTAAGGTCAACGACATTTAACTTTACAGCCACTAGATGGAAGACTTACCCTCCAAGTACTTTTTCAAGTGTAAAATAATAAATTATTAGTAATATATATTATGTGTGTGTGAAATGTAAGTAGAAAGACTTTTGATTAATAAGTGATTATTAGTGTATAGATGATATATTGTGTGTGTGTGTGTGTGTGTGTGTGTGTGTGTGTGTGTGTGTGTGTGTGTGTGTGTGTGTGTGTGTGTGTGTGTGTGTGTGTGTGTGTGTGTGTGTGTGTGTGTGTGTGTGTGTGTGTGTGTGTGTGTGTGTGTGTGTGTGTGTGTGTGTGTGTGTGTGTGTGTGTGTGTGTGTGTGTGTGTGTGTTGTGTGTGTGTGTGTGTGTGTGTGTGTGTGTGTGTGTGTGTGTTGTGAGTGTGTGTGTGTGTGGTGGTGTGTGTGTGTGTGTGTGTGTGTGTGTGTGTGTGTGTGTGTGTGTGTGTGTGTGTGTGTGAAATGTAAGTAGAAAGTAAAATAGTAATTATCATACTTTTTTTCATACCTATATTTATGTATATTCTCTTGTGTTTGTGTTATATATAATTGCACTGTCCATGGAGCGGACCTGACTTACATTTCACTGCTGGTTATTTTCTGTATAATTGTATATGTGACGAATAAAAAATCTTAAATCTACATTTTTTTATATAGCTATCTCTTTCAGTTCACTTAAAGTCATGTGGTAAGATAAATTTGATATACAGATCTGGGTAGTAACTGATTAAATGTAATCAGATTCCAAAAATTAAGTACTTGTAATTAGATTATACCGGCTAATTTGTTATTGATTACATGATTACTTATTATTCACACAATAACAATAAATTATAAAAAATGTATTGATTCTCCCTAATTTTTCCCTAACTTTGTCATATTTTAAATGTTCTTTTCTAAAATATCCTAGCACTAATACACATGTTGCAGTTTTTTGGGCATTCACACAAAGACACGTCTTAGTCATGTAACTATCATTACACAGAAAATTGAGAGGCCACAAAGCATTTGACCACTGGATTTACAAAAATCATTTAAGTTTTAACATGTTTCTTCTCAACATTTCAACATTGCATCAACTACTGATGATTCATTTGCATTTGAATGATCACTCAGTAGGTTATTTAACCTTGGACGTCTTTGGAAGCCTTTTGTCTTTCAAACACAAAATGTTATTTCCTATTTACATGTAATGCAGAGATTCCCAAGCTTTTATGTCAGCTGAACCTCTTTCACTTAATATATGAATATTAATATTCACTTTTCATATGAAATACCCCTGAGATTTTAAGGTAATAAGTCAATAATTAAGTATCACATTTGCATGTTCGTGGTTCTCTTGGTTATTGGTCACATGACATGCAGGTAAACATGATGTTATTTTAAAATTATTTATTTAAATTTTACATTTTTATGATTTAATGTTATAATTTTTTTATGACTTGCTTTTCATGAAACTCATGAAACCCCGGCAGTTCCTTTACAAACCCCAGTTTGGGAAATTGTGATGTAATGTAATGTTTAATGCACTTCATGTTGTCAGTAACAACGAATTGAATATTTTATTTTTCTTCGCATTTTTATATCAACTTGGTAAGATTATCCTATAATTTTAGATTACTTTTAGATTACTTTTCACCTAACTTGTTTACACACAAACACACACACACCTAAAACACACACACACACCTAAAATAATACATTTTAAACAGACATCTCTTGTTTTAAATAGAGATCTCTTGGTGTGAAAAAATTCTGTTTAAAAGTAATTAAGAATTATACAAGAATTACTAAATATTACATTTGAAAAAAAAAAAGTTTTAAATGTAATTTAAGCATATCACATTGCAATTGGGACACTTCTGTCACTGCTTGATATGTCAGGTCAAACACCTAAATACATTTATTCCCAGAGCCACACAAGTACGGTATCTCTCTCTGGTCTGACAACATTTACACATTCTCTAAATTCTAGTTCATCCACAACTGTTTTAAATGTCATCAAACTGGCTTGGCCGGTTTCAGCAATAAAGCAAATGACTTGGACTGTCTCACTATTTTTTTTACATACACACGCATACCCACCCACAAAAGCTTCCTGTGTGTGTGGGGGGTATGTGCTCTAAGACCTTGTGCTACAAAGTGTTGGACAGAAAGAAACAAGCAGGCAGAGAGAAAAAGAGAAGGCCACAGACAGACAACAAACGCATATACAACAATGAAAAAAGCGAGAGAAACTGAAGTGAGAGATGGAGGAGGGAGAGGGTCACAGTGATACTTCGAGTTGACCACAGAACCTGTAAACTGTTGCTGCCACTGCTTCCGTGACGCCACATCGCACAGTTCCTCAACTCAGCTACAGACCTTCAAGAGACGCACACAGAGAGAAAGTGAAAGATGGACTGCTTTCAGAAGCCCACCAATCTCCACTATCTCTGACATGACGGAGGAAGCTGCTGTGCCATTCCATGGACACCCAAGCCCACATTCTGAGGGACCTATTGGCCAAAATCACCAGCAAGGAAGCAGAAGAGGAAGGGGCAGAGAACGGCTTTGCCGGAGAGTTTTTGGTAAGTTATTAACAAAATTTTGAAAAATGGCAGGGTTTCGTTCGAGAAAAGAACTTGCGTTCTCAGATTCATGCCATGTGACAGCGCATAGGTTGCAAAAGATGCCAATATACACCTGTATGAAGTCGCTGTATGCTAGGCTAAAAACAAACCTGCTTTTTTTCTTACATTATATGCAATGTTTGTGTGGCTATGTGAAATTTTGTAAATGAATGAACTGTGATAATAATGAAAAAATATTAGCATTGCATGTGCCAAAAGTAAGCTAAAAATAAAACATGTTTGGCCAGTGAGTTGAGGCAATGGCTTAAACGGTTAAGCGTGGACTTCCTCTTCTTAACACAATGACACTTACTTTAGGCTTTTGTACAAGAAGTTTTACCCTAGTGTGGTTATTTATTACCAAACTAATTTATTATTGAATCAATGGATGATTGTCTACAGCAAGGCACTTTTGGACCCCAAAGTAGACATTTGTCTCACTTCTGCTTATATTTGTTTCCAAAATAACCTCCATATGCTATTCCCCTCAAATATCAACTGTTAGATGTTCCATGTGAACAGTCAGGATGACTGAGAGGAAGTTACTCATGACCCATCCTGAGCTGTCACTCGCTGACTCAAACTTAGCAATACAAGAGCGAAAAATGCTCATTCGCATAAGATGATGATGATTAATATTATTATTAACATTATTTACTTGCCAGACACTTTCATCCAAATCAGCTTACAGTGCACTCAGTGCACTTAGAGTGAAACAGGATGTCAGGCAGGACTGTGGTTTTTGAATAACACAGTGGTGTCTCTCTGTATGCTGATATAAGTACACTATATTTGAATAGAAGTACATAAACTATTTCTTCACCTATATTAATCCAATGTAACTTTTTAAAAAGTATATGTCTTATCAGTGTTCATTAAGAATTAAACGCACGGCATTGGTGTCACTAGTACCATGCTGTTCCTCTACATTAACGATAGTGGAACAAATGTGTGCTTCTTAGAGTCTACAAAGTAGCATGGGGGGGGGGATTTTTATATACAGTAAACAGTACATTCAGAAACAACAAATTCAAAAATTGTATTTTAGCATTATAAAAACTACCGTGACTAAAGAGCTTACATATACTGGTGGACTGACCATTACAGAAACATAAAAACATATTTTGGTAATCACTAATTCTGTTTGGGTAGCTGGACTTTAGGACTGCTGTGGCACAAACCTTACGGTGGTCTACTGAAATTGATAAGCACTGGACATATCTGTATGGGCTGGATATGAAAACGTTCCAATTTCTAATATATTTTATGTATGTCTTTACTTCATATGACAAACATTTCGTATATGTAAATTAATGACGTATATTACATTAATGTATAGCTGTAAAGGAAAATGTTAAGCAAATATATTTTAGGAAGTTTATTTTGTGGTTATTTGGGGTCATTAGCATCAAAATATTTTAAAACCTTTGCTGTAAAAGAGGATTACAACTAGGGGTGTCCCCGACTATGGATTTTCATAGTCGAATCGGACATTTCGAATCCAGCGACTGATAGTCGAATCATGTGTTTGGGGGCGGGGACAAAATACATTACATTCCACAGTCATAAGTCCTGACGTTAACACACAGGGAAAAGGTGTAACGGACGCCTCGCAGATAATGTTTTATGTTTTGATTAAAAGATAGTTAACATTAAACAGAAATCCTAAAAATGAATAACAATTTTCATTTCATCATTTTTTGCAATAGTGCTCTCGTTATAAGTTTATGTACATGACAGTAGAATTAATCTTCTGCATTTCTGTTTTGAGCCGAGCGTGCTGAAAACGACCAGTAGAATGAAGCATTTGATAGCAGGTTTATAATCAATGGGATTTAACTTATCATTTATCTCATATAGAATACACTTCGTTATTTATACAACATAACGTTAATATTACGACTTACATGCTATCTGCACAAAATCCCCTGAATGCATAAGTGAACGTATCTGCGCGGCTCTGAATGAACTTCTTTTGTGGACACGTTCTTCACGCACCAACGTGCAGAAACATAGCAACTAAACTCTAAAACTCTATCTTATTATAATAGTGTTACCATTATAATGTTATGTATATGACAGTCCCAGTCACAGTTATTAATAATATGTATGCATGTATATGACATTGTTTTTTGTACTCTCGTTTCGCACAGTTATTAATAGTATAGAGATAATCACAATGTTACTGTACTGAAAGATAATCCCTGTATAATGAAGCGTTACTGTACTTGCCTGATATGTGTCAAATCACTTGTAACCCTGGTATCACTTGAGTCTTGGTATTTGAGTCTTGTTAAAGATTAAATCCCTGCCGCCAGGATGCTTCTGTCCTCATGGGATATGGAAAGTGAAACTGAAATCTATAGGGGTGATTGGATTTATTCACGACCTTAAAATATTTATTTAAAGCTTCATTCTTTTCAGATTGTTATTTACAGCATTATCTTAGTAGGCTTTATATTAACTTATTGGGGGGAAACCGGCTAGTTCTATGTGAAATCAGACATTGAGCACCCCCATAAAGCCAAAATGGCATGATCACAACACCCCGCGAATATTCGACTGAGATGTGTCTGAAACCGCTCCCTATCCACTATATAGTGCACTATAGTTTGCAGTTTGCTGGCCAATCAAGCACAGTAACACCATGGTAATTGAACCAGCTTTTGGTACTTTTGGCAGTGTGGGCAGGTGTCAAGTCCTGCTGGAAAATTAAATCAGCATCTCCATATCTCCATAAAGCTTGTCAGCAGAAGGAAGCATGAAGTGCTCTAAAATTCCTGGTAGATGGCTGCGTTAACTGTGGACTTGAAAACACAGTGGACGTGAAGCTCCAGCAGATGAATGTTTGAATCATGGCACCCCAAATCATCAGCTTGTGGTCATTCCTGTTGCTTGTGTAAACTTTCCTACCTAATTTCTTCTTTCCAGAACTTCAAGCAACATGGATTCTCTGCCTCTCCACTCTTCTTCCAACTCTGACTTTGATACAGCACTCCTTGAACAAAATGTACCACCCTTTCATCTGAAAAGAGGACTTTGTGACTGACCCTCTTTGTGGAACAGTCCAGAAACATTTTCTTTTTCTCCTTAGCCCAGGTAAGATGCAGCAGTTTGACGATGTTTCTGTTTTCAGAAATGGCTTGGTACCCACAATTATACTGTTTGGTCCTGATTTATTGATGTCTGTTTCAGTTCTGGACTCCATTCACTTTCACTCCAGTGTTCTGTTTGAATCAGCTTTTTACTCTTGTATTCTCAAGCTTGTTTGATTTTCTTGCTTGTGTACATTTCCCTACATTCTTCCTTCCAGTCAACTTTGCATTTAATATGCTTTGATACAGCTTTACTCCTTGTCAGCTTTGCACCCTTTCAGTAATGACACATAGCTACTGTCATTAATATCAGGCTTAGCCAAGTACAGCCCAATTTAGTTGTGGTTTCAAAGAACTATACCCACAATTTTTACTGTATGGATGGTAATTTATTGAAACTTGTTAAAATTCTAGAAACTGTGTTCTTATGAAGTGTATGTCTAAAACTTGTTTTCTTTTCTTTTTGAAATAAGTTACTTGAAATGTTTAGTTTTTGTCTTATTTGCCATAACTTTCAGTTGCAAAATCTCTTCCTACTCCGAAGTGTTTACACTTTGAATCAAAATATATGAAATTTTCATGATTCAAGTCGCTTACGAATGAAGTGTTTACAGGAAGAGAAACTGTCTATTTGGCAGGAACTGTCTATTAGCCATGGAAACCTAAGTTCCCATCACACTGAGAATAGAACTAGTGGTCCTCAATGCTGGACTGCAATTTATGCCCACACAAGGGACATATATGTAGAGAAATGTCCAGTCTCACTGTACAAAACTGTTGGACAAAACATGAGGGCTTCCCACAGTGGGATGGACTGGTTCCTCATACGCATGCCTGACTGTTTTAACTTGAGAAATCCCATGCAAATTACTCAGCTTGTTATATTTGCTCATTGTCTGTTGGGCTCACAAGGTTCGCGTAAGCTCAGCTGTGGTCGGAAAGTCTCTTGGTCTGACCAAGGTGCTTGTGCGCAGAGACACGCACAGGAGAGCAATGGTACATCCCACATGCATATTGTGGCAGCCACACTCACCCACACATACACAGCCAGACTTATCTAGTTTTCACAGATCTTAATCACAGGGCTTCAAACTTTAGTCTGTTAGTCTCAAATCACAGTTGAAATGTCAAATACATGGCAAATAAGAGTTTTTGAAACACAGAAGGTTTTCTCATTCTGCTTTGTCTTTAAAATAATATCAGTATTAACACCTTTGGGCAACACTTTAGAATACTGATCCTTTGTTAATGAATAACTATACAGGAACAAGTGACTAATGCACTATTAACGTTGTAGTAACTACTATTACCTAACAAGAAACTCTGATTATTGATTTAGTAAGTAATAGCGCTCAGTTGAAACTGGTAGTTCACTATTAGCTAATCGATAACTACTATTTTACCGAACCGTATATATATAATAAAATATATATATATATATATATGGGTGGCTGTATTCGTGAACTACTAAGAACTACTGTATACCAGTTTGTTCATGTTTGAAACTGTAATGTGAATTATTCAGCGCGTCTTTCACACGGACTAATTTTGTTTATCCTACCAACTTAATTCTAAAATGAAGATCAATGTTACAATAAAAAAGTAACCCACTAGTAATGAAACACTTTGATTAATAATCACTGAATGTCTGCTTTTATCAACATTTTTATACAATTCAATAAAGAATGAACTACTAAAAATTACTTGGATCAGTATTCTAAAGTGAAAAGCATCATATCTCCCTAATATCGACTGACGTCATTGTACATTTTTGAATGTATGTAAGGTTTTGGATAGTAATGACTCGATGACTCAACCAAAACCTTACAAAAAATCTCAAAAGTTTACAATGACGTCAGTAATTACAAGGGAGTTATCACGATCTTCACTTTAGAATACTGATCCAAAAAATGTGTAATTCCTTCTGATGAATTTGTTAATACTTGAGTCATTAGTGGGTTACCATGACCTTCACTTTATAATTTATTATTTAGTATGTATTATTCATGTTAATTATGAACCTGTATACATTAGTTCTTAGGTATGAAAAAATGAAAAAGGTATGAAAAAATAATAGTTACTGATTAGCTAATAGGTAACTACCCCGTTCGACTAAGCACTATCACTTACTAATTCATTAAACAGAGTTTCTTGTTAGTTATTAGTAATTACTGGAGTGCTAATATTGCGTTACTCATGTGTTCTTGTGTAGTTATTCATTAATGATGGAACAGTGTTCTAAAGTGTTACCCATCTCTGCCCCGAACTTCTGGATTGGACTATTTGTAATATAAGCAGAAAATAAAATGACAAAAGAATACAGAAAAGCTTTATTGCACAAAATGATACAAAATCATAACTGAATCTTATTGGTCAAAACAGAAACTAAAGAGACAGTCTACTAAATATCGTGCAGAGAAGACGTACCCCACCACAGCCGCGGACAAACAAGACAATGTGAAGAAGAACAGATACAAAGACATTGTTCCCTGTGAGTATTACATCTGACATCTGACTATGGCATACCATAATATACTGTACTGTACTATTTTCGATGAAATATTATACACAATAAAGAACACATACTGTACATATGGAAAGCTAATAGGCCTATCTGTATAGTAATATCTGATAATCATGTTTAAAAAGCAGTTACATTCACTGCAAGAATATCCTGTTAAATTTAAGGAAAAGCAATGCAGATACGGTTGCCAGAATTTCAGCATGAAAAAATACTTATGGAATGTCATATTGGTGCATGTTTATATTTTACAACATAACCGTAATTTCATTACGTTATATAACGTTAAAATACCAGTCTGCTTGAAGTACCAAAATCTGCTTACACTGTAAAATATACCGATAACTACCGTAATACAGGTGGCAAAATAGAAAACCATGATGAATTGTAATTGGCTTGTCCATAATTAATGCTTGCACATAAATGGTGCACAGAGTCATACACACAGAGACAAAACACCAAAACACATAACACTAAAATAATGCCATAAATATGAACTAAACAACAGAAAATGTAACACAAACACCTTCATGCACTGATAACAAAAATATTTTTTTTTTACAAAAATGTAAAATACATTTATGTGAACAGCGGGACTTCTGGGAATGTCCTTGTACTGCTTTTTACTGCAAATTACACAATAATTAATATTTGTTATGTGCCAAAACCATACATTTTACAGTTAAACCATTTACAATTGACAGGTTTTTTTTTAACATACAACTGAAAAAAAAACTTCTGTCCTTTCACTGTTTCTTGTTCTCTTCCTGTTCTAGCTTGTACTATTCTGAACGGTGGTTAAAACTTTGTATCGTTAGCACTTCTCACGTATTACCTTTGATTACATTTTAACAGTATTCTGTAAAAATGACACGCATTTCATACAGTGCTCTAAATCATAAAGATGTTCTCTAAATGTCTAGTCAACATCTGACAGGAAACATTGTAGAAGTGTATCGCAGTAGAACAAACGCTCTAAAAACATCTAAATGAAAATACGTACATGTGTGATGTACAGTATGTGTGCTCTCCGAGCATATTATACCATAAAATACTGCACTGTATCAGACTAGACGATGCCAAAGACAAATATGGATCGCAATGTGGAAGATTAACACAAGATTTGTGAAAATAGCAATTACATGAAAACCATGAAAAGTGTTGATTGTGAAGATAACAAGATGTGCTAGAGATGTTGATGGCTGTATTTTCTCACAGTTGATCACAGCAGAGTAAAGCTCTCCCTCATCACATCCAAACATGACACAAGTTACATCAATGCTAGTTTCATTAAGGTAAGGAAGCGTATATGTGTATACACATTTATACACAAAGAGAACTATACACTAATCAGATTAAACAAAACATGCTTAAACGATAACTGACAGAATCAGGAGGATTGCCATTTGTTCTGTATTTTATTTCAGGGAGTGTTGGGCTCTAGGGTGTATATTGCCACACAAGGCCCGCTGCCAAACACTGTGCTTGACTTCTGGAGGATGCTGTGGGAATACAACGTACAGGTGAGAGCTTGATTATGTAGTGTACAACTATTTCACACACATTCCGCTTCCTGTAGAAAACAGGGTCAACCTGCTAGATGAGCTTTGGTCAGATCCAAGGAGAAACATTCACACGATGAAATCTAAATGCCTCTAACTCTCTCTCTCTGCAGGTTATTGTGATGGCTTGCCGGGAGTTTGAAATGGGAAGGGTAAGTTGTAACTGACAGTGTGCTATGGGGGAAATGTTGACAGTCACTGTGTTTAAAAGAAACATTTTTATTAACCACATCCTTCTTGCCTCAGAATGGTGAGGCAATGCATCATGCATGACATTTTCTTCGACTTCTTTTTTTATCTTGAGCTCCCACCCTTTCAAAACATTTGATATGATTACAGTGCTGCCATGCACTCAGCGTATACATTTTCACAGCGTAGACAGAAGGGAGCAGTTGAGATTGAATGCTGCTTTTCCTCTTTCTTTCAGAAAAAATGTGAGCGCTACTGGCCGGAGTCAAAGCATGATGTGTTTGTGTGTGAGCCCTTTACCATATACTATGTAAGAAACACCTCTTCCCTCACTCACACCACACTTCCTGTCCTTGTGTTTTATTTGCGCTAGCACATGTTCAAGCCTGATTCTCAGTATCTAAAACACATCTTGAACCACTAAGTACAAAAAAAAAAAGACATTGCGTTCTTCCTCAACGTCACTATGTTTTCTTAATATGTTGACATGTCATTTATAAAAAAACAAAAATGTTACTGTTTAGAAAAAAAGACAATTTATCAGTACTGTCAGGGTGCACAAGTTATCAGTAGGTTACTGGTATCAGTCTATATTGAATATTTAATTGTGCCAGCTTATTTGCCTTAATTTGACATTTAGATTACCTTTGTCATTTTATAGGACTCATCTGCATTAAGAACCGTTGGTTATAATAGGAAGTCATTTTTAGTGTAGATTTATAACGTGTTTCACCCGCATTATGAATTAGGGTCTAAAGAAATGTCTATAAACTAATCGGATAATGTCCTGGCAGATAATTGCAGTAACGTTTCGGGGGTTTTTTTCTAAAGATTTTTTTAGTGTAAAGTTTTTCTTTAAAACACTAATGTTATAAAACTTCTAAATGTAATCTTTAGCAAATCTCAAAAATGAATATCAGTGTTGTTTCATATTGTACGTTATCATTTTGAGCTGCATGCTTAAATTCACTTGTAGCACTTATTCATTTAGACAAAATAGTTCTCAGCTTATTGTGTCAACCAGAATTTTATATTGGTGCATTCCTTAAAAACAATAATGTCATATTTAAGGGTTGTATATTCTGCACCGTTTAGCACAAGCTTAGATCTTTATCAGTTTTCACTATGGAATAATATTAGCCAAAATATTATCTGCAAATTACTGATCCAATAAGCATTCCAGTCATGCACATGTTTGATTTTGTCTAGGAGTCTGATGAGAATAAGGGAGAATATTTGACACGGACTCTGAAGGTGACATATAAACAAGTAAGTAACATTTCTTTGATCCTAACTTCACCGCACTGAATAATATTCAAAGCTTACCCTTTACCGTCTTTATAGTTTATACAAAAAGTCTGTACATTTAAATGTTTTTGTTGCTTTTTTCCCCTTGCTTTTAAAATAAAACCATTTCAAAATCTAATTTTTCTCAATGTCCTGATTAGTTGTTTGCCATTAAAAATCTGCTTTAAAAACTGATCGTTGAATGCGTTCACACTTCAGTCAAGTTCAATGAGCTTTAAAAATAGTTTAGTTTAGTTTAAACGTTATGTTGTGGTGACCTATGACTCATCCATACATGTTTTTTCAGTAAGAGTATTCAGTATTCAGCTTTAATAATCAAAAAGTTCAGAGACTCTGTAGATTGTAGTGGAACAAACATAAAGACAGACAGGTGCTGACATTTCTGCAGATGTTTTGTAGTGATGAAAGAAAACCACCAGAATGTGGTGGTTTAATGACTAGAAACCAGGTTACCAGAATAAACAAACAGTCTATATTACACCGGTTATTTCCAGGTGTCTCGGACACTGAAGCAGCTGCACTATGTGAACTGGCCGGATCACGGAGTACCTGACTCCATTCCTGCCATCCTGGAGCTGCTGCAGGACATGCGGATTTACCAGGATCATGATGACATTCCCATCTGTATTCACTGCAGGTAAACACCTGTATCTGCTGGGATCGACTGTTAGGATTGGTTTTGCAATGACTGCATTTGAGGGTAAATCAAATACCTGTAAGTCTGAGGTCATATTGTGGCCATGGTGGAAATTTTGGTGCAAATGAACGCAAGATACTGATACAAACAGGTTGTTTGTGACGGTAACCATGGAAGATGACCACCTTCAACTTTTAAACAGGAAATGTGTAGGTGGTGGACCAACAACAAGCAAATACCCCAACAAGTATCTGCACCGAGTAACACTGACTTTAAATAACAAACAAAAACAAATCAATATTCGTTTTTAGATTAGCTAAAGATTACATTCAACAGTGTTATTACATTATTGGGTTGATTGTTAGTGTTGTAAAGATTAACTTTAACTCTTAAAAGTTTTTCCACACAGAGTATTCTGAGCACTTTATAGGCAGCTCATTGACTTCAAATGAAATTTTTTCATCACTTCACAGCAGTGTTATGTAGCAAACTGCAACTCATATACTCTCAAGGGACTATTAATCTAAGTTGCTCAAAAGTGAGAAGAGAGAATTGTGTTTTCACTGTAGCTCATTCTCTTGGAACTCTTGAATTTGCAGTGCAGGCTGTGGAAGAACAGGTGCATTGTGTGCCATTGACTATACCTGGAATCTACTGAAGAGACAGGTAAGAGTTCAAAACATTTTACTGAAGCTTTCATTATACTGACAAAATATAATCTATATTCTGACAAGGTACTGATCTTGTTTTCTCGTTTAGATTATACAAGAGGATTTCAGTATCTTTGATCTGGTAAAGGACATGCGCACACAGAGGCCTTCTGTGGTTCAGACTAAGGTAACTAACTTAGTTTCTACTTAAACCGCCACAACCAATAAAGACAAAAAGTCTCCATTTTACCTAATGATAATTTATTCTCCTCCTAGGAACAATATGAACTAGTATACAGGACCATAAAATTGCTGTTTGAGAGATATCTGGCTGCAATGTATGAATCAAACAGAGAGGTTAGATATGCCATCATTATTACTCTCTTTATTTACGTAAATATATAAATACATAATTTTATTTCTCACTGATTTTGCTTCACACTTATGACACATTATAAAACATAGAGCATTTATATGGCATACAGCCTTTTTCCAATTATTTTTTTTTGCATTGTTCAATGAAAATTTTAATTTGATCATCAAACAGGTCCCAGCTTCCCCTTCTCCTGTCACCCTAAGTAGTGGGACTGAGCTCTCGGATTTCAGCGACTCTGAATTAGAGACTGGGACAGACTTCAGATCATTGCTTCAAACAGAGCACAGGTATTAGGGAATATCTATCTTTAATACAATACAGATTTTAAAGGAATAGTTCACCCACAAATAAAATTCTTTCATCATTTATTCACCCTCCTGTAGGTGAATAAATGTACAATTTTTGGTTGAACTATCACTTTAAAGTTGATGTGTGTAATTTCAGCTCCAATGACATCACTAAAGATAATAATAATGGGCCTGTCCCAAAACCCACATTTGTGGTCTTTGCACTTGAACACTTGTAAACTAACACGACATAGTTCCTGTATTTGACCCAAGTGGACAAGTGGGTGTGAACAGGTGTGTACAACTTATTATTACCATCACTAAAGATAATAATAATAATAATGGGCCTGTCCCAATACCCACATTTGCGGTCTTTGCCCTTGATCACTTGTAAACTAACATGACATTAGTTCCTGTATTTGACCCAAGTGGACAAGTGGGTGTGAACGGGTGTGTACAACTTATTATTACCTGATGGAACACACTACATCATAGTGCTGTAAAGATATGAGACTTTTTGTTTTACAAAGCTTTATTTACACATTTTGTTTTTCAGTTATTTTAAAAAAATTTTTGGTGATTCTAATCAAAGGGATAGTTCACCCACAAATTTTAACGACATCATGATTTACTCACTCTCAAGCCATAAGTGTATATGACTTTCTTCTTTCAGACGAATGCAATTTGAGTTATTTCACAAAATTGTCTTGGGTCTTCCAAGCTTTATAATGGCAGGGAATGGTGGTTAAGATTTTTAAGTCCAAAAAAAGTGCAACCATCCATCATTAAAAAGTGCTCCACAAGGCTACGGGAGCACTTTATTTGTTTCCGCCGACATTTTTCTTTACAAATCCTTGTTTTGTACTTCTAATTCATGACCAGAGTTTTGTTTTGCTGCGCTTCCGTGTTTGTCACTTTCTGCGTCATCCGCTGGAAGGCCACTCTCTCGTGAACACCCATACAACAGGTGCTCGTCAGGTATGGCGCATGTTACAGTGTAGGCCTGTGCATCTCTGTGTAGGCTACGGCGTAGGTTCGTCGCAGAAGTATAAATTGGGCTTAAGTTTGCACTAGCGAGTTTAGGTATATTGGTGCAGCTCCAGTTGTTGTCTTGTAGGCACACATCAGTACCTTGAATTTGATATGAGCGGCTACAGGTAGCCAGTGTAACCTGATGAAGAGAGAGGTTACTTGAGCTTTTTTCAGCTCATTAAAGACCACTCTGGCTGCTGCATTCTGGATTAGTTGCAGAGGCTTGATAGTACATGCGGGAAGGCCCGCCAAGAGAGCATTACAATAGTCCAGTCTGGAGAGGATAAGAGCTTGGACAAGGAGTTGTGCGGCTTGCTCTGACAGGAAGAGTCTGACAAGACTTCTGACAGGAAGAGTCTTCCTAATGTTGTATAAGGCAAATCTGCAGGACCGGGCCGTAGTAGCAAAGTGGTCTGTGAAGCTTAACTGATCATTGATCACAACTCCGAGGTTCCTGGCTGTCCTGGAAGGAGTTATGGCTGACGAACCCAGCTGTATAGAGAAGTTGTGGTGAGGATATAACAGGGAAAGGCTGGAATATAGTGCGGCATGTCAATAACTGTCTCTATGGTACAAGACGAACCCACAAACACAAGAGGAAAAACAGCACAATATAAAGGGAGGAAAGTAAACGAGGGCCAGGTGAGCACAGTTAAAGGGCACCTATAATGCCCCTTTTTACAAGATGTGATATTGATCTTGTGTGTCCCCAGAATGTGCCTGTGAAGTTTCAGGCCAAAATACCCCACATATAATTTATTATAACAGCTGGAAAATGTCATTTTTGGGGTGTGTCTAAAAACAAGCTGATTTTGAGTGTATGCAAATGAGCTGCATATTCCCGCCCTGTCTCCAGAAAAGGGCGTCGCATTTACGTCTTTATGCATTGCATATCTACAGTGATGAACAGCTGGTAGAAGCAACATAACTGAGAGCAATAGAACCAGTGTTCAGCCATATATATGGGAGTCAAATGCACTGAAAGTGGGACGAAACAGCACGATGTTACAGAGCTCGCGCCGCGCTGACCTATCATTGGCGCAGAACAATGGACCGAGCTGCGCGACCGCGGTACCGAACGAATCTCGCGTTACGAACGGCGCAAACTAATCTCACAAGTGCGGCGGCCACAGGGGCCTCAGCAGCTTAGATGTTGGGAGAAAATGAAGACTCTTATGTTCAGTCTTACATCCAAACAGAGCACAGGACTGCTTGCGAGACATTGCTGACGTTACAGCTGCTCTAGTGCAGAGAAAATGAAGGACAGTGTAACCGCTGAGGGCGGAAACTATAGCAACGCAGGGCTGTCAATCAAACCCTGTGGCCTGGCCCTTCGATATATATGATGTCACACTGCAATGAGAGTCAAAACAGCAGGCCTAGTGAGACAGACTTGGTTTTAAGGGGATTAACAAATGAGGAGTCTGCAAATTTTTATCATTGTAGGGTGGATGTGTTCACACACTGCCAACACATATTTATGTCTAAACACAACGTAAAAGTAGATTTTGCATAATAGGTGCCCTTTAAGGAAACGAGGACAAGACAAGGACTAAACAAGAGGGTGTGACCAAGGGAAACAAGGAGGTGGGATCACAGGAACACATGGTAGACACAAACAAAGACAAAGAAATGTGTTAAGGCACAAGACAAACAAAGAAACATTAAACAAAGACAACACAGACAAAGCTGCTAGGGCAGAGCCCTGACATATGTGACCCTCTCTGTAAAAACCAGGCTAAAGTCTAAAAATCTAATTCTGAGATAACGAGCATCAAAGTTTGATTACATGCATTAATTTCACTATGATTTCAACCTTTGACATGGCCTTACTCAGTCAATATTAAAGATACCAAGAATATAGTTCCACAGAATGTTCTTTACAATATGTAGGATGATTTTATGCAGAAAATAGTAAATCAAATAAAAGACTTTAGCTGGGTTTTCACAGAGAGGGTCACATATGACATCTGAGGATGGCTTGAGGGTGAGTAAATTATGGGGTAATTTTCATTTTTGGGTGAACTATGCCTTTTAGTGATAAAAAGCAGTTGCAAATATTTTACAAAATATGCATCTCTGCAACAATTTAATGTGCAACACTTTTTTTTACAAAATTATGTAATATCAAAGTAATTTAACTTGCACTGGAAAGTTTTGCTTGTCACAGAACATGATGTGTTACACTCAGCTTCAAATACCACACCAAAGCGGTATTAGAGATTTAGAGTGCATTAAGGGCATTGAGATTTAGCATTTGTCAGATCTGGGGCAGTCTTTTGCACTTATTTCCTGTTGTATACACACATTCTCAAGTGGCCAAGATAATAATTGTGGGTACTGGGACAGGCCCAATTTTTCAAAGTTTCCAAAGAGGATTCAAACACTCCCCATCTGTCACTGAGTCCCACCCTAAAATGAACACCAGTGGTTGAACCAGTGTTGCTGTGTAAGGCTTCTCAAACAGAAAAATCTACTTAAATTCTTCACTTTATATTTAAATTTCATTAACAGTTTTTAATTGTCAAAGGGAAATTTCACACTTGGCTGGTTTGGTTCGATTAAAATGTTTGATTGCTCTGTTAGTGTGGTTCATTTGAAAAAGTATGAATGCTGCCATACGAACCTTGAACCGAGACTTCTGAAAAGGTGTGCCTTGGTGCACTTCCAAACAAACTCTGGTGCAGTTTCACTGAAAATATGAACAGAACATTGACCAAATACACCTAAACAAAGCAAGAGCAGGATGTGTATCCTTATGCCTTTTATGCTGTATTTTTGGGTTCAGTTTTTTTTTAAATGACAGCATGAATGCTAAGCAAACTAGGACTAAATGTATAATTTTTGTTTTTGGTCCAGACCTGAACCAAGAGAACCAAACTACAAGTGTAAAATCATCCTAAGACACATTACGACGGTGTTTGTAGTATTCCTGATCATAAAAAAATCTTTCACTGTTTTGATAGGAATAATGAGATGGAAATCCCTATGAATGAACTCAATCACATCACACACAATGTCACTTCTTGGTCACAGCCTCATTTTGAACCATTCAGTCAAGAGGTCATATCCACACAACTCAATCCTGCAGACATGCGCAATACAATGAGTGAATGGACCCAGATTACAGATCAGAGGTTATTCATAGCAGCAACTCCTCAAATAGACTTTAGAACATATCCAGTGGATCCCAGATTACAGATCAGAGCTTATTCATAGCAGCAACTCCTCAAATAGACTTTAGAACCAGTGGATCTGAAATAACTGAGCTATCCACCAGCTTTAACACTGATCTCACCCAAGCTGCATGCTCAAACTATCCCATCAGCCTAATACAGGAACTGAGGCCAAGTAAGAAGCATCTGGAGTGTGCAGAAAACCAAGATGTCAGTCCTGCTGCCACAGACCACAACCCTATCATCCCCAGCACAGTCTGCTACACTGTGGAAGATCCTTATTTTGGTCCTGAGTCTCCACCGGTTAGCGACAATCACAGTGTTATGGACTCTGTAATTCATGAAGCATGGATGGAGAACCCTTGTTCTACAATACCTAGTTTAACGCTTAATAATCAGGTGTTAGAACTGCCAAAACATGACTGCAACGACAAAGGTATGAAAACCTATGGCTATTTTAGCAATTAATTTCTGAAAACTATTAATGATGCATCACTTATGATCATTTCCTGTGTTATAATTTGTATAAAGGTGCAAATAAACCGTCCTCTGATGAAGACACTCCTCCTTTGCCAGAGCGAACCCCACAGTCATTTATACTGGCAGATGAAATTAACGGTTAGTCCAACTTAAGGTCTAAATCTCGATCCTCCCTATGCTATTTTAATTGTATTTTATATACAATTACAGTATTTTTTATTAATATCCTGAATTGGCTTTTATTTTTGTATTTAATTTTTATATTAGTTCAATTTGATGTGCTCTTGTCATTTTTATTAGATCTCATTTTTTATATTTCTGTTTAGCTTTAATTTATTTTATTTAAGTTTTAGCTTTTGCTTAAAGCCTTTATGTATAATGCATCATTAAGGTATTCATAATAAACTGAAATGCATTTTATCTTTACATAAGTGTAAACAAAATTATAATATTTGCAGATTGCTCTGTTTATCATGCGTTTTAATGCATCATATTATCTAACGATCTTAAAATTAAGTTATGTTTTACAACTGTGGTTACAATTTTATATGAAATCATGTATCATGCAATGCATTATATAGGCTTCATGCAAAGTGTTATATCAATTTTAGTACTTATTTATATCTAATATTTAAATTTTCTGTTATTTTAACTTTATTTCAGTCACTGGAAATGTTTTTAATAATAGATTTGTGTTTATTTATTAGTTATAGTAACAATAACAACACTGATTCCCACTTACATAAACTGACATTTCAAGCCATACAACATATGCAAATTGGTCCAGTATATTTTCTATTAACTTAAAGAAAGACAAATATATATTTTTAAATCTTTATCACAATATATGGTCTTGTTTCCAGATATCAGTGAAAACACTGAGATGCTGACATTGGTGATCCCAACCAGCTCAGAATCTGAGAGCATCAATAAAGGTGAGAATTATGCACACTTGAAAATGTGTGTATAGATTTGATGGACAGCACCTGTAAATGTTCCTGTTTTCTCTAAAAAGACAGCCCGCCTTCACCCGTGCCCCCACTGCCTGAGAGAACTCCGGAGTCTTTTGAATTGGCCACAGATGAGGGTATGACAATGATGGGCAGGGATGAATCTATAACAAATTCCATGTCCTCACTTCTTTGTACCTTATCAAACTGTCATCTAATTTTCAACAGATTTGGTACAAAACATAATGCAGGAAAAGCCACAGGATGTTGCAATGAGAGTTGGGAAATCTCTAGAATGGTCAGGGCAAACAAATGAAGCTCAGACAGACATGAAACGATCTTGGTCCAGAAGCAAGGTGAGAGGACGCAGGGTGTACAGCCTAATGAAGCATATCGGCATATTAATAGAACACACCAACCTAAACAATATAATCATGAATACAATTACTTTACTTTATTTCAGAGCTTAAAACTTAGAATGTCACTTCCTGGTAAGTCAGTCATATATATTTAAGATTTCAAAGTCATAAATAAGACCGCAGCAACCAGCAAAATATTAATTCTGGCTACAATGTTGACAAGTTCCTCTTTTTTTGCTGCAGCATCATCTTCTCCACTCAGTCCTATTCTGATCACATGTCACAGTCCCCCTGCCCTACTGTACAAACAACCTCAGGGTAAGACTTAGCAGGAATAGTGTATAGTACAAATTTAACTTTTAATATACTCACAGTTATATACTGGTGTTAAAGCTAGATGACATTAAACAAGCAAAAACATTCTATATTTACATATGCATATTTAAGGCAATGTTAAAATGTGTCTACCTTCAACAATGACTGTGTAACAATGCAAACAAAATACCATACAAACTCATACAAATCTAGAATTTTGGGAGTCGATTTACTCGTGAAAGGAAGCTAGGTGATGAAACCTTATGCACAGCATTAATAAACAAACCAAAACATTGTTTTGAGCCGAATGCTAGCTGAGGTGGTCGCTCAAAATGAATACTTATCGTCACATATTTCATGATTAATGACTGTTCTTGTGTTCACTTACCTCTTGTTTCAAAGATAGGCGTCATGCTGTTCAATTATTGTTTAGCTGCCTTTCTATAGAAGCATCGGTGTTGTGAACTCCTGAGCACATCTTTTGATGGACGACTCAATGACTTACTTAAATAGACACTCACTGGTCGCCACCTACTGGTAAAAATGTAACTCACAGAAAAAGTCACCAAATGAATCAGTAAACGAACCCAAACAAGTCTTTTTATTGAATAACATTCACAAGAATGAATCAAAATCCCCGCCAATTGTTTTTCAGTGTGGATTCGACTTCAGTTTTACAATTCGACTCTGAATTCCTAACGCCTCGCCATGGAAGAATTCATTCTTTCCCAGATCTAGATCTCTGCAGAACAATTTTTGGTTGCAAATTGTATATTTAAATTTTAGTCTCAGGTCTATATTTTTGGTTATCAATCAAATCGGATTGATATAAACATTTAAAGCATCAAATATATCCACACATAATTCATAATCGATTCTTAGGACATTTTACATTTAAAGCAGAATTTCAAGTGGCTTAAGGTTTGTGGCAACACTGAGGATACATATTTGAAACTTCCTTTCCATACCATATACTTGTTCTAAAACAACTAAGAGTTTAAGGAAGTTCTGTCAGTGTTATTTTTTTACTTCCTATTCTTAATTTAGAATCTCTTCTACACACCCCAACACCACGTGAGCAGACATTCAGTTCAGTTCCTGGGACAGGTACTGTGTTTCACATACTCCAGTCCAGTGTAACCGTTCAATTTACAGTCTCCAACATACTTGCGCTGATTCAAATATAGTCTACACAACTCACACTAACTTTTGTGGTTTTGTTTCATATAGAAAGTGTAACTCCACCACTTCCTGAGAGAACTCCAGAGTCTTTCCTTTTTCACACGGAGAAAGGTGCAGTACACAGGACGTACAGTATACAGAAAAACGTGATCTACATTTATTAACAAAGCTGAACAATCTTTTTTTAAGTTCTAGTGTCTGACAGCAGCGCCGTCTGTCAGCCAGCTGAGGCAGAGCAGCAGAGACTGAGAGTGGGCGCGTCTTCTGAATGGTCAGGCAGCTCCCAGCCCAGATCATTCCTGGATCAATCTTGGAGCCGAAGCAAGGTTTTGTTGCATTTACCTTTACTACATACTTTATACTCACTATATATTAAAAGCAAACTGTGTCAACATGTAGGAGTAAAGAATATAGACATGGACTAGAAGAAACAAACCTCTAATTTAATTTAAACAGAAATGCTGTGTTATGATTTTCCAATTGTATGATCAATGCTTGACTCATTCTTGCCAAAATGTGTCATTTTCTAACAGAGCGTCAGGGCAAAAAGTTCAAAACAAGGTAGGCTGGTGTTTCCATTGTGTCCTCCTCCCACACCTCAGTCACTAATGTCATTACAACATAACATGTACAAGAAAATTTGCCCTCTCGAGTGCACTGCGGTGTAGTGTTTGTCTCTACGCGACAGAGATAAAGAGGCCGCACTATTATTGGATCTATGTGTGCACAGCTGTGTTTCATTTTTTCAGAGTCTCTCTCTGTGGCTCCGCTGACTCTGCCTGTCACGGTAACCATAGCAACTGGAGGCCGAGGTGAGTGATTGAAGTCAGTTCATGAAACTGCATAAGCATTACTACATGACCTTAGTTTAGCTTGCCCTGTGGCTAATACAGTAGAGCACCAGACGGCAGCGATGGGACCAACAGAGAACCAGTCGGACAAGGGGGGAGAGAAAACTTCACTGGTCAGCAAGGCCAGGACCAAGGTTCATCTTCTAAAGTCTCTGTATTTGTTACATGTAAAGTGCATGGCATAATAAGCATGTCAAATTTAGGTTACTGATGGCAAATTTATTTAGTTTTATATGTTTCCCACTGAACACATATACTGAAAATAACCTAACTTGAATGCACTTTAAAGGGGCTGTTCACACAGAGCGTGTTTTTATATTCCATCGCACAGCTTTCCATTGTTTTGTTTTTTTCAAACGCCATGTCAAGTTAAGGAAGTTGAACTTTTAAAAATGTGCTCCCTATCTCACATTTTTAAACACCAAAACTGATTAGAGCAGAACACGTAGAACACGTTTTTGCACTCAATCACGCTTACTAAGCAGACATGATTGTGCGCTCATATCTTTTGCAGTGTCTCATGTATGGCATTCTAAAAACGTGGAGCTGAAGTTAAAAGAAGTTCCTGCATTCTTTTCTATTCTGCATTTCATTTTTGAATTCCACTGTGCTGCTTCTCCATCGTCTTTATATATAAACATGTGCTAGTTGGACATGTTTGATGCGTAACTGAAAGAAGTTTAACTTTTAAATAACCTGTCTTAAGTCAGTTTTCTCACTGTAAAAAACACAGTCTGTGTGAATGGCCCCACAATGGCTTTTCACACAGAACATGTTTTACATCCCACTGCATAGGTTTTCTATGTAGGAGTGCTACACAGATGTTTTTGACCATTCCCCCATGTCTCATGCACCTCGTGCAGGAGCATCTAAGAGACCATGTCAAATAAAAGGAACACTTTGGTGCCGATGGCATGTTGCGCTTCGGCCGTCCTGAGTTCAAGTCCCAGCTTGTGGACCTTTCTCGATCCCATCCCCCTCTCTCCCTCTCCCACTTCATGTCCTGTCCACCTATACTGTCCTAAATCTAAATAGAGGCATACAACGCCAAAGATAAATCTTAAAAATAAATCTTAAACATTTTTTTTTAAATACAAAAAAAAAAACATCTGACTCCTGAGACCCTGTGTACTTTCTCTTCCACTGTGCTCACTAAATAGACTTGTTTGATTGTTGTGCTTGCATCTTTTGCAGCATCTCCCACAAAACATTGTGTTCAAGTTAAAAGTAGATAAACTTTTGTTTAAAAGTTAAAAAAATGTTCAGTGTAAAATCACATCTATGTGAATGGTCTCTCTCATGTGAACAGTCCCTGTTGCTTTGGATAAAAGTGAATGATATAAATGTCAATACGTATTTTCTTTTCTTACAGAGTATTAAGTTTTTGAAAGGAAAACAGAAGCGTATGTATAATAACCACTTACTACTAATTCTATTAAAATAAACATGTAAGTCAAAGGACAAATAAGTAGCTGTGTGTGGCTTGAATATCATGTAATTGTCATTTGCAGCAAAAATGGCCCCGCCTCCGATCCCGCCCCCAGCCCCACCTTCAGGCCAGTCCCCAGCCCCGCCTCAGTCTGCTCCACCACCCCATGTTGCCCCTGTTGGATTCTTATTTTGTAAGATATCGCACCCTTTATGGTTTAATATTAATATTTTTAAATGACCAAATACAGTATGATTCCAAACTGATGTTCTGAGAGTTTAAAAGCTGCCACAAGATGGAGCTACTCTATTTCATATTTCTTCAGTTCTTGTTGATTCCTGGCCTGCACATGACATAGTGACCCTCTTCTTACTCCACAGCTTTTGGATCTCGTTTTGGAAAGCCAAAAGGCCCTCGAAATAAGCCAGGAACATGGGTCTAGTTCATGCTGAAGGTGAAAGAAAAGGAAAACAGCCTCACAGCACAGTTCAAAAAAGGATTTACTGAGCAGTTTTCTTTCGCTGTGCTTTTTTTTGACGGATAGAAGCACAACAACAGACCTCACTCAATAGATGGACATATATAAAGATTGTGCTTTTGTCAATGGCTTGAAGGTAATGGCTGTAAAGGTATTATGCAAGCAAATGGCCTCTTTAGACTTTAAATATTGAAGCGTTTTGCAACTTTATGCAACTAAAATTTATATAAAATGATTACAGATGTGTAACTAAAGACAGGATAATAAAGGGGATGAATGTACTGAAAAGTAGACACTTCTGTAATCTCATAGGTAACATTTTAATGTATTTTATAATATATAGCGCTGCAGATAATCATGGCCAATCATGCTTTTCTATGTCACTTAATGCTGGACTTAGTAACAGCGCATTTGGTGCCATGTCTATCTGAAAATGACAGAAGATTGTGAATATCTATTGTCAAGTTTGTTTTGTGACAGTATTTCACTCTTTCTTTTCTTATTTGTATATTTTCAATTTCTGATGCAGTGAAACGCTTGGTACACTCATAAAATGGTTTATTTGAAAAAATACAGAAAAAGGTCTATGCATTCCATTGCATTTTTACACAATCGAAAAGATCCACATGACAGTTCTATTAAATGCAACATTACTTTGACTGTTCATAATTGACCATCTAATTAGTCCTTAAAAATCAATGAAATTGAAAACCTTTATACAAATATCAAACAGAGCAAATAATGAGTCGAACACACAAAGCATGCCTTGATCCCCAAGTAGATTTTCCTAAATTACAAACGTCCATCGAAACCTGATCAACACAAAAAATGAAAACTAGCTGCCAAAACTCAAGAGAAACATAGAACAGTAAACATGTTTATTTCAATATAACACGAAACCGTAAGGTATAAAAGCATAGTTGTGTGATGCTGAGTGGAAAACATCTGAAACGGTATATATCGGAAGATTCATCTTAATGGATTGGTGTGAAGGACACCAATAAACACATCTTAAAAATATATATTTAAGTATTCTGGGTGAAAGAATGAAATTATCTTTTCTTCATTAGGCAAAACTGTTAATCTGCAGAACCTATAAATGAGGAAATGCTATTGAATAGTATAGGGAACATTATTTTAGTTTAGGCTTTCACACCTGTCTATATAATCCTAACCCAAATGTAAAAACACTGGGAAATATAGGAAGCAGATTTGTTTCATATTGCACAATTTTGAATTCTCTATAGGTCGTTTACCACCCATTTTTCTTTATTTTGTTGACTTTGGTGGCCAATAAAACTGACCTTTTGTTTTTTTTGAAAAAGGAGAATTTGTATCACAGAGTAAGCATGATTCTTTTTATGATAATACATACCCAAGCTTTACTTATTGCCAGACTTTATGAAATTCCATCACATGTAATGCTTTGTACAACTTGAATAACAACAATTAGCTTAATAGCAGACAATTAAAGACTCAATAAAAGGCACTCATTTATAGAGGATGCATTTGATTAGGGAAAGTCATTAGATAATTTAGTTGAAACCATAATCAATGTAGACTGATTGGCTTGCTGGTGTGAAATTACATTCAAATCAGTCATTAGCAATACTTGGCATCAACATAGAAGCACGACTACTGCCCATAACCCTTTCAAAAACACTAAATGCCTGCTTTAAGACTTATTCCCATTCAAAAGAAACACATCAACGTGCAAAAACATTACTGACACGCAACTACACTCAGCAAGTGAAAGCTAAATTGCAGTCATCCAACTATCTTGGAAAGTCACCCTAGAATGCTTATCATAAATTACTATGGACAACTTCAGTTCAAACACACAGGAAACAAATGTTATGCAATCGCACTGGACATGTGCCTTCTGCTACTCTACTCATAAATAATATCAAATGCTTTTTTGAAGGAGAAAAACGCGAGTAGCAGATTATGGGAAGAGCTTTTTTGTACACGAAAAACAGGAGTTTATTCGTGCCTTGTTAATGTATATTACTGAGTTAATTCATATTTGCACTGATTGATTTTCAGAAAAACAAATCAAAATCAACAAGTGCTTGAAACGGCCAAAGCAACAAGATTAATTATTTGTTAATTTTTTTAAAAGACAGACAAAAACAAAGAAAATCAAAGAATGATTAAAAAAGATCTTTCCATTGGGACTCTAAAACTACTCCGATAGTATGAACAGAATTGTGTAAAATCTGAATGGAATCTTTAGTTTCCTTTCCATGAAGCTCATACGAACACGTCAGAATTATAAATTCAATCAAAACCCAAAAATTTGAATTTATGGATTACAGGTGCATCTCAATAAATTAGAATGTTGTGGAAAAGTTCATTTATTTCAGTAATTCAACTCAAATTGTGAAACTCGTTTATTAAATCAATTCAATGCACACAGACTGAAGTAGTTTAAGTCTTTGGTTCTTTTAATTGTGATGATTTTGGCTCACATTTAACAAAAACCCACCAATTCACTATCTCAACAAATTAAAATATGGTGACATGCCAATCAGCTAATCAACTCAAAACACCTGCAAAGGTTTCCTGAGCCTTCAAAATGGTCTCTCAGTTTGGTTCACTAGGCTACACAATCATGGGGAAGACTGCTGATCTGACAGTTGTCCAGAAGACAATCATTGACACCCTTCACAAGGAGGGTAAGCCACAAACATTCATTGCCAAAGAAGCTGGCTGTTCACAGAGTGCTGTATCCAAGCATGTAAAAAAAATGCACAACCAACCGAGAGAACCGCAGCCTTATGAGGATTGTCAAGCAAAATCGATTCAAGAATTTGGGTGAACTTCACAAGGAATGGACTGAGGCTGGGGTCAAGGCATCAAGAGCCACCACACACAGACGTGTCAAGGAATTTGGCTACAGTTGTCGTCAGAGGCGTCTTACCTGGGCTAAGGAGAAGAAGAACTGGACTGTTGCCCAGTGGTCCAAAGTCCTCTTTTCAGATGAGAGCAAGTTTTGTATTTCATTTGGAAACCAAGGTCCTAGAGTCTGGAGGAAGGGTGGAGAAGCTCATAGCCCAAGTTGCTTGAAGTCCAGTGTTAAGTTTCCACAGTCTGTGATGATTTGGGGTGCAATGTCATCTGCTGGTGTTGGTCCATTGTGTTTTTTGAAAACCAACGTCACTGCACCCGTTTACCAAGAAATTTTGGAGCACTTCATGCTTCCTTCTGCTGACCAGCTTTTTAAAGATGCTGATTTCATTTTCCAGCAGGATGTGGCACCTGCCCACACTGCCAAAAGCACCAAAAGTTGGTTAAATGACCATGGTGTTGGTGTGCTTGACTGGCCAGCAAACTCACCAGACCTGAACCCCAGAGAATCTATGGGGTATTGTCAAGAGGAAAATGAGAAACAAGAGACCAAAAAATGCAGATGAGCTGAAGGCCACTGTCAAAGAAACCTGGGCTTCCATACCACCTCAGCAGTGCCACAAACTGATCACCTCCATGCCACGCCGAATTGAGGCAGTAATTAAAGCAAAATTAGCCCCTACCAAGTATTGAGTACATATACAGTAAATTAACATACTTTCCAGAAAGCCAACAATTCACTAAAAATGTTTTTTTTTATTGGTCTTATGAAGTATTCTGATTTGTTGAGATAGTGAATTGGTGGGTTTTTGTTAAATGTGAGCCAAAATCATCACAATTAAAAGAACCAAAGACTTAAACTACTTTCACAATTTGAGTTGAATTACTGAAATAAATGAACTTTTCCACGACATTCTAATTTATTGAGATGCACCTGTATATTGCTATAGAACTTTAAAGTAAAACAGAAGGAGACTTGACCAAATGAAAAGGCATCAGAATGTTGCCCCTGAGTGTAGGTTTGGTTATTTACATTTCCATCTAGTAATATGTCTTCCAAGTCAAAAATAAAAACATAAAAAAGCACAACGGCTCCTGCACACAATACAGACAGAAAACAAACATGACAAATGAATTCATGACCACGATCTTAGAAGAATGACTATTCTGGACAAAAATAAATAATTACAATGAACAAACAAATGAACAACCCTCTTGTGGAGGCCGGATCCTATTTCCTGCATACATGAGAGGTAATGCACAAGTTCCTCTTTTATAATTACTGCTATTAGTCATTCAAAAAATTATAAATTTTCCTTAAAGCGAACCAGAGAAAAATCTAAGAAAAAACTAATATCTCTCACTTTTCGATACCTACTCGCTAGTCTAGCTTAAATACGTCAAAGATTTCAGAGACATTACACCATTGGAAAAAAAATAAGACTATTGTTCTCTTGCTGCACTCCACTTGTGACAGGCACTTTTTTCCTTGTTTTTGTCTGTAGAAACCAATTAGCAGATCAACATGATGCAAATGACGGCCTGGGAAACGACATGAAAAGTCCCTCTTGAGAGATAGTTTGTTTCATTTATAATAATAATAATATATAAACAAATATAAAACAATACTGAGTAATCAGCAAAAATATATTTCAAATTAAATACTTTGGCTGAGAAAAACCTAAAAAGTACTCACGGGGTAATTTCCTTAACCAAAAGCTAAAAAATAAAAATATAGTCTTCATTTTTAGGCAAAGTCCAGATATTCCTTTGTTTTTATACTGTGGAATGTCAGTCAAGTCTGTTAGGCGAAATAAAACCCCATCCCTCTGCAAAAGAAAGGATTTGGAAGTTATTGGGGGAAATCCGTGGACCTGCTGTCCGTCGAGTGAGGAGTCTGATGCAGGCTCGGCGGGGGCCTGTGGAAGCATTTGCTCTGGTGTGGGCGAGGACAGAGGGCAGGGTGCTGGGACAGGACCGGCGGAAACAGTGTGGGCGGATTTAGCCAGCTGCGGCTCTCTGGGTGGCGTTGTAGGCCTCTGGAAAACCAGTTCGTCCGTTTTGGCCACTCCGCCATTTGCCGTGTCCGCTTGTAGCCGGGCGCAAGAGGTGACTTTGGTGTCCGGGTGAATAGGGGATGAAGAGGGGGGAGGACAAGATGTGGAGCACAGGTCCTTGGTCTTAACGTCCTTCGATTCTTCCTCGGAGTAGTACTGCTTTAGACGGATGTGCCAGGCGAGGCTGCACACGGCCGAGACTGTTTTGAACTGATGGATCACGTTGCGAGGGATGAAGTAGATGTCATCGTCACAGAGCTGCACGCGAATGTAGCGGATGCCTTCTCGCCGTAACTGGTTGAGTTTGGCTTCGTCCACCCACTGGACACACTGAAGAGAGAAGGGAATTATGGGAATGCTGACATATTTTATACCCGTCTACCTGTACATCATCTCCATACCAGTTTCAGGATCATGAATAAGTTACTGCTTACCCAAAACCACATGGCATTATCAGATCAGATTTGTTATCTTAAACTAAATATAAATGATGCATTAGAAAAAAAAAATTATATATATAAAAAAATTAGCCCCACTTCTTTATGCTGTTTTTTTTTCAGACAATATTTTGACTTCCTTTGAAAACTATACATTTTTGGAGGGAAAAAAAGTCACAATGTCTTGTTTGAAAAGTGTATAAAAGCTTAATCAAAAATGACCTAGTCTACAGCTGAATCACAGCAATAGTGGTATTAAACATGTATTACATAAATTTGACTTATTATTTCAGCCAGTTCTTATACTTTAATTTAGCTGACAAATAAGTATTTTTGAAAGAACTGAAAAGATAAAGCTGCTGACTACACAAGTGTTGTCACAAAACGCTAAAACAATTTTTCAATGTTAAATATTATTTTTGATATCACGGGAAGAAATTGCCACGTCATTAACAGCATAAAATTTGAACGCTATCAAAGTTAACTTAATTTTGACCATAGTCAAAAGTTTTTTTTTTATCAGCTAAAACTATCCGAGATTCCCCAGGAATGCTAGCACTAAGTGGGATAACGATAATAATAACTTATTTATTACTATTACTGTTATTATTAGCATTAATATTATTTCTAAGAAATATATTACTATTCCAATATACCTGAAATGTAAAATAAAAAATGAAAATTATATAAAAAAATTAGTATAGCAATTATTTTTCAAATAAAAATACAATGACTTAATTTCTTCACTGCAAGATTTAAACCCTCATTCTTTTAACTACAACTGGATCTTTAAGTGTCTGTGACAACAGGTTTACAAACGCTTCTCGTTACAAATCTGCATGAAATGCTGTAATCATCTGTCTACAAAAATGTGGGATATTATGCAAATGTAAACAAAGTGTCACTGGCTCAGGTTTCAGACCCAAATGAATGGTAAAATCCACAGCACATGTAGAGATTAAGTTTGGGGCATTTACTGTGAGCTGAGCCACTTAAAACACTGGATCATGAGCTGCGTGTAAATGATCAGTGACGCACTTTGCTCTGAAACATGCATACCATATAGGCCTAGTTATATACTTAAAGAACACATTGCTGTGCATCAGTGACAGCATAAAAACAAGAATACTAAATGTAATACCCAAGAAACTGTATTGTAATCCCATAAAAAAGTCCTGCTCAGTACAAAAACGCAAGTTCACTCATAACTTGCCATGCTAACCATAACTAATGTAAACACACAAGCCCACAGACTGTCCTGAAATAATCTGCAGTAACACAGCTCCTACCTGGGACACAGGTGGCTCATACAGGTCTAGTTGAAGCCTTTGAACGACATCATTGAAGTCCTCAGCGTGAAAACAGATTACATCTTTGGTTATCCTTGGCCGGTCACTCCTATGGGAAACGAGAACATCAAAGGTCACTTTATCTATGGTTAATTAAACACTTTTGCATGTACTAGCATGTGCATGTTTCTGTGTGGCAGATGGCTGCACTCACCATTCCCCAAACTGCACTGCTTTCAGGACACCCACAGCTGCTGTACTCTGCCAGTCGAAACTCTGTCCAACGTGATCAGCGTGGGCTCGCGTCCGATCCTCGAAGAGCACCTCACGTGGCTCACTGGTTCTCGGGAGGTAATGCAAGTTCTTGATCTCATTCATTGATCTACAACCAAAATGAAAGCGTTTTGTGAGGCGCTACAAACAGCTTCAAACTGTTTTAATCTTAAAAAAAAAAATCTGTTCAATTTGCGGTTGAATCAATACTTTCGTCTCTTGAATGGAGATTTGGGCATATCGGCTGTGGGGACCATCTGCTCTCCTGGTCTCACCCACATGATGGGACCATCATCACTCTGAGACCTGCAGTCAAGCTTTAGGGTAGACAGGCTGCCCCACGGCAAAGTCATCTGCATAAACAAATCAAACATAAGTCAGGAAGTTAAAACAACGTCGTAGTCTCGCTCTGACCACTGTCTGAAAGTATGAAAGGAAAAAACAACTGGATGAAGAGTTTTCTTTTCAGCGCTGACAGATTTCCTATTGAAACAGGACATTGAGACGGAACATATCACAGCCATTATTCATAACTTGCTGTTTCTTAGGAATGCATATCAGTTACTGGCTGATATTAGAGACCTTTTATTGATATTGGAGAGTTAATTACTCATCTTCCCTATTTTTACGTTTAGATTACCTGTGCCATCATCCAATACTCATTTAATCTTTAAAGAGTAATAATGTAATAACAAAAGTTTAATTTAATAGCAAATCTTTTATACTGTACAAATTAATGTTATGATGTCTAAAATCACGAGTAGCTTTAAAAATGATTGATTTTAGTTTAGATTTTTATTAATAAGTATACAAATAGAATCTTATTTATGACTTATTAGTTATCAGTATGAAGAATTGCTTGTATTTCTGATTTGTAAGTCGCTTTGTATAAAAGCATCAACAAAATTAATAAATATAAATCAGACATTATTATTGGCTTTAAGAGGTGCATTTTATTCTATAAAAATGTGTATATGCCCCAATATTTTGTCAACTTTTAGGAGTACACTAGCATTCACTAAAGTTTAGGTAAATCTTTTGCTTTTAAAATAAAATAGTCTTTTTCAACCTCACTCTCCTCATGTGATAAACGAAATCTGATCTATGATGCGCGACTGTCGTTCGTTCGGAACTGCATTGTCCAGTTTTAATTGTAGTGTCCTCTAACTAATCTAAATGATTTTTATTACTACATATAAAAAAATAAATCAAACGATGGTGGGGGACGGTGCCGCTGTGGGCAAGTGACGTAACCGGTGTTGCGGCTTATCACCGGTATCACCGTCTTTCGCAGCAAGCCTACGGTGCAGGGGAAGACAAGATGTCTCTGATTGAGCGATTTAAGTGTTTAGTTGTTGGATGTAATAATGAATAGCAGTCATCATTTGCTAGTGGTAGAGGCTAATGGGGATCCAAATCAGATGTGCTCCCCACATCTGAGCCATTGAAGGCAGAGGATTAACGTTACTTACGCTTTGAAGTGAATTTCTTAAATGCATCTTTTGCCTTTCGTGATTTGACTTTGCAAAAATAATGAGTTAGCCCACTTTTAGTATGCTGATATACCTAGCCTCATTATCGACTGAATCTGTGCATTGACCGAATTATCGTTTCATATGTTCTATATTATACGCTATCGTGATTAAAATTTGTCATCACTGAAGTTGCCCGCCCATTTGACTTTGAAGCGTCAGAATAAGCCTTTTTAGGTTTTTTCCTTACAATGATTCATGTGCTGCTAGGTGTACTCAAACGCATCATACACCGTAATCGCTAAGGAATTGTGACCCACCAAAGGGTTAATACATTCGCCATTTATGGAATGGTCTGCGAATCTTTGAGTGCATTGACTGACAACAGCAAGTTATATGCTTGTATATCTTTGAATATTCATCAACGATTCGTTCAAACAAATCCAAATACTCCGACATTGCATGCACAACTTCCTATAGATTCTGCACTGAATTAGTTCACCTGTTTCGAGCCTTCGGGTTTTTCGAGTGGTTCATTCATCACGTGACAGCCCCACACTGTAACCTATGCAGTCAGAGCTGGAAAAATACTTATTATTATTCTTATTAACCCTCTTTACGATTCAGTGTATTTTGTACTACAATGCATGCTGTCTATGTTTGCTGAAAGTCCCAAATAAAGCCACTGAACGCACACGTTAATATTGCTATGAAAAAAATAAAAAGTTCTGCATTTTTAGGATATCTTTTTGATCATAACGTGAATTATTTATTTTGTAATGTTTAGTGTTATAACACTTTCCGCTTCACTACACGGTTTGTAATCAAAAGTTAGTAATTTTTTAGTTTACTGTAGTATGCATGTTATTTGAAATTTATGAATGGCACAAAACTTGTTAGTGACATTACAACATCAATTAATGATTTTGCGCACATGTTAGTGTCCCACTCATGCTCTGAATTATAAAAAATAACCTCTCCTCATTCATGCCTTTTGGGTGAACAGATTTATGTCACCTGTAAGAATTCAAAAAAAACTCCCATACCAAAACTCTAAAAGTCCAAGTAACTGCGCGGAACGCAAACTCCCAGCAAACATGCACTCAGAGACAACATTAAATTACTATAATAGGCTACATCAACGGTTTCCAATTACAGTCCTCACGCCCTCCCTGCTCTGCACATTTCATATGTATATCTTATCACGTCCGACGGTTCTGTTCGACCGTAAGTCACAAGTGCCCTGCGAAGCGGACATCACCAGATATTCTGCCATGATTCCAGTTCAAAGCGAGCGTATATGTTCCATACAAAGGGCATTAAAGTGTGCAAGACGTGAATTTTTATTTGATTTATTTACAGAGGTATATTATGTCACACTTCTCTAGCAAGTTTCGTTTGTGTGTGAAGACGATGCGGAGCGCAATTCTGTGAATGAATGTTCCGAAGTGAAATAAACTTCAACAGATTTTCCCTGCTCAGGGAGTAGGGAGCAATGAACACTGTGTAGGGAGCATGTCAATCGGAACACAGTTCATGCACGTAGCTCTCTTCTAACGAGTTGGTTATCTGATTCAGGTGTGTTAACTAAGCGAGACATGAAAAATATATGCGATTATGTGGGGTGGGGGGTTGCGAGGGCTGGAATTGGGAACCGCTGGGCTCCATCATGTGTCATTCACCGGTGAGAAAACTTTATAGCACAGTTAGTAAAAGTACTACAATAGCAGGAAGGAAGAATTGGGTTGTTGATGTTTGCCTGCCATTCTAGCTGTGTCTGCACAGCGTGTGTGAACGCGCGGATGACGTATCCTGTCTGCGCGAACAGGGTGCGCAGAGGTATGCAAATAAATCCGTTGACAGGCAAGTAGGAAAGACAATTAAAATGCTCGGACTGAGCGTTTTGATTAGACAAACATTTTCTTGGTCCTACACCTTCCACAGAATATAAGATAAATACATTTAGACCACTTAACTTAATGATTGCTATCAGGATGTAAAGAGACTTTCAACCAGAATAACAAAAAATGTTTCTGAAGACAATCACCTATTACACCTTTAAAGAAACATGGACTAGAACAAGCGTGCTGGAAACAGAGCTGATTTTTACAGGTTTTAAAAAAGTGTTTTTTACACTACCATTGAGAATTTTTGACTAAAGTATGTTATAGACTTTTCATTAAGACCCTAAATAATCATATCAACTTGTGTAAAATGGGCATCCGATGACACCTTTAAAAAAAAATTCAGGCCTCCAACATTTGGATGGTATACACCTCACAGCAAATAAACATGGACTAAAAGTCACATCTCCAATTTTGATGTTATGGGGCTTTTAAAAGTAAAGAGATGCAAACAAAATTCTTTACATAAGTGTGCAAGACGACACCATTCATCTAGGTCCAAATTGTAAGAAACTCTGCTGGCAAACAGTGAATTGAATGAAACACACCATTTGCACTACAAAACACCGTCAGCACAAAGCCTTTCAAACTCACTCATCTGTGAGAGATTATGTCCTAACCTTCAGAAACGGAGACTCCTCAAGCATGTCCAAGAACTCCGGGAAGTAATTGCCCACCTCCTCATCTACTGCACCGACCAGACTGATTTGCCTCATGGGACCAGCTCTATATGTCCCAGAGCAGTACGTTCGGCTCACCTGCAACACAAAAGCACTTCAGATGCAGGAAACATCCTAACACACACCCTTTATCTAAGTGTGATAAAGTTTAATGATACAAACAAAAAGTTTAAAGGCCCATTTATGCAGAGAAAGATAACTATATTATTGTTCACACCAACGGAACAATAATGATGTGTTTATTAAAAGCACAAGCTGCAGTCATGTTTGCGGCTTTAAATGCTCAAGCTCTTTCAAGTCAGGTGGATTCTGACTGGCTGTCAACGTTTCATTCATCATCTGGAAGAAATCCATCTGAAAGTGAGTCTCATATTTTTTATCTGTGTCATTGTTGTTATAGTTCTCATAGAATTAGAACAATTATTAAAACATTACTTATCATTATAGTTATTGTCTATTGTACTTGCCTTAAAGCAAGATTTACACTAATATGGTTATATGGTGCAGTTATAACTGTGATGCTCCTGCTTGTTATAAGAATGAGCGCAATAATTTCAGTTTGTTTAATCTGAGACAGCAGAAAAAAGCCTGACCATTTGACTGTGGGTAAATTTGGTCTACATCACTCAAGACTGTTATTGTACTTTGAACGGCCACCTTCTAGCCATCTGACTTGTGTAAATAATAAATGCACCTGCTTTAAAAGTCCTCTAAAAATGAGAAAGGCTAAATTAATTGTATAGACTTCATTTAGTGAGCTACACATCATGATGTATCCTGCCATGGATTGTTACCTGGGAGTGGAAGTTGGCAATCGTGGTGGTCTCAATGTCCTTTTTACCAAGGATTTCCATCTTGACAGGTGTATTTGGGAAATTGAAGGCAAAGTAGTCCAAGAAATCGGGCAGGTAGGCAGCCGCTCCGTGCACCACAGCAAGTGCATAACGTGCGGCTCCTTTAGGGTGTTCAGCAAAGGCGAGATCCAGAAACTCCTGGGCGAATCTTTCAGTTTCCTCCGGTCGCAGTAAAGACAGTTCATCTGCGTAAGCATGTAGTACAGACGCCCCTCCATTGGGCTGCTTTTCCTCATGGATCAGTCTGCTGAAGGAGCTGTTGGTCTGAAGCCACGAGCTGCGGATGTAGTGGTCTCTGTGCGTGAGGAACGGCTTCTTCTCGGCTTTGGGAGTGTAGTGCTCACCTAAGCTCGGACACGGCTTTTCATCTTTGATGTACGCATGCAACACAGGTTCCTCAGAAGATGGCAAATCATCTCCTGTCAATCCTGTACACAGCGTTTGGACCTCTTTGTTGTGCACACATAACTTCTTGCCACGCTCATCTTCACGATGCCGCCGCTTCTTTTTCTTTTTCTTTAGGAGGTATTCCTCCAGGATCTGGGTTTTGCCGTTCTCATTATGGGGCTCTGAAAAGATCAACAGAGATGGTAGAACTTAGAAAAACTATTGACTGTTCATAACGTCTAGGGTCTTTACCCATGTAAAACCTCACACAAAATGATTTTGTGGCTACTTGAAAAGTTGTTAGATACTCCTTGTAAATCAAGTCCAGCAATTTAGGACATTTGGTGGTCCTGACAGAAGTTATCTCTGTAAAGCGCTGCTCCTAGCCTCCTACTTCACATCTAATACTACATTTACTTTTTTGTACTTTTAACTTTTTTACATTTACAACAATTTACCATGGTAACTACTGGCCACCGTTTTTGGAACAATACCATAAATACTACAGTTGTTGTTATTACCCAACTCAATTATTTCAAAAAAGATTTAGGCAGTTCCATGTTAAAATGATAGTGACAGATGGTAATACTATGGTACTGCGTTTTAAATCTTCACACAGCCGAGTTAAGGCCTGCTCTGTGCCTGCTCAAAATTCTATGTAAAGACATAATGGAGCATAAAAGCCAGGCTAAATTAAGCCTGCTCTGACCCACATTAGCCCCCAGTGTCTAAGCATACAGTGGTATTAGCTGTGTGAATGCACACATTCTGTGCAGCAACAAACATTCTGTGTAAAGACGGCCTAAAAGCCACTTCAGAAGCACTCCTGTGTCAACTTTGAAGCATACATTTTGCATAATAATACAGTATAGTTATTACCATATACAGTAAGGTACCGCAAAACACTTAAAAAACATCAAAGTATTGAGTCTAAAAACATGGCATTGTTATGATAACGTGTTAATAAAAAACGTACTTAAGTTTGTGAAATTACAGATCAGCGTAGTTACAGCGAGTGTAGTAAACAGTTAACATGACAGCTGTAAATAGAACGGCTCTAATACTAGGAAGAGAAAAAGTACTTAGTTGAATTTCATTTAAAAGCACCTTGGCAGCGGTGAAAAATGTATTTCTCAATAAAATGTAGCAATTCTGCTCATCTAACGTAAACTAAACTAAACTAAACTTGTGAATGGGGGCGTGCGCGCGCATGGGTTAGCAGTGGAGGCTAACGGCACTTTCTACGCTCACTTCTCAAGTTGGAAGCCAGCCAGAAATATAAAATCGTTTGGCTTACGTCTAAACACTATTAAAGTTACCTTTCTTCTTCTTACATTCCCCCACTTTAACATTCGCCTCGGCGTTTTCCTTCTTGGGCTTGAGTTTGGCGTCCTTCTCGATGTGTTTGGGCTTGTTATTGGGGGTCTCGGCCTTCGCTACTTTGAGCGGTGTGAAAGTGAAGAGCGGGGAAGGCGGCAGGACTGTCTTCTGCGGGACGTGAGCCGCTGCTGGTGTCACTTTGCGCGGCGGCCATCCGGGAGGTAATTCTTTCTTGGCGCTGTGATTGTGATGGTTGTTGTGATGGCGGTGTTGCACAGGTGCCTGCTCTTTGCTGAAGTTGCGCGCTTGGTTGTTCTGTTGTTGGTGCGGTGGATTCGCTCGCTGTTGGGCATGTTGTTGGTGGTGATGTAGCTTTATTTTATTCGCTTCCTTCTCCGCTCTCTCGCGCTTGTCATCGGACGGCGAACATTCCCGTTTTTTCTTCTTTTTCTTCTCTTTGGTGGCTTTGTCAAAGCTGTCCCTGCTCTTCTCCTCTACTTTGACGTGCAGTAGATCGACCTGTGCAGCCATTTTGCACGTAAATTTAAAAGGCTTTGAGAGGGACTTTTTGCGCATGTCTGTTGGGAGCTGCAGTTCTTTTGTCCGTAGCCAATCGGAGCTCACGCGATTGTAGTTTTCCCACTCGGAGCGCGCATGCGCACAATCGGTAGCTTGGTGGGTAGTGATGTTTCTGTGCTGCTATGGTTCAAGAGCTCGGCTCGGCTGCGTGCGCTGCTGCACGCACCTCGGCCAGTGACTGACGTAACGCTGAAGCAGCTTCAGGTGTTGGGCGGTTCCGTTCCGTTTGAGAGGAGATAAATGCGCTCTGCGATGAGCTCACAACAACCAACAAAAGAGCAGCACACAACATCCTGGAGATAATAGTTGCACGGTGTTGGATTTCTTTAGTGAGCGTTCACAAGGGGACGCTTTCTTACCAATTGGGCTATTTTTGGTTGGTCTGTGTATACAACACGAGTCAGACGGACGTCTTCGGATATTGCGTCGCATCTGCCTTTTAGTGGCGGCACGAGCGTTGCGTTGTTTTAAGTCAGCGTATCAAATAAAAAATAACCATGTATGATTCGTAAACGAATCGTTCATGTGAATCATATATTTTAAAGAATCCATTGAACCTGTTTCCAGAACTTTATACTCCTCTGGTAGTTATGTATATTATATTGCTTTCTCTCTATAGCATCCTAAATATTACACAGTTTTCCAAAATAAAAAATAACCATGCATCGTGAGCTTAAGCACATCGTAGAGCCATTGAAACCAACGGTGCTACGGCTGTTACTATGACCTTTGGGAAGCGCAGTCCTGGCCTAAACGGTTTGTTCACGAATCGGACAGAATCATTTAGTGATTCTTTTGATTCAACAGCTCACCGACTCTTGAAACGAGAACCGATGGTAAGAGCATTTTGTGCAATGGAGAAATGTTTAATAAAAATACTGGAAATGCGTTGCTTGTCCGTATTACTTGTTTTAAATAAGCAATCGCAACAGACTGAGACAATAGGTTAGAAAATAAACATGTTTTTATTACAGAATCAATATGTTGGGAAGGGACCTCTTACAAAAGAATCGCTGAATCGATTTACGAACTGGATCTTTGGTATGAACTGTTCGAAAGAACCTGTTCACGGGTTTTGAATAGAACTTCCCATCACTTTTGTGTGAACACCCCTTTAAAGTCCGGTGTTCTGTCGATTTGTCCTACCCTGTCAGATTTTGCTACCTCCCATTAAAAAGTAGTACAATTCGACAACGAAACATTCTACCTGTTTTATTAATGTGTACACCTACCACAACCTTAAACCTACCCTTACAGTAATGCACATACAGTAATTACGTGTTATATTCGCAGTTATGGATAGAAGGGATACAGCTACCGGAAACCAACAATAAATATTTTTTTCTACCTATTAGATTGTGTTTTATTAACGTCTACACCAACCCCAACCATAAACCTACCCTTACAGTAATGCAGATACATTAAATATTGCTGTTCAGCGTGAGAAAAAGGATGCATTGATGCAACGGATGTATGAGTGGGCTGTGTGTGTAAACGCATCAAATAGCGCACTGATGCTAGAGCCCTTTGAGAGTACCGGAGTCCCGGGTTCGCGACCCGCTCTTTGGTGCGGACCCGTAGGATAGCAGTAAGCCGAGGTGTCTTATAGGACATGACACCGGGTGATATCAAAATTGACTATATTTATTTTGTTAGCGCACTTTGCTATTTATGTGGTGAACAATTCATCAAGTCAATCCACAAAAACATTTGTTTGCCTTCATAATATTTAATCAAAATCTGAAAATGCTCCTCCCTGCTAAAATGATGGGCCTTCTCTGATGATGACATCAGTTTGACAGTTAAATGTCTCTTATTTAAATATGTAGTAGAAAACCCATGAAAGATGTTATTTTAAAAATCGACATTGTTTTTGGACTATGGGGGCGCCATTATTTTATGTGCACAGTGCATTCTGCGTCGATGACGTCAAATGGTTGCACTCAGTGAGCTACTGGCGCTTATTTCTATAGCCTTTTGCTTTTTACCGAAACACAACTCAGAAAATAAAATACTGATACCCCATTGTGTGGCTTTTGGTTGTAATTTTCAGTCGAAGGGCAACAAGAGAAGCAATGTAAGACTTTCCTAGCGATAAGTAGAGGAGAAAAGAATGGGAAGATGCCAGAGGACGAATAAAGACCACAGCTACTGAAAGAGCTTACAAACGCCTGAGACATGGAAAAAAATCCATTGTACAGCATTTGGTTTAAACTTATATCCATCGCCACCTGTAAGCTCTTTTGATAGCTGTGGTCATCATATCAGTATTTTATTTTCCCAGTTGTCTATTCCGAAGTTGTATCGTGGTAAAAATAGCTACAGGTAGCGCTCTAGCTCACCAAGTGCAACCATTTTACGTCATCAGAAAAATGGCGCCCCCATAGTCCAACATATGTATAAAACGATGTGATTTTTTAAAATAACAGAAACATTAATGGGTTTTCTTCTACATATTTCAGTAAGATACATCAATTACATTATATTAAGCCATACAAGTCTTAATACCTAGGGATCCCTTTAAGCATTGCATTATTTCCCATTCAAAACTCTACAAGTGATATGTCTTGAGTATTCTATAGTCTTTGGTTTTCATTTCTGAATGAAACGCCTACTTTACTACATCCAATCAATTCCCAATCAATTCCCAGTAGAGAACAAAAGCCATGCCCTTATTTTCCTCATTCAGTATTCTGTTTCTCTCGGTAGTACGACACAATACAGAAGTAAAAACAGTCGCAAACTTCCGGTTCATGCAGACTTTAAATGCAATCAAACGTGCACTTTAACTCATGTTGATAATGTAGGAAATCAGAAACTAAAATAAAAAATCAAGAGACATCTTTTCAGTAAATCTTTATTCATCAGTGCATGAACAGAAGGTCATGACCAGATTCATTTCTTTAACCACCCTCTCTATATATGCGTTATACTCTCAATTACTTACAAAAATAATGGAGTGATTTATAGTTTTTTTTCTCTCTTGTTTTTCCTTTCACGAAGGCAAGTTTTATACAGGTGCTGTACATTGTATTTTTTATAAACATTTACAACTACCACAATGTAGAGACCACAAGGCTTTTTTGTGTAAGATAAAGCAATGCAAGGCCACAGTATCATACATACAACCTCATGAGATGCACTAGAGAAACAAGCTACAAAGGGTTGAGATTAATGATCACGGAGCAATCATAAACCGCATTAGAAAGTATTCACATTTTTCATCATGACAAAACTGTAGCATATGCAATGGTTTATTAATGTCTGCTCTGTTCGTATGGAAACTCAATATTTATGGTATTTCAAAAATACTGTTAGGAAAAAAGGTATTAGACATTGTGATATCTTGCGTCGGAATCTGTGCCAATTGTTTGAGGCTTTAAGAACCTGATTAATAACATCCAACATGTTCGGTACATAATTCAGAGCTACATTTCCCTTGGATATAAGACAGCATCTAGACATTTAATTTGAAAGATACAGATGCACAAAGACACTTGATGAATATGAATTCCCAATATTGGGAAAACGATGCAGTATGAATCATTTGATGTGATAAAAAGAATAAGAAAAAATATATGTTAGATTGGATAGTATGCAAAAATATATCTGAATTTCTCCCAGTTCTGCTTCATCTGCTAATGATACGAGTGAACATTTGATTCCAAATGTACACACCTTGCAAATGCTCCACGGAGATTAACTGTAAAAGCTATAGCACTGTGAAAAAATAAGTTTGTTAGGAAGCTGAAAGTCGTATCGGCAAGCTGGAACACTAATACGTGACCTGGCTCAGAATGGATACAAATCTCTATACATGTATATGCTTATATCATCATATTCATTTCAATAAATTACATATGCGTCTTCATCAACACACAAGTAGTAAACAATATACTTAACCACAAGTTTCTGGTCTTTTAAAGATGGATATGTGGAAAATTCAACGCAAAAAGCTGAATAATGCACAGCCTACATAGAGTCACTTTTCAGGGCTGGATTTCGAGGACAGTTGCATCACTGGAAAAGTCTTTGAAAGGACATGCGGCGAATCAAAGATGGAGAATTAGGGATGGTTTACCCCCCAAAAAATCTATTTTGTCATCATTCACTCATTCTCATGTTGTTTCAGCCCTGTTTTTCTGTCTTCAGTGGAAGATAAAAGATTTATGGTCCATACACATTAGAAGTCAATGGTCACCAAATTGATTTGGTTACCAACATTCTTCAAAATATCTTCTTCTGTGTTCTGCAGAGTCATACCGGTGAATGCTGACAGAATTTTCATTTTTGGGTCAACTATCCTTTTTTTTATATTAACAGACATTTTAATCCGTCACTGAAAAGCATCCTTCATGTTATGGTCACAGGAGCAAAGAGAAATGGATGAGTCTGTAGCTGCAGTCTGATTGGCACAAAACAAAACCGAGACTCGTATTGTTGGTGGACACAAGAAACGCTGCATGTTATCAGTTTAGATGGTGATAGTCATACAACAACAAAAAAAGACAAAATCCACAGTGATTCACATCAATACCTGCTCCCAAATGCATTAGACTCCATGCACAGGAGGCTGAACCCTAGTGGAGCTGGGCACCTTCCAGGGGCCTGGGGTTATAGGGGCTCTCTTGGTGGTAGGATTCTCATTGTGGGGAGTCTCTTGAGGGACGCCCTCAATGTCCTCTGGCCTGTCTCGTCCTCTATGGTCCTTCCGGTTGAGGGTACCGCTTTCAAACCTCTGAGATTCTGCTGTCTTGTCCTTCTGGTATCTGTCACTGCTACCTCTTAAGACATCAGGTCTGGTTTCTCCCGTTTCCTTGTCCTGCTTATGCATAGTGTCCTCGTCTTTGTATCTCCTTCCAGAGTTAGGCTTCAGTCCGTCAGTGGCCTTTTGAGGCATTTCCTGTCTGATCCCACTGTTTTCCTTCTTGGTCTTCCTGGGGCTTGTGGATCGAGCAAGTTCTCGTTCACTAGGGTCGTTCCTGTTGTCCATGTTTAGAGTCTTTTTTGGACTCTGTGAGTGCTCTTTTCCATCCTGTCTTCGAGGGTGTGTAAAATTGTCATTGTTGTCGCGAGGCATGCTTGGGTCGCTCTTTCTGGTTTGCTGTTTGGCATCTCTGTAATGTTGGTTAAGTTGTCCATGCGAAGGGTCGAAGAGGAGCTCCTCGGGTGGAGAGGGTTTGACCTCAGGGGAGTGAGAGACGAAGGATGGAGATGCTGGTGTCAACGGCTCATTGGATGCAGAATACCTTGGAGAGTTTGCAGATGGACCTGTCATCATATCTTTAACATCTGAAATGGAAAACATGATAATAATTAGTGTCGGAAGATAGAGAAAAACATTAAAACCATTTATTTTAAAGGTGCACTCAGTCTGTTTTGTAACATGTAAAAAAGCAAATCAATATTTTTTGGTTAGTAAGATGTTTTTTAATAAAATTAATTATTTAGCAAGGATGCATTATGTTGATAAAAAGTGAAGTCATTTATAATATATTTTTTTTATTTGAAAAAATGCTGTTCTTATAAAACTTTTTATTCCTAATAATCCTGAATTTCTTTTTTAAATGGTTTCCACAAAAACATTAGACATCACAATTGTTTTCAACATTGATATAATAAGAAATGTTTCTTGAGCATCAAATCAGCATATAAGAATGATTTCTGAAGGATCATGTGACACTGAAAACTGGTGTTATGATGCTGAAAATTCACATTTGCCATCACAATAAAAGTACACTTTAAAATATATTAAAATAGGGAAAATTTTATTTTTAATTATAAAGTGCTATTTCACAATATTAATGTTTTTTTCACTGTATTCTTGACTGAATAAATGCAGTCTTGGTGAGCAAAATACATTTCTTTCAAAAACATAAAAAAGTTATTAATTTAGTCTTATTATTTTCTCTGTAATAATGTATCAAACCTTTTTTAGTCAACCTCATATTGTGTAAAAAAGGTGGACGTGATATTCTGTTGTGTTGGTCAGTCCTTACACTGAAACCTAGTGGTGTGGATGCAGCATCACATCATGATTCATTTACTTTTAAATATATTTTTCACATGTGCTGTTCGTTTCTCTGTGTAAAACTTTTTAAATTAAGAAAAAAAATGACAGATTGCACGTTTAAACATTACGAATTAGATTTGGCAAATCTGCAGAATACAACTGATAGCCTGAACATAATTAACCTGTCTTCTGAAATGCATTTCAGCAGAGACATTCTCAATTTAACTGTCACAGTTTTCAGTCTTCAGCGGCTTTTGGCCTCCAGATACAGCGACACATATCAAGCAGCTGAAACCGGCAATGATGAGAAAGAGTCAGACCCAGAATGGCAAAGTTGCAATTTTCTCTCAAGATAAAATGTCACGCCACAAGACGTGAAGCCACAAGAACCAAAAATAAAACCAAGCAGGTGGCTCCTGACATGGGTTTCAATTTCTTTCTCATTTAACTGTCTGGTAAGAAATATATTTAGTCACATATTTAGTCTCTAAGATTTACCCAGGATGCATCATTCCAGAGCAGTACTCCTAACTATGACATGTGAACTCCAGGAGGTTCTTGAAAAGATTTCCGTTTTGATTAAATTCTGACATGTCAGATTACAATTTACAAATAAAATGGCTGTCACTAATTAAAATATCTAATCATGATCAGTGTTATCCCAGGTAAAAAAAAAGAGTACACTTCCATAATGTGCTTAAAGTCTATTTTCACGCATTAAGTACTTTGTACTTAATATACTAAAAATGATTCTTTAGTACTTCTTAAGATAAACTAAGCAGGGCCGTCGCTAGTGGGGTGAAAGGTGGTGACGATTATAGGGGCCCACTGCTGAGGGGGGGGGGGGGGGCCCCAAACGATCTCAACCGACTGGCTGAGGCCAGCCTAAAAAGATGCTTCGGACAGTTGACGGGCAACTGCGGCGCGTTGTCACGACAGCTTATCATTTGCATGTGTTTTTCAGCCCTGCCAATTTAAACAGTACTATTATTTAGTACTCGTGTTGCGACAGCAAGACTGAACCGAGCTCTCCTTCGCGTCATCCTGCACCTGAACGAACAAATACAATTCCCAGTTTAAATATGCAAACAGAAAAAGATGTGAAAGAGCCCAATTCAGCACCCGCACACGGTGTTCTGTGCGCACAAGCGCATGCAGAAGGACGCGTCTCAAATCGCTTGAACACCGAATTAGCCTCTTCTTGCTCTTGTACCGACAAATACATACAAATATATGTCAAAATACCCGTCTTGGAGAGTATCCTCGAAAAAAACTGTCAGTTATGTCTTAAGTGAAAGTAAACAGTTTTGCAAGAAATTGGATGTGTATCATTATATCGGATGCATTGTCTCTTAAAGTGACCACGTCTAATTTACAAGAGCTGTCGTGCCATTAATGTCAATCCAAGAAAATGAAAGAAAGAAAATCACTCACTGCACTTGACTGAATCACTTTGTAGTTTAACAAGAATTAATCCAGAGTCAAACCAAAATATTATTCAGACACCAGATATAATGTTTGATCTTTTTTACTAGTGGGTGCAGGACACTATAGTTCATTTATGTAAGTGAGTATAGCAAAATAAAGTAAACTGTGGCATATTATTCCCAAAAATTCTACCAATTCTACCAGTAAAATTTATAAAAAATTTGGGAACAAAAATTATTCATACACTTTGACCGGACGGACCATGTTTTGCCTTTAATTGCTAATACAACCTTTTTACAGACTGAACTCAATTAAGCATTGCTTGGTAATTGTTCAACAAAGTACTGATAGTTGTGGAAATATTGTCATACTAACAGTTGTCTGAATTTTTGGTTGATTGTAATCCATTACATAACTTTCTATCAAAGTTATCTGACATTATCAAGAAGTTCTTGAAATATTGTATCACCATTTTCTAAACTATAGCAAATGAACTGTGATAATGTGAGGAATGTTGAAGGTGTCTGAATACATTTTAGTTTGACTGTATATTTAATTTTTACTGTACTTCATTCACGTTACATAATTTGACTGATTTTTACATCGAGAGGGTGACAGCGCACCGAATTAAAATAAATGATCCTTCATGTTTTCATAACCTCTGGCCAAACTCCAAAACGAAATTAAAATTAAAGCATCTTTGGGAGCAAGGGGGCCCCCTGGTGTTTCGGGGTCCCTAAGCAGCTTGCGTATTCTGCGTATAGGGAGGATCGGCTCTGAGTGTGCTACAAGTGGTGACTAAATACATTTTTAAAAACAGAAATAGTATGTTAAAAGTACATTTTAGTTCATATTCAAGGTGTCCCAAAATAGCACACTTAGTTGATCTTAAATTTATCTTAAGGATTTTTTTTTTTTATTAAAATTAAGCTGAAATAAAACAAAACACAAATATTGGATGGAAAACCAAAAAGATTATTAATCTCGCACTGGCAACTAAGTTTCAGATGAAGTACTTTATCTTATTGTATACAATTCAATCTTAATGCATACAATATACTTACTTGAAAGCAACAATTTGTGCGATAATTGTTTAATAAAATTTAACAAAAATGAACACAAAACAGGAAACTGCTCTAGAGAATGGCCAATAATCACTGCATGTTTATATAGAATTCATGAAATTGGATCTGCAGAATTCTCATCACTGACCTTTCCTTCTTTTCTTTAGAGACCTTCATAAGCAGAAGGTTCGTTTTAAGGCAAATGAAGGGGAAAGAAAGGTAGAACTGCACATACACAAAATAAGCATAGAGGAGGAAAGCAAAGTTTACCAAAGTTATTAGGGACAGACCAAGAAAAGCAGAGAAGCCTTTAGTGATGCTCTGGTTTCATGTGGAAGCACAGTGTGGAGGAGGAAGAGTTCAGACCTAAACCAGGAAGAGAGAGAGAGAGAGAGAGAGAGAGGTGCATAGAACAGTAGACAGAGAGAAAGAAACCAGCAAAATTGAGACAGGAAGCAAGAGTGACAGCAAAGCATGAAGATATGAAGATCTGACATAACATGCATATGACCCACATACCCAAATCACCTAATAGGCCTCATTCACTAATAATTGAGTACTTGTGTGCGTACTTATCTATTTTTGCAATTGGTGTTGATCCATATGCATGTAATGTTTAGGCAATATAAAGGTAAGTGTGATGATGATTGTAATATTTCAGTAAATCCACTGTGTTTATACTCTATACGAGTCTATTTTGTAATAATGATCTGAACAAGAGTACCCATGTTGCATGAAGTACCTTTAGAAAACACTCTGTTGAGAAAACATAACCGTCACAATACATTTTCATCGGCGTTTGAAACAGCAGCAGAAAACAAACCCATCTTCAGAAATTGATTTGTTTCTCAGAGGGGAACATGCCGGCTTCAGGGAACTGATTTTGCTCGGTTCATGAAGCAGACGGAATTCAAATGAGCGCTTCTGCATTTCTGAACAAACCTAAAGAGGTGGTTTGCTATGGAGAACGTTTCTCTCAGCTGTCGGTTCAGTGGTCTGTATTGTTTGAGAGGTCCGGTATTAAATAGACTCACTATGATCAGGCACCAGGCCCAGTCCGGGCCTCAAAAGCAGCAGCACATTATTGCCCCCGGCCTGGATGAGCTCAATGGCCCGTGTGTGTGTAATGCCCTGCGTGGGTTCACCGTTGATCTCCACGATCTGATCTCCCACCTGCGAGGACACAAACACAGATTCCTCGGTCATTTTAACAAGAACCACATCATAAAATGTTTCATGTTACAAAACATAAAAAAAATATTAGCTGCATAATTTCATTTTAATTAATAATTTTGTATTATGTATAATAATGATAATACTAACAATGGTTATATATTTATTGAATTTTAGTATTCATTTTTTTATTTTATCTAATATATACACTACTGTTTAAAAGCATACGGTCAAGCTTAGAGATTTTTTCAAATAAATCTATACTTTTATTCAGCGTTAAATTGACCAAAAGTTACAGTAAAGACATTTATAATGATCCATTTCAAATTAATGCTGTTATTATCTATAGCTTTATATTATCTACTTAAAGAATCATGAAAAGTGCATCACGCTTTTAAATATTTATACAATTTAAATCATTTCTGAAGAATCATGTGACACTGAAGACTGAAGTAATGGCTGCTAAAAACTGAGCTTTGCCATCACAGAAACAAATTACATTTGAAAAGTTATTAAAATAGAATATAGTTATTTTTAAATTGTAATAATGTTTCACAATATTACAGTTTTCACTGTATTTTAAATAAACAAATATCGGTAATGTAAATAATTAATAATATATGCCTAAAATCAGCCTTGGTAAGCAAAAGAGACTTCTTAAAAAACACACATTACACATCTTACCAACCCCAAACTTTTGAATGGTAATGTATTATTCTGTTTTATATTAAAATGAAGTAAAACATTATGCATTTTTCACTGTTCCATTTCTTAATATGAGGTGTTTCTATGTTTGATTTATTATTGTAAGAATGTCTTACGGTTCTTTGTGTATTATGTGTTAATGTCATGAGAGCTCACATGTATTCGGCCATCTTTCAGCGCAGGACCGTCCTCAGCCAGTCGAAGGATAAAGAGGCCCATATTATACTCCTTCCCTCCTCGCAGACTGAAGCCAAAACCTCTCTGTCCTCTCTCCAACGCCACAGGATAACAGCCCTGAAAAACAGAGATACCGGTTACATTTTCTGCATATTCAAATAAACAGCTCAACACTGCCCGAATTCAACTTCAGACCGATCACATTACATTTAAATGTACTGTAGATTTGCTAAACTATGCAAATATATGATCACACATTTCTTGCTTTCATCTAAAACACTAAATATATCCCAACATTCTGTTCTGACTGCAAAAACAAACCGCTCTATCCCACCTGTCAGCGCTAATGAGAAACGACACTTGATTTGCATATCTACATTCTGTCATTAGCATTATATATGACTTATTTTGAAAACATATCCTCCATTTCATAGCTCATGAAATCACTGTAGCCTAGTATTAATCCTAAAGGTGACAAATGCATCTCAAAGTTTTACATTTAATTTAAACTTCATAAAACGTGGGCTGCATGAAAAGTAAGTACTTACGTCAGTTGCATAATTATCTGTGAACTCTATTACTACACCAATTATTACTCGAAGAAGTGCCGTCGTCTCATTTACATCTCACCTGCTTTGGTCCTGAGGCGATGACAGTCCCCATCTCACCCTGCGGCTGGGATTTGTTCTCCGCTCTGACCATAGTGTCCTTCCTCTCCTCCGTTTCTACGCCATTCCTAAATGACACACAATTAAACGCTACTTTAGGGCATTTAATGAACTGCTGCACAAAATGAAAGCATCTCCCTTCATCCAACGTCATGTTATCTAGCGCAGCTAAGAGCGTTTTTGTTCATGAGAACGTGCCGTTCAAAATCGTAATTCGCATAAAGAGGCTGAGAGTCTCTCTTCCGGACCTCAACGGTCTGCGGAGCTCATTACATCCTTTTGTTGGTATTAAGTGTGGGCAAAAGCTTCGACAGTGGCTGCCCCTCTTATCTGAGCCTTGACTGTGGAGCGAGTTCACAACAAGTCTACTCAATTTTATTCTGAAAAGAATGACCTGGACCATGTGCTTGGGATTGAACTGAAAGGAGAGGTCGTGAGCGTTCTTGACAGAGGAGAAAATGAAAGAGGTAATTGAAAAGGGAAAGATGGAGAGGGCAGGGTGTCATGATGCATAACATATGTCTGCAGAGGTCTTGGGCCCTGTTTCTTGCAGGTATGAAAAACTAACTATTTTAGCTATAGTGTTTATTATTTGCGAACAGTATATTTGGGTCTTTTATTAAAATGTATCTACTAAGAATGTCCAGCCGTTGAATGTACACAACCATTCAAGCATTTGGGGTTACTAAGATTTTTTTTTTTAAAGTCTCCTATTGTAACCAAGACTACATACCGTATGTGCAAACATCCAGTAAAAACTGAAAAATAGTTTTTTAAAATGATAAATTATATTTTATTTTTGTGATAGCAAAGCTGAAATTTCATGATCCTTCAAAAATCATTCTATTATTTCTTAATTGGTGCTCAGGAAACATTTCTTAAAATTATCTAATAAACACATTACTGTTTAAAAGCTTAAGGTCAAACTTAAGGCCAGTAAGATTATTTTTTTATATATATTATACTTTTATTCTGCATTAAATTGATGAAAAGTGACAGTAAAACATGTATAATGTTACAAAATATTTCCATTTCAAATAAATGCTATTTATATATTATCTATTCATCTAAGAATCCTGAAAAAATGCATCATAGTTTTCACAAATAACTGTTTTCAACTTTGATAGTAAAAATAAATGTTTCTTGAGCACCAAATCAGCATATTAAAACCGTTTCTGAAGGATCATGTGACACTGAAGACTGAAGTAATGTCTGCTACAAACTGAGCTTTGCCATCACAGAAATACATTACATTTGAAAATAGAAAACAGTTCAATTGTAATAATGTTTCACAGTATTACTGTTTTCACTGCATTTATTCTGAGTTGGTGTTCAGGAAACTTTTCTTAATATTAGCAATGTTAACAAAAATTTGTGCTGCTTAATATTTTTCTGGAAACCATAGAGTTTAGTTTTTTCAGGATTCTTGAGTAAAAAAGGAACAAAAACAGAACTTATTTGAAATATTAATCTTTTGTAACATAAATGTCTTGACTGTAACTTTTGATCAACTGAATGCACCTTCTATGAATAAAAGTATTAATTTCTTTAAATAAATCCGTACTGACCCCAAACTGAACAGTTGTGTACATGATATATCACAGAAGAATTTTGGCATAATTTGACAAATTTTGTCAAAATGTCATTTCAATCACATTTTAAATCATTGAATTTTTTCAAAGGTGTGTTTTTTAATGGTCATCTTTGTCTCGCTAATTTCATAACTAGTATTTTATGTATCCTATATAAAATAAAAATGACTAAGTTACAGTTTGATGGGAAATGATGCAGAATAAAAAAAAAAGTTCTTAAATCACACTGATAAAAAAATGCACATAATAAATACTGAAATCATGTTGTTTAGATGATCATAGTTCTTAAAAAGTAATAATCAATAGCCGTACATTGAGACTTTTTTAATGAGACAGTAAAGTGTTTGTATGTTGACTGTAAAGACTGTGATTGTGTGTGTGAACGTGTGTGTTGTGATTGTTGTACCTGTCATCCCGGCTGGCAGGCTGCTGTCCCATGGCTCTGTGCTGGGTGGCTGGGCTCTGCTTGGCTGAACTAGTGCCTGACGGAGGTCCGCTGTGTTCTGAGAAGTAAACAGGATTATCAGTGTGGCAGAAACACACATACACACACAACTCCATCCCAAGTTTCACTTTCAATCCTCAAAGTCAAATGCTTTAACAACCTGTTTGTTACAGAAGAAAAATCGACATGCATTCTCCTGCTTCCTTCTATCAGCTCACTGTTCACCAGAATAATGAAGAGAAATGATATAGTTTCCTCAAAAGCTTACCCTCCTCAGGCACCACCGTGAGGGTAACAGCATTCCCAGCTTCTTTGATGAGCTGCACAATGTCATTGTGGGACAGCTCAATAATTGACTGGCCATTCACAGCAGAGATGCGGTCACCCACTTTCAGCCGACCGCAGCGGTCTGTGGGACTGCCGTCTATGATGCGACCAATCTTATGCGGGATAACTGAGGACAGGCAGAGATCAATGCTTATTTCATTTATACAGCTTCAATATACTGACAGACTAGAAGCACCACGAGATCTGAGATAGTGATAACTGATACTTATAAGTACATTTGATTATTCTCAAAAGGTTTACAGTTGTGTCACATGATCAGGAAAAACACCATGCATTACACGGTACATACACTATGAAATTAACACACACACACACACACACACACAAAAAAAAATCACAAAATATGTTTCCACAAAAATAACAGTTTTGAGCATTGATAATATGTTTTCAAAACAGCATATTTTTGAAGGATTATGTGACACTGAAGACTGGAGTAATGGCGGCTGAAAATTCAGCTTTGCATCACAGGAGTAAATTAAATTTTAAAATAAAACGTAATTTTCACAATATTAATATCTTGACTGTATTTTTTGATCAAATACAGTCTAGATATCAAGGAAAATACACCCTTCAGTTTCAAACTACATTTTCCACTTTACAGCATAATTTCACAAATGAATCCTACAAACGTTCATATTCTGAGCTAATGGTAACAGCCATTATATCTGAATAAGGCTTTTTGGTACAGCTCTGGGTTTATTGCTGTAATACTTCACAGCTAAGCTAGCTTTGATTGTTTTATTGTAATTGCATTGCACAGTATGTCGCCCCTTCATCGGCGCATCTAATGCCGCAGAACAAGATGTGCTTTCACAAGCTGACAGAAAAGTAGCAAAAAGCTTGAAAATTAGGGTGTGGTCAGATGAAGAGACAGACACAGACACACTAACGAACAAAAACCTTTGAAAGTCATTTCTAACCTCCGGGCGGAGGCTTGTTTTTAGAGGTGAGGATGACGAATCCGAAGCCCTCGTTGTCCTTGCGCTGAAGAGTGACGTCATAGGGCTGAGGGTGGCTGTGGCCGGACACCTCGATGTGAGGTGGTTTGGGTGAGCCGTTGACCAGCACTGGAGCATGTGGGGCCTGAGGCTGACCCCCATCATCTTCCTCTCTCTCTCCTTAAGCATATTCAGTGTTTAAATGAACGAAGTTTACACAAAGATACTGTACAGTTTTTGTACTATTTATATACATGACAAAAGCACAAAATGATTACAAGACTTAAAATGAAAGAACTGAAAATTTCAAACTAGTTGAAGTACTAAAATATATCGGATTTTTTTTTTATTACATTAATGTTTAATATATTTATTTGTTTTATATTTTATTTATACATTTTTATCACATATTTTTAATATTTTATTTCAGCTTTATATGTTCTAAATTATATTTTATACATTTATAAAATAGTTTTAGAAATTATAACTATAACTTAATTCTCCATATCACAATGGGATATTTTATGTATCAGTGAGGTGAGGATCATTTTTATTGTTCTGACAGTTACTTTAAGTGTTTGGTCATTGGCAAGTAATACTGTTTTATACGTAATATCAAAGCCAAATTTTGCTTTACCAATGATAATTTTAGACATCCTCATATTTTATAGCTTTTTAAATAGTTTGCCCGATTCTATCTGGGTCTGATGATTCAGGAAAAAACTATTGGCAAAAATCTCTACCAATGCTCAACATGAATTAAAACAAACGAACAAAAATCCCAGTGTGCTTTAACAAAACTGAAAGGGAACATTATGAAAGTGCTGAAAAAAAATGCTACGAGGCATAAAGCCAAATTTCATAATGGCTTCATAATTGACGTTTTTTTTTCCCAAATTACCCAGTGTGTGCTGTCTCGAGGCGTCTTTTTTTATATTTACTCAGCACATTGAGTCATTGCTTTGTTAACACATAAACAGTCTTCTGCTTTGACTGAAAACAGTGGTCATTAAATTTTGATTTTGTGGTTATTATTTTATAGCTCAACTCGGCCCTTTCCTCAGAAGTAATGGAGCGAAACGCTCACTTCTCACATGGAGTGGATCTTTTTTCACACATCATTGTCAGATAGGACTGAAACCTCCGGAGGATGTCTACAGCGGTCAGAACATAAATGCAAACATGCAGTTATCACATACGGATACACAGCAGCAGGGTACGAACCTGGATAGGTGAGCTTTCTGCGCACAGTCAACATCACCTGCCCGTTGCGGGCAGCATTGGTCATGAGCTCCAGAACTTGTTTGTGAGATTTGCCTTTGACGGGAACGCCGTCAATACAGATGAGCTCATCCCCGGCCCGCAGACGCCCGTCCTTCTCTGCGGCACCCAGAGGAACAATTGCACCAATGTACACCTAAAGCGAGATGACATGGTTACAGGTCACATCATTTTCCATTGTGACAATATGGTGACAAATCAACGCATGTCAACACTCACTGGCTGATCTGGTCCTTCTCCACCCAGCACTCTGAACCCAAATCCAGTCTCCTGGTTCCTCCTGATAAACACGTCCAGTTCTTTAGTGTTGGCGGCTGGAAAAACGGCCCCAGTATATATTTATATGTCAGCTATAAATATTTTGGTGTAAAAGTCAAAACTGTTTCACATATCCACTCCTAGCTCTCTAGAACTCACGTTTGCTGTCCAGCATGGCTTTAGACTTGAGGTAGAGCTCAGACGGGTCCAGTTTTGGGGAGTTGGAGCGGATGGCATGAGGAGGGAAGGGGAAGGACTGGGGTCCAGGTTCAGCCGGACTGGGAGTTTCAGTACTGATGGAACTGGTGGCAATGTCCTGCTTCTGTGCACTGGGAATAGCTGGAGTGATCTAAATGAACAGACGGACACACACAACAACAAACATTACCAAATATTCATCAACATTACAGCACTTCAGTGAATAACACTATCCCAAGTACTATGCCAAACATGGGCGTCTCTCAATGTGAAAGGGATTGTTCACCCAAAAATAATATTTCTGTCATCATTTACTCATAATAAAGCCATTCCAAACCTATATGCATTTCTTTCTTCTGCTGAACACAAGCAAATTCTGATAACTAATGAGTTTTATTTCCCATTGACTTGCATTTTATTTTTAGTCCATTCAATGAAAGTCAATGGGAACCAAAATTGTTCAGTTTAAGATATCTTTTATGTTCTACAGAAGAAAGAAAGCCATAGAGGTTTGGAATGACATGAGGATGAGTCAATTCTGAAATAATTATCAATTTTGGGTGAATTTTCCCTTTAAATAGGCCATCGTGTCAAATGCGTCTTTATTGACTATTTATTGAAAACACTACATATTGATTAGATCTGTTTAATCATGTACTAATCAAGCAGAAATGTCATTATTGTTGAATGCAATGCTATACAAACTGCTCTGAGAAATAATCAACATTAGAGCCGGTATGAGAAACACTTTTGAGAGAAGCCCAATTGGAAGTGCTCCTGAGGGGCCTGTTGACTCAGCAGTGATGTTCCCTGCAGAAGCTCGAATTTGCCTTGAAGTGATTCACCACATCCTGCTCTTAAAATAACATTATAGCGTTTGGCACTTGCTCCGTGAATAATGTACGACTGCAAGGAACGTGCTTCGCTGAAGAACCCAGAACGAGGCCGATAAATAATTCATCCGGTTTCATCCTCATTTCATCAAAATTCCCTAGTGTGTCTAAATTAAATCCCAAAAACTGAGTAATTAAAAGACATTTAGCTGAACTTACAGGTTTCAGAGACTTCACGGGAGATGTTTGACCTGCAGGCACAAACAGATATAAAGAGGGAAATGAGAATTGAAAATTGAAGAGGTACGCTCCAAGACTATTTGATTAGAAAGAGCCATTTATTGCAGGAGAAAGGAAATCAGTTAATTCAGTTAATTTAAAACCATTAAAAGTGAAGTGTGCCAGTTTTGCGTCACTAACGACACCAAATGAAATTAGTATTTCAAACAGGTTTACAGAACTCTCTGCCTCTATCCGTCATTGGTCAGATAAACAGATAGCCCCGCCCCAAACTCATGGCATTGGCTGAGCCAAAGTTAGGCCAAAACAAACAGAGGGCCCTATCATACACCCGGCGCAATGCGGCGCAAGGTGCAGCTCAAGTTTTTTTGCTAGTTTCAGTCCAATGCAGTTCTAATTTTCGCGTCTTGCGCCGTGTTCTTTAAATAGCAAATGCAGTTTTCTGGTCTGAAAACGAGGTGTGTCAGGCGCATTTTTTGCGCGTTGCTATTTTGAAAATAGACTGCGCCATAGACCAACTCAAACCTGGTCTAAAGTTTAAAGTTAATGGCGCAATATTTTTTTTGTTATTTAAAGAGCGTGTTAGTAGAAAATGCGCCTCTGGGTGGGTCCAAAACAAGTGTTCACTTTGCTTATTACACACAGGGACACGCAGCAGCACACAAATATTACAGTGTAAAATAATATTATTGTGTAGGCTACATAAATATAAAAAGTTCATACATGTCATAATAGATTGTCATTGCGTGTATCAGAATTAGACCTCTTTGCTTGCGCATGAGCAGATCTGTTTGCTCTCTGGAGACGTGTTCAGTCTGTGCGCCTTAAAATTCGCCGCTTAAATAGTGAATCCACCCTGGCACGAGCGCAACTCGCTCTTAAAGGGAATGGGAGATGAGACTCTGGTTGGTTTATTGCACGTTACGCCAAAAAAACCCACACATTACTCATTAAGAGAATAGGGACAACCCGTTTAGACCATGCGCCCGGGCGTGCCGACCGTTTTCTCATCGTTAAACTAGCAAAAGTGGATTCAGGACATTCCTGAGTGCACTTGCACCTTAGATCATATGCTTAGATCATTAAAATAGGGCCCAGAATGTTTAAAAAAAACAGAGATCAACCTATAAATGGCTTTCTGTAAACATTGTACAAGCTGGAGAAAGCATTTTAGCCCTCATTGTTTTTCTGCACACTTCACTTTTAATACCAATATCAAGATCTTTGCAAAATATTAATCAAGTCAACATCGGTCTCAGTGTGAAAAATATAGCACACATTACTGTTCCAAAGTCTGGGGTCAGTATGTTTTTGTTCTTGACAGAAATTAATAATTATTTTCTAGCAAGGATGCAAATCGATCAAACGTGACCAATAAAGACATTCATAATGTTACAAAAGATTTCTATTTAAAATAAACTTTCTATTCAAAGAATCCTGAAAAAAGTATATGTTTCCACACATAAATTAAGCAGCATAATTGTTTTCAGCACTGATAACAAGAATGATTCCAGCAGATTAGAATGATTTCTGAAGAAATACGTTTTTAAATAGTAAAAGTTATTTTTAAATTGTAATAATATTTCACAAAATTACTGTATTTTTGTTCAAATAAAAGCAGCCTTGGAGAGCATAAAAAACAAATCTTACATTCCCCAAACTTTTGCAAGGTAGTGCAGAGGAACACGCATTACAGAGCAGTGCAGTGCAGAGCACACACACACACACACACACACACACGCACATACATTATTAAAATCCAAAATGTTTCAATTCTTAAGCTGAATTTCAGTCTCTAGTACATATTAATAGTGGAAAACCTAAAAAAAATCAACACTGGCCACTACGGGGCAGTGTACTCCACAATGCATTTACTTATACTGGAGAAATATATGAGAAGACATGATGATCTGTGGCAGGCATGTTTATGTACAGAATGTGTGTGTGCATGATGAAGCCTGCATGTTAACTCTGAATACTAACAAGGCCTAGCTGTCTCTGTTAAAAAAACTAAACAATAACTATGTAGAACATCCACATCAGTGGTATGTTGCTCTTTGTGCAGATTTTAAGCATATAATCGTGTTTGTATAAGTCAGAGAAGAAAAGCTTGCTTATGAATTCGCTTGACCTTTTGTAGCCACAATCCGCTGTCTGCGCTGTGACAGCCGAAACGTGGAAGTCATTAAGTGAACACACAGAACCTGATATTTTCACTTGGGCTCCAGACAAACCACAGACTAGATGCAGTATAGATCTGTGTGTATAGCCGCTATGCGCCCGCTGCTGTGCATGCAAATACAGGATTCAGTTCAATTAAAACATTGTTGGGGTCTTTTCTCTACAGGAGTTCAGGAGATGGTAGAACTGGTGTAACAACTAGTCTCATGCATATAAACTATTGATAAAGTGTCCACAAACCACAGCAGCACAAACTGAAGTTGTAGAGACTTTGTACTGATATGAAGAGGAGTAATTAAGAATGATATCATTTTATTTTGATTATTTCACAAATTAACTTTAATCACACCTGCTGTACTGAGATGCTGCACTGTGCAATCCATTTTCAGTGTTACAGCGTGTAAGCGTGAACGTTTTTTCCTTCAGGCGTTAACAGTATTATATACGATGATCAGTCTCACTAAAATGTGAGGATCGCAAACACAAGCGTCTATCTCTTTCAGCTCTCATCCTCCCTGCTATGTCTCTCACTCTATTCTTCTTACATAAATCATTTTAATCACAACTTTATCTCTCTGAGTTCTTCTTTAAAGGGATGGCTCACCAAAAATGAAAACTCTATCATCATTATTTACTCTTTTCATTACTCATGTCATTCCAAATCTGTATGACTGACTTTTTCTTGTTTGGAATTTTCCAAACTAAATGGTGACCAAACAACATTTGACTTTCTTTGACCTTGACTGTATGGAAAAAAAATTTTTTTCCAATGAAGTAAGTCATTCAGGTTTGAAATGACATGAGGGTGAGTAAATGTTAATATCATTGTTGTTAACAAAAACTAAAATTATGAAAACTATGAAAAAAATATTAGATGGAAAGTAAGTTTGGTTTTAGTTATTTTCTAGTTATATAAATAGGGGATAAACTTTAATAAGCTTCAACAAAAATTTGAAACGTTGCCTTTGCAACTAACTGAAATAAAATGTAAGCACTAAAATTATTAAAATGTGACCCTGGAGCACAAAACCAGTCATAAGTGGCACGGGTATATTTGTAGCAATAGCCAACAATACATTGTATGGATCAAAATTATAGATTTTTCTTTAAATCATAATGATATTAAGTAAAGATCATGTTCCATGAAGATGTTTTGTAAATTCCCTACTGTAAATATATCAAAACTTCTTTTTGATTAGCAATATTCATTGCTAAGGACTTCATTTTGACAATTTTAAAGGGAATTTTCTCAATATTTGGATTTCTTTTGCACCCTCAGATTCCAGATTTTCAAATAGTTGTATCTCGGCCAATAACATAAACCATACATCAATGGATTTTTTAAAATTGACCCTTATGACTCTTATATTTGTGGTCCAGGGTGACAAATGGAAATAATAATAAACTAAACCTAAATATATAAAAAAATCTGCTATAATGTATAATGTATTATGTGCTATTTGCCATTTTTATTAATAACAGTTTAAGTATTTCTATTCAGCTTTATTTTTATTTCAGTTTAGTTTTAGTAATTTCAACTTATTATATTTCAGTTAGTTTCCCAAGCAACATTTCAAATTTTCATCAAAGCTTAAAGTTTACGCCTAATTTATATAACAAAACAAATAAAACTGAAACGAAAATTTAAATGAAAATATCAAAATAAAAGCTAATTCAATATATAAATAAATACTACAATAGCATATAAATAACCTTGTGTGCAGTGAGCCAACATACAGCGCCGCTGCACTACGGGCGTCCCGAGTTCGAATCCTGACTCGAGGAACTTTCGCTATCCCCCCCCCCATCATCTCTCTCCCACTTCGCTTGTCAGTTCAAATCTGTCCTATCGTAATAAAAGGCAAAATGCCAAATAATAAATCTTTAAAAATAAATAATACTAAACCAACACTGGAAAATAATGAAAGATTATTAGTTTTTGGATGGACTATCCCTTTATCTATCACTAGAGCCAGATGAGCCCTGCAATGGGATGTAGTCTAAATAAATAGGAGGTAATTGGACCCCAGGTCAGACTCTCTCCATCACTCACCTCCTCTGAGCACTAGGACGTTGACCTCGGTGCCCATGGGCAGGTCTTTGAGGATGTCCACCACCTGTGCATGGGTGAGGGTTTGCACATTCTGCCTGTTAATTTCCTTTATCACGTCCCCCTTCAGCAGACCTCGGCACCACTGCGCATCCAGAATCATCTTCACCTTCTGGCCCAGCGGACAGTCTGCGATGGCAAAGCCGAATCCACTCGGCCCCTTTACCAAAGGCATGCTGACCAGCTCGGGCTGCAGCAAGGTGGTCTCACCCACCTCTGGGTAGCGTCCGTTGGGCATTGCTGCAGCTGGATGTCTGCCCTCAGTGGTCATGTAATGGGGGTCCTGCACGGAGGGGGTCCCGTCTGAATGAATGGGCTGCCCATCCATTCCCGGCATAGCAGTTATTATTTCGCCCGTGCCCTCTTCGCTGGAGTTGGTGTCCTCTGGCAGCGGGTATCCACGGCACAGGACCATATCCACATACTGATTCACAGGAATGGACTGGAACATCTGGACCACATCTGCATGGGTCTTACCCAGCACGCATGCACCATTTATGTCCACTATAACATCACCTAAACGAGAGATAAAGAATAAGTATGAATGAAGCAGCTGTTCCGAACCCTACCTAGACAGGATATTTAGGTAAAGTTATGATGCCTTGCAAAAGATCTTGTTTTGGCCATCATCGCATGATGGGCCCAATAAAAAAAATTTATTTGGTACTGACAAATTGTTCTATCTGATTACAGTCCATAACTTACCTCAATATTTGTATGTTATTTGCATTTTGTGTTTTAATTTAGAAGCATTTTAACATTGGATTCAATGGTAATCATTAGTCAGGTTTCTCATGCACTCCTTGACAGCCTGTTTCAAACAGTTGGATACCTTGTTATGGCCAAAGGCAGCATTGAATTTATCCTTAATTTATCCTTTACACATAAGACATTCCCAGAATGCAATGCGACAATTTATTCAGTACTAAAATGTTCTAAATAAAAAGTGCTTTGTGTTTTTTATGTTATTTTACTATTATTCATATACTATTGGAGTATTTGTTAATATTTTTAAATAATGTTTCTTCTCATATTTTCAGTTTTCATTAGAATTTATATCAGTTGTAGTAATTTTAGCATTTCACTTATATTTTAGTTTGCTGCTTCAGGCAATACTTCTAATTTTCATTTACCCCCCCACCAGTTTTAAATGATCTATTATTTTAATTCTTATGTTAATAATTTAATTTAAATTAAAATTTTATTCTATTTAAATATAATGAAAATGATTTTTACTAGTTTTGTGTCACAACAACAACACTGTTTTTGCACTTAATAGAATATACATTTTTAACATTTGAAGTGTTTCCTATGCATTCCTGATGCAACGTCTGTTTCAAACAGTAAAATAGCTATTTCTGGACAAAATATAAGGCAAAATTGTATGCATCTATAAAGCACTTCCATAATACATTTGCATTAACTTTTTTTTCCAGTACTGAAAAGTATCAACAAAAAAGTTCTAATTAAAACACAATTACATCCGATATCTGTGCATTATGAAATGTGTTTTAGTTCAGTCTATATAAAGCCTGTTTAAATTAGTCTCTAATAAGAATCAATTTTAGTAAGCATAGTGTCTTTGAAGCTATCTGACTGTGTATAAAGACAATAGACAGCAAGGCAAACTCACTCGGATCTGGAACATAGCCACTGTGTCAATTTGAGCACAAATACAAATCCTGCTAGTGTGTTTAAACTGTTCATTTTGATTCCAGCAAAGAGAGCTGTTTTGGTTCCTTCTGTTCTGTTCACGGGGGAGTGTATTTGAGTATGATATGCAGTGATAAAGAGGCAGCGCCCACGTAACCATTACTCCAGCGAAAGTCAATGATCCGCTCAGTTGGTGTGGTCTATCTAATGGGAAGTGTGTCTATTGATCAATGCAGAGGATGTTGGGGGATTCCTGCATCCTTTTCTAATCCTGACAATCAATGGCATCCTTCCAGGTTCACTTCACTTCTTGAAAGTCACTGTTCTGCTCAAGACATCCTGCTGCTTATACAGAAATATTGGCACGGAGTACACAACCTGTCAAAGCTTTGCGAGCGTCAATGTTTCATTCAGATGATCAAGTAACTGGGCCAGGTCTACTGCTACCCATGAGGTCTTAGTGAATATTCTGTTAACAAAACAAGCAAAATACTTCTCACTGACCTCCAGATAAATATAGTGCACATAAAAACGAGAAGCACTGACTGAAATCATCAGTTCCAATCTGTTTGCCTGACTTTAAATCTGGGGTCAGTAAGACTTTTTTTGTGTGTGTGTGAAAATAAATAAATACTTTAAATCTGCAAGGATGCATTAAATTTATCAAAAGTGACAGTAAAGACATTTATAATATTACAAAAAGATTTCCATTTTAAACAAATGCTGTTCTTCTGAATTATTCAAAGAATGATGAATAAAAAAATTATGTTTCCACAAAAATATTAAACAGCACAAAGTTTTCAAAATTGATAATAATCAGAAATGTTTTGGAGCAGCAGAATAATTTCTGAAGGATCAAGTGACTTAAGACTGGAGTAATGGCTGCTGAAATTTCAGCTTTGCTATCACAGAAATAAATTCTATTTTAAAATATATTAAAATATAAAGCACTTATTTGAAATTCTAATAATATGTAACAATACTGTGTTTATTTTATTTATGACCAAATAAATGCAGCTTATCTGAATTTTGCCCATGATAATCTATTATTGTGATTTCAACTTCTTCAATTTATCCCGCTCCCCATAAAAATGAAACAAACTGCTGTTGGCTGCTTTCCATGTGAATCCAATAGTCTCTTCCTATCTAAGTGAGGTATTCTTGGCCAGAATAATCATAAAGTAGGACCAAACATTATCCTGCAAGTCAAAAGTCTGGCGAATTCCAAATGAACAAAAGCAAACAGTGAGAATCCACAATTACGATTAATGTTTTGCCAGGTCAAAAAGAGGCTCATAAACAGCCCTCTATGGCTTTTTTGATAGCTTGTTGACCAAACATAAAATTTGCATAAAGAAATTGGATGCAGATGAATCTACCCTTCAGCATGCCTCTTTGAGTCAGCTGAAGCATGTTTATTGCGCCGAATCCAGAATTAAATGCATATCTCGGTTAAACTGTTTTACAATTCTATGTACAGACCGATGTCTCCAGGGAGTTGAAGAATACAAGGAGTTGTTTCTTCACATTGTAATGGCGGGTAGTGAGTGTTAGTGTAAGCGCTGCAATTATCGCCAAACGCAACTCTGCAGGAAAGCCAGCTCCCCTGATGCTCACCCACTGATTCTGATTTATTTTATCGCTATCTATGCGATCCTGCTGTGGACACTTTCACAGAATTATTTACTTGGAATCTAGTAACCCGGCAATGCTCCAAGAAATGGATGTGGCATCCAGCAATGTGCCACATATGGTACAATTCGAGACTGCAGCGATAAACACCAATGATCCAGGGTGTTAATGTGCATAACACTTATATCAAATGAAATACCTGATGGCTTATCAACATTCAAAAAATAAGCAACAAGTTGCCTCAGAAGTTAATGAAAAGAAGCCGAGTGGATTTACCCGAAGCGATTTTGTTATCGTGTGCGGCGGGTCCATCTCTCAGGACGTTCTTCACTTGAAGGAATTCATCTGGTCGGTCTCCACCGATGATGGTGAAACCAAAGCCCTGAGGACTCTTCTTCAGAGTTGTGCGCAAGATAGCACCCTGCAGCTGAGATGGGTCCCGTGTGAATCCCCTTAAACCGGTTTCATCTAAAAGAGGAAAGATAGAGAGAGTATGTGAGACTAACAATTTAAAGCCTGTTTACAAAGCAAGACAGTGTATGTACTTCTATATGAGCTGTTTGTATTGAAATCTCTCTAGTTTGTCAAAATGGACAAAGTTCACTTTTAAAGTCAGCATGAAACAGAAGTTGAGTCTTCTTTTCTACCGTGACGTATATGCAGTGAAATGAGGAAAAAGTAGGGCGGGACTTAATTCGGTCCATGGGGAATTGATTGGATTGTTGTCGTTTGCTATCGCTGGACAGGATGTCCTGTCCTCATGCAGGTAAACACACCATTAGAGAAGAGATTTTATTGCAAGGGAATAGGTGCAGTTACTTTGATTAAAGTTTATGAGGGCATATGAATTTAAAAAACAATGATGTGCATGGATCAATTATTTATACTAAACACTGCAATATTCCATAAAAAAACAAGAATTTTACTTTAATCTGAACTGCTCCTGCAGTGCTTCTTACTGTACTACTGAAACAACACAAAACAGACTGCGAAAGAAACAGCAGCACAGAGAGAGCTAGAGGAAAGGAGCGAGGTCTGGACTTCATTAGTCATTCCTATTCAATAATGCAACAGAGAGCAGTAGAGAGACTAAGAGATACATTACTAAATGAGTGAATGATAGTGGGATTGTTCTGTTTATATCCACATACAATTCCATTAATTATGGCAGTCCATTCATTACACTCTTCCTCAATTACTCCTAAACCATTTACCCTCTCATCAGCACATTATAAGTGTGTTCTGGTCAGGAACTCCTAATTGATAAGCGCTAAGAAAATGCTCAAGCAGCATTTGGCGACGTTTTCATCTGATAAAATGTCCTCGGATGGGGCTGATAATCATCTGTTTTTTCTTAAACCAATTTGTGGGGTCAGTGAGCACATGCAAATTTGTCAAGTGTATAAATGATGTTGCCATGGTGACCCCTCCAAGATGAACTACTATAAATAAACTTTAAACACTGACAAACATGATTTTTCAAGAAAACTACAAAACGAGAAGGAATTTAAGCTACACTGATGAGCATTTTGCGGTCATTTTTATGACTGATAGCATCATGCAGTATATTACATTATATTACTTTATTGCTTATTGTTAGAAGGTCATTTTATCATGTCAACAATCACAGACATTTTATAGGGATATCAGAGTTTATACTTTTAAAGTAAATAATAAAATATGTATTTTTCCATGTATAAAGTGAGATATACATTACCATTCACGATTTTGTTTTTGAATGAAGTGTTTTGTGCTCATTAAGGCTTACATTTTAAATTTTAAAATATAATTTATTCCTGTGATGTCAAAGCTGAATTTTTAGCATCCATTACTCCAGTCTTCAGTGTCACATGATCCTTCAGAAATCATTCAAATATGCTGATCTGCTGCTCAAGAAACATTTCGTATTGTTATGATCAATGCTGAAAACAATTGGAACAGAAAGTTCAAAAGAACAGCATTTATTTTAAACGGTCACTTTTGATAAATTTCATGCATCATTGCTTTATGAATATATTAATTTATTTCAAAGCAAAAACCTTACTGACCCCAAACTTTTGAATGGTAGGTTATAAAACAATAACTAACAAAAACATTACAATTATGCACAATAGTTTTGAAATAATGCACAATATTTTTTAGATATCATTCTATACTTAACCAATGATGATGCTTTCCAATTCGAGAGGAATATTGCACATTTCCAAATTCCATTCTACAATTACAGGATATAAAAAAACCCTGGAGGACTGTGGAAATGGTGTGTAGAAAGTATCCATTAAATAAAAGAGCCAGGTTCATGCTGCTGAACAAGTTATGTGACGCGTAACAGCACTGAGCACTTACATCAGATAATCACACAGAGCTATGAAACAATAGAGACCGCAAGTAGCACTGTTTGATGAATAATAATAAAGCAAAAAGAATGGCTGCCTTTCAGTCTTTCTAAACTCTGCATAAGCTAAGTGTATGTTATTTTTTACACATGGTTTGAGTGTCTGAATATATGCTTCTTTCAGTTTTCTTAATTCTGCCATCATTTATGTCATTCCAAATTAGTTTTGGGTGAACTATCACTTTAAGAGGAAGGTGTTCAACACTGACTCTGAATCAGCTCTAAATGGCAGATCATACACTAATTACAGTCATTTCTAACGCAGTCAGCGGTTTTCTTTTTTTCTTTTCTCATTTGACAGATCCAGCATTATCAGATGAGGCCACATCAATCTCATTAGGATAGCAGGGATGGATATATCACCATATGTGGTGGGAATTTGATTTGCATAACAGCCACACTGATGAGCTGGACTGGCCCTATGAAGCAGATTATGTTGATTGTAATAACCATGGGACGCATTTGAACTGTGAGCCACAAGTGAGTGTGAATTGGCTGTTGGACACAGGTAGAAACATACCCATCCTTGCATATTATTAGATTTATCCCTTCTGTACTGCTGTTTTCACATTCAGCTGGTGTGGGAATTCTGGGAAAAGGGGGAAGGTTGATGTTTATGTTTACCATATGCTTCTTATGCATAAATGGACACTGTGTCTTTCATAGGGCGAACAGATTATGAAATGTCTGACTTTAATTTAAAGGAGTAGTATGAGTGCTGTATAGATACGTATGTGTGTGTGTTTTACAAAATGACCTAAATGCTCAAGCGGCAAGAGCTAAAATTGTTTTATAATTGCTTGAATATATGACTAAACAAATAAAATGCATGAATTTTGTCATTACTATCATAATTGTTGGTAGAATTGTATGGTTATGGTTATAATTTCTGATTATTCTCTGAAAACACTGCATGACTGCATTATATTTTTGTGCACTCGTCCCTGTCCTGTTCTCAGCTAGGCATCACCATCCACTCATTAAAATGTCTTGGCCAGCTAACAGAGCATAGCGTGGGGGGGGGGCTGCATGCGCTTTTACTAATGAGACAGAACAGACGTCCACTGCCAGCCTTCCAGAGGGGATAGGAGGACAAAATCAACGTTCAGATGACAGAGGAACACACAGGAGACAGTGATACTCAGGGAGGCCAAACAACAGACAGCCTGGTTTAACCTTGAATTACCTAAAACCAAACTCAGTCATGCGTTGGCCGGCCAAACATCCCTCTCGTTCAGTGCAATCATTCAACAGGATGGAATTACTGGATATTGGGCCAGGCAGTGGGAGATAAAGCAGCATCAATCATTAAAGGCTACTAATAAAGACACTAAAAATATGAAATTATAAATTTAGACAACCAGAATCGTTATTAACAAACCTAATCGATTAAATGATAATAAAATATATAATAAAATGATTTGATAAAATTAGCTATCTATCCATCCATCCATCCAGTCAGCAGGCAGATTGGGACAAAACAAGCACATGTACACCAGGTGTAAACTCGTGCTTTGAAACCTGAGACGTAAGCAAACACCTTTTGAAAACAAGAAAAAAGCTTGAGTGAAAGAGACAGAACTACTGCGTAGTGTCACATTAGAAGACAGAACAAGGATGTGTAATGTTAAATCAATAGTGAAACACCAGCAACAAAGTGGAACACGTGCATAAATATACACAAGCTGGCGCAGGTGAGCGTAACTGAACAAGTACACGGTCACACATAAATACACACACAGATGGTAAAACACACACGCTAGCTGACAGAATGGCTGCATATGACAAAAGGAGCTCTGAGCCTCTGGGATTATCATCAGAGCTCATATTAACCACAGATGCTGATTATGTTCTTCTGATGATCTGCCTCTGCTTAAACTAACACCTGAGCAGCTCATGCATCTCTTATTTTATAAGCTCAGTTCTCACTTAAAACATGTCCTAACCAGGTGTGGCATGATAAAGCATCAAGAAATAAATCATATCTGTACCATGCTAATCTGAGTTTTTGTCCCAACAAATCAGGACCTGGCAAGATATTCTGACGTTTGTTTGGTTTCTATGACTGAAAATCCCACTGGTGCAAAATCACGTTGTTCCTTCACTTATAGCGAGGACAGAAAAACTACTGGCAATGCAATCGAAAACATTGGCACTTGTTACTTCCTGATCTCTGTGGAAATTATCACTTCCTGATCTCATTCTCACTGAATTGTTTCCTATCACCATTGCTGAAAAAAAATCAGCCTTAGGTGTTTAGGTTCGACTGTTTTGATTGTTTTAATGGTGTTGTATGTACATATTAACTGGTCAGGCAACTAAAAACGTAAAGACCTTTTGAAAATGCATTCCTATATATATATTTCACACAGTTTTCACAAAAATATTAAGCAACACAAAGTTACTTTTCTGACGGATCATGTGATACTGAGGACTGGAGTAATGGCTGTTGATCACAGGAATATATTTTTTTAAATGCTTTAGATTAGACAAAAGTGGTAAAATAAAACAAAAACTGAGGTGGTAGGAAATAGGGAATAAAGCAGAAAAAATGTAGAGATTTACTTAAGGGTGTTGGTACTGCTCCTGCGGCCGCTGCTATTGGCTGACTGGTTGGAGACGCGTCCTGGCTGAGTTTCTTCTTGGCTTCCTGCACTGGATTCTCGAACTGAGTCTTCTGGTTGATGTGGCTGAAGGAAAGAGTGAGACAGTCAGTGCAAAAGACCGGAGAGGGAAGATACAATGACACACACGTTTGCACAAACGCTCAGAGTAGAGAACATTAGTGATGCTTATCTGTTTATGCAAACACAGTCTTTGTAAAGGACAAAACCATATCAGAGCCAAAAGGTAAGGAACTGTGCACATGCGTCTCTTCCTGTTTGCCGTCTGCTAACCAGGCAGTCACTTTTTCCCTTTACCACAGACATTTGGTAAATGAACAGAAAAATAAACAACATACCGAGATAGAAACTTGGAAAAATGACATGAACTGGTTTGACTTGGGAAACACGCAACACTTTCAACTGCACAACTTTGAGGAGAATAAATCAAAGATTTGAATTAAATAAAAGTATTAAAAAAACATTTGATCAGTATTTGAAAGTAATCATTTTAGTATTTCAGTATGATTATAATATAAATCCTCCTTGGAATAAGATAACTTACCTAAAATGCGAAAAGGTTTATGATATCCATAAGATCAATATCAATAAGATTTCATAGAGTATATTTTTCTTACCTTATTTATTTACAATGTTTTGTTACCGATACACCTCACTAAATTTAGCTAGAAATTTGAAAAATAAATTTTTACCACAAATTTACCTTTGGATAAATTCTCAGAAAACATATTTTGAAGTTAATGCGAACTGTTCTTACTTCCACAATGTGACATTAAAATAAAACAGGATATTCAACAAGATATTAAAAATACAATAGGAGATTTTTTTATTCACTGAGAATTGATAGGATGTTGAAAAGAAGCATTTACATACAAGAATAAACAAACTGAGTTTGTGAAAACAATGCTTAAAATAGCTATTACATTAAAATGATCCAGTAGTATGTGTGCCATAAATGACATCAGAGAAAATAAAAGGTGTTACATAGGAAGCTACAACCTTTTGATTAAAGACTACAAAGAAGAATTATGACGACAATTTTTTCTTTGGTAAAAACCATGCAGAGATTAATAGTTTGCAATAAAACTAGAACATTAAGTACATTAAGAAAGTCAGTCAATAGGGTCAATTTCATGCTGACTTTAGAATTGCTCTTGTTTTAATAATGATGTTTCTACTGAAAAATATGATTGTTGTTGTTGTTGTTGCATTGAATCTTTTCATGACCTTCTGAAATGATCAAATAGCACCGCACAAACACACTTGATTAAAAGTGCCACAGAACAGTGAACAGAACATATTTCAAAGCCATCTGCAATTGCTGCATGCATACACACTCCTCTACAACCAGCACATTTGTTTTCTTGTTTGTTAGCTGACGAAGTGAATCAATATTTCCAGAGACACAAGCTTCACAGCACATGTGTTTTCTCTGTAGAGGTTCAGGCTCAGTGCTGCAGTGTGCTGTTTTATCCCTCCTACCCTACAGGTTCACATAAAGTGAAAAAAGCAGCTCATCTGCATTGTGTTACTTGGCTTTAACTGTCGTACCTGCCGGTTGTGACTGCACCTCAGGAAGGCTTTTAACAGCCACGGATCCCTCACAAAACCAGCCGGCGTGCTGCGAATTTGTAGAAGAAAGGTACTGTTTGTGCTTTTGCTGTGGGTGACTCATGCTGAGACTTATCCACCCAATCCACAGAGAGCGAGAGACTGAGTGCTCTCATCTGACTGCTGAACTTCCCCGTTTTGATAATTCAGGCAGAGAATAATGAGGCACTGTGCCAAGCCATATTTAAATCAAAAATAAAACAATGTTTTGTTGACTTCCTTGCATAAATATCCTGGCACAGTGGGGATTGACCTTACACAAAATAAATGCCATTCAAAATCAAATCCTGTCTCCGCTTCCGAAAGCCCTCGAGTCGGCTGTCCTGTCAACAACTTCAATATCAACAATGCTTTGAGAGCAGAATATTAGCAAATCCAGTCAATATGATAACATTTTGTCATTTAAATGTTTGTCAATATGATGATCTATAGGTCACACTGATCAGTCTTCTATTTCAGAAAAACATTAATAAACAATATATATTTTTTTAATAATCAAGGACAGGTGTTCAGAAATTAGACATTTTGTGCATTTTGTAAAAATTGCATATTGTTATTAAATCTAAAATTAAAACAGCAATGTGAGTGGATTTAAAAAATAATATTTCAAAACTTTGTGTCCAGATCATTCATTATATTGTCATTCATTATAGATTATTATGTATATAAAATGTATAATATATTATATACATACTGTAGTATTAATATTATTGTTTAATTATAATATTACATAATATATAGACTTAATTCAACTATATTTTCAAAGTAGGTGAACAATTATCTAATACTTTTTCATTTATTATTTTATTATCTTACTAGCATAGTAGTGTGAGTGCAAATTAGATGAATGTAGTCATATTTGGCAAAAAGTTGTTTATGTCAATGTTTTTCTTGTATCATAAATATTTTTTATTTTATTAATTTCATAATTAAAAAAAAATGTTTATTTCCAAGTTAAAAATAAAAATGTTGGTGTTTTTGGACACAGAGATGCAAGTATTAAAATCTTTAAAAATGATGCTTTATACAGTGATTTTCATTCTGACATCATTTACATAAATAAATCAACTCAAATAAAGTTGCATTATTTTCATAACTTATTTAGAGATCATTCTGTTGAGGATGAATTTTAAACTCCCTTTATGCTTTTATTGTTGCTTTACTCTGAAAAACTGGATAAAAAAAAACTAAATGGGGAAAAAAGTAAAAGAAAAGGCCAAGTGAGCAAACGGAAAACTTAAATGTATAGCAAACCAAGATGCTGTGGACAAAAATGTGCCATCCATCATTCTTACTAGACGATAAATTATATAAGCATACTCACTCCACATAATAAGTCCCATACTGCGGGTCCTCAATCTTCTCCCAGCCATATGGAAGCTCTGCAGAGAATCAGACAGGCATATCAGAGACAACTAGAACAGATGCAAATCACCCATGTGCTGGGCACCAGGGGGTCTGATTTTCTGACGGTGAATTTCTGAGAAGCCAAACACCAGGCAGGTCAAGAAGTCTGGCTGGATTTACACGCGTGTTTGGGCAGAGAGGAGATCAGAAGGCTGAGCGGCGATGAAACGAAGGGGGTGCAGGTATTAGTAAGCTGTACGGAAAATTACTTGTTATCTTTCCCTGTGATGTGAGAGGTGTGGGGAGCCACCAGCCTGACACGGACGTACATGCCCATTGCAGAAAGTAGTGTGGGGATTGCTTGTGTGAGATGACACTCTGATGGGCTCTCAGCTTGTCTCCTGTCAGCCATTAGTCAGGCGGGCCGCAAAGAGGCAGGCTAATGTCTCACAGCTCAGCTCGAGGTCTGTTTACTCTTATGTGTGATTCATGAACCAACTCAGTCTTACCTCCATTCTCGCATTTTTCAGGAGGCTTGGCTTTCTTTGCCAGTCGTGGGTCGAGCCAGGTCGTGGTCTTGGTTTTATGACTACACAGAGAGGGAAAGAAGCATTAGTAAACAAACACCTGAAAGCCTTTTTGAGAATGGACTGTCATTATACTTAACAGTGTAACACTCAAAAAACAACAGAAATATGACTATATCTCACTGTATCAATTCAAAACTGACACAATCAATCAATAAAGCTACTCAACGATTGCTAAAATCAGATGGAAAACATTTTTTTTCAGTGATTTTCAACCATGTGTACACTTGGCGGTACATGAAAATAAAATGGTAAAATTGTCAAATGACAAAAATAAATAATCATACTTAACGATTATAAAAGCTAATAACATGCATGTTCTATTTTTTACCCAATTATAGGTTTAATAATTGGGTAAAAAATTGGGTTTCTCTGTTTCTGCACGATCTGAGATGACCGAACACCTGAGAAGAGATGATGACAACCCCTCGGAGGACCTCAGAGGAAGCCAACCATCAGCGATTATACTGAATTAACCAAATTTTGCCATAAATGGTGGATCAGCACCTAGAGACAACCTCTACAGCCCTGACCGTCAGCGGAGTCTAGGACACATAGATGAGCCCCAGAGACAGATCTCCAGTGAGGAACTCGTCACCTAGACATCCATCAAAGACGGAACCAGTGGAAAACTAGTTGGAGAGGGGAACTGACTTGGTTTCTCAAGGTTTTTTCTCCATTCTGTCACCGACACTTAATTTCCAGCAATTCATCGACTTGATTGCACACTGAACTTGGGCGGGCTGAGAGTGTTAGACACAAATTTTGATACTGTGCAACAATTTGTATTGTTTGCCTGACTTAATTAAAATGTATCATGGGTTCCAAAAATGCCAAGTTTAGTTGTCAGCACTACTACAAAAGCAAATCCATCAAGGTGCAGCTCGTCCTCCGAGACTCAAGCAGGCAGACGAATGTGGAAGCAAGGCCCGCTGGGAAGGCTCCATTTAGCCGAATGTTTGCATTGTTCGGAGAATGAGGTATTGATTCGCTGGCTCTCTCTTCCTCTGTGTGGAAAGCAGAGATGCTTGGTAATGGACACTGAAAGGAAGAGGCTGGCAAAACCGTAAGCTAGCCTCAGCGTCAGCATGCAAGAGAAGAGCCGTTTCAATTCCCAGCGGTCTCTCGAGCTTGATGTGTCTGCAGGAGTACCAGAGTACCTGTTTACTGAGCGAGCCTTTAGCTGAGAGCTGCTGTCTACATCTGGGCTCTGTTGCAGTAAATCATTGTAGAAATTTGAAAAGATGGAGCTACAAATTGTTCTTTGTTATACAGCACAACTTCTGCATGGTCCATAAACTTCCCTCCTATACAGTATTCTAAAAGTGAGCGTATTCATGAATACACAGTATACATGAAAACAGTAGGAGGAAAAAAACCTGGATGACATTCTGCTACCGTCAAGAATCAGTGGTGTGTAACCAACGGACACTTTACTGTCTCATGAGGCCAAGAACGGTGATGCAGATGACAATGCTAACATGGCATATGTAGTGGGATAAGACAGTATTCAACCTATACATCTGTATACTTCTAGAACTATAGAATTTAAGAACATAATTGCAAAAGATTGTGGTTGGTAAAATATATATATTTTTTGTTTGAAAAGTTCTTATGGTCACCAAGGCAGCATTTATTTGATTAAAAATACACAAATGTTGTGAAATGTTATTACAAATTAAAGGGGTGGTTGATTGCGATTTCACTTTTTTAACGTTAATTAGTGTGTAATGTTGCTGTTTGAGCATAAACAATATCTGCAAAGTTGCAGCACTGAAAGTTCAATGCAAACGGAGATATTGTCTGTTAAAATTCTGCCAGTTTAATGCCTACAAAAATGGCTCATAGGGACTACAACGAGTTACTTCCTGGGTCCGTTATGTCATGAACCCAGATAAACCCTGCCCCCAGGAACATGTAACAAAGGGGGCGAGGCCATGCTGCGCTGCTTTAGAGAAGAGGAAGAGAAAACCAGGGGTGCACGTACAAATCTATGAATGGCTATTCTGTCTTCTAATGGATACACAAGTTTCAAAATCATATAAGCATCGGTTCTCAATCCTGTTCCTCGCGTTGCTCGGCTCTGCATCTGATCTCTCTCTCTCTCTCTCTCTCATTCAGATCGTCAGATCAGCTCCAACAAACTGTTCCAATTATACACTTATTTTCACACAGCAATGAGAAGCGTTATACATGGTGTGCAGTTGCCGTTCTGTATTAAAGCTTTAATCAGGATAAAATCGTATATTAAAAGCTAACAGAATAAGTAGCACTTACAAATAACAGTGTATCTAAAAGTATGAACCAACATACCATTAAGAGCCGTGCTTGCACAGGTTCTGCACTATCCTCTTCACTAATATTCTCTGGGTCTCAATCAGGCTCAAATTGCTAAGCAATATAGACGACGCCATTGTTTACAATACAACCAGAGCGCATGCTGCTGAGGTGAGGGGCGGGACGTTTAGATGCACATTAGAGGCGGTTTGGCCAATCACAACAAACTGGACCAGCTATCCAATCTGAGCCCATCACGTATTTCTGAGGGAGGGGCTTCATGAAACCAGGAAATAATTGGGGCGTTTATCAGAGAAGGGACAGAGCGGTGTAGAATAAAGGTAAATTATGTGAAAAATTATGTAAAAAAAAAAAACATGAACATGTTTGAATGCACCCCATAAACACTATCCTAAAAAAAAAAAAACCCCTTTAAAATAAATGTTTTCTATTTTAATATATTTTAAAATATAATTTATTCCTGTGATGCAAAGCTGAATTTTCAAAAGCTGAATTCATCATTACTCCAGTCTTCACTGTCACATGATCCAATATGCGGATTTAAAGCTTGCTCAAGAAATATGTCTGAACATTTCTTGTATTGTGCTACTTAATATTACTGTGGAAACCATGCTACTATTTTTAGGTATTTTTATGAACAGAAAGTTGAAAACAACAGCATTTAAGTTTAAACTGAAGTACATATTATTGGATGAATGTTTTAAAATTACCTGGTACACAAATTGACACAATCAAGCAAATCAAATTGCAAATCTGCATATTGCACTGACATCAAAAATCATCTTCCATTCAGTGGACCATTTCTAAATGACATGCGTTTATAATTTTCTCCACATTTAGCTGCCCAGATAAGAAGAGCAGTATTTAATCTGCACTGCATTCAAGGGGCACAAAAGAACAGATTTTGCTTATTTCTGCTTATTTATCATTTGAAGATGTAAAATTAAATAACTGAAAAAAGTGCTATTTAAAACATTAAAATAAATAAACAATTAAAAACATACAACTAACCAATTCCTGGATTTTTGTCAAATAAACGGTCCAAATGCCAAACCCTAAAATCTGATAGGCTGACAGGACCACAGTAGATCCAAGCAAATGTCCTACTTGGCAATCAAGACTTACTCTATAAAGTAGACCATGCCCGTCTCTGTATAGGCCATCTCCCAGTTCTTGGGTAGAGACTCCTGGCTCTCGTCACGTGGCAGTGTGTTCCAGTTGCGGAAGTCCATGCTGCTGTTGGACTGTGTATAGCTGGGCACAGCTTTCCTCCACTCCGGTACCTCCTTGTGTTCTGTGAGTGGAAAGAGCAAAAAGCCAGTGAGACTTTGAGAAAGAGGTGGGGAAAACACACAGGAATGGGGAGTAATACATACTTTAACTCTCTCTAGCACTGCAGAACGAACTTTCCAAACTTCTCAAGAGACGGAGAAAAACAGAGAGAGAGAAACAGAGAGAGAAAGAAGGCAGACAACACGAGCCACTGGATTTGCATGCCAGTACTGATGTTCAGAGAGCCGCCTCTTGGGCAGGGCCAGAGCTGGAAAACGCTTCCGTGAAGCTGATGTGTGTCAAATACACAAATGACAGACAAACAGTCTGCTTGCACATCAGAACACAGGCAGAGATAGTATAAGAGGGTGAATATGTAACACTCAAATGTTAAATTCTTTAGTTTAAAAAGCCAATTGTCTTTCTGTTTAATCTAGAGCGCACGTGTTCCTGTAGATCGACTCTTATGATAAAATATGGTGCTACTGTAGTCACAAGGCTGATTCCCATGAAACATCATTAAATAATAAAATGAATAGGTTACATCCTTTTCTTAATGTCTACATAATATAATTTTATATCTAAACCACCGTTCAAACGGTTTTGGTAGTAATTAATACTTTTATTCAGAAAGGATGTATTAAATTGATCAAAAATACATTTATTAATTGGGTAAAAAATTCAAATAAATTATGTTATTTTGATCTTTCTATTTATTAAAGAATCCTGTAAAAAATTATTATGTTTCTCATAAAAACAATAAGCAGCACAACTGTTTTCATCATTAATAAGAAGTAATATTTATTGAGCACCAAATTATATTAGAATGATTTATGAAGGATCATGGGATACTGAAAATTCATCCAGGAATACATTTTATGTGAATTTTTTTCAATGTAATAATATTTTCTGTTTTTAATATATTTTTGATCAGATGACAGCAGCCTTGGTGAGAATACAAGCCTTTCAAAAGCAATATATATATATATATATATATATATATATATATAAAACACCAGAGGGTGTTATAAATATGGCCGGGACATTGGGACACTGACAGAGGAAACCATGCCTGTGTTTATGTATGGTTCTAGATATACTGGTTGTACAGTACATGTAAACAGGAGGTGAGATGATGGAAAAACTATAAGTTGTCATTAAACGGCTTGATATGCTTTTGCTAACATAGCCATGATTAAAGCCCGTTCATCGGAATGATTCAAGCCTGCCGCTGGGACACCAGCATGTGTGGCAGATGAATCAGCATTCAGCACTTTTTGTTCCTTTGCCGTAACCATGGAGGCACCATTCATGACAAGGCAGAAACATAAGCTCCACCATTCAAAAGCAAATATCATAAGACGCTTGTGCTTGTGGCCGAATGAAGAAAGAGGCTGAACTCGATGATAAACAGAAGGGAGAGTGTGGTGAACATTATTTAAAAAAAGAATATAAAAATAAATACTTGTGTGTTTACAGGAAACAACATAACCGGAACAGATGATCACAATGTGTTGCAGATTGAGTGTTGAACGTAGGACAAGATGTTGTGTTATGGTGAAACCTAATGGTGAAAGTTTGCTTCCACATGCGGCTATGGAAAAACAGCCACTCTGGCCTTACAATTGAGCCTTTCCACACAGTTATTTAGTGAGAGACTATAAAGAGTGTACATTAAATAGTCTGAGGCTGTATCTATCACAGCTTGCCTTAAGCATGCAAACGCAAACATTATAACCTCACTGCAAAGGCAAGACTAGCCATTTCAGTAATGCAAATTTAATCAATAAAAAAAACACAAACACACTTCTGGGTTGCAAAATCGTCTCAGTTTGCACTTGGCAAATTCAGTTAGATACTGTTGCCATTTGCATCTCGTCCTTACAGTTGTGCCAGAAGGTTTACAAAGCTCTATCCAATCATAATGGAGGACAGCTGTGAGGCATCTTGTCCAACTAGAGATGAACACGGCCAACAAAGCCTCCCTCAGTGCATCCAGAAACCTCTTTTGACCATAGTGGTGAAAAAAATTGGGATTTCCTCCAGTGACCCTGAAAATCACCTCATGTTTATTGAGGTTACATAGAGCTAGAATTTAAAATGTTGAGCCTAAATAAACTCTTTTCACATTATTAATTCTAAGTAAAAGCCAGTCTGGAGAAAACTTGTTTAAACACTCTCTATTCTAAAGGGGCGAGCCGAGTAGCAAAAGGAAGCCAGATATTGTGGGATATAGGATATCAGTTCTCATGGTGATCAATCATACTAACACAAACAGAACAGTAGTGGAAACTGCAGTGGGTTAATGTGCTGTGAATGTAAACTTTTTTTTGGCAGTCTCTTCCCCAAGCTCACTATAACTGCATGTGAATAATCTGAAGGTGTTCACTGTTCCATATCCCATTGATTTATGGGAAAGAAAACTTGCTGTGCAGGGAGCATCAGTAAACCCTACCTACTTTCGGCACGATGCAGTTGAACCCCGACCGAGCTCCCCAGATGTCTGACCAAAAACCCAAACTCAAGAAAAAATAGTGTTCCATGAAGTGGGTTAAAATCAAGAGCTAGAAATCTAAAAAAAGTTATGCATTTTTAAAATTGATCTTATTTATTGTAGCTATTTCTCAGGCAATATTGTGGATTTCCAGTATGCTGGAGTGATATGAGGGCTAGGCTATGCATGGCCGCTCTCCGTTCCAATGAAATCACAGAATTCAAATTCTAAATGTTTATATTTACACACAAACACACATTACAGTTGAAATGTTTTAGGCTGGTGAGATTTGTTTAGGTTTCTCTCACCAAGGATGCATTTATTTAATTAAAATACATCCATTTATGATTACTATTTAATTTTTATTTAATAGATTTTAATTTATTTAAATGTATTTATTAATTCTAATAGCAAAGTTGCCTTTTCAGGAGTCATTACTTCAGTCTTCACTGTCACATGATCCATCAGAAATCATTCTAATATGCTGATTTGGTGCTTAAGAAACATTTCTTAATATATATCATAGTTTAAATCAATTGTGTTTCTTAACATTATTGATACTTTTTCAGGATCCTCTGATGAATATAAAAAGAAAAGAACAGCATTTGTTTGAAATATATTTTTGTAACAATGTACCGTATAAGTCTTCACTGTCACTTTTAATCAATTCAATGCATCTTTGAAGAATGGAAATATTAATTACATTTTTTTTATCTGGCTCCAAACTCACCTCAATTTAACCTAGTTTATCATGTCAGTTTAACCTAGCAAAAGTGGATGGATGTCTCCTGGCAATCAAACCCATGACTTTAGTTCTTTAAGTGTCATGCTCTACCATTAAGTTACACTTAAGAAACACTAGTAGAGCTTAAAAAAATAAATAAATCTATACCGCTACAGCGACATTTACCCAGCCCTAGGTGGGTGGTGGCAGGAGTGTTCATTAGGATGGAAGTGGGTTGGCTCAAATGTAGTCATTAATGTAGAACCAAAATGACTGTAAAAGACTAATAATAAGCCTGAGGTATCTTTTTAATGAGAAGGTAGAAGACAGAGTGCAGGGGCTGGTACACAACAGTCAGATATATGTAGCAGCACAGCAGTTACTCTGTGGTGTGCGGAGACACTTTTATGCCTCACAGCAAACAGCAGCCTCTTTAACATGCTCATTACTTGAAGTGATACCAGCCATAAACTCATTCATTCTGAGCTCAATATGGTCTATTTATGCCACTGGATAATCACTGAAAAAACTCTGACTGACTGTGCTTTTGGCCTACTTAAAAAGCTCAACTACTGCTCAAGTTTCTGAAACAGCTTAGTCTACGACACCTGCAGCTCTTCAGTGGTTCGACACAAAAACACAAAGGATGGCTTTTGCAACAAAATCACATTCTGAGGTAAATAAAGGTAAAAATAATGTAGTCTATTAGGGATGTGACGAGATATTGTGGCACGAGATGTGTCTCTCTCGCGAGAACGTGACGATATCCTCGCAAAATATTTTGTAGTGATGGAAAGTTCTGATCATTTTACCGACTCGGACCTTTGAGTCTCGTTCAGCAAAATGAACAAATCTTTTTTCAAGTCATTTCGTTCAATTCGTTTTTTTAGCAAAACATAATTAAAATGTTACGTGTTACTTCCCTAGCACATCTACTACTTATGAAAACGTTGATCACACTACAAACAATACAAAACTATAATGCTTTAAGAAACAGAAAAAATGTATTCATTGTTTACCTGGGTCTTTAGTCTATGATTAGCGCACCTCACCTCTTATCTGACATGTCTTCGGGTTTGAGTCATTCGTTCATCACGTAACAGCCCCATAAGCTAAACCTATGCAGTATGAGTCGGAAAGAGAATTGATTCGTTCACCTTTCGAGTCTTTCGAGACGTTCGTTCTTTTGTCACGTGACGTGACAGCATTGGAAAGATAAATTAGTTAATTTGTAAGCATCCTTACAAATGAGATTATTATTATTATCATTATTATTTACTCTAAAAAGGTCATTGCACACTGAGTCCAAAATTTTCGTCCGAAATGTTCGCACGTTGAAAAATAAATACGACCTCACGTTAAGTCAATCACATTTACACACTGCCTCCAAAATGTTCGTCTGTCATAAAAAAATTTGGATCGGGTTCGATTTTTTGTGTTTTTCGCATCCATGGCAAGCATTTTGAGAGGTGTTTTGACAGTTCAGAGCCACCGTACAAGCGAACGCCAAAATCCAGAATGTCGATTGTCAAATTCATCCACTTCATCTCGCAGCACAAAGCACTGTACAAATCCTTGCACACTGAGTTCACAAAAATTGGTAATCTTCCTTTTAATATGTGGTTCTAATATCGCTAGCAAAGCATCAAACTGAGCCACTGACATCCTGAAGTAAACTTTAATCGACCGTGATAATCCCGCTGATCCTTAATAGGGAGGGGGAACTCTCAGTCCTCTTTATATTTTAGGATTGGATGGACCCATCATGGACCCAATATTTCCTTCTTTTTTTTAAGAAGCGAGAGGACAACCAAATCATCCTCAATGCTTAAAGAGATTTTGTATCGTTCTGCAAATTTTTTCGCAACTGATTAATTAATACGCATTGGACTCAGTGTGCAAGGTTTCTGTGCATGACAAGTTCTTTGTATTACAAATATGAAAAAACGCAAGCGAAAATTTCGGACTCAGTGTGCAGAGACCTTTACAGTTAGTGGTCTCAAATTGTAGCTTTTATTTCTTGCAGTTTATAAATGTGTGAATTTCTGTCATTTTTCCATAACACTGAATGTGGTAACAAAGGTAATAAACTAAAGAGTTGGTTATTATTATTATTAAGTCTTTTTCCATCAGACTGCATTGGTTAAGCTTACGGGGCTGTCACGTGATGAACGAACGACTCAAACCTGAAGACTCGACAGATGAACTAATCAATTCTCTTTCCGGCTCAGACTGCATTAGTCACGTGATGAACGAACGACTCGGAAAAATCCAAAGACTCGAAACAGGTGAACTAATTCCAGTACAGAACCTATAGGATGGTGCGCATGCGCAACTGAACGAATCACTCCCCGAGATGACTCGTTCTTCCCGAGTTGCATTAAAGATTCGTTCAAGAAAGACCCATCATTAATATTTTGCAATGTTTACATTAGAGCTGCACAATTAATCGGCGCTTGTGATCTTGATTCAAGCACCCACGCAATGTTATTCCTGAATGAAAACGATTCAGCTATGTCTATTAAGACTGTTTCACATCACAAGTGTCAGAAGCACGTTTTTGTAGCTGCCAATGTTGATGAATCAGAGGGTCGGCCATCATCACGCTTCCGATGTGAATGCTGTCATTCACTGATATGGGCGTCTACAAAACATGCGCTGCTCAAGCTCCACTGACGCGATGTGAAACAGGTGTTAAAGACATTCAAATCTGCATTCATGCTGCTGCTGATCCAGAAAGAGCAACACATACAGTCTTTTCAACCACACATCATTATTTCTGTGTTACAGACATTTAAATAACAGAAGTACTGGGATACAAGTTTATAGTTTGGGTATAAACACTTTATTGTCTACAGTAGCGATCAAAACGAAAGTATTTTAAGACTTGTATTGTAACGCTTATATTCCGCCAGGAGGTGGCAACAACCCATTTAAAAAATGTATTTGTCATTGAATCATTCATTCAGGAGATTCCAATATTCCAATCAAGTCTTTAAGACATGACACTGACTCCTTCAATGATTTTTTGTTCAAATTAATATATATATTTTGAAAAGACTTAAGCAATAAACATTTTGTCAGAACCACTAGTAAATTATGTTATTTTGTGAGAGAATCATGATCTCCAATTTATATAAAAAAAATACTGATTCTCAATTTATCCAGAATCGTGCAGCTCTAGTTTACATGTTGTTTATTAGCCTACAGCATATCATTCATTAAAAAATAAGTTTAATTTCATAAAGTATAAGTTGATTTCAAAATGCACCTACATTTTTTGCATTTTGTGTTTTTCAGTTGAATAAAAGACAATTTTCCCTATATATTTCAAGTCTAAAAATCTCGTCTCGTTCTCGTGAACCCAGTCTCGTCTCGTGGTATAAGTGTCTCCTCACACCCCTATCTATAGTCTATACATTAAATACACTGTACTGAAATACACATGACAGTAATGGTTTTTTGTTCATAAGTCTGAAACAAAGATAACAGAAGAATGACTCTCGATTCAGTGAGAAACTCATTAACCCCTTTGAACAATTCGGAGGCCTGATTTAAATCGCTAAAGTTCTTGAGCTTGAGTTTTGTGGGTCTTTATATCTGATCTTTCAATCTTTTACTACCTTATCAAAAATAATTGATTCATTACTTGCAAATCAGACATCCCCCTCATGTTGTGGTTGAATAATGAATAAAATACAGTTGGCCTAAACATTAGGGGTTGACTGATATGTTTATTTCAGAGCCAATACCCATTATTACAGATCAAGTAGACCGATAACCGATATTTTGAACTGATACATATATATCTTGTGTAAAAAAGAAAATCAATGTCAAAATCAAGAATAACAAGGGCTCTGACAAATAATATCTTTAAATCCTATTAAATTATTTTATCGAAAAATCGGCTTTTGAAAATGACTGATACTCGTAACCATAAAAATGCTTAATATCGGTGCAGATACTCGGTCGACCCCTACTCAACATTCATTACACTTTACTGAACCTAAGGTACATTTTACAGTAACAGTTTTCGGTTCATAAATTTGAACCAAAGAATGACTTCCAGTTGCATGATGGAGTCAGATTTAAACTCAATAACCCCTCAGAGCGATTCACTTTGAGTCTGATTAAAATGGGTACAATTCTTGAGTTTGAGAATCTTACTGACTGATTCATTATTAAGAACCATCAGTTCATAAGATTCAGAAATCACCAAATTACAATATGAATTATGACAAAAATTACTTATGGATCCACACAAAGTCACCTATCGCAATTAGATTTTAAATTGCTGTACATTTTTGTGGACATCAGCTCTACGAAACATTACATTATAGCTTCTTAAGGGCAAGCTTTACTGACCAACTGGTCCTGGCCCAATCAACAGAGGATAACTGACTTCCTGCGTGACAGGAAGCAGTATGCGTGGAAAGCAATACACTAGTCGCACCATCCTTTAGCTCCACGGGGCTCTACAGTTCTATACACTCTTTATACAACTGACTGCACATCCAAGGACTCCTCTTGTAAAGCTTTTCATATTTGCTCTCACAGGGAACACAACCAAATCTGCCCATAACAACTTAAGCTCTGCTGACAGCATCTGTGCCCTCCTGTCAATTATCACAGAAAGTAAAGTTGCTCAGCTTGCAAAAATGAAGTAAAAACACATTTACAGAAATACACTTACAACGAAAGCAGCAGGCAAGCAGCCAATACAGTGAATTACAGGGTTGGAGAAACTTTGAAACTAGCATGCCAAACTATAAGCTAGTCATAATTTCAAGTATTTAAAAAACACTTAAAATATTATTTTGAAAAAGTAGTTAGCTACACATATAAAATACATACAATGTTAATACATAAATATACTAATAGATCAACTTTGTATATTTTTAATATATAAATATTTAAAATATTAAATATTTGTATAAAATACATATAAAAATAAACAAAAACTTGCACCATGCTTCAGAACAATAGACCGTTGCTTTAGCTAATGGTAATTAGCTAAACAGTAATTAGTGTCTTTGCAAATTTATATCCAATATTTTAACATTGATGAGTTGCATTTGTACAATATTGATTTTTTTAATTGCCTTCCATATAATGTATACTAGGCCAAATATGCTGCACATTATAATTCTGCACCAACATACATTACTTTCAGAACTCATATCAACTCACTCAATCAATCAATGCATGCACTCCCAGTCTCACCTGTGAGCCCATTGAGCATGGGTGGCCTCTCGTCCTCCTCCTCTTCCTCAGGAGCTGCGCTGTCCTTTCTATCCATTTTGCTGACAGACGTGGTGCGTTTGCGCTGGACCTCTGCGTCAAACTCCTCGTCAAACAGAACCTGGTCCACCAGGTCAGGCTGCACTGGGCTGGGCTCTGCAGGAGGCTTCGGAGTGCCATAGTAATTACCTATGAAAAAAAAAGATACTGTAAAAAGGAAAAAGACAATTTTTTACATTCTGCACAGATAAAAAAAAAATATTACATTTGAGGAGATTTAAAAACTCAGAATTGCAAGATACAAGATGCGAGTAATAAACTAACAATTGAGAGTTTACATCTCACATTTTTTGACTTTTTTAGAATTGCGAGATATTAACCAGTAATTCCAAGTTTATAACTTGGAATTGTGAGATATAAACTTGCAATTGTAAAAGCACAATTACCTTTATTTTTGAATTAAATTAAATAATTTTAAATATTTTTTTTATTCTAGGACAGAAACACAAACAGAATTGTGAGATATAAACTCAAACTTTCTAGATGAAAACTTAGAATTAAGAGACAAAAAGTCATAATTGCAAGTTGTTTTCTCACAATTCTCGATCGCAATTATATCTTACGGAGAAAAAAGTCTGAATAATTTTTCCTTGGCAGAAACTGATTGTTGATATGTACCTCTAGTAACTCTATTGTAATTAAAATAAATAAACAAAAAATATGGTATGAATTTTAATGTTGTAAGGCTTTAGAATTTTAATTAAAGCTAAATTATCAAAGTTCAAAAATAAAGTTTGAAGTTGGCTTGAGAAAGCCAGACCAGAAAGTTAGAAAAAGTATTCAGCTTGAAGTATTTTTAGGTTTAAAATAGTTTTAAAGATTAAAGTTTGAATGTTTTGAAGGCAATAGAGTCTATTGGAAAAACAGATAGATAGAACCAAGCAAACTTATTTCATATTTAATCAGCAGGAGTTTTGAAGGGTGCTCCAATAGCGCTGCGTTTTCTAGGCTTGGCTGGTCGCTGATCTTGGACACTCTTAAAAATAAAGGTGCTTCACGATGCCATAGAAGAACCTTTTTGTCTAAATGGTTCCATAAAGAGCCTTTAACATCTGAAGAAGCTTTCTGTTTCACAAAAGGTTCTTTCTAGTAAAAGAAGGTTTTGCAAGAGATGGTTCTTTAAAGAACCTTTGACTGAATGGTTCTTTGTGGAAGAAAAAACGGTTCTTCTATGGCATCGCTTGAAGAACTTTTTGAAGCACCTTTATTTTTAAGAGTGCAGAAAAGAAACTGTAACGACATTGAGCCCACAATATAACCTACTGCCTGACACTTTTCAGTAAGGCTATACGTCTTGTTTGTTGTTTGTCAACACTGCAGCTCGGTTCCCCGCAGTGCTCCTCTGGAGCAAGATGCAGCACTCTGGAACTGTATTGTTATTTATTGGCAACAGTCCTCTACTAGAGAATAGGACTAGCTGTGTGATGGCTTCTACTTCATAGAGAGGCAGGATGTCTATCTTATAAGCTTTACTGTCCTGTCTCACCTGGATAGACTTCTTGGGGTGAGAATGGTATCAGTACCATTTTTACTTAGTACTTTGTCAACAATTCACCAAAATATCGGCTGCAAAACTAAAAGGGAGGACAGGACGATAAAGAACATTATTGATTCGTTTGTCACATTTGAGATTTGGGAAGACATGACAAGAGTTTGCGATCACAATCTACTCCATCTCACAAGCACTGTAACATTATAGACACTTAGGACATGAAATTGAAGAAGAAAGTTATTGCTTTAAATGAAGCACAGATCGGTTTTACTGCTTGTAAGATGGCAAATGAAAACAGTGACAGGCACTTTTTCTTTGAAATAATAAAATGATACCCCTTCATAACTTCACTGACTCACTGCAACCTTAAGCGCAGCACTCTAAAGACTTCATTAAGCTTATTTACACTCTCGTTTGACATGTTGCATCATTATTCTTCACTATGTGGAACACAAAAATAAATATGGCTAAAAAAACTCCTCACATAGAGTTAGCTTTAATGTATTCCTAAAAGAAACTGTTAATTTGAACTAATTACATCTCTATTGTGTTAATAATTCACTTACAGCTGTGAGTGTTATGCTTAACAATGAGTTTGTCTATGCAGACCTATTAATTACAGACTTAACTTGAAAGTGACGATAAGGGAATGAGAGACTTCCCATTAAATGATGCATTTGATGAATAAATATTTACACACAGTGGGGATTTAAAAGTAAAAAAATTAGGGTGCTTTTATTTTGCACTTTCCTCCCTCATTTTAAACAATTTCTGTTTTTTTTTCAAACGATTAAAAAAAGTACATTGATAAATTAATAATAATATAGATTTTTTTTTTAAATACTTGAGTATTTGAAATACATGCATACCTAAGTTTAAATAAATACTTTTATTCAGCAAGAACGCATTAAATCAATCAAATGTGACCGTAAAGACATTTATAATGTTAAAAAACATTTTCACTTTTTTTCACATAAATGTTATTCTTTTGAATTTTCTATTCATCAAAGAATCCTGAAAAAAGTTTGATAAATTTTATGTGTTCTTGCTAAGAATATAAAAAAAAAAAAAAAAAAAAAAGTTAAGCAGCACAACTATTCAACAATGTTTAATAAGAAGAAATGTTTTTGAGCACCAAATCAGCATATCAGAATGATTTCTGAAGGATCATGACATTGAGGACTGGAGTAATGATGCTGAAAATTCAGCTTTGCCATCACAGGAATAAATTACATTTTAAAATATAATAAAAACAGGCTTTTTAAAATCATAATAATATTTGAGTTTTTCTGTAGTATTGATCAAATGTATGCAGCCTTAGTGATATAGTCTCTCTCTCTCTCTCTATATATATTCAAAACCCAAGAAGTTCCTGTTTATTTCAAGTTTAAATTAGACTCTGAATCACAGATCTTCAATATGGGCTCAGACTTTTGGACCCTACTGTATCTAATGGAAACATGTTATCGCTGTAGTCTGCAACACAATATCTATCCTCCAATCACTTGCTGTGTAATTCACGAGGCTGCACAGCAGATGGACAGTGCTTTAACAGAAGTGTACACTGTCAACAGCCGCTATCGTCTCCATAAACAGGCACTAGGCCATGCATGAAATAAACCTGCTTACGCCAAACAGTTCTGCTGAGTGTCCTCTCCAGATTTCCTAAATGCACAGAAATCTACGTGACTGGAATAACTGAAGTGTCCACAATGGCAATGGGCTTTAGAGAACGCAGTTATGCAGTGGTAAGTAGAAATAAAAGGATCTATTATGTAACATGCACATCCCCAGGAGTCTATGGGATGAGTATCAAGTTACACAGTCTGTACTGTAGGAAGAGACTCCCTCTGCGGTTTTAATGTTTGTGTATAGTGTCTGTTGTGACTTACCATAAACGGCTGTGAATTTGACCTAAGATATAAATTCCCCCTTTGACATATCAACTAATAGTTTAGGGGAAAGTTTTAGGGTTGCAACCCAAGGTAAGACCCGTTTACATTTTTTAAGAAACACATAATGGTTGTGTTTTGTTAATGGTTCTCACACATGTGTTTCTGCCAATGTGAATATACTAAAATAAAATACTCAATGGCCTACTCAACACAGCAACAGCGCTATTGAATTTACAGCACAAAACAGACCAGTGCTGTCTGATTACTGAATGAAGGACTCTTATGAGCCAGTTACTTATAGTGAATCAAAACATACAGATGCACCAGTATGTTCCCATTACTGAACAAATGACTCTTATGAGCCAATTCTTTATGATAAATACAAAACATATGCTGAAAACGGAACTGTGTAGTAGCATGCAGTACTACTCTTACAATTTTCTCCAAGATGTGGTAAAAATATGATGTAAGAATATGATGTTCTATGCTTTTACTATTTCTAAATTCCTCCGTGTTTGCTTGAATTATTTTGAACAACGTTTGAAACTTCGTATTGCTAGCACTTCTCGTGTTTGTGCCTCAGGATTAACAAGTTGCTTCGGAAATATGTTACTACATTTTATTTGTCAGATCTCATTGTTATACACAGATATACAGTTAAAGCACATTTTTGAATTGCGTTTATGTCAAAAACTGATAAAAAAAATACATTGTGGTACTCTTGTACATCAAAGTCTGACCAGGAAGAGAAAGAATTGTTGAATATTGTTGTTATTTTTGCTTTCTTTGTGCACAAAATGTATTCTCGTAGTTTCATAAAATTATAGTCACATGGACTATTTTAACGATGTCCTTACTACCTTTCTGGGCCTTGAACGTGGTAGTTGAGTTGCTATCTATGCAGGGTCGGAAAGCTCTTGGATTTCTTAAAATAATTACTTAATTTGTGTTCCGAAGGTTTTATGGGTTTGACATGAGGGCGAGTAATTAACGACAGAATTTTCATTTTTGGGTGAACTATCCCTTTAAGAGCTGAATAAGCTTGCTTTAACATTCTCACCCTGCAATCCCCCTAATTCAGTAAGAAACCGTAAGACATGTTTTCAGGAAATGTCTTGATTATACCTGCGCACGCTGCACAGTAGAAAAGTGTGATCAAATCATGGCCATAATCATGCCATGTCACAGCCTCTAGGGTCCCATGTCAAACAGTGGCCACAGCATGATGGATCGCTCATAAACAGCGCACTGCGTAATCCTTGATTAACGGCCATAAAAAAAACACAGCACGAAGGAGGGAGGGTTGTCCACCGGGGTCTAAGATGATATTTCTTAGCATTAATCTGTGGGAGACTTCTAGGCGCTGTCAGAGGAATGGCGATGATTTGAAACCATCTTCCTTTCACCATTGCACACTGAATGGCATACAGGAGGAAAGAGAGACGGGCTGATAACAGGTAGTTATTTAACATTTGAGTGATTCATGTCAAATAAATAACACCATGCCTGCTCCTGTGTCCCCAATGAACTGATGGAGGATGACAATTCATCCATGACGATCAACGAGCGCAACAAATACAGACTTGCTACTGAAATTTCCCTGAATGATGTTTACTCTCTCACACACACACACTCACACACACACACTCACCCAGAGTTGACTCATCTATAACCTTTACCCACTCGGGCCAATAATAATTTAAACATCATTGCACCAAAAATACAAATCAAAACCTGCAGTTTAGTCAGCAACTGCTAAGCTTTGCACAGAATCTTAAACAGTTTAATATCTTTTTTAGTTTTGTTTTTGACTATAACTGGTGAAAACGTGTGCACTAAAGCAAGAATCCTCAAATATGAACTTAATGCTTTGGTTTGTGGTCAATGTTCAATTTTACAATGCAATACACTGAAGGAAAAGTTTGTGTCACTTGGTAAAAGCACTTCAAAGCCTTGAGTTTCTTTGTGTGGGACAGGAGCAGACTGCCGAAGTATGGACAGATGGAAAACCGCATCGCCCAAAGCCTTTTGGATCCTATTGAGGGATGTTGGGGATATTGTTGTGGGCATTGGGGATGCTGTTGTTCAGTGCTCTTGATTCTGTAGAAAAGGAAAGGGCTCTTGCTCTCGTTCAGAGATGAGAAGGGCTCTCGAGCAGTTCTGTGGACATCATTAATGATAAAACTTATCCTGAGGAGAGATCGAAATCAGTGGTGCTCAACCAGAGGAGCTTAGCAAACTTCCGAAAGGGTCCTTCAGAAGAAGATAAATTATTTAAAATGACACAAAACAAGCATTGAAATAAGCCAAAACTGTAACACTTTACTATAAGGTTCCATTTGTGTACATTAACATCAACTAACACAAAAAATACTTCTAAAGCATTTTAAGTTAATTTCAATTACATTTACCAATACAGTATTGAAATCAAACGTATCTGTTATTATTTCATGGACCTGAGCTAACGAACTAACAATTAACAGTTTTTTTTTTATTATTATTATTTGATTTCCAGACCTGAAAAAAAGTCAGAAAATGCTGGGTTCAGCCTGTTGGGTCATTTTATTGGGTTATATTTTAATATTTTTTCCCCAGGTTCTGGGTTATTTTTCAACAAAAAACTCTGGGATCAGCTCGTTGGGTAATTTTATTGGGTTACTTTAACGCTGGGTAATTTTTTTTTCTACCTAACCGCTGGGCTGAGCTTGTCTCCGGTGAAACTTCTCAACAACGCAGCTGCTGAGCACGGGCTTTTTAAGTCCACATGAGAGAGCGGTTCTCAGAGCACTGATTTGGTGCATTCTTTCAGGGAAATAAAGGTTTGTATACATTTGATTTATAAAGTCTTTAATGTGTTGTAAATTATATTATTTCATGCAACGTTTGCAGCAGTCGTTTTGAGCTGGAAACGCCTTTACCTTGCATAACATAAATTGATTTTATTCATTATAATACTACTGAGTGTAATTTAATTTGATGTTAAAATATGTTCTCTAATCTCGGTACTGTTTGTTTTTGGGCAGGTTTTGGAGTCAATCATGCCATCTCTCAGCTACGAGTGAAACACGAGGCCGCGGTCTAAAGTTTTAGGCTCAGATTTCGGCATAAGAATTAGCACTATTTCGGTAAAAAAGTGATTACAGAGAATGGTTGAATACACTTAAATTAAAATACTATTTTAAATTTAAAATACACTTATTTGCCTTAAATTATATGCCTTATTTATTTCTAAAATGCTTGTTAAATGAGTTTAAATGTAATATTGTAAACTATGCTGTATTCACCCAAATAAACTCAATTTGTCTTGTATTTTGTCCATGGGTGTTCTTGCTTAATAATAAATGTTAATCTTTTGTTTATTGCTGTGGCCTCTAGTAATTCTGTGTGTGATTATTAATTTCCAGCCCATTTTAAGCCAGCAATATAAACATTTTTAAACAACATATTAAACCCAGCATGGTGGGTAAAAAACGTTTAACCTAACCAGCTGGGTCAAAATAACCCAGCCTGTGTTCTGTCCAATATTTACCCAGCGCTGGGTTGCCAAATAACCCAAGTTGGGTTGTTTTTAAACCAGCATTTTTTAGAGTGCATGTAAAGCTCTAAAAAATTCTCCCCAAAACACATATCCAATAAATCATGAACAATTTGGAAATTCCTAGAGCCTTGGAGTCAAAAAGGTTGAGAACTACTGATCTAAATGATCCCTCCAGGAACATGGCAGAGAGAAAGGGTGATTGCCGTAACTGTCGTCATCGCTCACTTCTCATGGAATTGTGGGTGGACGTGTTCTGGTTTATAAACATCGTCTACCTGTGTCACTCTGAGGTGGCCGTCCTTCAATATTCCACACTGAAGCAATCATTAGAAAAGCAAGGACACATGTAGGAGATTTTCCTCAAGGGATTCAAATGCAAGTTCTCATTATTTTTAATCACTGTTGTAAGACTACGATCCAGTGAAGCATTCAAACAGGACACAGAGTTTACGCCATAAAACTCAAGCATAACCAGTTACCATTGATTACATCACGCTCCGGGCATGTTGAAAAACTGGTCAATTATTTCCTTGGCCTGAAAACAACAAAACTCAACTCTGGAGAACACATAAAATCGCTCTCTATTGCATACAGACAGCATTTTCTTTAGCTTAGAGTTTGTTCTTTAGCATGGCGTTGAATTTATACAGGTGTACAAGACTTGTGAATGTAAAAGTCACTGGAAAGGACATAAAGCCTGAAAATGGACTTCCTGTTTCACACACTACCAGGACAAACCAGTACAAAACCAGGACAGAATCTACTCCTCTGCTTTTAAGGAGATGGAGTTGAAAACATGTTTTCACAGAAGAATAGAGACCATCACGAACAAGATCATATATTAGTTTAAGGAATGTTTATGGTCAAAGTCAAGTTACTCAGTGTAAGGGGTGTTTCTTATACTATATTATAAAAAAAGGAGTCAGCAAGATTTTTAAACGTTTTTGAAAGAAGTCTCTTATCTTCACCAAGGCTGCATGTATTTAATTAAAATACAGTAAAAACAGTAATACTGTGAAATATTATTGCTAATTAAAAACTTATCTTTATTAACATATTTTAAAATGAATTTATTCCTGTGATGGCATAGCTGAATTTTCAGCAGCCTTCAGAAATCATTCTAATATGCTGATTTTGTGCTCAAGAATAATTTGTTATCAATGTTAAAAATAGCTGAGCCGTTTAATATTTGAGGAAACTGCAATGCATTGTTTTACAGAATGAATAAAAACTCAAAAGAACAGCATTTATTGAAAATAATAATTTCTTGTAAAAGTCAATACTGTCATTTTTGACCAATTTTATTTGTCCTTGCTGAATAAAAGCATTCATTTCATAAAAAAAATCTTATTGACCCCTAACTTTTAAGTTATATTTAGTTAAATATATCTTTCAATTATATTCAAATATATAACAGATCAAACAAATCAACAAGTTGCACTACAGGTACATGGGAAGTATATTTTGAACAAAACAGCAAACAAATCCACTATTATAAATACACTGACCAAAATTAGAAACGCAACACTTTTATTTTTGCCCCCATTTTTCATGAGCTGAATTCAAAGATCTAAGACTTTTTCTATGTACACAAAAGGCCATTTTCTCTCAAATATTGTTCACAAATCTAAATCTGTGTTAGTGAGCACTTCTCCTTTGCCGAGATAATCCATCCACCTCACAGGTGTGGCATATCAAGATGCTGATTAGACAGCATGATTATTGCACAGGTGTGCCTTAGGCTGGCCACAATAAAAGGCCACTCTAAAATGTGCAGTTTTACTGTATTGGGGGGGGTCCGTATCCGTGACCACCATTTGCCTCACGCAGTGCAACATCTCCTTCGCATAAAGTTGATCAGGTTGTTGATTGTGGCCTGTGGAATGTTGGTCCACTCCTCTTCAATGGCTGTGCGAAGTTGCTGGATATTGGCAGGAACTGGAACACGCTGTCGTATACGCCGATCCAGAGCATCCCAAACATGCTCAATGGGTGACATGTCCGGTGAGTATGCTGGCCATGCAAGAACTGGGATATTTTCAGCTTCCAGGAATTGTGTACAGATCCTTGCAACATGGGGGCGAGCATTATCATGCTGCAACATGAGGCGATGGTCGTGGATGAATGGCACAACAATGGGCCTCAGGATCTCATTGTGGTACCTCTGTGCATTCAAAATGCTTTCAATAAAATGCACCTGTGTTCAATGTCCATAACATATGCCTGCCCATACCATAACCCCACCGCCACCATGGGCCACTCGATCCACAGCGTTGATATCAGCAAACCGCTCACCCACACAACGCCATACACGCTGTCTGCCATCTACCCTGTACAGTGAAAACTGGCATTTGCCGACTCAAGTCGGTTACGACGATGAACTGCAGTCAGGTCGAGACCCCGATGAGGACGACGAGCATGCAGATGAGCTTCCCTGAGACGGTTTCTGACAGTTTGTGCAGAAATCCTTTGGTTATGCAAAACGATTGTTGCAGCAGCTGTCCGGGTGGCTCGTCTCAGATGATCTTGGAGGTGAAGGCTGAATGTGGAGGTCCTGGGCTGGTGTGGTTACACATGGTCTGCGGTTGTGAGGCCAGTTGTATGTACTGCCAAATTCTCTGAAACGCCTTTGGACAAATGAACATTCAATTCATGGGCAACAGCTCTGGTGGACATTCCTGCAGTCAGCATGCCAATTGCACGCTCCCTCAAAACTTGAGACATCTATGGCATTGTGCTGTGTGATAAAACTGCACATTTTAGAGTGGCCTTCTATTGTGGCAAGCCTAAGGCACACCTGTATAATAATCATGCTGTCTAATCAGCATCTTGATGGATGGATGGACTATTTCGGCATTGGAGAAGTGCTCACTAACACAGATTTAGACAGATTTGTGAACAATATTTGTGAGAAATAGGCCTTTTGTGTACATAGAAAAAGTATTAGATCTTTGAGTTCAGCTCATGAAAAATGGGGGCAAAAAAAAGTGTAGGCTTAATAAATCATGCCGTTTCAGGCATCAAATCCTTGTGCAACATGTACTGACGTTCTTGCCAGATGTCATGGGAAGACAAGAAATCACTAACCAGAATTGGTGAGGGTGAAATTATCCTTCAAGCTAAAATCCCAAGAGTCAAGATATATCATGTAGACTTAAAGGCCCCAGTAAAAGTCACCCACTGTGACATGCACATCGGACAGATTTACTTCTTCACCCTGGAAACTACGACGAGACCTTCCCATTAAAAAAAGGTCACTTAGTGACTCATTGAGGGATCATTAACCAAACCCACCTCCTTCCCACACGGTCAAAGGCTAGGACTTCGCCAAGCATTTACTGGGTTTATCAGTGAGGAACTCACTGGCTTTGAGGCTGCGACATTAATAACTCAGACCTTGAGATCCTTTAGTAATGTTACAGAGACGGTATGAATCACACAAGGTGAACGCCCTCTGCTCTGAACTATTTCAAGTCAGCAGAGGAGGTATATGCCAAGAGTATGCAGTACAAACATCCAGCACACTTGACTTGTCTCCCTTAATTAACATAAAACATGGTGAGTCAGCAAACGATGCTGCAACTACACAGTAATGTAGCCCACATACATTTTTTGCTACGGTAATCTAAAGACTTTCAAAGTAATACTTTAAGAGTGAAGGAAACCGATGTTCAACATCAACTGAGATGACCTAGTTAAAGAGCTTGTACTGAAATTCTATGTTCTTTTTCATCTGCAAATAATTCAGCTCGAAAGCTATACAGGCTCCATCCAAACTTTGTTTTGTAGATAATTTTTAGCCTTAAAGATATAGTTCACTCCAAAATTAACATTCTGTCACTGTTTATGCACCTTCACGTCAATTCAAACCTACACAGCTTTTTGAGAAACAGAAAAAAAAGTATTTCCTTTTGAACAGTTTTTGTTTGTTTAATGAAGGTCAGTGGGGTCCAAAATAACAGTTCCCTTACCTTTCATTGTAGGGACAAAAAACCCCAGACATTTTTCTAAATATCTTATTTTGTGCTACACAGAAGAAAGTCATAATGGTTTAGAAGGATATAAAGACAATTAAATTATGAGTATTTATTTAATATACATTTTTGGGTGAAATATCACTTTAAAATTAGCTTGAGGAGACATTTCTGAACTGTTGGTCGCCAGTAGGCTTGTCAATTCAACCTTATTTACATTAAGTTGAGCTTTGCAGCTCTTGCATACTGATTTAGTCTTGTACATCTCCTTTTCACTGTCGTGTCTCGTTATATGTTGATTCTTATGCACAGTATAGATAGAAAACAAGAAGCAGAATGCATTACCCTTTCTCACATCCATGCATCTTGCAAACACTAGTAGTTCCTTTTGAAAATATATCTAATTTAGATTGTGTTCTCAACAAGTATCTGTATAACATGCCCACAAGAAATGATCCTTGACCCTCAGAGCTCCTACACACGGTTTCATACCATCATATGTGCCACTCTCCAGTAGCAGGCCGCTCTCCTCCAGCACACGAAACTCCCCCACGCAGATGAAATTATAGTCCACTCCTGGAACCTCCCCTTCCCGAGGCTGCCTCGTGGTACCTGCCAAAGGCACACAGAATGACGAGTAACACATTATTAGAGGAAGAATGCTTTTGTGTAACAGTATTACTTCAACTATGTACATATATATTTGTATTTTTGTTAAAGGAATGTGACAATGAAATGTTCTTGGCAAAATGTTATAATTTAAATGCCTTTTAGGGATAGATTATATCACCTACCCTTGTACCACCCCCATACTCGCAATGAAAATATATTAAAATCATGATGAAATGGAAATAGAGACAGATCAATTTTTACATATTGTGACATATATACAAATGTAACAGATTATCAAAAATTGAAAAAATTGTAAGGTGGAACTTGGTGTTATGCATTGGTCGTTAAATGAAATTTAAGAAGAGAGGATTAAAAAAAAATACAAAATGAAACATGGACTTGTGAATTGTTCACTATATGTGACCCTGAACCACAAAATCAGTCATAATGGTCAATTTTGAAATTCATTCAAATAAGCTTTCTATTTGTGTATGGTTTGTTAAGATAGGACAGTATTTGACTGAGATACAACTATTTGAAAATCTGGAATCTGAGGGTGCAAAAATCGCCTTTAAAGTTGTCCAAATGAAGTTCTTAGCAATGCAAATTACTAATACAACATTTTGTGATCTATTTACAGTAGGAAATTTACTAAATATCTTCATGGAACATGATCTTTACTTAATATCCTCATGATATTTGACAAAAGAAAAATTGATAATTTTGACCCATGCAGTATATTTTTTGGCTATTGCTACAAATATACCCATGCAAATTATGACTGTTTTTTGTGGTCCAGGGTCACATATATATATATATATGATTTAAACTCTATTCATGACATTCAGTCATATTCATTTAGCACATACTTTTATCCAAAGCGACTGTTATCTATTACAAATGAGTAATAGATAACATTACTGCAACATTACGATTTATCATAAATCAATTCATAAATCTATTTATTCATCAATTCATCCTCTGAATACAATTATCTAGAGTATATGTAAAGTGAAATACTGTATCATAAAAATCTCAATTGCAAAACCCAAAACAAGTGCACTTAAAATGTAATCTGAGTTTCGCCTCACCTGAAATACACAATGATTTGTAAGCTAAATCTTTCCTGTATATTTAACCTCACTCGTCAAACAAAAGCTGACAAAGATTGTATGACTACAATTTTAAACTCAACTGCATTAAATCATTAAGCCAAATAAAAAGAACATGAAATATAAAGAATTTGAGCGTTGATCTCTGATCAGTTTGAGTGTTGACCTCATTTTCTCTGCTGTAAGAGGAACTGCAAACAGAAACTCTCTGCAAACATTCCGTCACTGAACAAAAGACAACATGGCTGACTTTTGTGAGCCTTTATTGTTGTCCTCTGTACAAGAGAGAACACAATGAATCATCTTCATCCATATTCTGCTGTAGTGTCTCTTTTTCGATCGTAACTACAGTTCACACTTTGCTTGCTTCATCACTAAAGTTTGTCAAACTTGACGGTTACACAGCAGCTACTGTGGGGCGAGAGCACAGATGCCAGTTTCTGTGCTGGAGGAAGATAAACAAACAATTAGCTCTGCAGTTTGCACAAGCTCCACAAAACACCGCCAGCTGCTTAAGCACCTTACCATCCACCCCAGCATGATGCCGCACAACCCTGCACTCCTCAGAACATCACAAAGAAAAGACAGGCCCTACTTGGCCCTCTCCTAAAACAATTCTTGCTCTTCAAAGACTACTTTGAAGCACCAAATCTTTCTAAAAATGGAAGCTAGTGTAAGCGTTTCACATATGAATTCTGTATTTTTGTATCATGCAGAAGACTGAAGTGTGAGGTGTTTATTTTGTGGCATCAAAGAGGAAATTAATTATATTCAAAGCTCATTATGTACTCATGGTCAGCTGTGAGATTCCTTAACAAGCTCTGGAAAAGTTAAGTCTTAAATCTCCACAAGTGTAAAAAACAAAGCAATCCTTTAAGATTGACCACCTAGGGCACTTTTTTTTTTTTCTGCATTCATTTTTTTATACCTGCGGATGAGCCAGAGAGGGGTTACCGTTGAGCTATAACGGATTTTAATGCCAACAGGAGGAGCGAGGGAGATGGAGGCTCAGTCGAGCTTCAAAAATGATGTGGCAATTTGGACTCCAGGCGTTCTTCTTTCCTCCTTTTTTTAAAGACATGGCTTTAATGACTTTTCTGTCCCCGAGTCCAGAGAGACATGTGCAACAGTTCCCTTCCAGAGGTTTTCAGATGAGCAAAGGGTTTGACGGACAGTCAGTGCTTCATGAAGGGAACCGATATCAGACTACATTTCATAGTGACCACATTTGTAAAGTTCTAAAAATAAAGTTGGTCTTCTGAAGCCTAAATCATTATTCATTTTCTTTTGTGAACTGTAATTAATAAAGTATCAACTTAAGAAATCAGTGAGAGAACTGGATCAGTGAACGAATCTTTCTTTTGAGCAGATTCTTTTTAATGAAGCAGTTCCATTCATAAACCTGAATGAATGAATCATTCAGACTGACTCGGTTCAATATTTCTATTTAAATTTATTCAACAATTCGGATTCTTCAAAATACACAAAGTGAAAGGTGGTTGAAATTGCATAAATGTGAGTAAATAATGTCAGAATTTTCATATTTAGGTGAAATAATCTTAAACAGAATAAACAGAAAAGGTCTAGGCATAGGAATTGTGTGTAATGTGCCACCGCCTTAAGAGTAATAATTCATTCAAAAATGAAAATTCTATCATTATTATGTTGCTACGCACCTGTAAGTTCTTCTGCACTTTTATTTATTTTATTTTTTAACAATAAATAGTTATTTTAAGAACTTTTCATGAAAAATCCCTCCCTTTTTTAAGGGTACGTGGAACACAAGAGAATGTATTTTGAAGAATGCTGGAAACCAAACAACACTGGCATCCATTGACTTCCATTGTATGAACCACAAAAACAAAAGCACAAAGATATTTTTCATATACTCTTTTGTGTTCCACAGAAGAAATAAAGCTATACAGGTTTGGAACAACATATGGTGAGTAAGTAATTTTCAAATACTTTTCATTTCTGGCTGAACTATCTCTTTAAAACTGAGCAATTGAGCAATGTATTATTAAACATTGACGTCTATTAAATGGCAATACTGCTCCTCACTGTCCTTCACCTTTACTGTGATTAATACCTTACAATTAAATCATTATTTTACTTGACTGAAGCCTGGAAGATGAACTATGACAGTTCATTCTGACATTACTGCTACTACCGGCACTATTAAATATAATTAGACCTGTCCATCATCTGGCTCTCAGCTCGATGCTTATGATTATACAGGATGGAAAAGTGTGAATGGAGGACTGTGTGTTGAGTCATGGGTCTGAACAGACCGTAACAAGGGCAGTGGATGAGAATGACATTAGAGATTCCAGGTGGGCCCACACACTGAGCCAGTGTCTCATGCAATGTTGAGCCACAGCAAACGAAACATCTGCTCAGGCCTGGTGTCCATTAAAATCCCAAATTACAAAGAGCCACATGCCAGGTGCAAGACTCACTAAATGAAAACAGCACAAATTACATCACATCTCTAAATTAACAGATAGAGACTACATTTTTACATTTACTGAAGAAAAAAACCTGTAAAGCTTGCTGGTGCATAGCTTGCTGACACAACACTGTTTGGCTGTTGAAATGCGGTTTCTACGTGATTAAAGTCATAAAATCCTATTCCCAAGTGTGTGATATTCTGTCCTTATGGCTCTGGAATTTCTTTGTGTGGTGCACATGAGAAAATATTCTGAAGAACATTTTAACCTTTTTTTGTCCATGAAATGTCCAATGAAGGTCAAAGGGGTCAAAGGGGTCAACCCCCCCCAAAAAAATACCATGAGATCACTTTAAATTTCACTACAGGAAAAAAAAACCCACCAAGAAATATTTTCTGTTCTGTTTCCCAAAAGAAAAAAGTCAAACAGGTTTGGAATTACAAAAAGGGTGAGTATATAATTACAGAACTTTCGTTTTCGGGTGAAATATTCCTTAAATAGTTAGCATTAAATGTTTTTTGAAATCTCTGATGCTAAGTATGAGCCATATTAATGATGATAAGTGCCTTAAAACAGCACTAATGAAAAGATTACACCACAGCCCGATAGAAAAAAGCACTAATTAAAGATGTGCGAGTAATTAAAGCATATGTTTCACTAATTCACTGGTTTGTGGCCAGAACACAGACTGTATTCTGCACAACAAAAGAGCAAAACTCATTCCGTGATTACATACTGGTTTATTGGCATTGATGTTGTTAAGAAAAAAAAGGTTGTCTGTTCCAGACAGTCTGTAACTGAAAACTATTGCCAAGAAATTACTGAGCCAACACTGGCAAGTACTTCTACATTACCAAACAGGTTTAATCGATCATGATTATGTGACATTAGCTCAAATAGTACAGACGTTGGAAGTATGGAAACTGAAATTGGCACAAAAGAAACAGGGAGAGAGGGAGAGAAGGAATAAACTGTCCTCAAGCAGGCATCAGCGGCCTCCGGCATCTGCTTGTTAAAGCAGGCGTGTGGCAGGAATCACACCAAGAAAAATAACTGTAATGGTAACAATATTACCATCCACATTAACAGACGATAGCATTCTATTTATAATAAGTGTGCGCTGGAGTTCTATCTTCTGTCTCTTTAAATACTGAAGCTCTTCAGTAAATTCTATTTGTATGTAAATGTTTTTATTGTTCATCAGCTGGCAAAAAAAACATTCAGAAAGTGATTCCAATGACATTGTTTTTCTGTGTTGTTATTATAGTTGTGGTATGGAATTCTCTATTCTTATAGAAGTAGAATGAATATTAAAACTCTACAGTTAGAATTCTAGTCATCGTCATTGCTGTGAACAGCCTTAAGAATGAAGGAACGCTGTGACTCATGACTCTCTGGGTGAAGAGTCCGTTCTTCCAGGTGAGGGCAGAATGGAGAGGAAGAGCATGTGAATAACCCTAGAAAACACATGCTGAGTCTACTCACTCTTTCAGCATTCTCTTTAGATGAAATGACTGTGTTCACACTAGCACTCGGCACCAGTACTTCTGGTTTCTCAAGAACTGTTTTAGATTAGACGCTCATTTAAATTCAGCTGAAAATGACCAAAAAGTGCTGTGGGCTTGAAACACCATTTCCAGCTTTGTTTAGTGGATGAGGACAAATATATTTTTTACACAGATCACGATTTGGATTCCAGTTATCAGATCACATCTGCCCTAATAAACAAATTTCACCTTTTAAACGGGTCGTGAACTGAGAAATCTAAATTCCCTTTATCTTTTGATATATAAGAGGTCGTTGTGCTATGAAAACATCCTGTAACTTTCAGAACTCAAAACTTTCTCGTATTTAAAAAACAGCTTATATTGAACGCAGTCTGCCGAAACGACAGGTTGTGGAATGTGCCATTTTATGACATTAAAGTATGGCTAACCACCGCCTCCACAGATGATGATCAACGCCTGCTTCTACATCGCTGTCTGTTTAGCCCCGCCCACCGATTCGTGCATGTAGTGTAAATAACGAGAGAAAGCAAACGCAGGTCTACGCAGAAACCAAACGATAAACTTTTTTTTAATGAAGTGTGACAGCGTCAGTAAGAACTTGGTCCTTTGTTCACTTCAATTTACCATGGCTTCATTTATAAACAAGGCACAATTCGACGCAGGATTTTTAGAAAGATTGAAGCTAAAAGATGATGCTGTGACAACTGAGTAACTGAAGAATGTAACAGTAGAATGAGTAACTGTTTTCATTACGTGATCACTATTGCTTTGTCTGTTATTACAGATCATTTGATATGTACTGAGTATTTATGTGTTTTATCCTAAATTAACATCTGTGAAGGATGTAGGCTATCAAACAATATGAACAATATTACATTATATACTGCTTAAAAGACCATCAGAACTGCAATAATGCTCAATGCAATCACTAAAAGCTGCTTGACTGAAAAACCCAGAAGCAGTGATTGCCTGTAATCATTTCCTCTACTGTTCATCACACAGTGCACTATATGGGAAACCCAGAGAGGTTTCATACGCAGCTACAATGCTGACTCTAATATACAACCAGTCTAAAGCGTTCACAGCACCCATCATACCACCCTTTAAAATTACGTACTGAAGACGTGTTACTGACACCATAATTATTGTCTGAGCAGCCGGAGTCATGGCAGAATCATCTGAGTGTGACCTGCACTAACACATTTAATGAGTTCTGAGGATCTGAGCGAGGTCAGACTTGTGAATGTGTGTGGTACTCACAGGGAATGGTGCGCAGGTACAGGTTATCTCTGATCACCTGCTGGAGCTTGTGGTCCAAAGAGCCTTTCTGGAACTGCAGGCTGAGGTAATGACGCAGATCCGTGTTTAACACCTTACCTGCAGAGACACAGAATTTGGGTAAACTTTGGGTAGTTGGAGTACAAAAACAGCATTTGCAAACTATTTTGCATTCATATTGTGACGACTGAAACAGGATATTTATCATTACAAAATATTTATATAGGTTTGCCTTGTGTCACCCATTGATTTTATTCTTCAGAAATTGATCAGATCAAGCTAAACTGCTCTTTATATGACAGATTAGAGCAGGGGGGTTTAAAAATAGCTTTTTGATAATCTTTGATAATAATATTGTATTTTTTATGCATGTATGTATTTTATTTATTTATATTTGAGTACCAAATCAGCATATTATAATGATTTCTGAATGATATGACACTGAAGACTGGAGTAATGGCTGCTGAAAATTTTAAACTCAAACAATTATTTTAAATTCTAATTTTATTTCACAATATTACAGTTTTTATTGTATTTTTAATAAAATAAATTCCGCCTTAGTGAGCATAAGAGACATCTTAAAACCCTTACAATTGTAATTATTATAAACATTTGGTCAGACACACAAACATTTATGTATTTATGATTATTCTTCATTTTCCCAACAAAAAACAGCTCTTGATGAGAAGAGCATTATTTGCTTAGAAGTTTTGCAAACTGCCATTAAATAAACTTGTAGAATAATATTTGTGTAAAATGATGTAAAGATTTCAATTTTTATACAGAAATGTGATAATATGTGACTGAGTTCTGCTCATTAGAAACAGCTGTGCGGATGACAAAGAAAAAGCAAACAAACAAAAGTCAAAAGCTGTCAGTTGCAAAGGAGGTGAATATAACTAAATCATGCTAAAATCTGGAAACCGTCCCAGTCTTCCTTCTGATTAAATGACAACCTTGAGATGTGCAGCAGGAGGTCCAGCTGTTTCTAGTGCTGCAAAAAACATTTACTGGCTTCCCTTCACGAGCATCCAGATGTGTGAATGCAAGAGGAGCGCTAACAAAACAATGCAGGTTCTATTGCTGTGCTCTTGCAGCAAAAGTGGCAGGAGTTCAGGCGGAGTTCAAGGAAGTGTGGAGGCGGTGCAAGTCATCCTGAAGGAAGGAGGGGAGGAGAAGACCCTCTGAATTAGAGAATGAGAGAGTCGGAGCCAAGTTTCCCAAGGCAAATTAAACATGGGAGGGAGGGGAAGAAAGCGACGCCTCTTTGAGCAGCTCCAGTCTCCAGCTGTTGGTATTATGCAGCTGATGATCTCTGGGTGGAGAGGATATGCTTTGAAACTGTGCCAGTCACATGACTGCTGCATCAATAAGCATTGTTTCGGACCTCGCAGCTGCTGAACCCGCCTGGCTGTCCTCAAAGACCTGAGTGATCATGGATCCCGACACACTCTGGCATATAATTACAGGTAAAAGAGCCCCTCACGCTACTTCAAAAATGGGTCAAGCGACACATTCGCAATGTCCTGACATCTGGAATCAGCATGTGCTGTTAATGTGGAGTCTAAAAGTTTGCAGGGCTCAACGCAGACAATTTTTTTCCTCTGTAGTTAAAAAATTTCTGGTCCCACTACAATTTAATTATTATTTTTTTTTGTTAATTAACACTGTTTTTTCTTCGCAAAAATATGCAGCGAGCTGAAGATAAATTGCTGTAATTATTATATTATATTATATTTCACAGACAACCAAATGTTTTGGTTTGCAAGACATACACATAAAATATGTACAAGATCAGAAGTTGAAGATATTATATTATAGAAAAACAAATGTTGCAAGAGAAAAATAGATAAATGAATGAAAACAGATTAATTTGGCAGTGCAGCTGTTTTCAGCAATGTATTTTTATATTTGCAAAAAAAAAAAGTATATAGTTTTTTCCATTAAAGGGGTCATATGATGCTTTTTAAAAGATCATTATTTGGTGTAACAGAATATGTTGACGTTTTATTGTTAAAAAAACATTCTTTTTCAAATACTGTACATCAGAGGTCTTCAACCCTGTTCCTGGGGACCCACTATCCTGAAGAGTTTTGCTACAACCCTAATCAAACACACCTGAAGTGGCCAATCGAGCTCCTCAAGACTGCTTGAAAATTGCAGGCGGGTGTGCTGAAGCCGGTTGGAAATAAACTTTCCAGGAGAGTGGGTCCCCAGGAGCAGGGTTGAAGACCTCTGCTGTACATTATTGTAGGTCCTCTATGCTCCGCCTCTCTCAAATGCTTCGTTTTCTAAAAAAAGTCCCTCCTTCCGACAAGTGCAGTTTGCTCTGATTGGCCAACTAGCACAGTGCATTGTGATTGGCCGAACACCACAAGCCGCGTCGGAAATGTAACGCCCCTTTCCATAATCGCGAGCTTCAGCTTTCAAAATTATAGTAAAAAAAAAGTTAATAACATCCTTAGTTTTACCACCAGTTCAAGCCCGAGAGGGGAACAGAGTCACATGACAGACACAGTAATGAAGCTCGTATGTGTTTGCAAGCCGCGGTTGTGTGACCTTGTCTCCCTCTCTCACACACACACACACACACACGACACGCAAAATTCCGCATTTAAACAGTCAATAGCAAATACTTAAACGAATAACAAAACATACTGTCGCTGATTCAGAAGCGCCAGATAGTCATAGCAAAGTCAGAATTACCTCCTCTCCTAGGTTCACGAAACTGTCGTCCATAAAATGCGTTTTGAAAACATTTGGGATGTGCTCTTCTGTTGTAAGTAATCTTAATGATTCCTAAATGTATCTACTTTCGGAAGGCCAAATAAAGTGCTTTTGCTTTCACCTAGAAACACACAGCTTCTCCCTGACACAGCTGCTTCAACACTACTGCGTTACTGAAACCACGCCTTCTTTCTTTGCATGAACATTTGGGCGGCATTACGCAAATATTTCCACATCGTGATGTAAACATGTGGGGGTGTGTTTCAATGAGCCGTTTTATGGGCGTGGCAGAGTATTATATTTGACAAAGTTAGTCTTTGCTACTTCAGGGATCTTATCTATGCACAATCAGCTTGTAACACTCCAAAGAGAAAGGAAAAGATTAAATCGCATCATATGACCCCTTTAAAATAACTTTTTCCTACAAAAATAAAACATGATATTTTATTAAGATATAATACAATACGTCTATTTTTGAAAATAATATTAAAAAACATGTACAAGATCAATGAAAATGCAGCAGTGGACTTCGAAAGCAGAAACTCTTTCTCAGACTGGCCCCAGGTCATTGTTAAGTAAACAGAAAGTGTACAGATGTTGAAAAGGAATAAGAAATATTTAGATTTTTTCTTCTAATTACTTTATGCTTTGTTGTCATTAAAGCAAAAAGAAGGACAAACCAAATACTAAGTCAGTAGGAATGAACGGACTTCACTGTAAAATCAATGTTTCAGTCCAACTGAAGAGACAAATACTTTGTGTGGTCTCGAGAGAAACGCCATTTGTGCCTCAAGACAGAATAAATACAAACATGTTGTGCTATCTCTTGCTAATTTCGAATGCAAGGTAATCAAAACAAGTCTCTCCCCAAGCAATTCTCTCTCACAGGGAATGAAATACATGGCCCACTGTGATTGCAGATTAGGCTCATTTCATTGGTCGACTTCGACGCATACTAATTTGCTCCAATCTAAATGTGCTCAAGAGGCCCATCATTTTCATTTCGATTTCTGGTATTAATTCCACCTCTATGGCTGTTTAGCAAGACATTACAGTGTGTCTGACTTTTTCATTCTGCAGCGCTCATTTCCAATAGTGTAAAACATGATTTATTGCTGCCGTTCATTAGGAAGTGACTTGGTCCAGCCCGAGTGCGTATTGAGCTGCAGTATGAAGTGCTGAACTATGCTGAATGAGGCCAGTTGGGACCACTAGGGAGGCTCTGTGAGTCATACTGTGAGACCTCAAAAGAGAGGCAGGACGAGTGTAGAGAAGCCCCCCAAACTCCGCTTACACTGACATCACCGGCTCCAGCCACCCACAACTGGAACTAATCAGCAGCTTGAGAGCATGAAACGCACTGGGAACGTGGTCAGTATCACACGGGAGGTTATAAATCACACAAGGCGGCGAAGCAAATGAATCATATTTTGAATCGTAGTAATAAACTGTATATTAGAATGCTTGATCAAAATGTTGATTCTGACCAAGTGGTTTTCAATCTTTCTGACTCCAAGGCCCCACATTCTCCAGGCCCTCCTATCTAAGCTAACTATGATGCAATAAAAACAAACCACAAAATATGATTTCAGTTTATTGTTCATTTTCATTTTAGTGTGTTTTATATCATTTTAATTAGGATTATGTTAATATAACTATATTTAAAACTAAATTTAGGAAGTATTGGGGCCCAACAGGAATTTTGCTAAGGCTCTTTAGAGAACCACCGTTCTAACCCTAATAAAAACACACTAATTTATACTTATTTTACTAATACTAACATTTTTATGATTATATTATTGCAACATACTTTTAATATTCTTTTGAGATATGTGATATTTACTCATTTTTTTTATTCAAATAAATAAAACTATTAAAAATAATACAAAAATTACACTTAGGCTAATTGCCTTGCAGACGTGAGGAATATATCTACAGAAATATATAAATATCTACCTTAAAATGAACCAATTAATTCGAAAAAACATATGCTTTGCAGAAAGCTTTATGTGTGGTATTGAATTAGTATGACTTGTGAAAAATTGTACGCATTTTACAAGGTGGCATTCATAGGAATTCATATGAAAGACCACACATAACCCCACCCCCTATACTAACCCCTCACAGAAATCGTACAAGTGAGGTCGTACGAATTCTTACAATTTAGCCACCTTGTAAAATATGTACAAATTAGTCTTGAGATAGCATTGGCACTTGAGCGTAGAACAGGCTATATATTAAAGGCTCATTATGGTTTAGGTCCCCACCCCAATTAATATAAACATTTGAGTCGACTACTGGCACATTTATTCGACTACTTTTTTGAAAACCTTGTCCTTTAAAGATGTGCCAGAACACGCAAAACAATTGATGGCAGAACTACATCTTCAAATTGGCTACATTTACATATGAAAATCGGCATAATTTACTCAAGAAGATACAAATATAGATGTTCTGAAGAATGTTGTAACTTGAGGGTGAGTAAATGACGACAGAATTCTAATTTTTGGGTGAACTATTTCTTGTAATTTGTAACATAGAAACTGAGATCAGTGAGGGTCATTTTAAATGTGGCATTTAAAATGCACTTCTTGTACAAAAAGTATAATTTGCATTCACTCATAAATAAAAATCATGCCAAACAAGAGCTTTTTATGTGGGGAAGGCTTTCAAAGCTAGTGAGGGTTTTCAAATTAAGTTGTACAACAAGGTCCAAGAACTGCACTGTGTAATTCTTTGGACATTGTAAAACGGGAGGAATTTAGGTCAGGCCACAATAGCGTTGCTTCATCCTTCATCAAGTATTGTACAGTAGCACGCAGGAACGTGCTCCATGTTCCCTAGAAAAATTCTATGTGCTTGCAGTTCATACAAACCCGGCTATACGACGCTGTGCCAAAAGCCTTTACCCCAGATACGGCTGAAGATATTTCATGAAAGAGTTACAAAATGCCTGTAGCTCTCATTGTTGTGTGTCCTCATACATGCAGAGCAGCAGGATACATCAGGACATTAGCCAATCATATACATAGACATGTCCATTGTTATTTTGATGACATTCTTACACACTGACACTCACTTAAACCCCCCGCACACTCATTCTATATCAGCCTAGGTCTTTGTTTACAGAACAAGGCGCTCTTTGTGGCTACGCTGTCAGGTAGCGTTAGCGAGCTGTGTCATATCTCTGGGGTGTCTCCCACTAGACCGCACCAAGTTCCAGTCACTGTACTGCCAGGCTGCCCGTGGGAGCCACGGGATACAAAAGCTCCTTTTGTGCCTCATCATCCAGGCATTAGAGCCATTTTCATCAAGGTGGAGGGGGCCAGGCATGGACACAGAAATAATACATGACGCAATACCACAGCGCTGGTCTATTCTTGTACAAAAGCTTTTTCACCTCACTTATCCTTTTATTATTTGGCTAACTCTTTGTATGTGATTTACAATAGTTATGCTCTTATCCTCTTGAACAAATGACAGCAGTGAGCGGTAAAGGTGATTTCTCCTCAGACATGCTACAGTAAAATGTCAATGAGTGGGAGTGTGGAATGGAAGTATACAGATTTTACTTGGACTAGACGCCATATTCAATCTGACCAGGGGTGTAGGAGTGATCTGAAAAGTGAGAGGGGTACATTAAAAATCTTATTAACTTGGCTCATGAATATTAATGAAGTCATGTTTGCCCAGTAGATGATTAGCACTTGCACATTCTTTCACTTCACCTCCAAAGTCATTGTACGAGTGGCCGGTAATATATATATTTTTTTTTTTTTCGCACAGCAGCCGAATGTTAAAATATGTTTATTACACAAACAACTTACACAAACAACTGCATTAGAAAAGAGGAAACATACACTTGTATGTGTAACGCCAATTTTTGGACAAAATTCAAATGGTGAGGTTCACTGCACTACAATACAAAAAACTGTGATTATATAGCAATTTGACTAACAACAAAAATAATATGTTAAATAAAATATTAAACAAAATAATAATATTGTAATATTAATAATTATTATTATATCATAAGTAGTATTAGTGTTTCAGCTGTTAAATAGAAATATAAAAATAAGAAAGAAACATTAATATTGTAATACAGTATTGTATAAAATAAAAATAGGGTATTTAATAATAATAATAATAATAATTGTGATTTTTATTGACTGTAAAATTACAAGAATTATATTTATGGCTGTCTTAAAGGGATAGTTCCATACTATGCCACTTCCATACTATAGGGGGAAAAACACTATGCAAGTCAATGGGGACCAGCAACTGAAGGCGAACTATCCCTTTAACTTCCTAATTTATAAACATTAAAATGTCAAGCTTTTATTTTAGTGGAAAACCGCAGGTATAAACAGTATAAATATCTCATTAATGTTTGGGAAGATTGTTCAGTGCATGTTGTGTTACTAAATGCACTTTATAAGTGACTCAAACTCACAGAAATCGCAGAGAGGCGGCATTTACTGCAAATAAACCCGCTCCGATTTTGGTTTGATTTTGATTAACAGTGCAGCCCTACTTCGATCTGTTCAATGTGTCATACTGTCTCAGCATACTACTGTAAGTTACATATCATTTTCCTAAGACTTAAGTGTTTGATTGACCGCGATTGTAGGTACACCACCATTGTAGGTATGACATTTTGAAGGACTCTATAGCCTCATTTTAATTCGTGTCACATTAAAAATAGTGCCAACACTGTAAGTCTAGTAACACTGTTTTAGCTGAAGCAGAGAATGTTCAATTTGAAGAAAACATAAATATTACTGTTATTGACAGAAGTAAACCAGCATCAGGAAGATAACAACAACCATATTTCCAGCTGACTGTCCTGTACCTTCTGGATTTAGAAGCCAAACAACACTACAATACATGCAGAGACGATTACAGCAAACAAAGCCTGAGTTGAACATTTGCACAAACATTGCATGATCCCATGAGTCTATTCTTTACGCATTTCGAACGAAAAGCCAACTGAATGCACCTTAGCACCTTTCCACTTCAACACCTCCTAGTATATCTTCAGGCATGACTACTCTATTTGCCAATATCAAACAAAAGAAACACAAATAGACTCTCACATGACTATGAGTTCACAGAAGGAGTCTACATAGTCAGCCACCCACCTGTGTGTTGTACAAACACTGTACCTACAGGACACAACACCGTCACCTCAGCCCAGAAAACAATCACATGCTGAGACCCCTTCTTTATTCAATTAGGAGAGCAATATAAATGCCACAGATAAACCATCACCAGGGACTAACAAGGCCATGTTATGACAGTAGTCCAGTGGAGATTCACGGGAAGCCCACTGAAAAGCTAATTAGCCGGCAGAAAGAGGCGCTTGGCAACTCGGGTCCCGCTTGCTCTCTGCGGGGCTTTGTTGGCTCACAGGGCCCAAAGCGAACACACAATTCACTCAAAAGTTTGCTGGGGAATTTTACATTGTGTAACCACGATAAAATTAACTTTTTTCTTTCTGCATAGCGGCCTCACAAAATAAAAGCCAAACATAAAATGAATACATTTCATGTATTAAAAGTATTCGAGAAAAAATAAATACTTCTCAAAGCAAAACAAATATTACACAAATAAATATAAATATATAAATTACACAATTATATATAAAAATAGCTATCTTTTATAAATATTATATATGAATGGATAGACAAAGATAAAGGCTAAACACAAGCACCCTCAGATGCCTGTGTCCTCAATCATCAAACCAGCAGTGAGCATGCCCTGCTTGACACCGGCACAAAACCCAACTACAAGAATGAGACAAAAATCTGGAGGGAGGAATCAAATATTCACAATCTCACCAGCAACATCTCTTATGCCTTGAGTTCATAACACTCATAAGTGCACCCGTAATATTCATAAGCATGCCCCCAGTGTCACAGGAAGCCATAGATGAAAGGAACTATCACACAAAGGAGTCAAGAACAGAGAGATCTGTAGAAATATTGAGCCCGCGGCTGCCTCCTCACTCCGACCATTCGGCTTTGTAGTGTCTGATGCACTACAGAGTTCCAGATCGAAGCGCCTCATCTCTTCCTTTCCCATCAACTCCATGATGGAGCCAAAGAACTTCCAGGAGCTTTTGAAGGTCCTACATGAACCTTCTGGGAGAAAGACTGAAATGCTAGAGATAGGTAGAGCAGAATCAAAGATGGGCTTTCTATGATCCTCAAGTTATGTCTGGAGATTATTTAACATCCGTTTGAAATGGAGAAGCAGGCTGTAATCTCTTTCAAGACAGACAGCAGTGACACTTGTGGCATAATCTAAGTTCTTGGAAGAAACAATTATAACCCCACGTTACATGCCAGCCACTCAGTGTTGTGTGTGGAGCCGCGACCTCGGCCGTTCTCCAGGAGTGTTGTTATGCAGCGCTCGTGCTGTCTGACTGAAACAAGGCCTTGTCAGTCCACACGCCGGCCGCTCGAAATGAGCCAGGAGAAGCCCGCAGGCCATCTCAAGTGTGTCTCGTTAACACGCAGATTTGCATAAGTGGATCTGTGATCCTGAATACATGTCTGATCCTGTATCACCCACCTATCGTCATATGAAGTGAATGGAAGTCATTTTGAATAAAAGCTGATTTTGTGCACTGTATGTGCATACTTGGATTATTCCTATTAAGCAGGATATTTTCATGTCTCCATCATATATTATATAATATTCTGGGTAAAATATTCTGGAATAAATATTAAACATCCTCCAGGAAGTGACATTATTTTCTGTGTAAATGTGTGTGGTGGTCAGTATGTTTTTTTAAGTAAAAAAAAAGTAAATTAATACTTTTATAAAGCAAGGGTACATTAAATTGATCAAAAGAGACCTTGCTTACATTTTTTTTAAATGTTGTTACAAAATATTTATATTTCAAATGAATGCGGTTATTTTGAACTTTCTTTATTCATCAAAGAATCCTACATATATAGTACGGTTTATCGTGGTATGATATATCTAATAAATATTAAGCAGAAAAACTGTTTGCAACATCGAGAATAAGAAAAGTATTTATTGAGCACTAAATCAGCATAGTATAATGATTTCTGAAGAATCATGTGACATCACGCTTTGAATCACGGGAATAAACTACATTTTATGAGTGTTCATATGAAGAGTTCATTTGCAGAAACAGATAACTCCGTTTTTAGCAATTTTCAAAAATCATGTTTTTTTCATTGTGCATTCCAATTAATCTAAATTAAATTGCATTTGGGTTATTTTGATTAGTTAAAAAAAATAACTAAGAAATACAGCTAACACAATAAAACAATAAAAAATAACATATCCCACACAGTTATCTGTTTTTGCAAACAAACTCATATTCAAATAGAAAAGTTATTTTAAACTGTAAAAATATTTCATAAAATAAGTATTTTTTGTTCAAATAAATGCAGCACTGGAATGAATAAGGATTCAAAGACATATTGTTTTTTAAATCTTACTGACCACAAACTTTTGTATTAGCTAATCTGCTAGAAATAATCCTGTTAGAAATAACTGTAGAAATTTATGGAAGCCAGTTTTTGCCTGAAAAAAAATAATAAGAAAAAATGATATTGTGATAATATAGCAATTGTGTGAAAAAGTCGCTATTGTGAGCTGTGATTACAAGAAATAAAGTCAAAACTTTTTTCAAATATTTTTTTTTGAGGTGAGGTGGAAACAGGCTTCCTTAGAAATCAGCTTGATAATATAGATATTTCAAAATATGGTTAAACATAATTCAACTGTTGGTCTCATGTAAGCTCTCAATCTCTTACTGATCAATGGCTAACCACTTTTTTATTATATATCAAAATGTAAACTTTACATGCCTGAGCTTTCATAAAAAAATACTTCTTTAAAAAACACAAGTCATATTCATTTATACAAAAAAAAACAATTCTAGAGCTTAAGATGCATTGCATAGCAGGAATGACCCATGTTTACTTGTGTGTGACAACCAGAGGATTAATATCAAAACCACACAGTCTTGTCTTCATGGCAAAACGCCATGTCGCTCTCTGTGTAGAGGAAGAGGAATGTTTTCCAATGTCAGATTGACTGAATCTTGCGGTCGCGAATCTCCCTGTTCACCTCGGCTAGGATGAGGGAGCTCTCCAAGGGGCCGCTCGCACTCATTAAAGCCATCCATCACCTCTCTGGCACAGTAACTGCCCATAAGACAAACCAACATCACCGTGAAGTGATCAGGGCGACTGAACAATGGAGTCGATGTCCAGTTCACATAAGTCTTGCACTCCTGGGAAGTGCACAAGTTCAGAGGCCGCTGATCTGAGGGGGAAGAAGCCAAGCGACTCGTTGTTCTCAGGCTGGTGGAAATTCGGTTTGTGATTTAGTCTGTTTTCTTTGAAGAAAAACAGAGCAGTCAATAAGGGAATTACAGAAGAGGAGCAGATTGTATTCGAGCCAAGACAACAAACAAAAGCAAAAATGTTAAAATGCAGTTTTTTCAATGTTAAACTACTTAATCCTATGTAGAGACAACTATAAGCCATGCGTAGGTCGACTTAGCATATAATAAACACAGTGGCACACTGAAAATGCCGCTGTGTTTGTTTAAACAACCCGAGCTGTCAACTTCTGGTTTAATTCTTGGAGCACAACCAGGGCTCAGGGCAGAAATGCACCCGAAAGTGACAAAAATGTCTTGGATGCTTAAAATAGAGGCAGAAAATGTATCCATACGCCTGAGATGATGATATTGTACTTAAAAGTATGTTTGGAAGAGTTTTTCCAAGTAGCATCTCCAAAGTCTGAAGAACGCAGCACATTGCTCGTATCATGAGCTCCAGCTGTTCCCAGGGAGAGGCCGGAAATACGCCCATGCCTAAACAGCATCTGTGCCTGTGCCAACATTTTCATCGTTAAGAGAGTCATGTCAAGACTCAGAAAACTTGTTGTTTGTATATAAAATCTCTAAGCCTTAGTGTTGATTGCTCATCTTATTAAAGCTTAGTTTTGACCAACATCACACTAAAACCAGTTTTGCAAATCAACCATCAGAAAGATCAACGTCAGTGGAGCAAAGAGAAATCAGACAGATTTAGCTTCAAATGACAAAAATACAGTCAATATTATTAAACATTACTGTTCGTATTGTGTATATAACTAATACATGTGCAAAAGAATTTAATAAAAAATACCTCTTGATGATTTTATATCCAAATGCAATAACTTTCTTTGCTTTAACTATAGATATATCTTATTTCACTATATCATAATTTCTCTAATGTAGGATATTATAGTAAACATTGTGAATGCACTTGAGCATATACTTTCTATGCATGTATGCAAAAATATCTAGCTAAGTGTACTGTCATCTTGCATTCAAGTCTTTAAAGATTTTGAGCCAAGTTGGGACAGTAAAGAAAATTTAAGGCAGCAAAAAGCCGTTCTGCCTGAGATATCACAGCAGAGGACTGAACAGGAACCTTAATTAATCTGAGACCTCAAGCCCAGGCCCATCAGGTTTCAGCAGGGCTGTCATACACAACTAATCAAGGCCAAGAGCCAAATTGATAGGAGAGAGATGATTAGGGCTGTATGTTAAAGACAGAACCAACTGCAGGCATCGAGTCAAAGAGAACAGCCGGGGAAAGAGGTTGTGCCATTAAACATCTGAATCATTCACGCACAACACAAAGGGGAAGTTCAAAGCAATGTCAATTAATTAATAGGCTTGGAGTGGGCATCCCTAACAAAGGTAAAGTATCTGAAACATTTCTCGTTCCAATAATTCAAATTACATTTTTCATAAATCGACTGAAGGTCAAGCCATTTCATCTTTTCACACATCTGAAAAGAAAAAAATCTCCTTTGATGTTTGCCATTTTATAATCTACTCTCATTTTCATTTCTAATGTTTATAATAGGATATGTTTTATACAGAGTTGTGTGACATTATTTTTATTCATAAACAGTTTCACTGTTTTAAAAATACCAGCTCTAAATGACATTAATGCTTTTGCACATGCATTATTCCACAGTGAGAATGGAACTGAGCCTATAGCAAGAAACAGTCCGATTCCTCTTATGAGCCCGTTCTCTTCAGTGAATCAAAACCATTCAGCAAATCCAAAAGAATGACTCCGCTTCACAAAAGAGTAATGTGTTCAGGAAACACTATGTTTTTGATTCACTAAAGAGAAACTAAAATGATGATTACATTTTTTTTTATAAAAATGTTCTAAAAATAAATTATATATATTACCGCATGTATATTTAGTATTTTTATATACATCTTAAAAGGGTTAATTAAAGCAAACATGTAAATGTCTCATGGCTTCAGAACCACTGATGTCACATGGACTATTTTAATGATGTTACTTCTTTTCTGGTCCTTGAACATGCCAGTTGCATTGCTGTCTATGGAGGGTCAGAAAGCTCTCGGATTTCATCAAAAATCTCTTAATTTGTGTTTTAAAGACGAATAAAGGTCTTAGGGAACGAAATGAGAGTGAGTAATTAATGACAAAATGTACATTTTTGGGTAAACTTTCCCTTTAAGGCCAATTGCTGGATTTCAAAAACATTTGGACACACTTTATTTTGAAGAAAGTGGATACACTTGTTACAGTATAATTATACAAACAAGTACTGAGTAATATTAATTAATACGCACCTACTTAATATTTCGGTTATATTTATTAGGTTTGGTTTTGAGAACAGTTGTTTGTAATTATGCATAATTTACTGCTATTACTAAAGTACATGTTATATGTGATCAAGGACACTTAAAGTGTTATGAACTGTGCAAACACACCATTTGCAGAAATTATTTTAAATGTATTATTAAAAATATTATAATTTGTTAATGCAACAGCATTTCTTTTCCCCCCAAATCGTTAAAAGAACAGTTAAATGGAACGGGAATTTCAGAAGATTTGGAATCGATGGTCTATTGCTTTACAAAGCTTCTATGATGCGTTTCACAGTCTGACACTGTCTGACACAAACGCACATAAGCCTCATGATTAGTTGGGATAAGTAACACTAGAACCGCAGGGACACCTTCAATCACACAAGCCGCAATCTATCCAATGAGACCAAAATTACAGTGCCCTTTTCATCTGCCCATTACATGGTAATATCTGGGCTGTAATGCGAAGAGCCACAAAATGAATCTGAGTGCATTTCCATGCACATACTAACTCACTAAAGAGTCCTCGTCTATCAAGCCTTGCAGTTTGTCTAGAGGAGAGGACATCTTTCTGCTGCAAGGCCAGGGTGACACTTGAGAAGTCCACTGTGAAAGAGTCCGCCAGAGAAAGAGAAAGAGCACCAAACACAAAGACACTTCTGTCTCTCAACATTATCAACCTGACCGAAAAAAGCCAATCTAGCTGTCAAGAGCAGGAAACAATAGTTTGTGTGAGGATGAGGATACATAAATATTGTAGTTGGAGTGCACAACAGCATGTTTTCAGAGTGGATTAGGGGCAAGAAAGTTGTTGCACAAGACTCACATATACACTGATGTATTGTGGGGTACAAAAGTTTGAGAAGGAAGTAAATATCTTGTTTTCGTCTTTCGTTCCTAAAAAAAAATCATAAAAATAAACACACACACACACAGTCTCTTATGCTCATCTAGGCTGTATTTACTTGATCAAAAATAAAAAAAATGTAATATTGTGAAATATTCTTGCAATTTCTAATATTGGTTTATAATATAATATACTTTAGCCATTTCTCCAGTCCTCAGTGTCATGTGAGCCTTCAGAAATCATTCTAATATGTTGATTTATTATCAGTGTCGAAACTGTTGTGCTGATTCATATTTTTTTGGAACCTGTGATCCTTTTTTCTTTGAACAATAGAAGGTTAAAAAGAACAGCATTTATTCAAAATACAAATCTTTTCTAACAACATAAGTCTTAACCATCTCTTCTTATCCATTTATCACATCCTTGCTGAATAAAAGTATTAATTTCTTTAAAAGAAAAAAGAAGTGTATATTGTAACAAAATTTCTGTTTTGAATCAACACTGTTCTTTTTAACATTTTATTTATCAAAGAATCTTGAAAAAAAGTATCACAGTTTCCAACAAATATTAAGCAGCTCAACGGTTGCAAGCCTTGATGAGCACAAGACACTTCTTTAAAAAAACAAAATGAATACAAAAAAATGACTGACCGGCGGTGTATATGTGTGTGTGTGCAGCTTATTTATTATATTGCACTAACAATCTAATATCTAGTACAATCTAATATTTGTTAGTTACTTTGTGTCGAAACGTGTTAGATAGAACATATCAATTCTAAAACCTTAAGTCTTTCTGCTGTCCTTTTTCCTACATTAAAAACACATTTTCTCATTTCAAATTATAACAAGATAAAGCACTGCAAATTTAAATTTAAAAACAATTTTTTAAATAAATAAAATATATATTAAACTGTAAATATCAATATTTGACATCCCAAACTTGTATTGTTGCCTCAGACTTCCAGAAGACAGTTGGTATCTGGTAATATAATAACCGTAATGTAAAGAAAGAACAGAAGGCATGTACTTGTATGCTGTATTCCACTAGGGCTCTATCCTCCACACTTGACCAACTGCAATATATCTTTAAAACAGTTATTGAAGGCAATATTTTCTAAGGGTGTGGTGGTCCATACTGGAGGCTGAGGAACATGAAATCAATAATTCAATAAAGTAACACATGGGAATGTCTTTGTGGGGAAATACTGATGCTCTTGAAAGGCCATCAAAAAGGCCACATTTTGACTAAATGTTTTATGTTTACACAGCACTATTGTGGCTTCACAATCTTGACTGCAGCTTCTGTTTTCCACATATTTTAGATGCTATAAACAGATTTTTTCTCTCTCTTCATAATCACAGAGAAAATCCTGTTTCAGCGGTTCCCAAAACTCCCAGATGAGGAGAACCCATTTGACTTAATTACAGCACCTTGACTCTTATTTATTGGAGCAAATGTCCCGGTGAGAGGAATGCAAGCTTTTAGGAGACAATGATGAATTGAATTAAGTGTGAGTGAACTGTGCTGAAATTCATAGCACACTACAACATAATCCTCTTTTCCCTGAAAATATTTCCAAACAGGATTAGCTGTGGGAGCTGAAGCTGGAGGGAAGGGGATGAAATGGAGAAAGGGAGTGATCTCCCCCCCTCAAGTGTATCCATCTCTCTCTCCTCTGAATCCTGTAAACAAGGAGACTGTCTCTACCTCAAAGACCTTGGTATTTGGGGTAGAGGATACAGAAGAATACATTTGAGTATTTGTAGTCAGATTTTATATAAACATGTCTTCAGATTGTTCATCTTCCTGTACGGTGCATTTTAAATATAAGGTGACATAAAATAAAAGTTTAAAACGAGGCTTAAAGAGATATTTGGAGCCAGTTGTTATTGATGTGGATCCTCAAGTAAGCAAATTAAAGGGAATTTTGTTTGTGTTTTAATGTTTTGACGCATTTTTATAATAGCATGATTGGGCAAATTTCAGAATTGGCCCTTTGATCATTAGTGTGAATTAGGGCTGAGCAATTAAAGCCGGCTCCGTGATTGGCGGTAAATCTCAATCACCTGTTTTCAAATGGAGCGGCAGTTAATACAGAGCCGTAGTTCACCGACAAGCTACGCGATATCGCATTCATAATCGAATGCGATTCATCTGCGATATTGCCTAGCCAATCACGGAGCTGGCTTTACTGACGAGATGCGCATGAGAATCGCATGCGATTAATTGCACAGCCCTAGTGTGAATATTAAATTAAATTGACTGAAACCTAAAGGATGCTGAATTCAAGTGACAGAAAGAGTAATTTACTGAAATGCAATTCAAAGAAATGCAACAGTCACACATTGAGAAGCATTTAATTATTTCAACAAGTTTGGGAGAAACCAAATAAATAAAGATAAAAAAAATTATTTGGTTTAATTTGGATATTTATTCATTTAGAATCAAAATCAGATCTATTGAATGGATGTGACTCCTTTCGGAAGGGTTTATGAAAAATGTGAGAATTCTGTCAAATAAAATGTTTTCCCACCATGTAAGCAAGCAAGGCTTCACCTGTGGCAACTGCAACAGACTCTGCCGCTCTCGTATTGGACTGTTCAGCCACAGCAGGCACTGCACTTCCACAACCGACTGACTCGGGCGTAGATACTCCATTGTTTCCCGAGACAGAAGGATGCCAGCTAATCGCATCCAAAATAAAAGTTTGTACAATGTACTATATTTACACATATATATGTATTCATATTTATATATGTATTCATATATACATATTTATCAAAATATTTATTTTTGAGGTGAATCACGATTAATCGATTTGACAGCCCTAAGGTAAATAACTAAAATATCTAAATATAAAATACATTTATTAAAGGTTGCATTTCAGACATTTCTTATTAATATCATCAAGGTTTCTGGAAATACCCAATTTTTCAGTTTCATGGGCAATAATAAATGAAATTCTTTCAATTTTATTTAATTCTATTTTCTGAAACTGAAATGTTATTTACGATTCTGCATCCTGTTGGTTTCCACCCTTGGAATACAAAGGGCATTCAATACAAATGTGAATGCTGCACAACCCTGGTACACAAATCAGTCTGAAGTCGACTTGTTGGGTTTAAAGGGGAGACTGTAATCTTCCTAAGGGCAGCTTTAATTCTGAACAGTGTTGCATTTCCCTGGCAGAAAAAGATAACCTTGTCTTTCTTGTCTTGTTGGGCCTTTTGGACCCCCTCCCAGGGACGGTTCAGATTTATAGTGGCATGAACAGGTGTCTTGAGAAGAATAGCTACTATATCTCCCTTTTTCAGCCACTCTTCCAGGCTCTGTTGGCTGGTTGTGTATTTAAAGAGGCCACAAAAGCAGGATCTTTCTCTCTCAGATCCCACATGAACCATTACGTTTAAAGGCAGTTCTCTGAGAAACAGGTCAACAATACCTCCCCCCTCACTGACATCATAAAATGTAAAGTGGCACTTTCATAGCATTACAGAGACCAATCTGGAGAAAAAAAAATACTGCTGATGCAGTAAAAACAAGTCACCAAACTTCAGGGTGATGTGAGTTTGAAGTTGCCTTCCAGTTATTTCCCATTATCAGGCTAAAACACAGTGCAGGGATGAATAGCTACCTCTAGTCTACAGCAGCACTCATGAATCAGCATGTGTGTATTATTATTTCCACAGTGAACGGCTGTTCTGTGTAGTCACAGGTGGTGGTATCGCTACAAATGCTGAGAACAGCGTACTCTCTCAACCCAACCTGTGATTTACAACTACACATCAGATTACTATCAATCAACACACAACTAATGCCTATAATCTGCTATATTTAGTTAAAATCGAATAAAGCCCTGCATGGTTAACTGCGTCATCACAAAGCAAAGCTTATTGCATTAAAATATATACAGTCGTCATTGATGGTGTACATTACATGCAGTTCTGACAAGAAACCACCCCAAACTGCCTGGCCAAACAGACCTGAAGAGCATCTACAATAGATTAAAGTCTCAGCCAAACATTGCACAGAAACCCAAGCACCTGTAGAATATAACAGCAGGAGGGAGAATGTGAGTATCAATTCCCAGGAGCGGCTGTGATGAGAATCACCAGCAGCACTATTACACGCTATTCTCAACATCAGAGAGAAAGAAACGATCAGGGGTGATCACAGGTCTAAAGAGATCTGTGAATTCTCCCACATTCACAGAGCCCAGCAGATATAATGTGTGCTGACCTGTGTCTAGTAATCTTACACAACATACTTATCCTGATGACAGCCGCTAAAGCCCTGTGGTTTTGTACGGAGGAAGAATATGGGCCGATGCCATATCAACGCCTATGATTTTGTATGGCATGTGTACAGATTCCATTTAAAGTGTCCATCATGAGAGAGGCTTTGGCAGAATTAATATGATCTGTGAATAATGTTGAGTATAAATCTGCAGAGGCTTGTGCCAAACTCCTTTAAAAGCAAGTCAGCCCATCTCAGTACTGTAATACCCCCGGCCAGCTATTTCTGCTCTAGCACAAATAGCCAAAATTACACCTTTAACACGTTCCAAAGCCCCTCTCGGCCTGGGTTTACCTGCTCTGGCTGCTAGGCTACTGCCGTTTATTAAAGCCTTGTCTATAAATCAGCAGGGCTGCAGACACCCCTCCAGCTCCAAACAGGACAGATTCTCTAAAAAACGTGGAGGTGAGCGAGGACTACCCTCGCACATTCAGATGAATTGCCATGGAGATGAGTAGGCAGGCGAGGCGGGTGGAAGACCTTAAGAGGCATTTAGTTCGAGAAGACAGCAAATACTCTTAATAGCCATGGTGGCAGACTAGCAACATGAGGCTCATCAAGAGGAATTCACATATTTTTAGGCAAATCCTTAAGAGTGTTTAAAAAAAAAACAACAATCTATTCAAAAGGGCTCAGCAATGGGATTGTTTTACTACTGGCCACCAAAATTTTTACAATAAAATTATTTATAGATTTTTTTGTTTATTTATTTGCTTGTGTTTTATATATATATATATATATATATATATATATTAAATGCACACACACGTGTAAGCAAAAAAAAAAAACTACTTGCAATAAAATAAACATTAACTGAAGTAAAATAAATATATTTTTCTTCTATATAGACATACATTTAAAAAATACTTAAAAAAACAAAACAAAATTACTAAAACTTAAAACAGATAAAATTAAAATAAATAATAAATTAATTCATATATAATTATTAATAAAACTATTATGGTAAAAAAACTATAATAACCTTGGTACACGGCATACATTTTTACTTGACTGACAGCCATAATTAATTCGATTTTCTTAACCTTAATGGAGGGAGTCAAACTGTAGCGAATATCATTATAGCATCTCTATTTCATCCACAAGATTGTATTGTACTGCGTCTAATTCAAATCGAACGCCTTTATTTCCTCTGTGCATGATGACGGAACAGACAGCAATGGGAATGACAAAACAAACAGCAGCCTGTCGCTGATAATAGTGCTGCCCTGAAAGATACCTCCTCTAACTGCTATTAATAAACATCTATAGCTGGCATAAACCTTGACGATATATATAAAAAATACACTCCCATGTCACCAGTCATTGTGACATGATTATTCATATGAAGAGAGACGGGAGGAGGCCATATGACACGCTAGGCTGATGTAGGATTTTCATCCTCGGTCACGCTGATGTGAAGTGAGCACGGGATACTGTGTGTTTGTCATGCCTCAGCTGCAGCACAGAAACCAAAGCATATTCTGTTCACAGGCCTAAATTAATGAGCTGATTCTCTGACCTTTAAAGGAAGCAGCATCTGACAATCCCAGCTACTTTGATTTGATTATTCTTGTGATGGCAAAGCTGAATTTTCAACATCATTACTTCAGTGTCACATGATCCTTCAGAAATCATTCTAATATGCTGATTTGCTGCTCAGTTATTATCATTATTATAAATTATTACAGCTACTCAAGTTTTAATAATGGTTCCTATTATTATCAATGTTTAAAACAATGTTTCTACTTTATGTTTTTGTGGAAAACATGTTAGTATTGGTCAAATAATTCTAAAATACAACATTTAGAAATACAGTAGAAATCTTTTGTACCATTATAAATGTCTTTACTGTCAATTTATTGTGTCTTGCTGATTAAAAGTAGTTACTGAATGGTATGCATCACGATTTCCACAAAATATTAAGCAGTACAACTGTTTTTAACATTGATAATATTAGGAAATGTTTCTTGAGCAGCAAATCAGCATTTTAGAATGAATTCTGAAGGAGCATGTGACACTGAAGACTGGAGTAATGATGCTTTGCCATCACAGGAATAAATTAAATTACATTTTTAAATATATTATGTTTTACTGTATTTTCCCTCAAATAAATGCAGACTTGGTGAGCATAAGATACTACTTTAAAAAATATTTTAAAAATATTAATTATTACCTTCATCTGCTGCATATTTAAAACCGACTTATTTTAGCTCTGCAATAAATTCAAATGTTTGTTGCTCGAGCTGCAAATTTGTCTAAACCGCAGCTAAATAATAACTGAAAACTTTTTTTTCTGCAGGCCCACCAATACCAAAGAAAAAGCAACATGTGTTTCTTTCAGAAGTGTAAATAAATAAATACAAATATAACTTGGCTAAAAGTAAATGTAATATTCACAAATGGAAAAGGATGGTATAGTATATAGTACTAAAATTATGCTATATAATTTTCTACCTAGTGTAAGTGATAATGCCAACACCATCACAAGTCACTCTTGCAAACAGAAATCATAGGTTTAAATTCGCACTGGGTCATAAAACAAAGTAAGCACTGGGCCCAACAGGTCACATGACACTTCTGTCAACTAGCCTGAAAACTCTCTCACAATGGCTGCGGGACATCCTTATTGTTGAGCTCTGCTAACTCATCCCTTTGAGTCCAGACTGCATTTCTAAGTAGAGAACATTCTGGATATTCTGAAGTGTGACACCGACTGCATCTTAATGCCCATCACAAAGTTAGTATACAGATCTTTTAGCTTAGAGCCACTACACATAAAAAAACAAATATTAGTCCAGGAGGTGGAATAATACACATCTGTAAGAGACGCCACAGTCATCAAATTTGACAAGACAAGCAATCACTTGCTGCTATGAATAACTGATAGGATTTTTTAGTGCAGGATAATTTGTTGAAACAGTGATTGCATATGCAATCAAAACAATCTGCAGAGAATATCAGAGCCTGATTTAAGTTCAACAAAGGAAGACATTTTCAAGATGAAATCTTACAAGAAAAAAAAAAAACAAAGAAAAAACCGAACAATATTAAAGATGATGATAATTAGATTGAACTGGTGCTGACTGAGATGCATTGTTCTGTGGCACGTTTGGCACCAGTATGCAGGGAGGGTTGAGCAACTTCAACTGCTAAAGGAGTTGTGCTTCTGTATAATTGAGAAATGATACACTCCCGACCTCTGCCAGCAGAAAGAAAAGACTCCACCAGAGTCAGATTAGCATCTGAATGCCGCCTTAGTACTGTTTTCACTGGATAAGTTCAGTCCCCCTAAGGAATCTGATAGGATGATAAGACAGAAGCCTAGATGAAGAGGGAGAAAGGCAATCAAAGGAGTAAAGAAAATCAATCCAAATGTGTGTGTGTGTGTGTGTGAGGGAGATGGATTGGCGAGTGTGAAGTTTATCCGTGACTGATGCCTCTATAGGAGCTGATTAATAAGGCTCTATGTGCCAACCACAACATCAATGTTTTTTTCTCTCCAGGTGTCTATGTTCACAGGCACAAACAGTATGTGTGATGAGTTATGAAATGAGAACAAAAAAATAATAAATTCAGTTTCATGCCAAATCCTAGATATATTATATTTGCTGCCTAATTAGCAATCCAATGGGCACAATATCACTAATATACACCACCGTTCAAACGTTTTTTTTTTTTAAGAATTTTATACTTTTATTCAGCAAGGATGCATTAAATTAATAAAAAACTGGCAAAGACATTTATAATGCTCCAAAATATTTATATTTCAAGTAAATGCTGTTCTTTTGAACTTTGAAAATTCACAAAAATGTTCAACAGCATGACTGTTTTAACACTGGTAATAATAAGAAATGTTTCTTGAGCTCCAAATCATACAATAGAATGATTTCTGAAGGATCATGTGACACCAAAGACTGATGTACTGACTGCAGAAAATTCAGCTTTGGCTTTGGTAATCATATTTCCCAATATTACATTTTTAATATTATATGTTAAATTAAATGCAGCTTTGGTGAGCATAAAACACTTGAAATCATTCAAAAATAAATCTCACAATCATCAATATATCTCAATTAATTTGTTTTCAATTATATATCACGTCTAAACAAGTAATTTACACCTGTCCCTTTTTGTGATTTCAGTCAGATTATTTTGTTATCGTACACAAGTCATTATCTTTGCTTATTGTTCAGCCACTTACTCACTATAGTTCAAGAGGAACAGAATTTGGCAAGACAACTAAATGATTTTAATGAAACTTGTTCTGTTAATGTTTCTTTAAAGTCTGCACTGTTTTGCAAAAGACCACTCTAAAATATTCTGACATTGTTTCCTGACATGCTAATGTCATAAGACCACATAATTATTATAAAAAAACTGCATTTTTGTGTTTAGTATGTAGCAGTGACCAATTATTCCTCTAACACTACAGGAATCATTAAAACCCTTACCATTCCCATCCCAAGTGATTATTATTTTCAGCTTCTTGACAGTGACAAACAACCAGCAGTTCACTGCAATAATTATTACGTTTCTAGATCAAAAGCCAGTTCAACCTTTAAAGTCTGAACGCTGTCTGAATTCTTCTAACCGCTCATTTTTAGGCAGCTCACGTCAGGGTTTTCTGGCTGCTCATGCATATCAGGTCAGTAACAAATACGTCGGAAAAGATATGTGATGATCTGATCCACTCCCTTCAGTCTTAACATTATAACAGCCGTGGAATGTAAATGATTAAAGACAGAACACGCACTTCAGAGAGGGAAGCATGAGGAGACGCTGCTGGGACCTTATTAGAGGTTCTCTCCCCATTATTTCTCCTCTTCAAGTACTATTCTTTTAATATATTCTATTCTTTCAACTCTCTGCTTCTCCCCTCAAGAGTTTCTTTTCCTCTGTGCAGGTGCATGCTGTCTGTCAGTGCCGGCTGGCTGCAGACCTGGTCTTGAGGGACTTTGTAGCGGTGAGCTCGGTCCAAAGAGGATCTGCGAGCCTATGTGTGGGTTTGTCTGACAGCAACGGTTCTCCAGGGTCTGGACAGCAAAGATCACAATTCCAGGTTTCTCTCTAGAGATGTGGTTAACAAGGCATGGGAGAACTACAAAGAGTCTGCTGAGAGGGAACCATGAGGTGTTTCTTAGGAATGCGGAAACGGGAATATAATGTCCACAGGACAGGCTAACAGGAATAGTTTATGCATAAATGGCTATTCTGTAATCGTTTACTCATCTTCATGTTGTTGAAAATGCATACTGTGGAACCTGAAAGAAGATATTTGGCACATGTCCATGTCGCTCTTTTTTATACAATCAAATTGAACAATTAATATAAAAATAGTTTTTATATATATATATACACATATTTTACTTGGAATTACATAAAATAATTTGATGATAATTTAACAGTGTTTAATTATTTGTACATTTTGGATATGTATTAAAAATACAGTAATATTGTGAAATATTTTTACAATAAAAAACTCTTTCCTAAATAAGAACAAAATAATATTAGAACGATTTCAGAAGAGCAGCATTTATTTAAAATGGAAATATTTTGTCACATTATGTCTTTTCAGACATCTTTTGATCAATTTAATGTGACCTTGCTAAGTAAAAGTATTAATTCTCCAAAAGTTTTGAACAGTAGTGTATGTCTGGGAGGCAGTAGAAAATAAAACAACCGACTGACAGACCGAGACAGACAGACAGATAGACAATGTGTCTATGGAAATGAATAGAATGTAAACAGAATAATAAATATTGAATTCAATTTGAAGAAACAAGCATCAAAATGTTTTGGAAGGTCTGGAATGACAAGAAATGAGGACAGAATTGTAATTTATGCATGAACTATTCCTTTAAAAACAGCAAGCACTAATTAGCTACATTACTGTCAACACAATAAACACATACTCTAAAAATAAATGATAAAGCAAGCAGTTCTGTACTATAGAAAAAGACTATTATTAAAATCTCACTGAATAAATTACACTCAAGTGCAAACTGTTACAGAAAATGCTTGCAGTTTGTAAGGTGTCAAGCTTGCCAAGAGAGTTGCAGTTGTACTTTGACAGATCATGTCATTCAATAGGAGTGAAGAGAATTTCAAACGACTGCTATTAAACTTCGTGGGAGTAAATCTACGGCTGTCTGTGATCATAAGTGCTGTGTGACAGAAGCTTCATGACTAATGAGTCAAGGCCACAATTATTCCCCTCACAAACTCTGTATTAGTCAACAGCTCATGCGAGGACAGTCCTTTTCTCAGTCCAAAAACAGTCTAAAGCCTTCCCAAACATGTGCAATACAAATCTTTAGCACTTGGTCACATGGTTATTTACACATATGTAAGATACTGATTAGCAAGCAGACGTTGTAAATTAAATAAATCCAATTACCTGTGATGGCGGGCATCCGAGATCCACGTGTACGCATGAAAGAGAAGAGAAAGTCACTATTAGATCAATGTTCATTCAGTACTCTGCACTACCCCATTAAAAACGCAATTATATTCAAGTCAGTTAAACTGCATTAATATATATGTTTGGCAGAGATTCAATGATTCAAAACGACATATTTCAAGAAAGGACAAACTTCTGTTTTCAGCGACCAATGCTCAGTGAAACACAAAGCCATTTTTTTGACTAGAGAAACTACTGAAGCAAATACTCTTGGGTCGGGAGGTGTATGAAGTTGTAACACTTTGAACTGGATTCCCTAAATTACCATCCTGAAACACAGATCACAGGCTCAGATTTCAGAAACTGTCCATCTTTGAGAACAGATGACAAAGCAACCTCCTCCACCTCTGTTTGTCATTGCTATCTTTGAGAAGATTACAAAGCAGCCTCCTCCACCTTTGTTTCAAAACTGTTTAGACAACTGTGATATGTCTCACGTTACATCACAATATATAGTTCACTGGGACGATATCCTTAAAGGAACTACTTTGTACTTTATCTACCCCTAAAAGGTTCATAGTAGAGCCTTAAGGTTACATTTAACTACTTGAAGTTACTAAGATGAACATTTTAGGGGTAGATAAGGTACAAAGATGTCCCTCTACTGAGCTAGTGACAAGTTGTCATACCTCTAAAAGTAAAAATATTTTCCCATATAATTTTTCTGACAGTCAAGGTTTATCTATTCAGGCAGAGTCAATGATGGTTGTGCAGAAATTGAGTAGCATTCCATAGAGGAAAGAAACTCCTTTCATGCAAAGCATATAAAGCTGGAGTGAGTCTACGTGCCATTCAAAGTGACCTTTTCTGGTGCTGGTTGTCTGCGTTCTAAGAGAACTGTACCGCTTTGAATGCTCTCAAAGTGATGCACGTAATCTGGATGTGGTCTCCATCCAAACAGCTTGTAGCTCCAGAGGGAGTCGGATTTATGGGAGGTTGTTGTATAAATACGTTTGTCAAAGAGGCTGAATATGGCTGCTGCCATACATTTTAAGCCTGTAAAACAACTAAAATGACATCAAGGAACTAGGCGTTAAAAACGACTGTATTGTTGTCACTGCACATCACATTTGTCTTGACCGAAACTGTTGCAAAATCTGCATAGGGAAATCGTTGGCCTTCATGTGAAATTCCCTATTGACTGGATTTCCAAATCTGCACTATAGCCCTATTTGGACATTACTAGTTTTACAGGGGGTCATTAGAGAAATCTGTGTTTCACATATGTACTTTGTGATTTTAATCCCGTCTGAATCTGTTTTTCTCACACAATCTCTGTAATAATTCCAGAGCAAATGACGTACTGTTCAGTCAGTGTCAGTGATCCTCTGAGAAAACGAATCCCATCCCAATGCGAATGTTTGTTATTGCGACAATATTTTTTTCCAAAACGCATTTCCTTGCGTGTTTTAGCCAACGTGAATTACCATGGAAGAAGAAGAATATTTTTTATTTAGACGCTCTTACCGCACACATTGTTGACATTTTTGCCTCCCGGCAAAGAAATAAAAAAATAACGATAATAAAATCAAGAGCCAAATCGCATAAATTGTTAAGATTGGCTACTGTAATATCAATAGAGTCAGGTAACATTATTCACCTTCATTTCTGAACTCAATTGCATAATGTTTTAATTACATATGTGCTATAATTAAAATTAAACTGTTTTACTACAAATAAATCAAAGTAACCACACTTTAACCATGGTTTTGCTGTACTAGCCATATAGCTTCACCATGGTATTTGTAGTAAAACTGTGGATATACTATGGTAATCAATCTGAATACAGAACGTGTGATCTCTGCAACACCCAGATGTTCAAAACAGACCCTCCCACCTCTGTACTAAACACAAAGATGTTAGCCTCGTCCGAATTGTACATGACAATTGCAGACGTCAGGTGATACGAATCAAAACTCAAACTTAGTTTATAAAAATAGTCCCGTTCAAATATGGCTTACGATGACCCCAAAGTCCCCACAGTCTTGTGGACTTCACAGACATGCGATATGCAATGAAAGTCCATAACACCACAAGTACATATAATTTGTGCTATTCGGGACAGGTCCTTAACCTGAGAATAAGAGCGTTGCTAAATGTGGTGCACGTTTCTAACTATACACTGCAATAAAACGGCAATAATACAACTGCACGGCAGCATTAATTCTAAAGGTAGGAATATAAGCACAGCTGAAATGACTTTCATCCAGCTGCATAAGGTGGTAATTCAGGCGCCGTGCAACATTTAGCAAGCACTAATTACTGTGGAGGGAGATGGAGGGCCTTCTTTTTGGCGTCCAGCAGCTGCAATCACAGAGCAAGGACAGATAACACGACCTCGTTTGTTTTTCACAGGCTTTAACAACTCATTACCACTCCTGAAGAGAGAAATTACACCCTATTGCTGCTAATGTTTCTCCTCACACTAACATATGTTTTATAACGCACTCTGGCATGTGTGGCATCAGGAACACATTTAATTCAGATATCCTATGGCTCTATTTAAAGAAATGGATACTCTTGGCACAGGGATCGTTTCTAATCAAGCACACTACAAGTCTATTCACTTGGACTATCACAAACAACAAATCAGTTACCTCTACATCTATCTGGCCTGTGTTGCTGGTAAGACTAAAGGTGGTTTGATACAGGAAGCAAGCCACGAGCCAAGAGTGCACCTGAACAAAGTACCTCAGGTACTGTATGAAAGCATCTGGCACCTCAGGGACCAATTTTGATGTTTTTTACTGATTGACAGCTTACTTTAGGCTACATTTGCAAAAAAAAATTCCCATTCAGCCATAGCTTTTTTCAAAGCTTTCAATAAATAAAATAATCTCATGATGAATACATTTATTTTAAATGTTTATATTGTTTAATATTTAAAACAAATTTGCTGCCTTGAAATTAATAAAGTCCAAAGAAAATATAAAAGTGCTTCAAAACATTGAAGTCAACATGATACAGAAATAAAAAACATGTTTCCCATTGTAACATAACTGAGTGAAATGGCTTCTCAAGCCAGTGTTATCATTACTATAGTCGAAGTTTTGTTAATATTCTGTTTTGATTTTAATTTGAAAGTTTTAGCTTTGTCATTTTTGTCATTCATTACAAAAAAACAAAAAACAAAAACTTAATCTTTCTCTTTATCTTTCTCTCCTTCCCTTGCTAGCTTGTATTTATTTGAACAATGCCTGAGACTTGGTGTTACGAGCACTTCCTCTGTCTGTTTGCTTCTTCAAGATGAATCACTTTTATGTATTCCCCAATTGTAAGTCGCTTTGGATAAAAGCTAAATGTAAATGTAAGCCATAATTAATACATTCAAACTTTTATAATGCATTATACATAAAGGCTTTACATTAAGTCTTACCATGATTTTTTATTTTTTTAATAACCTTGAACAAGAAAAAAAGGGGGCAGGACTTGATTTTGTCCAAAGGAAATTAATTGGATGGCATAAAGTGTTGTTGTTTGCTAACTCCTGTGATCTTTTTTTATGTGACTGCCAGGTTGCTGGAGGGAATAGATTGAAATTAATCTGGCTTTTGGACAAGCTATTTGCCCAGCCCTCACACCGGTATACATGCCATCAGAGAAGGGGCGTTGTTGCAAAGGGGTTTTAATGCCCATCGCAACATTCCATAAAAAAATAGGAATTGCCCATTTTGATTTCATGGTGACTTTGAAGTCTGTTAAAGTACAAGGTGACCCTCAATCATACATCTGATACATGGGCAGACATAAACAGCTGCCTTGTTACCTAACCTCATTCTGTTTCTTCAATGAGTTCACCATTGCAGCCTCCATCTCTCTCAATCATGTCTGGAGCCAGTGCTGGCTTCTTGATCATAAGAGCCTTTTTAGATGAAAGCAGAGCAGAAGAGAGCTGCTCCACCCTCGGCTCTCATGTCTGTGGGGGGAGTCAGTAGTGCGGTCAGGGGAAGGACGTGCCGTCCGTGGCAGGCTGGACCTGTCAACCAATGAAGCTGCAACTGTCCTGGCCCAACAAAAAAACACTTGTTCCACCATTACCTGAGTGTCAGCATGAAGCACCATCTTGAACCTGCCATCAAAGCGGACATTACACAAGAAAAGAGAAGGACTTTCTCAGAAATCGAAGGGACGTCATGTATTTCACGGATGGAGTAAAGAAAAATCACTGCCTCACCCTATTAGAGATCAAAATTGTCTTTGTATCTCAAGCTGTATTCACTTCTGACTTGATGTAAATTGGAACAGATGCAACAGCAGAGTTGACTTGTCACTGATTGAGTGATTTCGAGATCGAATAAGAGGCAAAATATCCAAATACAGATATTTAACCACTAGGCTACACCGCCCATGGTGCTGAAGCCTATAAAATGTCAAAGCTCAATAGAGATACGCCTATATTTGCTGAAACAAAGAAGCTCCAGGGTATTACATCACACTTTTATTAGTAAGAATCAGCCTGAATCGTCACAAACTAATCTCAGGCATCTGGAAAGATGCAGAAATGAGTGATTAAGACGAGAAGAGCTGAGGGAGTTGGGTGAGAATCACGAGTTACGCCTTGAGATGAACGCTAAGAGCTATCAGACATCCAAAACATCAAGAACCTTGCATAACATCAAAAAAGTAACATATACTAGCTGCAGTGAAAAGAAAATGCAATAGCCTTTCAGGTGTTTTTCCTCCAAGAATAGTGTTTAAAGGTCATCTTGAACCCTTAAACTATTAGCATAAAATATTAAATCTGCATTGGTTGCGCCTCGATCCAGGAAAGGATTCAAAAGCATTATTAACTGAACAAATAGTGACTCAACCACTCAACTGATAACACAGACATCCACAGATCCTCATTAGAGTGTTTACAACCACCGTTCCACTTGATAACCACATCGAGCTTGAATGTCATTTACTTGATTTCACACAAACAACAGCTGCACTACTAGCAGAAAACAGACTGGGATATGTAATGCCTCTTTTTACTTCTTCCATAATGGATATTTATCTCAGAAGAGCATTGAATTCATTCATTGCCAAACTGCCAAAGGAAGAAGTGAAATCCAGCAGTCAGCACTTTCAAAAAGAAGGCTTGAAAACATTTTAAGCCTGTCTGACCTTTTAGACACAGCGGCGTTAATGGAATTCTGAATTATTACAAATTATTTTAATTAAATTATGTTTTTTAAATATAGTACCATTGATGATTAGAAATCATACATAGTACAGAGACCCTTTGAGCTTTCCTGCTCAATTTCTGCAACACCTGACCTTGTGTGAACATGGATTTGCACAGGGGAGCACAGATTCACAGACGCTGATTGAAACCAATAAAACAAGATTTAGAGCAAAAAATAAATAAAGCACTGAACTAAAACTACTGAAAAATGTTTTTGTTCATTGAAATAAAGCTGAAAATAAAATATAGACATAAGATGAAAGGTGCTGCCTTGCTGAGTATTAAACTTACTAAAACAAACTGGAATAAAAATAAACTAAAGCTAAATATAAATATTTAATTATTACATTAAAAATAATTATATGCGTCAATATAAAATAAACAGCAATATTTACTTTTTATTTAAAATTGTACTATATAAAAAACACAGATTTGTGACTGACAATCCCCCCAAAAAAAAATCTGTTTAATTTAAACTGACAGATCTAACTGAAAAATAAATAAAAAAAAAACACTATTTTGATATTTAAGTAACACGATACTATTAAAAGCACTCACACTCCCAAGACAATAACACGGTCTTTAAGAAACTGAGTGGCGACATAAAAAGCACATTAAAACCGGCCCAATAATTAAGGAATATATCATGAACATTCAATATTTCGCTCAGCCCTGCTGCCCAAAAGACAGAAATGGCCAGAGCTTCATAAGGAGCATTAACTTGTTAACAAACCCTGCTGTTTTGCATAACTAGATCATGATGGATGATAGCTATTACACACATATCATTAGTCTCATGGAGTGGTCGCCTTAAGCAAGAAGAAAGAAAACGACAATTTTTGCACAGGCCATTTAGGAGAAAACACTTTCAGTAAGAGTAAATGTTTAAAAAACGCAAACTACATTCAACCAGACTTAGTGCCATAAGCTAACGTAATGCTCTGTGATTCCATCACATATGCAGAGTGTCAAAAAAATGTATTTAGACAGCTCACAAAGGCAGCTGAAAGGTAAAAACATTTGGCGGGGCAGAGAAGCTTCCATACAGCCAAGCAGAAAAAAGGATGCTGCTCCTCCTCAGAACAGCAAATCATTCAAAAACCAGACAGCTATGACACTGATTTATAAGATCATGACAGAATCTGATCCAAATGTAAGTTCACTGCAATACATCTATTCACTTTCAGCCCTTTCCATGCAGTAGTAGGGCAGTTGGGCTGGGAATTTAAGGACTGTTAACCACCCCACAGGAGCCACAACCATACGCTCCTCACTCATTAATTACTTTAGCTAATTAGCTAACCAGGCATTCTGGGAAATGTTGGGTGCCTTCAGTTTCAACTTCTAGAACTAATGTGTGTCAAGACGCTATTCAGTTACAGAAAAGCTTTAAATTATTCACAGACATTACACCATCTTTGTCTCAGCCAGCACGTCTCTGCTGGGTGGGAATGTGTTGGAGGCTGATAGCTGGTGGTACGAGACGGGTGTCATGGTGGACGTCTACATACTATTGTCTGAGGTGATATTACAAAACGTTTGGAAATGGAGTCGCTCTCCCATTGGCCCTCAATAGCCATTCAGGCATTGAAAAATAGCTTCATTCCGAGCCAAGATGGCTGCCCCTTTCACCTCTGCAGTGGGACCGTTCCAAGCGGCTGCTGAAGTGCCGAGTGAAATGGGCTCACTGGGTGTTCGGCCATCTTAAGAGAGATTCCAAAATCACAGGAAGCATACAGTTCAGTCAAAGGGGCACTACAAACAGCATAGGGAACATAAAAACATCCCTCCACTGCAAGTGGACATGGAAAGTTACCCACTATTCAGTTTAATGAAGCTATGCAATTATTCAAGGTTATGCATGAGAAGGACTTATGACTAGGGATGGGTATCGTTTACATTTTATCGATACTGATACTGCTTATCGATAATGTTATCGATACTATTTGGTGCAAAAAGATATGATGTGAAAAGTTTTATTTTATTAACATTAAAGGAATAGTTCACCTATAAATTAAAATTGTGTCATAATTTACTCTCAAGTTGTTTTAAACCTGATTGAGTTCCTTTCTTCTGTTAAACATAAAAGTTATCTTGAAGAATGTGGGAAACCAAACAGTTGCAGGTCCCCAGTGACTTCCACATTTTATATGTAAACCTGGGGCCGGGCGATATGAGCAAAAATTCATATCTCAGGGTTTTTTTGGGCTGATTTGCGGTATGTGGTATGTATATCTCTGTATTTTGTATTTGGATTAAACAAATAAAGTGAATGTAATCATATAGGCATATATTGTATGCAGAAAAGGGTTAAAATCACATTACATTCTAACATTGTAACATTGCAATCTAAAAACAAAAATAATGCTTTTAAAGCAGAAGTAAAATTTACTTAACTAAAAATGAAAGTATACAGTTAGGCTAAGTCACATGTACAAATGTATAAAATTCAGCAAAATATTAGTTTTGCGCTCCTAGATGCTCGTTCTAAATATCTGTGCTTTTTAGCAGAGAATCGCAAAGCAAAAGCTCATGCACTACTTCTGACAGCAAAATGGACATATTTCCATGGCTTTCTAACATTTACAGATGGAGAATATACCTGTGAAATTAAAGTTATGCATTTAGGAAAACAGCATATAGCACAAACAGCGGGTCTGTGTCAGCGGCACACACATCCTTTCTGTCAGAGCATCTGACGGGCCGAGCCATTAAACTGAAACTATAAAATATAGGCTACTATATCTTACAAGGTTTTTATAGCCCTTCATATAAATCTTGTCACATGTTTAGAACAAATTGTATTATTCACTTTCGCAGCAGTTCAGTCTGTGTCCTCCCGAAATATTTTTTTCAGATGCACTCGTATAAAACTAGCCTACTGTTGTTTGCGAATGTGTCTCGTGAGTGTAACTCTACCGCTGAATCAACATTTAATGTGAATGTGTCTCGCGAGTTGCAGTTGGAGCTGTATGGTAAATACAGCGCATTGCTTGAGGAAGTAGATGTGTTTTGTTAGTAAATGTTTCATTGTATTACTGGTGTTGCCTCCTTTGTTCACTATTTCACTACTGCATATTGCATCTGATGCTGGAGACCCTTGTAACGCGAGCCCACACTTTTGAACGGTTCGCCGCCACTGATTGCATGGAAACACACACCGCACATGTACATAAATAATCACATGCACGTCGAGCAAACGACGGTCACATCATTCAATGAAGGAAATCATCAAGCAGCTGCTTCTAATTCGTCATTAACATTGCGGAGATAAAACACCACAAGTAAATCGAAAATCGATTCCGAAGAAATACTTAAGGTCAGGAATCGCTTGTTGTCAGATATCGAGATTTTTTTTCTTCATCTGTGATGTGACCTAGCGATAAAGCTCGCTAATCTAAGCAAAAGTTTAGCTGCATTTGCGATATATAATATCTGTGATAGCTAAACATGTTGCAAGAGAGGTGTCACCAACATTACATTAATTTAATAGATCGTTAAAGATCGCGAACATGATTCACCAACGTGATTCTATTCCTAAATGAAAATGATTTGTCTGTTTCATTCCTCGACCTTTGAGGTGTTGTGATCACTTGGTTCATCCGTGCAGCGAACGATCACATCAGTCAGTGTGATTTAAACATTTAAACCTGCATTCGCGCTGCTGCTGACCTAAAGAGAGCAGCTGTTATGTATATGAATGAAACGGCTTCAGTCTTTTCAACCACACAGTATCATTATTTCTGTGTTACAAACACTCAAATTACAGAAGCACTGTTATAAAAATGTATAGTTCTGATATAAACTCTGATATGTACAGTGGCATTAAAATAGAGTAAATCTCCTTTTGAAAGTAATTTGATACTTCAAATGAAGATTTATCGATTACATTGTTATGCCAGTAGGTGGCTGTTAAAATGTATTTGTCTTTGAATCATACAAGAGATTTGTTCAAGGACGCTGATTCATCCAGTAATGAAACAAGTACATCTTGAGTGAGTAATTCATAAATTACATGTGATTTTGTTTTGTTGTCTAATATTTTTTTCTTCAGAATCATGAGAGAACCACAACTTCCATTGGGAAAAAAATAATAAAAAATCAATTTATCCTGAATCATGCAGTTCTATTTTGCACACAAACAGCTCTTAAAGAGTCCAGTTTTTATGTATCCTGTTGATTTTTGTTCATGGTATTCAGCTCCAATAAATGCTTTGCTAAAAAGAGACACAGGATAAATGTTTGATATTATTTAGTCACATTGGAATCGAAACTGGGAATCGAAAAGAATCTTAATCGATAAGCAGAATCGGAATCGATAAAATTCAAATGATACCTAACCCTAACCACAAGTATCGATAACAGTATCGTTTGTCCTGAAGCTTACCGGTAGTCCGGTATTGACCGAATTCCCGGTCCAAAAAATGTTCTCTCTTACTTATGCTCTATACATTTTTTTATATTTAACAATTTTAATAAATATCTCCTGCTTAGTGTGCAGGGAGCAGTAAACACTGTGAAGGAACCCTATAAATAATGCAGACTTCAATGTGTGTCTTACCTACAGAGCTCCACACAAAGTAAAAACTTCATATCTAATTTATCATGTTTGCATAGATAGGTTCCCATAGAGAATGCACAAAGAAAAGCAGCGGAGTAGCATGAAGACCTATTTACAACCTATTGATGCATCCATGAGTGAAAAGGGATATTAATAATTAAAAAAAGAACAAAAGTAGGACAGGACAGTTTTTTATCCACTGATTAAATGCAGAAAGAGCATTACAAACCCAAGTGAATGCGTATTTGCCAAAATAAATGTCTAAACAGCTATTTAGCTACAGGTTAACATAAGTCAACAGCAAAAAAAAAGCATTTTGAAGAAAGTAACAAGCACTATAAGATCATGAACATGCATTATGTAAACAGCACCAATTCTGATCTCACGATGACTGTATATGTTTTAAATCCCCTAAAAATGTCCCTGTTTCTCTCTAACTAAATAATCACACATGCCTCCATATTAGCCATGTCACATTATGCCATAAAAATGCTTTCCCTTCCTAAAAAAAAAGCATTTTTGCATATTCTTTGTATCCCTCGATTCTCATGAGGCCATAGACACTCTCAACTGAGGACTCACAATGTGAGTGACAAAGCCTTATTGAATGCTTGTCTCCCGTCGCTCACCTGCTGAGACAAATTTCATATAACTTGGTCTACGCCTGGGGAAAATGTAATCAGAGGACTGGAGCGCCTGCATACAAATAAAAGATCAGTCCCTCTCTCTCTCGGCCGACATAAAGCAAGTGTATGGAAATGGGTTCGCTTTTTCAGGCCAGGCCTGAATGGGAAGAAACACTATCCCTTCACACACAGGGTGGAGCGGGAACAGTCTGCAATGACGTTCACAACAGCACAACCCTGACTATATAACGCATCCTCAAAGCCACATAGGAAAAGGCTATCGTTGATGGAAGTTCACTTTGTTCTTTGTGCTCTAATGAGCCCTGGCCGGCCAGCCAGCATAGCCCTCAAAGTTCAGCTTGACACGGCTCGGCTAAAAATAACACAAACAATAGAATGGTAGCACGCCTCAAGGGCCTGGAACTATGTGCAGCGAGGACCCTGCCAGTGTGAGAAACAGTCCTTCAGAGTTTGCAGCTCAGTTTCGGATCTAACTCCAGCCCATGCAGATGGTTAACAATAAACTGCTGGGAAAGCATAGACAGACATTTCAAATGAGCCTTTTTTACTATGCTGACTGATCCTCTTCGACTGGAAGAGTCACAACATCGAGAACGTCTTGTGCAAGACCTCAATATCAAATAAAAATATGTACTTAGAATAAAAGAAATAACACACAAGAGGACAGTGATTTTACCACGGGTGAGGGATACATAACATTAAATAAAAAAGGGAAGCAAGTGTAATATTATAAAACCAAAGTTGTACAACTTAGGGCTGCAAGTCTAGAGAAATATAGGGTTGCATTTTTAATTAAAATATTTCCAGATAATTTTTTACTCATTTATTGGATTTTTTCAAATTATTTTTCAAAGAATAAATTATTTACACTGCTGTTCAAAAATTTGGGGTAAATTTTTTTTTTTTTTTTTATAAATAAATAAATGTATTCAGCAAAGATAAATTAAATTAAGTAACATTTATAATATTATAAAAGTTAATTCATGTTTCAAATAAATACTGTTCCTTTAAACTTTCATCAAAGAATACTGAACAAAAATTCTGAATTATTAATAAAAAATATTTCACAATATGAATAAAGGCAGCCTTGGTAATCAGAGACTTCTTTCAAAAACATACAAAATACAAAAAAAAAAAAAAACATAAAAAAAATCATGCAAACCCTAAACTGGTGAATGCTAGTGTACAGTATTATATGTAGCTATCTTTATATAAAGGTCTCTAGTAAGGTACCCTCTCCTAGTAAGGGAATGATTATATTTGGATGTGTATGAAATCAAAAAGTAAAAAAAAAACTGTAATAAAGGAAACAAATATTCAATACATTTATTAAAAATAAAAATAAAGTTGTATTTATTTTAATTTAAGAGTCTAATTTAATCTATTCATTATATGTAAATAATCTTCAACCATTTCATCTGTATTTTCAAATAAGTTAGCTATTAACCTGGTTTACCTTGGAAGCATTAAGATATACAGTATGTATATTTCACTCTCTGGCAGATATGTATGAAACATATAATCATCTAAGGGATCAGGGGCTCAGCCATACCAAAATGGTTTACCGAAGCGCAAGCTGTCCCCTCTTTGAGCTGCCATAACTTTATTACCGTGGTTTTAAAAGAGGGAAACTGCTCCAAAGTAAACCCTCAAACAATCAGAAACACTCTAGCTCAAAAACATTTGACCCACAGAATCGCATCTCTTTAACGACCCGCTGTAACCTCACGCAAGCCCTCGCCTCTCCAGCCACACTTTACCGTCATTCCGTGCCTCGAATTCCCAGCAGTGCAACCACTTCCTCCTCAAAAGCATTCCAGATTCCTCAGAGCCTAACAGACGAGAGCAGATGATGATCTGAATGTGATTTTGTAAGACTGCACTTGAGAGGGGCATGACGACAACGCTGCAATACGAGTGATCCTTTGACCTCTGCTGTCAGGTCATGATGTCAAACAGCAGGAGACACAATGCCGAGCTGCTCCCCTTTGTCTGGAGACCATCTGGGGCATGTTTACAAGCTTCTCCAAGTGGGCTTGTGTTCAAGACCGACAGGCCGTCTGATGATGAGCTGCCTCACCATTTACATTTCTTCAAATGTGCTCTTAAAGCAACAGCTCAACTAGAATTTAACAATTTGTTATCATTTATTCACCCTCATGTGTTCCACATTTTCTTCAAAATATCCTGGCTGCTCATTTCATTATAAATATGCATATCATAAACTTGTTCCATTTGACTTGTCCACTATTCTTCTGAGGCCATATGATGCTGTAGCTTTGTGGGAAAAACAGATTGTAAGAAAATAATATCTTGACTAGGTATTCATCCATGTTCATATGGTATCATGAGACAAGTAAGCAATCTATAGTCAAATCATTCAGAGTCAGATCTTTTCAATGAATCAATTGATCCAATTCACAAAAACTGACTAAATGTTTAATTTACAAACCAGACAGCTTTCACATCTAATTCACTGACTCTATCTGGTCAATGATAAAAACGCAATACTGTGAAAAGGTATTATTGAAATGTATGACTTCACCACACAAAATGACTGTATAGCTAATCACGGAGTCAGATCTTTTTAACGAATCGAGTGATCAAGATCACAAAAATTATTCAAATGAACCAGTTCACAAAAATGATTAAATTGAACCAGTTTACTAAAACAATTCAATAAATTGTTCTAGTTCATAAAGACAGACTAAATGATAAATTCAATATAGTAAAGAATAATTAGTAATTAATTAGTTACTACATTTATGACAGCACATCACAGACACATTCACAGTATCAACTAGGGATGTTCATTTCGGTTATTTTTCCAAACCGACAACCGAATCTCGTTAACCGATTATTAACCGTTAACAAACAAGAATATTTGAAATTAGAACTGAATTAAATTAGAAAATGTGACTCGTTAAAAATACTAACATTTGTTACCGGGGATTCATTTTACATGTGTAAAAAGCCACAAACAACAGAACATGAGGATTCACATGATCATCATAGCCATCACATCACGCACCTGCAGCACTTCTGCGAGCGGAGAAAAACATAAAGCTATATATATAATAATTTCTTACATATATATAGTGCTTTTCTAGGCACTCAATGCGCTTTACATAGAAAAGGGGATATCTCCTCATCCTGTCTAGTAAGGCCTATATATAGGCCTATATATTCTAGTATATTTCTAGTATAGGCCTATTTATTCGTTAGAATAATTATATATATATTCTAACGAATAAATAGGCCTATACTAGAAATATATTTTCACTTAAATAATAATTTAAGAAACGAAAGAAAAACTGTGCAACAAGCAGCCTACTCTAAAAAAGTCCTGGGTTATTTTTTTAACCCAAATGTTGGGTTGAGCCTTTTGGGAAATTCTTTGGGTAATTTTTTCAGTGTTTGGGTAGTTTTTTGTTACACAGCCTCTAGGTAAAATGTAACAACCCAATGTTTGGGTAGTTTTTTAGTGTTACTCAGATCCTGGGTCAGATGTAACCCAGCAGTTGGGTTATTTATCGCAGGGATTTTACGTCATCTTTTGAAGAGAGCAGTTCTAAGCACCATCGAATTTAAGCATTTCTTCAAACCTGTAAATTACATCTGTTTAATGTTTAATCTTTACTTCTAATGTTTGTTAAACGAGATTAAATAGGCAATGTGTATAGCTTACATAAAAACGAGCAAATGAGAAATAAAGCAAAATAAAGGAAGTTATCACAAAGCAGTGGTTCTGGAGTATTTTACAAAAGTTTAAAATTAATCTGTAAACACTATTTTATGCATAAAAAAGCTAATATTATAATACAAAGGAATTAACCCATTAGCTGAGTTAAATCAACCTTTTATGATGGGTTAAATAAACAACCCAATTTACTGGGTAAGATTAACCCAAAATTTGTTCTGTCAACCCAATTTGGGTTGTTTTTAACCCAGTGTTTTTTAGAGTATGCAGAGTTTGTTCGTTTTTGTGTTGCGCAAAATTAAATCAGACGGCAGAAAGCTGCATCCTGTTTTTTGGCTTATTTTACAAAAAAATCAAAGATTTGTTTTTTATTGTGAATGTACACAAATAAAAGCAAACCTTTTACAATTCCCATTATCTTCATGACTAAGAGGAGTAGTTGCTTCCACTGTTAGAAGGGGGAAAAAATCAAGTGATTGCTCCAGCGCTGCATGCGCTGTTAAGCTTTCTACCTTGACAATGCAGCCTGTTCATTTATCATTATAAAAAACAACCAGTCAAACATATGGAAAACACACTGCTCCGTTTAAATATGTAGTAAAATCTGTGCTGTAAAGCGTTATCACCGTACCGCTGTGAAGTTATGCAAAACATTTAGTTTTACGTGGATATTGTAATGTGAGTGAAGTAGGCATACATAAAAGGTAAATAATATTTTGGCATTCAAATACATCGCGAATACGGGAACATTTGATTTTGTGTCGCACGAGAGACTCAACTTTGTTTTCGGTTTCGATTTAGCCTAAATTAATTAGCTTTTGTTTGTCGTTTATAGCTTATTTTTAATTTTTTTACTTCTTTTCTAAATAGCCTACTGTTAATTGAAATTATTTATTGTGGAGTGAGGGGAACTAAAATATCCTAGCTATGTTTACAGTGTTTATTATAATGTTTGTAATTTACGTCGGCTTATTTCTGAATGAAATAATAAAATGCCACTTATAGGCGACTTGTTTTTTCTCTCTCTCTCTCTAAAAAACTTGTTTTTTTATACGCGTATAGCTTATTTTAACCATGCAGCAAATCTTTTAAAATATTTTGATAAATGACTGAAAACAAATAAATAAGGGACTTTAAACCGTTGAACTGATTGTATTAATCAGTCAAAATTCGAATCGGTCGGTTAACGGTTAAAATGAACATCCCTAGTATCAACTGATCCAGGTAACAAAAATGACTCAAATTATCAGGTTCTCAAAAACAATTAATTGATCCGGTTCACAGAAATAATTCAATTGAAGCAGTTCACAAAAACAATTCAGTTGATCTAGTGCACAAAACTGATTCAACTGATCCAGTTCACTTTACTAAATGATTCATTTGACTCAAACAGCTCTCAAATTTAATCAGTAATCCAGTCACAACAGTTGACTCATTATAGCGTAAAATTATTGTGAATAATCACTTACTAAATGTATGACTGTTCATCCCACAAAAAATAAGAGACCTATAGATCACTTATTATATTTCATGGTGCTTTTGAAGCTTACAACTCCCCATTCACAATAACTGCATAGAGTTCATCACAGCTGAGTTGATTTTCAGTAAAATGACCCAATTGCATATGATATTGCTGTTAACAGATTATATAAGGTAACATAAAGCAACTTGCACTTCAAACTTAGTGCAACTTGCACTTAAAAACAAAATTTAACCAGTATCTACATTTTCTCTGTCAATTAAAATAGTTCCAATAGAAGATTATGCATCAAGCTATGACTCTCGCTGTGAACACAGTCAAATAGACTGCTACAAACCAGATCTAACTGACATTTAGAACAGAGGAATGCAAAAGCACTTTGCATCTCCTCGTGCAGTTTGCGATGCTGAGGCGAGGCTGTAGACTGGGCTTCAGGAGCAGCAGCGTGCTGCAGTGCATAACACCGTCCTTGAAGCTCGGCATAAATCAAGGCTTGAGCGAACGAAGCTCCAGAGGCCTGAGTCTGCCAGAGAAACGATACACTTAATTAACTTGTGTCTGTTGAGGTGGGTCTGTGCTGAAAACCTTGTAATAGAAGACAGATAACTGTAAAGAGGCTAAGATACCCCAGTGAACCTGCAGAGACATATTCGGCGCAGCAAAGGCAGTGTCAAGCTGCGGCACACTGCGCTTGAGACGGAGGGCTTACGTAAACCGATAACACAGGTCAATTACACCTCTGCAACGTGTCCATGTGTAATAATGAAATAAGGCCAGATCTGATAACGGTGAACGAATGGGACCCTCAGAATAGTAAGACGATGTCTATATTATATCAGACTTTCTTTGATGGAACATGGTCATTTACTTTTCTATGGGCTATTGACTAAAATATATACTTTCGATGAGGTACTTTGAAGAGAAAATGCTCTTAGGGCCAATCAAGTGCTCCTGATGTATGTAACATCATGGAAAATGAATGTCAGCAAGACCTTATAAAGTTCAAGGAGGAAAAAAAAATTCTCAACAGGGTCATACTTTATTTTAAAGTCCAATTCTCGCTATTAACAAACCATTAAACTATGACTTGCCACAATAAACTCCTAGTTTGATGTTTATTAATAGTTAGTAAGGCACTTGTTAAGTAAACAGCCAATATGTTAATAATAGGCATGATAATAAGCAACTATTTAATAGTGAGAATTGGTCCCTATACTGAAGTGTCACTGTCAACAATAAAGTATTTTTCATTTTTAAACATTATTTTAATATATTGTGTCTTTCCCATCTCATTCACTATCACTTTCACTGACAGATAAAAAAAAAGAAAGGTGTTGACAATTAGAGGTCGACCGATAGTGGATTTTACCGATACCGATAGCTAGGTTGGACCACACTGGCCGATACCGATTAATCAACCGATAGTTTTTAAATGGATACTGAAATAAAACTAGAGCTTTGCTATTTAAAAAAATATAAGCAGTAACAGTACTGAACCATACTTTGCAAATTAATACAAAATATTAATATTATTTATTATATTGATCATTAAAGTTAATTCATAGTTTGCTAATTTTAAAAGAAAAACTTTACAATTAAAAAATGTAGCCTATAATAGCTAATAGCAAATGTTGAAATGAACACTAACAAGAAGCAATACTTCCACAGTTTTCATTAATTCTACGAATGGACTATTATTGTTAAGTATTACCATTTAATTTCAACAGTCATGCTTAAAGATGGCCATCTTTAAATATCTACACATGGCCATACCATTAAAATTACATACATTTGGATACTGTTTGTGTACTCACACACTTTATTTGCTTCTATTTTAACACTTGATAATTATCTAATAATTAAGAAAAAGTTAGTCACAAAAGCAAAAATTAGGGAAAAGTGCAGCGCTGTGTCTAGGAGAACTCAGAGGTATCTCTCTCTCACACACACACACAACGCTTTGCGTTCAATTCAAGTGGCGTTCTAAAACAGTTTATTTGATCACCAAACAGGATTTTCTGTCGGCTGTATTTAAATGGCATTTGAAGTTTCCCGCTCAGTGCAGTGCGCAGTGTAACATGTCAAAATAAACAACACGTGCTGTCAGGATTTCCGCCTCTAGAGGCTGCTCTCGTATTGTATAATGCCGCAGACCCTTCTCAGCCACTCCAGCAATGGACGCAAACAGAAACTATCGGCATGGATTTTTACCGATAACCGATAGTTGCGGCAATCAACTATCGGTGCCGATTAATCGGCAAAACCGATTAATCGGTCTATCACTATTGACAATTAAACAATTTTAATGACAAATATGATGAGAGAGAGAGAGAGAGAGAGAGAGAGAGAGATAGAGAGAGAGAGAGAGAGAATTATACTTCCAAATATTACAGCACTTGGACATATTTTGACCAAAAATCTAGCTTGAAAAAAACAGCCACTTTTAATGAAATATTTTCTATTTCAAACCTATATATTATATATTAATTTATATATTAAAACAACAAAAAACTTCTATATAATGAAGTAACATTTTATTTTTGTGGATTAAATGTATATATGCCATTTCAGTCAGAGTTAAATACACTGAATACGTCAAAGACCCTGGGACAAGAGACAGAGTGAGATTGGAATAACCTGTATAGCTCAGGTTAATATCTGAAGCCCAGCCTATGTTACCCAGGATGTCTCATTACTTGGCATTTGTGGGAAATTCCCTTTGTCTGTTCACACACCCTTAATATGCTCCAGCTGGTTATATTCAAATAAAAGAAACCTCAGCATTCACTTTCTCCATCACCATATATTTACTGAAATACAAATCTCACTGGTAATTGCAGAGATCTTCGTTTTTCTCCTCTCCATACAATCTTTTTTTCCATTGCATATTTGTGATTGTTGTGCTATTGCAATATTCCATTAACCACTAGATTGCTTCAACTTTGTGTCATGAACACATTCTTTCAATTTGATTACAGCTTGCTTGGATTCATCCAAAAAAACTAAAATCTACTGTCTCAAGTCTGGTGACAGAATGAATAATTCCAATCTCTGGGGAAAATAAAACATTAAAGAT